>CM063175.1:88551190-89151190 GCA_031835075.1 Saguinus oedipus
GCAAAAACTGGAAGCATTCCCTTTGAAATCTGGCACTAGACAAGGATGCCCTCTCTCACCACTCCTATTCAGTATAGTACTGGAAGTTCTAGCCAGAGCAATCAGGCAAGAAAAAGAAATAAAGGGTATTCAAATAGGAAAGGAGGAAGCCAAATTGTCTCTATTTGCAGACGACATGATAGTATATCTAGAAGACCCTATCATCTCAACCCAAAATCTCCTGAAACTGATAAGCAACTTCAGCAAAGTCTCAGGATACAAAATCAATGTGCAAAAACACAAGCATTCCTATACACCAATAACAGACTTAAAGAGAGCCAAATCAAGAATGAACTGCCATTCACAATTGCTATGAAGAGAATAAAATACCTAGGAATACAACTAATAAGGAACGTAAAGGACCTCTTCAAGGAGAACTACAAACCACTGCTAAATGAAATAAGAGAGGACACAAACAGATGGAGAAACATTCCATGTTCATGGTTAGGAAGAATCAATATTGTGAAAATGGCCATACTGCCCAAAGTAATTTACAGATTCAACGCTATCCCCATCAAGCTACCAATAACCTTCTTCACAGAACTGAAAAAAACCACCTTAAACTTCATATGGAACCAAAAGAGAGCCTGAATAGCCAAGTCAATTCTAAGTAAAAAGAACACAGCGGGAGGCATCACACTATCGGACTTCAAACTATACTACAAGACTACAGTAATCAAAACAGCATGGAACTGGTACCAAAACAGAGATATAGACCAATGGAACAGAACAGAGGCCTCGGAGGCAACACAACAGATCTACAACCATACAATCTTTGATAAACCTGGCAAAAACAAGCAATGGGGAAAGCATTCCCTGTTTAAATGGTGTTGGGAAAACTGGCTAGCCATGTACAGAAAGCAGAAACTGGACCCCTTCCTGACACCTTACACTAAAATTAACTCCAGATGGATTAAAGACTTAAACATAAGACCTAACACCATAGAAACCTTAGAAGAAAATCTAGGCAAAACCATTCAGGACATAGGCATAGACAAGAACTTCATGACTAAAACACCAAAAGCATTAGCAACAAAAGCCAAAATAGACAAATGGGATCTAATTAACCTCCAGAGCTTCTGCACAGAA
Source organism: Saguinus oedipus (assembly GCA_031835075.1). NCBI lineage: Eukaryota > Metazoa > Chordata > Mammalia > Primates > Cebidae > Saguinus > Saguinus oedipus. The sequence goes on from CM063175.1 coordinate 88,552,319, forward strand.
AAAGAAACAATCATCAGAGTGAACTGGCAACCAACAGAATGTGAAAAAAATTTTGCAATCTACCCATCTGACAAGGGACTTATCTCCAAAATCTACAATGAACTGAAACAGATTTACAAGAAAAAAACAAGCCCATTCAAAAGTGGGCAAAGGATATGAACAGACACCTTACAAAAGAAGACATACATGAGGCCAACAAACATATGAAAAAATGCTCATCATCACTGGTCATTAGAGAAATGCAAATCAAAACTACATTGAGATACCATTTCACACCAGTTAGAATGGTGAGCATTAAAAAATCTGGAGACAACAGATGCTGGAGAGGATGTGGAGAAATAGGAACACTTTTACACTGTTGGTGGGAGTGTAAATCAGTTCAACCATTGTGGAATACAGTGTGGCAATTCCTCAAGGACCTAGAAATAGAAATTCCATTTGACCCAGCAATCCCATTACTGGGTATATGTCCAAAGGACTATAAATCGTTCTACTATAAGGACACATGCACACGAATGTTCATTGCAGCACTGTTTACAATAGCAAAGACCTGAAATCAACCCAAATGCCCATTGATGATAGACTGGACAGGGAAAATGTGGCACATATACACCATGGAATATTATGCAGCAATCAAAAATGATGAGTTCATGTTTTTTGTAGGGACATGGATGAATCTGGAGAACATCATTCTCAGCAAACTGACACAAGAACAGGTAATGAAATACTGCATCTTCTCACTCATAGGTGGGTGTTGAACAGTGAGAACACATGGACACAGGGAGGGGAGCACTACACACTGGGGTCTGTTGGGGGGAATAGGGGAGGGACAGTGTGGGGTAGGGAGTTGGGGAGAGATAGCATGGGGAGAAATGCCAGTTATAGGTGAAGGGGAGGAAAGCAGCAAATCACACTGCCATGTGTGTACCTATGCAACTATCTTGCATGTTCTTCACATGTACCCCAAAACCTAAAATGCAATGAAAAAATATATATATATTTTAAAAAAGCATGCAAAAGTAAAAATAAAATCAGGTGCGAAGGAAGCATTCCAAATACATTCTGTGAAATGGCAGCATTGTTAGAACATGCATCCACCAATCTCCGTCGGGAAGGATTTTGAAGAGGACAATGCTCACTAGGTTATATGTATTGGGACACTTACTCAAATGCAGTAACCTTGTACACACACCCAGCTTCTGGGAACCTTAAAGGTGTTTGCAGAGCTACTTATACCAGCAACATCCACTGGGGGTCTCTCTCGTACAAATGATGGCATAGCTGTTCCCAGCTGTAGAGGAAATGGCAGCCCCGGGACCTGTGAGGATCCAAGAGCAGTCCAGGTCTCAGTGGGAAGACCGCAGCAGCTTAGTGGCTCTTCGCAGTGACGTGAGGACCTGTTAAATGTTTAACAGAAGCCAAACGGGGCTTTCAGGGGCCAGCTCTCCTGCAGCCAGCCAGGTTGCCACAGGAATCTTTCCTGTGCAAGCAGCACAGAGAACACACTGGGCTTGGAGCCGTTCTCGGCACAGTGGGATTTTGTGAGATCTTAAGGGTTTCTGCACAAGGTCAGTTTGGTTGCTTTTTATGCCCAAAGTCTCTCCCAGACCCTGGCACAAGGGACCTTCTGCTGCCTTGCTTGACGGAGCTGCAAAGGAGATAAATTCCACGCTTCACAATCGCCACCTTTCAGGAGCAGCTTCACCTGGTTTAGAGAGGACACCTGGGTTTGGGTTCTGATTTTTGCCCCTCATTAGCCATGTGACCTTGAGCAAACCTTAACCTTTCTGGTTCCCAGTTTCCTCATCTGTAAAATGAAGAATACTCATCTCTAATTCTCAAAAATGGTTTTGCGAATGTGTTATATTCTCAAATGGTTTGAGAATGATGTTAAATGGGAATGAATGCAAGTGAAATTCTACTTTAGAGCAGGGCTTGGCAAATGTTTTCTATGAAGGGCCAGATAGAAACTAGTTTTGGCCTTATTGGACTTACAGATTTCTTCTTGGCCTTATTGGACTTACAGGCTTCTTCTCAGCTATTGAATTCCGCAATGGTAGTCGCGCGGAAGCAGCTGTAGACAATTCATCAAGAGATCAGCAGGACTGTGTCTACTCAAACTTTATTTTACAAAAACAGGCAGTGGCTGGGTCTTGCTCATGGGCTGTACTTTGCCCGCCCTCACAGCCTGCTTCTGTGAGGCCTGTGAGCTCAGGATGGTTTTATGTTTCTAAAGGGTTGTAAAGAAAAAGCAGGGAATGACAGAGCCCAGAGTGCAGGTGGCTCGCAAATCTGAAGTAATTTACACCCGGCTCCTTGTAGAAGCTGGCTCTGCTCTAGAGCATCGCAGGGAAGTCAGCCCAGGAGGCAGCCAGCTGTGTCCGTGAGTATCAGGGGGCCTGCCTGGTAAGTCACAACGAAAAGGCAGGGGCCAGATGACCCCTGGGACCCATCCAGCTCCGGGGGCTAGGGTCCATGTGACTCTTATGACCGAGCTCCGGGGCAGGAGGAGGGAAAGGAAATGTGGCCCCCTAGTTCTCCTTTCAGTTGTCTATTTCGGATGTACTTTGTGAAAGAGGATCAGAAAAGCTTCCATCAGAAAATGAACCGATAATGAAGTGAATGGGGCTTTCGTTTCCTGAATCGTCTCTAGCCTATGAGGCTGTGCTTTCACCCAGCGCTTCTGAGTTCTCTGTGGACTCGAACACCGAGTCATGGGGGAGCCCGGACTCCCACTCACTTGGAGACTACGGGGCTCTGACATGGAAACAAGGCCATGGGGTTTCTGTCAGCCCACAGCCCTGACACTCAGCTAGGATGTATCTTCTTTGTTGTAGATTCAGTCATATAAGCAGAGGCAGCAGGTTCAGGCCTCAGAGTAATAGTCCCCAAAGAAAATGAAAAGAAAACCTGTCTGAGAAGAGCGAGTTGTGCCAGTTAAAGAATGGCCTGTGGCCACACTGCCTTCCGGGAGGGTGCTTGAGAGCCCATGTCCTCATGTCTGTTGCATTGGGTTAGGGAGAGCCTGGTGCATGTCAGCAGGGAGGGGGATGCCGCCGGTCTTGTTTCCACTCCATCTCTCCCCTTCTCCAGTGGCCCCAAGACAAGATTCTGTTAGGTAAGTAGGGTCTGCTTTGCTTCACTGAGCCCCCCCATTAGGAAACAGTGATATTGTTATAGTCTACCAGGACTGACGTGGTGCTGCCCAGACCTGGGGCCTCAAGGCAGGGCCTTCCTTCATCTTGTTATCCCCTAACAGCTCTGAATCTCCCAAAGATTGGTCCTAGAGAAAAGACTATGTCATTTACTGCTTTCAGTGATTGTTTAAAAAATGCATATTTACTGCAGAAAATCTGAAAAATAGAGAAATGTGTAAAGAAGAAAATGTACAGTATAACTTTAGACTCAAAACTGATCTGACTAATTCAGGAAATGATTATTTAGTGAGCACCTACTATGTGTCAGCCACTGTGCTTGGTGCTGGGGACACAGCAGTGAAATAAAGTCCTCACCTCGTGGAGCTTTTACTTCAGTAGGGACAGTCAGTACAGCAGAGGAAGGGGCTGGGCTGATGGAACAGGGTACCTTTTTGGATAGGGTGGTCAGGACAAGAGGGAGCAAAGGATGCAGCTATTTGAGGAAGAGCATTTCCAGCAGAAGGAAGAAGACCTGCCCAGGTGTTGGACAAGAGGCTGCTTGGTGCATTCAGGGACACAAAGGAGGCCAGCATGGATAAGAAGAGGCAGGGGCAGCCATGTGAGAACAGATGGGACTTGCCGGCCATGAAGAGGACCTTGGATTGCTATTGAGTGAAACGGAAAGCCAATGCAGGGTCTTGAACAGAAGACGGACATGATCAGCCTTATGTTTTGAAATGATCATTCTGGACACCAGATGGAAAATAGACACGGGCTGGGGGTGGGGTTGGCCAGGGCAGAAGTTGGGAAGCCATTTGGTGATTGCAAAAGTCACACAGAGCTGTGAAAGCAGAGCTGGCCTGGGTGAAGGAAGGGTGGAGGCGGAGGGAAGCCTGGCAGCTCCTCTCATGGGCCTCTGGCCTTTCCTCTCCAGGTCTCTGAGGTTCCAGCGTGGGACCCGGGGTGCCTAGGATTACAGTTTGAAAGCTATTGGACTAGAGGGTCTCTGATGGCCCTTCCAGCACTGGCTCCTGTGCTCTTGTGTTTCAGGCCCATGCTGGTTCTGTGGGAGCAGGCCTGCGCTCTACCAGCCAGGCCTCTGAAAACATCAACTTAAAAACTGAACAGGTGCAGGGTGTAGGAAGGGGAGAGATTTCAAAATTTTAATTAAAAAATGTTTTTAATGTTTAAATTTTTGTAAAGACAGAGTCTTTCCATGTTACCCAGGCTGGTCTCAAACTCCTGGGCTCAGGCGATCCTCCCACCTCAGCCTCCCAACGTGTTAAGATTACAGGCATGAGCCATGAGATTTGGAAACTTAACTCAGCTCCCATGTTCAGCTGCTGAACGTGGCCAGCCCTGTGTGGGGATTGTAATGATAAGGGAAAATGTCTGCTCCAAGAAACTCACCGGCTGGGATGGGAATTAGGGAATCACAAGAACGACCCAGCCTAGAGTCTGAGAGGCCCCCGGCCCCTCCCTGCCTGGCCTTTCTTCCACGCAGCCCCTGAGCCAGTGGCTCCCAAACTGGGCAGGTCTTGGGGTCATCGAGGAACTTCAGAACACGCAGATGCCCAGACTGCGCCCTCAAAGGTTTGAATTCAGTTGGCCCAGGGTGGGTAGGGCCTGGGACTCTGTTTAGACGCAGACCTGGCCTGAAGCCTGGGAGCCTGGGCTGTAGGATTCAGTCAAAAGCAGAAGCAGGGAGACTGCGTGAGAGGGCTTCTGCCAGCTTCACCAAGCCCGTGCTGGGCAGGATGAGGGAAATCAGGCCTGTCTTCCTGTGGAGCACTGGGGTGGGGAGGCGGGAGGAGGGGGTGGCAACTCCTTTATGAGCTGTCCCTAACAGAGGCCCTTCTCCCAGGAAGAATGTTGAAAAGCTCCCAGGAAGGAACTGCTGGGTGGGGAGACCGTGGAAATTCCCCATCTCCCCCGATCTCTCCAGCCTCCTCAAATCCACCAGCTCGTCTCCCCATGTTTGGGTTCTTTATCGGCTCAGAATATCTCCCCTGCGTTGAGCTACTGATCTGCGAGATCGCTTAGTGGCCTGAAATATTTCCAGAATACAAGCAAGACTGACAAAAATATTCCTGTGGGGCCCCACAAATCTCACTGAGGAAGAACCCTTGCAGGTGGGAACGAGTGTGGGGTATGGCAGACTGGAAGGCGGGACCTGAGATTCATCCCAGAACTGGAAGGAAATCAGACATTCCCAAACAGAGGGAGCAGGATGGGAAGAGGGAGGAGGGAGAAGGAGGAGTGAAGAGAATGAGGCTTCTATGAATGAATGGTAATTTTCTCTCAGTTACTGGAAAGAAAAAATAAATAACAAAATCAGACCTTGGTCCGTTCCACTGTAAAGCGTTCTCTGAGTCAGACTTCTCTCCTGGAAGTTGTGAACTTTATCCTCTGGTAGCCATTAATCTAATATTAAGCCCCTTAACCTTCCTAATTGTTCTCTTTCAGCATTAGCTGGTTTCATATTAACCTTGCAATCTTTCCCATAATGCAGTTGCCTCCAGCTCCAGCCAAACCGGCTTCGGAGCTGCGGTCAGCTCAGACCTCTGCCTGCGCTTGGCAACACGTGCCCCCGTCCTGCTCCGCTGCAGCCTGACTCTCTTCTTCTTCACGTGCTGTGAAGGCGTCATGGAGGGGTGTTCAGCTCCTGGATTTGGGCTGCACACAGCCTGAGGGACACACTTTGCAAACCTGCGCCTTGCGCTTTTGGGTCTCCTCTGTTATTTTGGACCAAGGCTGTCCGTGGGGGAGGGCAGCCGCCCGCCTGTCAGAGCGAATCAGCCTCAGGCGATTTCTGTGGCTCTGGTATTTGAGCTTGTTTTCCCTGTCTCCCAGGGAGAACTCGCTGAAATAGTCTCTCTGGGAAAGACAGAGCCTGTTGCCCAGATGCTGAAGGATCATTTGGTAACTGCCTATATGGTTTCCCGTTGTGCTCATGAGCGCGCGTCAGCTCTAAAGCTGGCCCCTGCTTCCGGCTCCAAATGGCCAACTCAGACGGCACCCCCTTGCAGCCAGTCGCACAGCCTGAGTCGGAGTTCTGGCCTCTCCTGGCAGTGAGTGACAGTGTCGCAGGGCCTCGGACAGCTTGGGTAATTGCTGACTAAATATGAGCAGCCGGCGAAGGTCTACTGGTCCACGGCAGAGCCAGCGGGCACGTTCTCTTGTCTTTGCTAGTCACAGTAAAAAAAAAAAAAAGCTAGAAAAATCCTAAAATTCACCATCCAAGCCCCCATCGTGTGGACACAGAGGCCTGGCCTGAAGCCTGGGCTATATAGGGTTCGGTCCGAGGCAGAAATGGGAAAACTGCATGAGAAATGTTTCTGTCAGCTTCTCCGAGCCCGTGCTGCGCAGGGTGAGGAAAAGCAAGCCTGTCTTCCAGTGGGGCACTGGGGTAGGGAGGCTGAGGAGGGAGTGGCGGCTCCTTTATGAGCTGTCCGCAACACCTGCCCTTCTCCCAGTCACCGCAGACCAAAGCCAGCTCCTCCTGGGGGCTCCAGCCTGTCTGTTCAATGTCTGCGTTGGGCCTATCCCTGGGGAGGCCACCCCGGCACCACCCCAGGCCTCCGAAGGACCGCCTCACTGAAACAGCCCCGAGGGTGGGAAAGAAGCAAGCCCTCCGCACCCCGTCAAGTCTCTCAACTGGGCGCCAGCACACACGGGCACCCAGGCCCCGGCCCTGCACCAGAATGGCCACTGGTGTTTCCAGGCACGATGCCCCTTTCCACGAGTGCACAGAGCCCTGGGCTGAGCAGGGGGCTGAGCTCCACACTCTCTGGGCGGCTCTGAGCTGCATGCCAAGGCGGGTCTTTCAGGTGCGCTCTGCACCCTCGCTCCCCGGATGTAAGGATATTGCCCATTGGACGAAGGAAAGGCCCCAAGTCCACAACTCGTGTTTGTGAGCTTAACCTTGTCCTGTAAATACGCATTTTGGAAAAGGCCCAGGTTCTCCCAGCACGTGCCGCTGCCTCTGGGCTGGACAGTCGCGGCAGGCCCTTAGTGGAAACCAGAAGGTTTTGCTCACTGCATGTGAACCCTCAGGGGTTTACTGGCCCTGGAGGCCAAGGTTGCTCTGGGTGACAGGCAACCAAGACTAAGGGCAAACGTGAAACATAAATGAGTTAAAACCCACAAAAATAAGACAGTTTTTAAACAACTAAACACTGTTTTCTCATTCTTCCCTTATCATCTGAGGACGTTTTAGGCAACTGAAGCTTGAGAGCTTTCCTTCGTTCATTGGGTTGATGATGTTTAAAATCATACCCAGTGCTGTCTCATTTGCCTGTTGCTCTAGGCTTACTGGTCCTCAGGAGGGAAGACTGGGTGGGTGAAATTGGATGGGCTCAGGGACTGAGACTGTCCATCTCTCTGAGAGTCAGTGAGGAGCAGCATTTATCAGGGGTCTGGGGTCAGCCAAGCTCGGCTTGGGCTCTGTGGGAAGATAAAACCTACTGGCCCAGATGGGCTCCTGCGGGGCCGGGATACTATTGGGAAGATAAAGTACTTACTTGAGCCTGATAAGAAGAAAAAGGAAGAAAAGCAAAATCCAGGAGAAGCAATGCAAGTGATTCCAATGCACATGAATTAAGTGCAAACTCACTAGGATTGGGTGGGGGGTTGATTGGAGAAGGGATTAGTCAGGGGTGGTTAGCCACAGAAGATTGAGTGAGCTCTAAGTTGGACTTGGAGGTAAAAGAGAGAAGTTAGGGGAAGAGTTTGTTTCATATTTGGGTGGGGTGGGTGGGGGTGTGGATAAGTGAAGTCTCTCTCTCTCTCTCTCTCTCTCTCTCTCTCTCTCTCTCTCTCACACACACACACACACACACACACACACACACACACACACAGCTTTGAGTAGGAAGAGGGGCAGGAGGATCAGGTTGGCCTAGACAAGTCAGTCCTAGCCGAAAATGTCACACTCAGGATTCCTGCAACACCTCCCCCATACCAACCCCCCACCCCAATGGTTTAGCCTTCCCTCTTCTCTCCAAGGCAGGCCTGCTGCTTGGGGTGCCATGATCATTTCCATAGCAACCAATTGCTCTGTTACAGAGACATAATTCTGACTCCAGGTAGGTTATGAACAGAAGAAACATATGAAACCATGAAGTGACAGAGAACCAGTTTTCCAGTAAGTGCCCTGCTAATAAGGAAGAGAAAATGCACAAACTAGAAGATAAATGGAAGAGGAATGAGCAAATGCTAAATTTTCCATGAGGCATCAGCTGTTTGCTAAAAACAATAGCATCCTAATAGGCTCAACAAGAATGGTGCTGGCAAGAACAGCCCGGAACAGCCTCTGTCAGTGTGCAGAGCAGGGGTGATGGCAGAGCTGTGGATGCACAACATCAGTTTGTGAGGCAGAAAGGAGATGCCTTAAATGCACCCTCTCAATCCTGCACACATCCCTAGTGCTTTTCCTGGAAAAGCCGTGCTGCTGCTGCTGTGAATGCAGCATGCCCTTGCCTTCATTCATTCACTTATTCATTCATTCACTTATTCATTCATTCATGCATACATACATTCAAGAACTCATCAGTGCTAGGCAGGTCACTAATTAGAAATAGGAGAAAACTCTGAATTACTAGGTGTTTAGAAGCAAAGCATTCTTACTCTAAGGCATGGCTGAGATGGTGCCTTCAGTAGGGAATCAGAGTCTGATCCAGCCTGAGTCTGCCACTCATGGTCTGAATGACCTTGTGCAAGTCACCTACCTGTCTTGGTCCTCGTCTTATAGATGAGGTGGTTGGTGATACTTCCAAATCTGTCTTGTTCAGAGGCCTGCTTTAAGTGACTAAACACTTAATGTCAGAGTGAGTTGATGTGTTGGATGTTTTCACAGAGCAGACCCAAGATCGTTTATCTGTTTACCATTATTTCCACCTTCTGTTGATATTGATTCACCACTTCTGTAGATATTGATTGTCACAGATAGTAGGAATCAGAAATAAAGATAAGACATGATGGTGGCTTCAGGGCCCTCGTGGCCAGGTCGGGGGGACAGGCAGGCCCAGGCTCAGACCCACAGGGCACAAGCTAGTATCCAAATATGAATAGAACTCATCAGATGTGGGGAAGGGCATCTCCACCTGTGGTCAAGCACTCTCTCCACACCGCGGATGGGGCTGGAAGGAGAGGCAGGAGACAGACTCAGAGAGGAGGAGCTGCAAGGAGAGAGGGTGCTGAGGAAGCCCCACAAGACCCAGGAATTTTGGGGGGAGGAGCGGGGAGAGAGATGCAGGCAGGCCATGCCAGGGTCCATGCTCTGACATCATGGTTATCCTTCTCGAAGACGTGGAGATTAACAGACCACACAGAAGAAGGGGCAGTAAGTTAAGGGGCAAGAAAATTAGCGGAGTCCCAGGAGGGAAGAGCATAAGATCTGGGCTTTGTGCAGGCATATTTGCCTCTAAGGGAGATCCCAGGTACTGCCTGGTGCTGTCATCACAAAGACCTAGGGTGAGGCTAAGAGGTGGGCACCTGGGGAGGAGCAGGGAGTGAGAGCCCAGACTTGGAAAAGACTAAGAGAACACACTAGGCTGCCAGAAAGCCTGGAGCACTCATCTGAGCCTTCTGAGCTGTGGGCGAGGTGCTGCCGTCTGCCCTAAAACCAGCAGAGGGCTTAAACGCGTGGTTTCACTGCAGAGCCATGTCCGTCTTCTCTAAAACACCCAGAAGATTTGGGGAGTGAATTACAGACTGTGGTGCTAAGGGGAGTCTTAGCCAAAGAGACAACTGTTTGCCTCTGAGTTTTCCATGCTCGTCTACTTCACAGAATCACGAGGACTCCCGCAGCCTCTCCTAAGAATTAACCAGTTAATCAACACGCATTTTGCAGCAGCAGCAGTTGCTTGCTATTATTTGCTATGCTACAAATTCTCAGGGCTCAACAGAGGCATTGTTCATGTCCTTGAGGAGTTTAGAGTACAGCTGGGAGTCTGTACATGCAAGTGAAAGTTTATACGAGCTAAATTGCATCTATTAAGGGCTAAACCAGGAGTGTAAACAGGGGATTACAGAGGTGGGAGAGAGGGAGAGCGCGTATGCAACCATAGAGTCCCTCAAGTCTGGCTGATCAGGAAGTCTTCATGGAGAAGGTGGAATTTGTGTGGGTTTTGAGGACAGCTAGATGGAAAGAAAGAAGTCAGAACAAACATGTGTTTGGGAGAGACAATCCTTTGCAGATGCATTCAGTAGCTGTTACCTAAGAGGAAACCTGGGCACCGGCATGGAAAGAGGAGATTTTCTGACATTGGAAATACACTTCAGTGTCAGCTTAGACCCAAGCTTGAATCCTGGGTCTGCCACTTAGCAGATAGGCCTGGGCAAGCTCCTTAACTTGCCATATCTAAACTGCCTCATTTATAAATTGAGAGCGTGGATAGTGTTTATCTCAAAGGCTGTGGGGAGGATTGAATTAATGTGACAGCAGGTAAAGCACTTCCAGGAATATTTAGCCCCTTTTCCCTTTCTTGGCCCATCAGGAAAGCTGAATTTGAGACCAAAGGGAAGATTTATTCCAGAAGTCCTGAGTGCCCTTGCAGAAGTAGATAAACAGATTGATCTGTGAGAAAAAAAATATGTTCTCATCCAGCCTGTGGGGTGGGTTGACCATGCATGCTTTTCTCCGGATGCTTGACTTCCTGAATCTTCCCTGAACAATGCCATCTCTGTCCTGGCACCCCTGGCAAGCAGGCCCATGTGAGCCAGGTTCTTGTCACATGCTCTTTTCCTGAAGTGAGTCATTGGAGAAGTGGGCTGTGGTCACAACCTTCACCAGCCGAGGGAGGTGAATGTGGATTGGAATGAACACAAACACTTGATGGGTAATGTTCCTTTCCATAAACGTTTTGCCCCAGGCCTTAACCTTGCAACTCAAAAAAGTAGGGTCCCATAATGAATGGGATAAACTGAATGATCGCTTGTAATCCACAAACAAAGGGCCTTTCAACAGCCCCATGGTCAGAGGCCTCATCTATTCCAATCAAATCTAGTCAGTTGCAAACTGGAGGAAAAATGGGTAATCCTGGTGAGAATGAATCCCAGAAGAAAAGTGAAAAAGACATTTTGTTACCTCCTCCAGAAAAGTGATAATGAACAGAGAAGGGAAAAGTCTAAAAACCTGATGCCAAGACATAGAACTTAAACTGGGAATTGAATGCATGTCTCCTTCTTTAGTTGTGTAAGCATAAACTGATTTTATGATGGCAAGCATAAATTAAGATCAGCAGGGCACGAATCGATGTGGAACCTTCAAGACCTTTTATTTCCTCAAATTAGATGTGACCTTAAAAATGGATGGTGTCTTCACCCAGGGTAGCTACTGTGGCAGAACAGAAAATAGTAAACCGGGATTGGGACAGGCTAAGTCCTACCGGTCACCCTGGCTGTGTGACCTCGGGCATACTACCTTTGCTTCTCTGGGACAGAGGGCCTTCATCTGAAAAATGAATCGTTTTTTGTTTTTTTTTGATAATTTACAAATCCCTCCAACCCCCAATCAAAGTTTTTATTTTTATGGCAACTCAGACCTGGAACCTTAAAAAAAAATAAGGTAGAGAGGACAGCAGTCCTTACCAGTGTCACTCTAACACTCTCTACAGCTCCTCAAACCTAAGCCCAGAAGGGCCTTCACTTTAGTGGAAGTCCTGGGCCTACATTTGTATATTTAAGTGGAACCCAAATACTTGCTCCCAGAGTGGTGTCAATGATCATCCCAACTTTCCAAAGTCCAGCTGGCACAGCAGGTCATTCTGTGAGCTGTTCTCATTGACATTCAAACTCCAGCTGGTCCTGTTCCATGAAGCCCCAGCTCTACTCTGCAATTCAGTTCTACCGACACTCATTGCATGTTGCTGATATGGCAGGCGCAGCCCTGCAGAAGCTCACACTCCAGTAGGGAACACGGAAATACTTGTAGTCTGAGCCTAATGGAAGCATAATGTCCTGTGACAACACTTAGGTGGGTGACAGTCTTTCTAGCTTGGGCAAAGCTTCCTGGGGAGGAGGCCTTTGTCCTGAGCTTTGTGAGATGGGTAGGATTAGGCAGACCGAGGCCAAGGAAGAGCATGCCAAGCAGATGAAACAGAAGGAGGGGAAGGCAAGGAGGCAGGAGGGTACAAGTCATATTTAAGGAGTGGCACTTGCTGGATCTCCAAGTGTCTAAGGGTGATGAGCTTAGAAATTCAAGAAAAGGCCTTGTCGTAGAAAGCCTTCAGGATTCTAAGGAATTTAGACTTTAGGGCGGGAAATGGGAAACTATGGACATTCTTGAGCAGGGATGTATCATGGTGGGACTTGTGCCTCAGGAAGAGCAATCTGTCAGCAGAAAGGCTTGGGGAGTGAGAACAGAGGCAGGAAGGACAATGAGGGTATTATTACAAAATTCCAGACCGGTGGTCATGGAGGTCTGAAGTTCAGTAATGAGACCAAAATCAGAAAGGAGGGAAACTTTGGACAGGTGCTGTAGCAGCAGCAGAATGAGGGCTCTGGGGCTGATGGGGTACAGGGATTAAATTCACACCGAGGCAGGAGAGTGTTGAGAGGGAATCCAGCCATCTTCTCATCCTGGGCTCACAGGGTGGTTTATCCTGGGGCTTGTTGTGCAGAAGTTCTCTGATGTCAAGAAATGAGCAGGCTTAGGGAAATTGATCTACTTTGATAGAGATTGTGGGTTATCCAGCAATATCTGTCTTACTTTATTAAAAACAGAACACTTAATTTTTAGCTGGACACACGCTTCCTACCCCTACCTGGAATAAAGACATTTTTCACTTTTCTTGCATCTTCCTGGGTTCACATGAATACGCCTGGCCAGTGATTTGTAATGAGAAGTGTCAGACTTTGGGAAAAAATATGTTTTGTTGTTGGGCAGAAAGCAGCCTGAATGATCATCTTAAACCACTAGGCAAAAACTCACATGGAAGATAATGGAGCCATAGGTAGTGACCTGTGATGACTGTAGAGCTGCCATACCTATCTCAGGCTGCCAACATTTGGATTCCATTGACACAGGAGAGAAATTAATGTACATTTTATTTATGCTACTGTTTTGTCTGCTTTATGCAACCAAATCTAATCTAATCTTAGTCCACATAACAAAAATCAAAGAAGTATAATGTGAACTCATTTGTAAGTTTCTAAAAATCGAAATATGTGTATCTTCTCTGACGACACTCATTCCAAGGATTTCTGCACCCAAGAAACCAAATTATTCATCCAAAGATTGAGGGATGAGCAGAGTCTTGGATGGGGCAAGTCCATCAGGTCACATCTTGGGTCTTAGTCCATCAGGCTCTAAAGAACCTTTGCACAGTTTCTACAGAAACTCTTTCTTGCACAACCAAGCCCTCCGCTCTCATGAGAGGGGAGCTCATATTCTCTAAGCCCCATGTCCCTTTCCACTGAACGAGCACTACTCTCAGATTCCCATTTTTCCCAATTCTATACAGCTTGTGTCTTGTTAACATAACCTTCCTTTAAATCATGTGCAGTACAGCTGAGGATGATTCAGGTCTTGGAGTTAGAATCAGATCTGAGTCCTGCGCTTTCTGTACTTGACATCTTTTTTTTTTTTTTTTTTTTTTTTTTTTTTGAGATGGAGTTTCGCTCTTGTTACCCAGGCTGGAGTGCAATGGCGCGATCTTGGCTCACCGCAACCTCCGCCTCGTGGGTTCAGGCAGTTCTCCTGCCTCAGCCTCCCTATATTTGACATCTTAACTGGCCAGTGACCCATTTACACAAAATCTTTTGGGTTGGTTTGGCAGGCATTCAGTGCTTATTTACATTCAGGATGGACCATATCATATTAACGGCACAGAAATTCTAGTGGATACATTGTCTTATGTACTAACTGCAGGGGCCAAGTACAAATGAATAGCCAAAACTGAGACTGTTGATAAAGGTTAGCTGCTGGGGAGGATCGTGGAACCAATCTCTATTCCCCAGCCCTGCAAAGGACATCTAGAGATGAAATTGTTTTTACCAGAAAGATGGCAAGATCAGTTTCAGCCTGTTGAAATGGAGGTTCTAATCAATAACTGATAATATCTGAGATGTACTGAACACTTGCTTTCTGCCTGGCAATGTTCTAAGCACTCAGACGCGTGAAACACATCACCTCACAACTACATGAGGCAGCTACTCCTAATACCTACACCTGCAGACAGGAAACTGGAAGTTGGAGATGAAGCAATTCACCCAGTGTCATTCAGTTAGCAGGTGGAAGAGATCCCAGTGAAACCCATGTTTCTCATTGCCGAGATCTTAGCTATTACGTTAGTTGTTACAATCCATCGGAGGAAGGAAGGGTTAGGGGAGGAGAAGACTCTAATCTGTAGCCTTTGCCAATTTCCATGGTGTAAATACTCCCACTCTGATGGATTTCAAGCTGCCAGTGCAGCGGGTAAACTTCCTGAATATTTTATGATTGCCTCCTGCCCAGCAGCTCCAGCACACTACTGGACCGAGGGTTCTATTATAGCTAAGAATGCCCATGATGGCTGGGAATTCTAGGAATATATGGCCAGCCTGAGAGAGTTCTGGCATAAGAAAACCTTGCAGTGCCATTCAAGGCATATCTGTTAAGGGGGGTTCCCAGCTTATTTTCCTAGCGATCTGGCCTAGGACACGCTGGGAGGTGGTGCCATGGCTCACCCTCCCTCCCTTGGCTCCAGCTCCCTTTCTGGAAGCAGCACTGTGACCAGCAGGTGGCAGCACTCTCACGTCCAACAGTCGGTGCCTCGGCAAAATGAGGGGCCTTTGTTCGGAGCCAGCGGCTGTGTCACCAGGAGAAAGGCCCTAAGGGGCCAGCTAATCAGTCTGTCCTTAGCTGACCTCCATCTACGTGAGCCAAGTGGACAGTCTGCAGCAGCGTGATACCATGAGAACAATCTCAGCAAACAGCAGAGATAGCACAGTCTCAACCCACCCCTGCCCCATCCTGAGGGCTTGGCCTGGGGAGGCCTCATGGAAACGGGGCGGGGTGGTTCAGGGAGGGAGCCAAGTGCCAAGGGTGGTATTTCCAGTGCTAAGGAGGAAGTGACTCCTGCCTGCTCTCACCACCAGCCACGCTGTGCGGCTGCCTCCCTTCTCTGTTGACTCCATGGTTGCTCAGTTCCCACCAGGTGACCAGCTGTCCCAGCTGGCCCAGGACTGTCCTGGTTTTAGTACTGAAAGTCCCAGGTCCTGAGAACTCTCTGTCCCCAGGCAGTAGGCCAGCTGGCCATCTGAACTGTCGGGCCCCATCCATGTGTGATGCCTGCCTGGCACACAGTAGGCACTTTCGATGGCGTTGCTGCTGCAGGAGAAGGCTAAGTGGAAGTCAGGTGGGACTATCAGGGCTGACTGACCCTGGCAGACCGGTTGGTTAGTTAATTAATTTGATTTAATTGACTTAGAGCAGGGTCTCGCTCTGTCACCCAGGCTGGAGTGCAGTGTCACAATCATGGCTCACTGTAACCTTGACCTCCTGGGCTGAAGCGATCCTCCCACCTCAGTCTCCAAGTAGTTCGTACCACAGGCACATGCCTCCATGCCTGGCTAATTTAAAAAAAAGTTTTTGTAGAGATGGGGTCTCACTGTGTTGACCAGGCTGGTCTTGAACTCCTGAGCTCAAGTGATCCTCCTACCTCGGGCTCCCAAAGTGCTGGGATTATGGGCATGATCCAGTACACCCTGGGCTCATTCCATTTGTAAAAGCTGCTCCCTTTGCTTTTGGTCAGAGGTAAGAGATGGGATGTGTGAGGGGAATCCTCAAAACAGTCCCTTTCTTCTCCAGCTCACCTCGAATCTGGCCTCCCTCCCTCTTCCCTCCTTCTCATGCCCGCCCACCTGCCTCAGCAATCTCACCCTTCTGAGAGTCCAGTGGCAAAGAATTCCATGTTCCAAGGAAGGATGGAGCCTCTTAGAGCGGGCAGGTGGCAGGGCTGGCACAGAGGACAAGCCAGAGAAGGAGACGAGGCAGGCCAGGAGGCGCTTCAGCCATCTTGACATGGGTCAGTGGGATTTCAGCAGCCTAAAGAATCTATGTGAGGTTTCCTGGCACCCTCCCGCTCCTACCCCCACATGCGAGCAGGGATGTGCACATTCCTCCCTCCTCCTCTAGCTCAAGCCCCATTGTGCTGTGGCTTATCAGCTCACGTCACCAATGACCCCTCCGGATGTTTCTCTTGGACTCCCAGTGCCTAGCTTGGAGTCAGGCATGGCAAACGCCACCCTGCACTATGGCTTGAAGGAGGCCCGAAAGCTTTGCTTAAGCCAAGGCACGTGTGAGAAGCTTGCAAATCCTTCTTCCCTGCTCCGGACATGGGGAGAACAGGCAGACTTCTCCCCGTGGCCTTCAGCTCCTGCACAGACCCGCCCTTGTCGACTCTCCAGGCTTATCTTGTGCTGTGTTTCCCAGAACTCACATTGGCCATCATCCTGGCCTTCTGCCAGACCCAACTAATGCCACGCTCTCTCCCGCCGCGGACTTCACTGTTCTCTCTGCCTGGTCAAGAATAGCAGGCCGGGTCTGGTTTAGACAGGGTCGTCCGAGAAGCCACTGTGAGCAGGGGAAAGTGAAGCTTTGTTATTATTTTATTATTATTATTATTTTTTTTTGAGACGGAGTTTTGCTCTTGTTACCCAGGCTGGAGTGCAATGGCGCGATCTCGGCTCACCACAACCTCCGCCTCCTGGGTTCAGGCAATTCTCCTGCCTCAGTCTCCTGTGTAGCTGGGATTACAGGCACGCGCTACCATGCCCAGCTAATTTTTTTGTATTTTTTAGTAGAGATGGGGTTTCACCATATTGACCAGGATGGTCTGGATCTCTTGACCTCGTGATCCACCCGCCTCGGCCTCCCAAAGTGCTGGGATTACAGGCTTGAGCCACCGCGCCCGGCCAAGTGAAGCTTTGATTTGGAGGATGTCAAGGGTCACAGCATCCACCTGGGGAGGTGGTCTGCTCTGACAGGCACAGTCCCTGTGGTGACACCAGCTGTCTGTCACCCTGTTAGGAAGGAGTTAATGGGTATTCACAAAGGCAAACTTCTCATGGACTTTCTGTTTTAAATTTTCTATATAACTGACCAGTCCTCAGATCAAACTATCATACTCAGCGGGTTCGTATTTTCATTCCACTGGTGACAAATTAATGCAGGCATAGCCCCATTCTGGATAAAAATTGACCATCCAGTGAAATCCTGCTGACTCCTCTCTCCTAGCCGGCACTTGGATTTGGTGGAGCCTGCATTAACCCCAGGGACTCAATACAGATTGTTAGGTCTTGGCGGTTAAAAGGCCCTATCTTCCACGTTTCAGAATATAGGCCAAAAGTTTGGGCTGCTTTGGCTGCCAGAGGATAGTAAAAAAAATATTGAGTTTATTGAAGAAATAGTGAGTTTATGACATGGAGTTTGCCAAGTAATTCAAATCCTATTTAGAATGCACAGCAACTCTGATGATTAAGACAACAGATAAAAACCCAGGCAGGCAACGATAGTCCCAGCTACTCAGGAGTCTGAGGCAGGAGGATTGCTTGAACCCAGGAGTTCAAAACCAGTCTGAGCAACACAGCAAGACCCCATCTCTAAAAAAAAAAGTTCAAATCTTTGAGGAGGTGGTGAAAGCCTTTACTGGTGTCAAATACTCCATCTCAAGAGCTACAGAAAGATCTTAACTCTTCCAGAGAGGCCATAGCTACTGTGTAAGGCATTCTGTGTGAGCTCCATGAAGGACACCGGGGAGGCATGCCTGCCCAGAGAGGGGCAGCACCTGCTCCTCACCACCCTTGCCAGAGCCAGGCCGTGATTCCCATGGAAAGTGATGCACCTCACCCAGCTGTGAGCTGCCTTCTCCAGGGTCCTTGGGGGTGGGGGGAGCAAATCCCTAGGTCTGAATAGCATCTGTTCTTTTCCTGTGTCTCCGTCTGCTTGCTTTTCAGGTTAGCTCCAGCCAATCCCTGTCATCCTTCACAGAGGAAGAATTGTCCAGCTGGTGGGGAAAGTCCCCGGATCTGGGGCCTTGGGGAAGTTACACGGATGTTGGGTTACAGCTGCTCTTTTCTTTCACCTGTTTGTCTAGAAATGCAAACTATTCAGGTTCCCCATAGCAAAGAGGCCAAGGTTGGGAAGCTAAGGTACGAATGTGGCGGAGGAGAGTTGGAGGGAAAGGCTCGAAGAACCTCTGTTCTGTTTTGTGGGGGTGACTTCAATCTTGTTCGTTCATTTCTTTGTGGCCAAAGAATCGCCTTGAATGACCTCAGCGTCACCCCACCCCTACCCAGCTTATTTATTCACCTGCATTGACACCTGCTCTTCAGTAAGAAGTTCCACCCTGCCCAGAACACAAAGTTCTCCCAGAGTCTGGGAGGAAGACCTGGGATGTGAAAGGATGAGGGGAGGGCAGTCAGGGCTGGAAGTAAGAGGAAGAAGAAAGGGATGGTTTTATTGCCCCTCTCTCTTGTACTCTGACTCCTGCCAGAGCTGAGGTAGCAGGTTGTAAAATGAAATAAAAGGAGCTCTTGCTTGGCAGAGTTGGTCATCCTCTGTATGCCCCTTTGACTCGCCTCTCTCCTTCAATAACACCAACTCCTGCAGCAACATTTACAGTGCTCCTGGGGGCCAGACTATGCGAGGCTCCGGGCTGGGAGTTGATGCTGTATTGGGGTCAACAGTCAAAGGAACAGCTAAATCCCAGCGCAGTGAAGTTTGGGCCACAGTGGGTGGTGGGAACGTAAAAGCTCCCCTCTGAGAATTGGAAAGCATCGTATTTTTAAACAACTGTTTTTGGAGTTTACCTTTCTTCTTAAAGGAATCCCAGCTGCCAGTTCCCATGATGCCACCTCTGGAGTCTCAGCCCTGAGGTTGGGCAGGAGTGGGGTTGAGACTGTACCTTCTCTGTTTACTGAAGGTGTTCCTGTCTACCTTGCTGCCTGTTCACTGCAGTCCCCACAGCTGAAAGTCAGAAGGCAGAACAGCTTGTCCCGAAGGACCCCTTTCTTCACTGAGACAGCCTGTGGCTCAGACAAAAGCCCCTGCGTGGGTGGGTGAAGGCTACGATGCTCTCATGAGCCCCTAGGACGCCATTCCTGTAGTGGCCATATTGAAATCAAGTCCATTCACCAAATGGTCTTAAGGTGGACAGAAAATTGAATTTATTAATTTTAGATGTAAAAATCGAATCCCGCATCTCCATCCACATCATCGAGTCCTATCCGACAATAAAAAGGAAAAAAAGACATTGATATATGAAACAACTTGGGTGGACCTGAAGGCAGTCATGCTGATGAATAAAGCCTGTCTCAAAAGGTTACATGCTGTATGACTTCATTTTGTAACATTTTTTAAAGGAAAAAAATTCTAGAGATGAAGCACAGGTTAGTTGTCAGGAAGGAGTGAGTGTGGCCACAAGAGGATAGCACAAGAGTGGCTGGTGATGAAACAGTGTCACACAGGTGATAAGATTGCAGAGTGCTACACACGCACGCGCACACGTACCATGCGCACACACACACGCTCATGCGCACACGTGTGTGCACGCGCACACACAGACACACGAGTACTTGTGACGTCTGAATGTCTGAATGAGTCTGCGTTGTACCAGTGTCAGTTCCCTGGTTTTGATGGCGTATTGTAGTCATGCAAACTGTTACATTGGATTGACCGAGTGAAGCGTGTGGGACTTCCCTGTCAATTTTTTACTGTGGCAAAATATACATAACAGAAAATTTGCCACTGTAACTATTTTTACAGGCACGATTTGGTGGCTTTCAATACAGTCAGTTTATTTTGTGACAAACACCACCAGCCATCTCCAGAAGTTTTTTATCTTCCCAAACTGAGAGTTCATACCAATGAAACAAACTCCTCCTTCCCCTCACCTCCCAGCCCCTGACAGACACCATTCGGATTTCCGTCTCTTTGAATTTGACTATCGTATAAGTGCCTCGTGTAAGTGGAATCATAGAGTTTTTGTCTTTGTGTAACTGGCTTATTTCCCTTAGCATAGTGTCTTCAGGGTCCATCCATGTCATAGAAGCATATCAGAATTTCCTTCCTTTTTAAGGCTGAATACTATTCCATTATATATATGTATAGTAGACCATGTCTCCATCCACAATTTTACTTTCCTTAGTTTCAATTACCCACAGTCAACGGCAACACAAAAATATTAAATGAAAAATTCCAGAAAGAAACAATTCATACCTTTTGAACTGTGAGCCATTTTGAGGGGTATCCTCAGAATACTCCATCCTGCTCAGGGCAGGCATCCTCTCCTTGTCCAGCGTGCCCACTCTGTCTACACTGTCCACCCGGTAGTGACTTAATACCCATCTTGGTTGTCAGGGTGCCTGCCCCAGTGTCACAGTGCTTGTGTCCAGGTAACCGTGATCTGACTTCATAGTGGCCCCAAAGCATAAGCATAGCAATGCTACCCTTTGGCAACTTGAATATGCCGAAGAGAAACCATAAAGTGCTTCTTTTACACGAAAAGGTGAAAAATTCTCGACTTCAGGAAAGAAAAAAAAAATGAATATGCTGAGGCTGCTAAGATCTGTAGTTAGGAACGAATCTATCTGTGAAATTGTGAAGTGGAAAAAGAAATTCGTGCTAGTTTTGCTGTCACACCTCAAACCACAAGTTACGAACACAATACTGGTAAGTGTTTAGTTAAGCTGGAAAAGGCATTAAATTGGTACATGGAATATAAGAACAGAAACCTGTTCCCACCGACAGCAGTTGGGTTTGGTGCTATCCACTGGGGAGTCTTGGAATGTATCCCCCCGGGATACGGGAGGACCAATGTACCACATATATCAATTCATCCGTAGATGGACATTTGAGTTGTTCCCCCTTTTAGCAACCTTCTCTGGATTTATGATTACTTCAAAATAAAATGTTAAAAAATACAATCAGAAACGAAATGTATGAATTGGCTCACTCTTTCGCCTGCTGAGCATGTAAACTAGTGTTTGTTGCTGACCTGTTGGCCTTTGAACAGTTCCCGTCGCAGAGATGCTTTAAGCTGGATAGGCCATATAGAGACTGATTCTTTCTTTTCTGCTTTTAAAGCAGCAACATGTATGATTGTTCAGAGGCTAATACGTGATGTTCAGCGAGCTCTAATTAACCTGGTCCATGACACTATGCACACGCTTAGATCAATAAATAAGAAAGGAAATTCAGAGCGCTCTTGCACTGGCAGGTGATTTCAGGAAGACAATGATATTAACATTGAGCCAGCTCCTGACTGTACAGAGTGTGAAGCTACTCTAATGCAACCAGGTAAAAGTAATTAGCAGGAGAAGGGAATGCTTGGCTTTGGAGGACTCATTTGCATTGCAAAGTGTTTCCCATTGGCGGCTTGGCCAGGCATTCCTCTATCTGTGTAATGGTCTCAAGACTGTGGAGCACATTCATGCACAGCATGGGCGCCACTGCATGTGGGGGCACTGGACTGCCTGGAGTTGGAGGAAGGGTCCCTGTGAGTAAGCATGACCTCCTGGGAGCTGCATGGTGGTGGGCCTGCAGGTGGGGAGGAGAGGGTTGGGCACTCTCAGGGCAAGACAAAGGCTCAGCAAAGAGAATGTGCATTGTGGCTGACGCCACTGTCACCTTTCCAAACTTGTTCTGAGAGGCATCACATGGAGAGGGGATGCTGACAGAAGGGACACAGTCTCAGCTCCAGAAACACCATCCGCTGAACGCAAGGGGTTTTTCATTTGTGTGTGTGTGTGTGTGTGTGTTTTAATGGAGGTTTAGGGGCTTGTAAACCCCTAAGTAGACCTCTTTATGTGTATTTTTTTTTAATTTTAAATTTTTATTGCATTTTAAGTTTTGGGGTACATGTGCAGAACGTGCAAGATAGTTGCATAGGTACACACATGGCAGTGTGTTTTGCTGTCTTCCTCCCCTTCACTCACACTTGGCATTTCTCCCCAGGCTATCCCTCCCCAGCTCCCCCCACCCCACTGTCCCTCCCCCATTCCCCCCAATAGACCTCAGTGTGTGGTAGACCCCCTCCCTGTGTCCATGTGTTCTCATTTTTCTCACCCGCCTATGAGTGAGAATATGCGGTATTTCCTTTTCTGTTCTTGTGTCAGTTTGCTGAGAATGATGTTCTCCAGATTCATCCATGTCCTTACAAAGGACAAAAACTCATCATTTTTGATTGCTGCATAATATTCCATGGTGTATATGTGCCACATTTTCCCAGTCCAGTCTATCATCGTTGGGCATTTGGGTTGGTTCCATGTCTTTGCTATTGTAAACACTGCTGCAATGAACATTTGTGTGCATGTGTCCTTATAGTAGAACGATTTATAGTCCTTTGGATATATACCCAGTAAAGGGATTGCTGGGTCAAATGGAATTTCTATTTCTAGGTCCTTGAGGAATCGCCACACTGTCTTCCACAATAGTTGAACTAATTTACACTCCCACCAATAGTGTAAGAGTGTTCCTATTTCTCCACATCCTCTCCAGCATCTGTTGTCTCCAGATTTTTTAATGATTGCCATTCTAACTGGCATGAGATGGTATCTCAATGTGGTTTTGATTTGCATCTCTCTAATGACCAGTGATGATGAGCATTTTTTCATGTGTTTGTTGGCCTCATGTATGTCTTCTTTTGTAAAGTGTCTGTTCATATCCTTTGCCCATTTTTGAATGGGCTTGTTTGTTTTTTTCCTGTAAATCTGTTTGAGTTCTTTGTAAATTCTGGATATCAGCCCTTTGTCAGATGGGTAAACTGCAAAAATTTTTTCCCATTCTGATGGTTGCTGGTTCACTCTAGTGATTGTTTCTTTTGCCGTGCAAAAGCTGTGGAGTTTGATTAGGTCCCATTTGTCTATTTTGGCTTTTGTTGCCAATGCTTTTGGTGTTTTGGTCATGGAGTCCTTGCCTACTCCCATGTCCTGAATGGTTTTGCCTAGATTTTCTTCTAGGGTTTTTATGGTGCCAGGTCTTATGTTTAAGTCTTTAATCCATCTGGAGTTAATTTTAGTGTAAGGTGTCAGGAAGGGGTCCAGTTTCTGCTTTCTGCACATGGCTAGCCAGTTTTCCCAACACCATTTATTAAACAGGAAATCCTTTCCCCATTGCTTGTTTTTGTCTGGTTTATCAAAGATTATATGGTTGTAGATATGTTGTGTTGCCTCCGATGCCTCTGTTCTGTTCCATTGGTCTATATCTCTGTTTTGGTACCAGTACCATGCTGTTTTGATTACTGTAGCCTTGTAGTATAGTTTGAAGTCTGGTAGTGTGATGCCTCCTGCTGTGTTCTTTTTGCTTAGAATTGACTTGGCTATGTGGGCTCTCTTTTGGTTCCATATGAAGTTCATGGTGGTTTTTTCCAGTTCTGTGAAGAAATTCAATGGTAGTTTGATGGGGATAGCATTGATTGTGTAAATTACTTTGGGCAGTATAACCATTTTCACAATATTGATTCTTCCTAACCACGAACATGGAATGTTTCCCCATCTGTTTGTGTCCTCTCTTATTTTGTTGAGCAGTGGTTTGTAGTTTTCCTTAAAGAGGTCCCTTACATTCCTTGTGAGTTGTATTCCTAGGTATTTTATTTTCTTTGTAGCAATTGTGAATGGCAGTTCATTCTTGATTTGGCTC
This sequence comes from Saguinus oedipus, assembly GCA_031835075.1. Taxonomy (NCBI): domain Eukaryota; kingdom Metazoa; phylum Chordata; class Mammalia; order Primates; family Cebidae; genus Saguinus; species Saguinus oedipus. The sequence continues at coordinate 88,576,079 of CM063175.1, forward strand.
TCTTTAAGTCTGTTATTGGTGTATAGCAATACTTGTGATTTTTGCACATTGATTTTATATCCTGAGACTTTGCTGAAGTTGCTTATCAGTTTCAGGAGTTTTGGGGCTGAGGTGATGGGTCTTCTAGGTATACTATCATGTCGTCTGCAAATAGAGACAATTTGGCTTCCACCTTTCCTATTTGAATACCCTTTATTTCTTTTTCTTGCCTGATTGCTCTGGCTAGAACTTCCAGTACTATGTTGAATAGGAGTGGTGAGAGAGGGCATCCTTGTCTAGTGCCAGATTTCAAAGGGAATGCTTCCAGTTTTTGCCCATTAAGTATGATATTGGCTGTTGGTTTGTCGTAAATAGCTTTTATTACTTTGAGATACATTCCTTCAATACCTAGTTTATTGAGGGTTTTTAGCATAAAGTGCTGTTGAATTTCGTCAAATGCCTTCTCTGCATCAATTGAGATAATCATGTGGTTTTTGTTTTTGGTTCTGTTTATGTGGTGAATTACATTTATAGACTTGTGTATGTTGAACCAGCCTTGCATCCCCAGGATGAATCCTACTTGATCATGATGGATAAGTTTTTTAATGTGCTGTTGCAATCTGTTTGCCAGTATTTTATTGAAGATTTTTGCATGTATGTTCATCATTGATATTGGCCTGAAGTTTTCTTTTTTTGTTGAGTCTCTGCCAGGTTTTGGTATCAGGATGATCTCACAGGCAAGGATACACAAAGGCTCAAAATAAAGGGATGGAGGAAGATTTACCAAGCAAATGGAGAGCAAAAAAGAAAAGCAGGAGTTGCAATTCTCATCTCTGATAAAATAGACTTTAAAGCAACAAAGATCAAAAGAGACAAAGAAGGTCCTTACATAATGGTAAAAGGATCGATACAACAAGAAGAGCTAATGATCCTAAATATATATGGACCCAATGCAGGAGCACCCAGATATATAAGGCAAATTCTTAATGACTTACAAAGAGACTTAGACTCCCACACAAAAATAGTGGGAGACTTTAACACTCCACTGTCAATATCAGACAGATCAACCAGACAGAAAATTAACAAGGATATCAAGGACTTGAACTCAGACCTGGAACAAGCAAACCTGATAGACATTTACAGAACTCTTCACCCCAAATCCACAGAATATACATTCTTCTCAGCACCACATCACACCTACTCCAAAACTGACCACATAATTGGAAGTAAAGCACTCCTCAGCAAATGCAAAACAACTGAAATCATAACAAACAGTCTCTCAGACCATAGTGCAATCAAGGTAGAACTCAGAATTCAGAGACTAACTCAGAACCACACAGCTTCATGGAAACTGAACAACTGGCTCTTGAATGTTGATTGGATAAACAATGAAATGAAGGCAGAAATAAAGAAGTTCTTCGAAACCAATGAGAACAAAGACACAATATATCAGAATCTCTGGGACACATTTAAAGCAATCTGTAGAGGAAAATATATAGCAATAAGTGCCCACATGAGAAGAGGGGAGAGATCCAAAATTGTCACCCTATCATCAAAATTGAAAGAGCTAGAGGAGCAAGATAAAAAAAAACTCAAAGCCTAGCAGAAGACAAGAAATAACTAAGATCAGAGCAGAACTGAAGGATATAGAGACACGAAAAACCCTTCAAAAAATCTGTAAATCCAAGAGCTGGTTTTTCGAAAAGATCAACAAAATAGACAGACCACTAGCCAGACTGATAAAAAAGAAAAGAGAGAATAACCAAATAGATGCAATAAAAAACGATAATGGGGAAATCACTACAGATTCCACAGAAATTCAAGCCATCATCAGAGAATACTACAAACACCTCTATGCACATAAACTAGTAAACCAGGAAGAAATGGATAAATTCCTGGACACCTGTGTCCTCCCAAGCCTAAACCAGGAGGAAGCCGAAACTATGAATAGACCAATAACAAGGTCTGAAGTTGAGGCAGCAATTAAGAGTCTACCACACAAAAAAAGCCCAGGTCCAGATGGGTTCACAGCCGAATTCTACCAAACACACAAAGAGGATCTGGTACCATTCCTTCTGAAACTAATCCAAATAATTCAAAAAGAGGAAACCCTTCCCAAATCATTTTATGCATATTTTTTTTCTGGGGATAAACCCCACACCTGTCCTCAAATCTTCAAGGTCCATGGCCTCTCAGTATGTAGAACCTTATGCTAATAACTGCTCCTGGGAGACCTTGCCTCAGGAACTGACTCGACCCTCCTTCCTACCAATGTGGCCGTGGGCAGGAGGAAGTGTTTGATGCAACTTCCGTGGGAGTCCACGTTCCTCCCTCCCCACTTTCACCCTGTCTTTCCCTTGTTCTTCTCTTCCTTCCCTGTCCTTCTTTGGCTTTGCTGCCTCTCTTCCCTTCCCACCTTTTTTCCTCCCTCCTCCTAGGCTCCCACATGGCTTTCCTGCTTGCCTCTCTTGCAATGTGGGTTTGACATATTAATCATTACAGCAACTGCTAAAATTCCACTGCGCTTCATTAATCCACAGGAAAGTACCCTGTCCGCTGGCAGGTGCTGTGGGGTACGCTCATATGTTTTTCCCGGGGTCCGGGATAGTGGAAATTTCTCTGTTTCTGTGAGTAACAAAGCAGGAGGCCAGATGGAAGGCTATGGTGAGCACGGGTGGTGGAAGGACACAGGGAGGGTGGAAATGTGGGCGGACGCCAGTCCCTGAGGGCGTTAAGTCACCCATCAGGGACCCTGACAGACCCTGGGCCACTCAAGGACTCTAGTCGGAGAATCTGAGTTGTAAAATCCTGTTAGGGTTGCCAAGACCAGAACAGTGTGACTTTAATAAGGTTAAAGTTTGGCGTTTTTACAGCTTTCATTATGATAAGGTTTTCAGTCACATGATGAGGAAAGAGCTAGAGAGGGTCCGTCCAAATGTAACCGGTCAGACCTCAAGGTGTGGTTGGGCATGGCTCCGTGCCAGGATCCCCAGGGGTTCCTCATGCTGTGGGCCGGCTTTCCAGCTGCAGTTTCTACCCTGCACGTGGCGAAAGCCTGCTCCTATATCTGGCCTCCGGAACTAACTGGGGAAATGAATTCAGGCAGCTATTTTCAGACAGAGCCCCTGGCTGACTTAGAAGCAAATGCCCGGTTCTTTGGCCAAAGGTGTCACCCTGGCCTTGGTCAGCAATCAGGCCACCAGCCACAGTGAGAGCAGAAGAGATGGTTCCACTCCCAAAGAACTGATGGGGTTCGATGCTTCGGTTAATACTCTCCAGCCTAGGATACAGACTCCATTGTCCATCTGGATTTGTCCATCCTTCAAACATCCCCTCCTCTGGGAGGACTTTCCTAATTTCACCCTCCCTTCCTGGCCCCAGGAAGAATTCATCCCTTCTCACTCCCATGGAACTTAGGCCATACTTGTCAAGCAGCACCCATTCCAGCGCCAGGAGTTCCTTGAGAAAGTGCCTTTAGCTCCGCTAGACCCGCAGCTCTCCATTCAGGATTCACCTGTGCCTTTTCTTTGAAGACTCAGCCCACCGTACAGTGCCTAGCACACAGTAGGTGCCCGTACATGTTGACTGAGAGAAAAGTTTGGCTGGAGATGCATCTTTTCCACTGGGAAGAGGGCTTAACTCTCCTGTCATCCATGCATGAATCATCTTTGCCCATGAAGAACAGGAGAAAGTATAATTTCTAAATAGGTTACCCGTTTCCCGAAGTTGGAATTTGCATGGGTTCATGTGTCCATAGCATCTATCATCATATCTTCATTAGGGTAAATTTCAAATGCATTAGATGGTCTCATCTATGTCCATGTGTCATACTGTTGACTCATTTAGAAAATTCTTTATTCAAACTGGATAATTCAAATCAATACCATCAATTATACACCTACCCTACACAGCCAGCACTAGCCATTCAGAAATACAGAATTAACAAGTCTCTGTCCACAAGGAGCAGAGTCCAGTACCAAAGAGACATGGTCAAGTGTTAATTGCTTACAAAGTCATGGTTTGTACATTGGTTGTGTGCTGCCATGTGGGCACATAAAATAAGGGCACGGCATGTTCCCTTGAGAAGTTTATGGTCCAGCTGAGGAGCTGAGCCATTCACTAAAGAAAAACCCCAAACCACAGCTTAATATGTACCAGGCATACAGAGACCCCTTAGACCACAGCTCCCAGGATCGTGATGGGTAGCCCCTCACTGGGCCCACAGGTGTGTGAGAACCACCAATAGAGAAGCGCTTGGCCCTTCCTAATGCTTGGAGTATGATGGACTCCAAAGGCCACTTGGTTCTGGTGCAGAACTGGAGTTTTTCTCATGGGCCTGAGACTGATATGAACCATCAGGGCTGCTATGAAGCAGACCTGACTCTTCAGCTAGGCCCCGGGAGGCCCCCCCATCAAGGCTCCTTGGATGAGGGATGCCCAGGCCTGGGCTTGACCTTCCAAGGTTATTTTGGACCACAGTGAGCCCTGCTTCCAGCCCGCTCTCAGCTCAGAACCAGGCCAGAACTGCACTGGGTGCTACAGGAGGCAGGAGCATTGGGGGATGACTTTCAGAAGTGGGCAGTACTGCTCAAGGGGAAGGAATCACCCCCACCTCACCTCCACAGCATGTAAGCTCTGCGGTTGAAGACCAGGGACCAGTAGCACTCGGAGGACGGCAGAATGACATTGGAATGGCCCTCCCATGCTGATCTGACTGGCTTTCCCTGAGTACTTGAGATGTGAGAAGACAGCCAAAGCCACCAGCGAGGCGTTGGGGGCTGAAGATTGTCCCCTGTGCTTGACCAAGGCCCTGGACAAAGGGACAAATTAGCAGGGTTCAAGGAGGCACCTTTCTCACGTGGAGTGAAATCAGGCTCTATCACTACAGAGTAAGTGTCCTCATTTGGAGGCCCTCCCTGCCAGGGGGAGGGAGATATCCTTGGCAGTGCCACTCCTGGCCCCCACAGTTCCCTTGGCTGAGCCGAGAAGCAATTCTCCTTTGCCCCTGGCCACTCCTCACTCGTGAGTGGGGAGCGTGACTCACATCTGTGGGGAGGGCAGGCGCAGTTAGGTGAACCTCATTCAAATGCCAGGCAGACGCAAATAGCATGCTTTCCTATGAATAGCTTCCCCAGCTGTTCTGCGGGAGGCTGAGCCCGTCCTTATCCAAAGTACATTTGCCCTGTTCGTATTTATGAGCCGCATCGGAACCGTGGGCTGCCTACCTTTGGCCCCTCGAGGCCAGCTTTGTGTTCTTTGCTCCCTAAAGTCTCACCCAAGTGAAATATTAACTGGTGGTGGGACAAAAGGGCCTGGCACCTCTGAAGGCAGGGCTGGTGAAGAAGGATACCTGGAGGGGGTGTTGTTCCCTGACCTGGAATTTTCCATTCCTCTTGTGCTCACATGACCAGGGCAGTGTTTTCTTCAAGTCACAAAATGAAGATGGCTGCCAGGGTGGCCGGTGCTAAAATACCAGACAGTGCCTAAGGCTGTTAATGGCACCATCGTCACTAATGATCGAATCTCAGTGGTGCAGAGTGATGGAAACTGTCAGGCCTGAGTGCCAGGAGGCGGGGGCCCTGGCCATGGCTCTGCCTCCACAGCAGCCTGGAGAAACTTGTGGAAGCAATAGATGCCTTGGCTTTTTACTCGTCAGCTGTAACACAAGGAGGCTGGGAGCACAGAGGTCCTTTCCTTCTCTGACCGTCTCTGCGCTGGGACTGCACGGATAGTTGGTTGCAGAGGCTGTATTTCTTTATGACCTGTGAGGAGTTATTAGGGTGCACCCTCTACTATCTTTGCGCCTTTCTTTCCCTTCCCTCCACCTGCCTCACTGTTTCTTTAGCCTCACTCCCTACCTCTTTCCCTTTATCTCACTTGTTTCATCTTTATCTTCACACTGAGGACTTCTAAGCTAGACCACACGTAGATCAAGTGTCTTTTGAGTCAAGAGGGCCCACCTCCTCTACTTTCTAGTTCTGCCACTTCCTAGCTATGTGACCTAAGCCAAATTATTTTGTTTCTCTGCATATCAATTTCTTCATCCATAAAAAGGGAATCGGGCTAGGGCTTTTGTAAATATCGCATAGTGTCTTGTCTATGAAGGCTCCATGGATAGAGGCTGTGACATGTTTAACGCGTGAAAGTTGGCGCACATAAAAAACCCATCCTTCTCCCCGCAGACCTCCTTCTGTCTCTGTTTCTATTACCAGGGATACTCTCCTCCTAATTGTTGGGTTTTGGGCTTGATGTCACCTTGCCTTTTTTGTCCTCTTGTTCCTTGCAGTACACGTCTCCAGAAGCCTTCCTTTCAGTTCCCCTGAGGTCTGACAGTTGTGGGGAGAAGGCCTTCAGGTCCAGGGCCAAGCAGGGGCCTCCACTGTCTGCTGAGGTGGGTGTACTGTCTTTGGGAATCACTGGAGGTTTTACTTACACAGGGACTTTGCCTAGTGGGTGAAGGGATTGGTTTAAATCATTGTTGATTGGCCAGGATTTCCTGAAGGTGAATGTAGACCTCATTGACTGGGGCCAAATGGACCTGACTACACTTTCTTGGACTAACTGCTGATCTCCTTACTGTCCAGAGTCTACCTGGTGCATTCATATTCCCTGTGCACTGTGGGTTGTGCATGAGGATGTCTTTCAGGGTGACACTGGCTTGAAAAGTTAAGAGAGGCAGCCAGGAGCGGTGGCTCATGCCTGTAATCCCAGCACTTTGGGAGGCCAGGCGGGCAGATCCCTTGAGGCCAGGAGTTCTAGACCAGCCTGGCCAACATGGTGAAACCCTGTTTCTACAGGTGTGGGGTCTGCACCTGTCATCCCAGCAACTTAGGAGGCTGAGGCATGAGAATTGCTTGAGTCAGAGAAGTGGAGGTTGCAGTGAGCTGAGATCGTGCCACTGCACTCCAGCCTGGGTGACAGAGTGATACTCTTCTTAAAATAAATAAATAAATAAATACATAGAAATAAAATAAAATAAAATAATTCAAAAAATGAAAGAAAAGGGAGGCGGGCACTTCCAGAATAGCCCATATTACTCTTTGGGAAAAATTATTAAAATTGCTTCCTCTGGAAGATGCTGCTCCGTGGGTACATAGCTTAGTGGAACATAAGCTGTGTTTCAGTACTCACTTGCCCGCTTAGTGCGGAGCCTTTGTGCAAGGTACAGCCTGCCCGATCTTAAGTGAGACCTTAACTCCCATTCCGGACTTCGGCACTCACTCATTAGATTCCAAGTTCCATGAAGACAGGGTCCATGCCTCCTGCATCAGTAAGGAGCACCTAGCAAAGGGCCTGGCACTATGAAGATGCTCAAAAAATATTATCGGACATTGAATGAATGAATGAATGAATGAATGAACAAGGCCTTCTAGCTAGGAATACCTGGTGTAATTGATGCCAAAGAGCTCTGAGGGTAATAAAGTGGGGCAGTTAAGAGCATGTGCTTTGAAATCAGAAAAGACCGAGTTTGGATTTTGCCCTACCTCTTAATAGATGTATGATCTCAACTGAGTCTGACTTCCATCTTTAAAATAGGGGTATAACACTTACCCCATTAGTGTTGTGATGAGGCTTCCCTGAGATGATATATGTAAAGCACACATATCAGTGTGTGGTCACTGGTGAAGCTATAAATGATGCTTCCTGGAGAGCACTGAGGATAGCATTTCCCCGGGGCCGCCCCATCGGAACTGCTTTAGGGTTCCCATGCTAAGTAGCCTTTCCATTCATTCTCACGTGCATCTCAGATATGGATTGAAGTGGCTTGTGGTTGCAGTGATTTGTTTGCTCTTGGCACCCATCCACACAAACTTACTGGGGCGTCAAAACCCTTTTGGCACTCAAGCATTCAGTGCTTGATGCATTTCCCAGAAAATGCTTGATTTTTGTTGGTTAGATCACAAATATCCCCTACAATTTACTGCTTCCCATTACCGTACCCCTGGTTGCTCTTTTTCTTGGTCTTGGAGACCTGCCACCATCGTTTAGCTGATCTCATGCTAGCAGCAAAGGCAAGGAAAACAATAGCTTCTCTACAGGACTTTGCCCTCCCACAGGCGCCGGGGCCACAGACCCTGCATGCTGGGCTAGAAAACGCATGTCGCCAGCTTCTGAAGATGTCCAGTTGAGAAACAGAATACAGGCACACACTCACTGCTGCTGCATCTGTGTTTTTGAAGCCCACAGCAGCAGTCCAGCTGAGAGCACATCAGGACGTCTGTCCTTCAGCAGGGCTGCAAGTGGGAATTTGTGAAAGGCTCTGCCAAGGAGCTGAAGAAAAGTTGCTAAATAAATTCAGACTAGAGAGGGGGAAGTGGGAGAGGAGTTTTCTATCAGTGGTTGTATATGTCCTTGGAGACTTAAAGACGATCTTGACTTTTTTAAGCCTGAAAGTTTGCTATTTTAAAACATCAATATTGGCCCATGCTAATTCGTCAAGAGATCAAGTGACTTTGCAGGGGTGGGCAGGTGGGGGGAAAGTAGGGTATGGTGGAGGGGAATGTTTGTGGAAAAATGGAATACACACAGGATGGGGGGTGGGGTAAAAAAAGTAGGTTTAATCTCTGTTTTGTCCATGAGTTGCTATGAGATCAGTTGATGTGACTTATTAGTCAAGGCCTGTTTCTCTGTCTGTCCTAGAGGAGCAACGCAGGGATGTGCAGAAATTATTACAGGTCACAGATTTGAGTGTGTGTGCAGCACACAGCGGTGAAACCACTGCCCCACAGTTGGCAAGTGCAGGCAGTATGAATTCTGATTCTACAGCCTCTGCAGGGCCTGAAGACACATCTGAGGAAGGGAAACAGAAAAGAGGGCTGTAGAGGATTTGGAGCCTTATTCTAGGCAGGTGCTCCCCTCTTGATGATTCAGCCAGGGAGCTTGCCCTTCCTGCCCAGATGACAGGATTTCATGGCAGGCATTAAAAAGCTTCTTCCATTACAAAGCAAGTCAGCTGTGGGTAGAAGGAAAGGGAGGAGGGAGACGGAGCAGGCTATGGAAGAACCTGCAGCCCTTGGGTGGATGTTGGGTGAGATGGCACTGAAGCACCAGGAGCGGGAGGCGCAGAATGCTCAGACTGCTGGAGGAAGAGGGGAAGGCAAAACTGGAAAGGGAGGTGAACCAGGCAAGCAGAGTGAGCCCTCGGGAAACAATGCTGAGCCCTGGTAATAGTTTATATCCAGCTCCTGCAGAGGGAGTCTGAGTATCCCCTGTAACCTGTGTACCAGGAGGGCAGAGCTCATGGAGTGAGGGCCCTCAGGGCAGGGAGCTGTGGTGGGGAGGGTGAAAAAACTCAGCAATCAAAATAATTGATATTTTATTAAATAAAAACTGATGTACTGGGTGTGGTGACTCATGCCTGTAATCCCAGCATTTCGGGAGGCCGAGGTGGGTGAATCACAAGGTCGAGAGTTCAAGACCACCCTGACCAACATGGCAAAACCCTGCCTCTACTAAAAATACAAAAAATTCGCTGGGTGTGGTGGCACGTGCCTGTTATCCCAGCTACTTGGGAAGCTGGGGCAGGAGAATTGCTTGAACCCACGAGGCAGAGGTTGCAGTGAGCTGAGATTGTGCCACTGCACTCCAGCCTGGGTGACAGAGCAAGACTCCATCTTGGAAAAAAAAAAAATGATGCAATAGATCGTGATAAACTAAAAAAGTTAAAATTAAGACAGTATATGATCCTGCAACTTGTATGACCTGGTCTCACTCACCTCACCCTAGTCAGAGCCCTGTTGGCTTTTATCTCAGCAACTGAACAGCTTTTTGATGAAAACTTTCATATTCATCTCATATTTCTCAGAGACCCTACCCATGGTGTCTTAGTCCATTTTGTGTTGTTAGAACAGAATAGCATAGAGTCGGTAATTTATTAAAAAAGAAAGAAAAGTTATTTCTCAGAGTTCTGGAGGCTGGAAAGTCTGCTATCAAGGTACTGGCATCTTGTGAGGGCCTTCTTGCTGTGTGATCCCATGGCAGACAGTGGAAGAGCAAGAGGGCATGAGAGACGGAGAGGAAGGGCGTGGAATTTATTCCTTAATCAGGAACCCACTCCTGAAATAACTCATCCACTCTCCCAATAGCAGCGTTAGTCCATCCTGAGGGTAGAGCCCTTATGACCTGATCATCTCTCAAAGGTTCTACATCTCACACTCTTGCACTGGCGATTAAACTTCCAACATGTGAATTTTGGAGGACACATTCAAACCATAGCATACAGTAACTTCAAAATGATTTACTCTTTACTGGGGTAATACCAGTAGTGATTCCAAGTAATTCTCTGATACTTTTCTTGTTAGAGAAATTAAGTATACATAACATTTACACCCATTTTATCCCTGGTGAGGGTAGTCCCCAGTCCCCAGGAATATGCGTGCTGGGGTAAAAAAGATGCACTTTAAATGTTGGAAAGAGGATACTACATGATTTGATACATTGAAATATTGACTTGCACTTAATTGTTTGCAAATGATTTTATCTGTATGTATTCTGTTTCCTGCCTCCTCAACAACCAGACACTAAAGGCGCGGGGCATTCATTCATTTGTGCATTCAACAAACATTTATTAAGCCTCTACTATGTGCCAAGCATTTGCTTGGTGCAGGGAGTACAGAGGTAAATGACACAGGCCCTGACCTAGAAGTGCTCAAAGCCTGACAGGGGAGACACTTGAAGGACAGTGAGGGTGATGAGGATGATGTTCACGGGTTTTCACAGGATGTTGCAGTGCACAGGGGTAGAATATCTAATACAGAGAGGGCTCCCCAGCCTGTAGGGATGTGTGGGCACTAGCACTTCGCTAAGGTAGGAGAGGAAGAAAATATTTCAGGCAAAGGCAACTAAATGCATAAGACAATGATTTCCTTGTACCCTCAGGGGTGCCAAGGGATGAAGCAGCCAGGGGCCATGCCCTCAGCACAGCCCCTACAGGCTACTCCAAATACATCAGCATCCATTTATAAATACTAGGCTGAATATGCTGGCTGGCTGGATGCCCCTTGTGAGTGTATGTACAGCACCCTGCCTTTCCCGCCCACAGTGTTTATCTCACTGCCTGTGACTGCCAGCATCCTTGTCAGTGTCCCCCATTGGGGTGTTAGCTCATGATGCAGGGATGATTCTGTCTTGCCCACTGTTGTAATACCAGTGCCCAGCGTGGTGTGTAGTTCCAATAAGTCCTCAATAAAACATGTTTTCAATGAATGAATGGAGTTAAAAGCAACAAGTTCAAGGGCTCCCAAGTCACTTAGCACCTAGATTCATATATTCCTTTTATGTTCTTTTGATATTTTCTAATGTGTGGGCTCTGGATATAGCCAGTGTCCAATACACAATTTTAATGAATTATGATTCATTGACTATGAACACTAGACCCACAGCCTCTGCCTTATCTAAGAGCTGGGAGATTCCTCATCCTCCCTCTCCTGCCAACAGGGTCCATATGGCAATCACTACATGTGGGATGAACCTATGAGGTTAATAATTGTATTCTTCTCTATATGACAAACTGCCATTGTCTTTTATGTTTAGCTTTTAAAATAAAACTCGAAGGAATTAAGAACAATATTATACAATCATGGATAACATCAGCACAATAATTAAAGAGTAGCTTAAAGACACTCTGCTTCAATATTTTCTACCCATTCCAAGCAGCTGAGGAATAGATATTTTAATGAAGTAAATGTATTATTTATTACTTTGTAATGTTCAGACTATAGGACTGACAATATCACAGTCTAGAGAAGTGTAACCTTAAGGCAGAGGTGAAAAAAGAACCCATAATTGTTAAATCCTAGGACCTCCGTTTACTTTTTATAAATCCCTGGGCAAGTTCCTTATTCTCTCTGAGCATTTCTTAATTGTATAATGGAAACAGTAATACCTGGCCTACTTACCTTACCAGAGCTACTGTAGAGATCAGGTGACACAGTGAAAGTCAAGATATTTCATGAACCACAAAGTGCTATACCAGTATGAAGAATTATTATTATCATTTGCTGGATCATATTCTTACAAGAAAAAGAGATGTGAATAGTAATCATACGGGATGCAAAACTGCTAGATTTCTAGAGACATGGCATGGTAGGGAAAGTGCCCTTCTGCAACCCTTCTTCCACCAACACAGACCTAAAGACTAAAGAGCTGGGAAAATTCATAGCCCCCTGGAAACTTCGCTTAGCTACCTGCAGTGGTAACCCAAGACTGTGTAACTATTTGACTGAAGGCTTGGAAATACTCAAAACTCTGTCAAGGTAATTTTGCTATCCTCTTGAGCAGACAGGCCTGAATGCGATTGTCCATTAGAGAGCAGGAACCAATGGCTTCTGTTTCGCCTTTCCAAGCCAACTGTGAGGTGGTACTGTGCCTCCAAGTGTGTCCTACGTGGAGCTCACACCAAAATTACCCGGACGTTGCATATTGGGGAGAGGGGAAGGAGGGTGTTGTTAAAATGCACATTCCTGGGCCCCACACCCCAGAACCATGAATCGGAATCACTGGTGATGAGGACTAGAAGTCCGAACTTTTCATACATACCCAGGTTTCACAACAACTGCTTTTTAGAGAACGTCTGATGACAATGCACTTGGGGCATCTCTTCATCTTAAGGCTAAAGCAACTGTGGAAAGATTTCGGTGAGGAAATAAATAATTTAGGGAAAAAAGACTTCTTTATAAAAAAAATTAAATATGTATAGGATTGACTGTATGAAGTCATGACTACGGTTTATAAATATTTGAAAGGCACAAATTCAAATGGTAGAATCTAAATGTTTTATTCAAGTACCAGACGGCACAAATAGGAGTAATGAAATGACATAAGTAAAGAGAACTGGGGCCAGATATCAAGGAAAACCTCTTGAGAGCACAAAAAACAAGTTATAGAATCATTTCAAATGGTCAAGTTAACCAAAATATTGGTACATTTAGTGGAAAAAAACAGTCGGGCAGCAGTTGAAAAAACAACTAATTGAGTGGTTAAAAAATTTTTTTCTCTCTCTCTTTTTTAAACTATTGTTTGGATGTCTGAAGCTTTCAGATCCTAAATCACAGATACTTAATTTTTACTTAGCAAGCCAATATGTGGCTTATGAAAAATGTTTTGGGTGGGAAGTGCCTGCTAGTCTTGGCTGAGATCTGGGTTGAGGAGAAGCAGAACACTGCCTGGAGCCTCGTTACTTGCCCATCTGGGACGCGTGTGACGTTCATTGAGAACGATGTGCCACTCTCTGTCTCATTTAATTTGCCCAGCCTTGTCAAGTAGATGGCATTTCCATTTCATGGATGAGGAAAGTCAGGCTGAAAGAGTACAAGTTGATAGGAAATGAAAAGCCTGAAATTTGAACCCTCGTCCGTACGACACCAAAGTCCCTGCTTTTTCTCCTCAAGCGAGCACCGGGTACAAAGCACGGTAGTCACCACTGGTATTTTCTTTCTGTACCTAAAGATTGCCAAGGTGAGCTAACAAGCAATGACTCCTACACATGATCAAACTCTCTCCGAGCAACCTTCATGCTGGGAAGCTCTGTGAGAAATGACTGTATTTTTCTCATTTCGGATCCTGCTATTGTCCACAAAAATTTGATGTTTTTGAATGCCAGCAAGGTGAGGGTTAATGCAGTGGCCTGTGGAAGGGAACCCTCTTTGGGCAATCTTCCAGGCTGAGAGGAGAGCCGGGAGCATAATAATGGAAATATGTCCCTCCCCATTCCCACTCCTCCCTCCTTTTCTCTTCACCATCATCTTCCTCTCCTTCCTTCACTAACATCTTATCCCTGTCATCTCAACACCACCTCTGTCACCACAACCACTGTCCATCGTCACCGTTATCACCATTATCATCACCACCGTCACTGCCACCATCTCACCATCGTCGCAGCTACCCTACCACCACCATCACCATCATTGGTTTATGGAGAAAAACTGAGTTTTCTGTGTTTGATACTGTTCGTGACTACTACTCACCACCATTCCCATCCCAAAGACGCCCAAATAATACCCTGTGCTAGATGATTTTTTATCACCAGCCACATTTTGTGGAGAACGAACCAGACCGATTGCACCAACATAAAAACAAAACCAGCCGTAATTCCTCACTACGATCTCAGCAAAAAACAACCATGTACCAAATTATTAAGACTTCAAAACTCCTTTAAAAAGAAAGCAGAGAAAAAACAGACATAAAGGAAGCTCAGTTTTCTTGATATACCCTTGGGGCAGCCCCTGAAGCAACAGAGTCACTAGGTTGAAAGAAAGAAGCCTCGGATAAACCCCAGACATCCTGGTGCCAATTTGTGTCTCTGCCTCTCTGGCCTGCGCAGAGCTCAGAGACAGTGTCTGAGAGGGCGGCTCGGAATCTGCCTCACACACAAACACACGACAAATATAGTTCTGCAGTGAAGACTCTAGCCCCACCGGGAAAGCGAAGACTCAGGAACCTGCTGGCGTAAAGGGGAAAGGCTTGGTAGCACGTCAGAAGACTTGTTTTTGGAGGCTAAAAACTTCCTTTGACAACAGTCTTCCACGGCTCCCTAATTGTGCTGTTGCTGGGGAGGTCTGGGGAGCCCTCTTGGGGCCTCTGGGGCTTGTATCCAGCCCTGCTTAGGTAAGTACACTGTGCAAATAAGCCCTCTGGGGCTTACAGACGTGTAAACAGATCTCCAGCTGACCTTCAAACACAACTCGGGATTTAAAACACGAATTTCAGATCCATGAGTCCAGAGAGGGTCTGCGATGGAGGAACGGTTGGGTGGGGGGACAGATAAGGGATCCCAAAATGATTCATCAGAGGGCCAAAGGGCCAGCCATATGACAGAGGGGAGGCAATTGAGCCAAGGGTGTGAAAGCAGCTCCCTCAGGACCTGGAAAGAAATGGATAATGAATACAAGGGCAGTCACTGCTCCAGGAAACACAAGTATTGCAGAAAAAGTAAAAGGGGAGTGAAAGGGAGAGGGACGATTGGAGAGGGAGAGAGAGGGAAGGAACAGACAGGACAGGTTCAGAAGGGAGCCAAGCAAGTATTTCTCAAGAAACTTGCTGTTGTAAGGGAGAAGGGGTAAAATTTCTTTTTTGTCTGCTTGGTTCAAAATCACAATACAAAGTGAAGTAGTTGGTGATGGCTTCATAACATCATCAGTGTTAACACTGCTGAACTGTACATTTAGAAATGATGAAGATGGTACATTTCATGTTATGTGTATTTTAACACAATAAAAAAGTAGGAAATAAAAACTGAGTAGCATTAGGTGCCGATCCCAAAGTACTGGGGTATTCTTATCAATAAAAGAGATCGGGCCGGGTGCGGTGGCTCAAGCCTGTAATCCCAGCACTTTGGGAGGCCGAGGCTGGTGGATCACGAGGTCAAGAGATCGAGACCATCCTGGTCAACATGGTGAAACCCTGTCTCTATTAAAAATACAAATAATTAGCTGGACATGGTGGCGTGTGCCTGTAGTCCCAGCTACTCAGGAGGCTGAGGCAGGAGAATTGCCTGAACCCAGGAGGCGGAGGTTGCGGTGAGCCGAGATCGTGCCATTGCACTCCAACCTGGGTAACAAGAGAGAAACTCCGTCTAAAAAAAAAAAGAGATCGAAGGTAAAGCCTTGCTGGGAACATGCATCCTGAAAGCACCTGGCCAGAACTGAGGCCATGTCTCCCCATTTTGACATTTTAGGCAACTCTCCAAGGCATTGGGGAGGAAGCATTTTCAATATGGATTGGCAAAATCTCTCTTTTCTATGGATTGCTTTGGCTTATGTCTTGACCTCCCCTTTCAGGCACAGTTGGCATAACAGTGGCTCCTGTGTCTTCCCCAAGAGCCCCCCATGCCTTAAATCCTGCGAGAAATGACACCTAGTCATGTTCTTCCTACAACACCGTTTCCTTCAAAGGAGGAATTCACCTCCTGGCTGATGCCCCAGGTAGGATCCTCTGTATTGCTGTAAAAAGAGGCATTGACTTCTAAAAGCTTCCTTCCTCCAAAAGCTCTCTTTTTCCAGCATGGCAGCCTCCTTGCCCACTGTTTCATTTCCTGTTCCAACCAGTGAAACCCACAGGGTAAGGAGCAGTAGTATTTTGGGATTCAGTTTCAACAAATGAGGGTGGCTCAGTGAGGACGACCGGGACAGGAAAGAAGCTTGTAAAGGATCTGTAGTTACCATCTAATTTCCTACCAGTTTTCCAAAAGGATTATGTATATTTTTAAATTTTACAATTATCTGTTATTTTATGCAAAATAAGCACATCAGCAATAAAGTGAGTTTCTAAAATGCAAAATCCATTTCTCCACTGACTTCATAATGAGATCACAGATGTGTTGCCACAGGAAAAAAAAAAATCCCTATTATTGGAGATGAAATTTTTTTTTTTTTTTTTGAGATGGAGTTTCGCTCTTGTTACTCAGGCTGGAGTGCAATGGCACAATCTCGGCTCACCGCAACCTCCGCCTCCTGGGTTCAAGCAATTCCTGCCTCAGCCTCCTGAGTAGCTGGGACTAGAGGCACGCACCACCATGCCCAGCTAATTTTTGTATTTTTAGTAGAGACAGGGTTTCACCTTGTTGACCAGGATGTTCTCGATCTCTTGACCTCGTGATCCACCAGCCTCAGCCTCCCAAAGTGCTGGGATTATAGGTGTGAGCCACCACGGCCGGCCCCGGAGATGAAAATTTATCACAGGAAGAGGTTAAGTCAAGGTCAGTTCTGTGGCAAACATAGTAATCTGTTATTCTAGCAAGATTCTTACCTGTCTGGAGTCAAATGATGAGGAACAGAATTACATGGTTAAAGGATCACAGGATTTGGAGTTAGGCAGGTCTGGATCCTAGCTCTGCCTCTAATAGGTATAAAATTAGGTCAACTAAACTCTGAGCTTTGGTTTCTATTCTCATAAAAAGATGATAATCATACCAATTTTTGTAGGCTCTTGAAGGAGCCTTAAATGAGACAATGTTGCTGGGCGCAGTGGCTCACACCGGCAATTCCAGCACTTTGGGAGGCCAAGTCAGGCAGACTGCTTGAGCCCAGGAGTTCAAGACCAGCCTGGGCAACACGGCGAAACCCCGTCTCCACAAAAAATACAAAAAGAGTAGCCAGGCATGAACCTGTAGTCTCAGCTCCTCAGGGGGATGAGGTGGGAGGATCTCTTGAGCTGGGGAGGTTGAGGTTGCAGTGAGCCATGATCATGCCACTGCACTCCAGTCTGGGCAACAAAGTGAGACTCTATTTCAAAAAAAAAAAAAAAAAGGCAATGTCGAAAAGTGCTTGGTACATGTGATAGGGGCTCATAAATGGCGGCCACTCTTATCTAACAGCTCTCTTTCTCTTAGCGATAAGAACCAACTTATATTAAGGGCTTATTGTTTGCTGCTCACTGGCCCTCTACATACCAATAGTGGCTACTACTTCCTGCATACAGGAAATGTGACAGACATTTATGTGATTTATGACTTCCCTGATAATCCTTACAGCAGCAGCTCTGCACAGTATCATCCTCCCCTGTACAGATGAAGCGACTGAGGCTCGAATTCTCACATGACACCCTAGCAGCACTTGAGCCACTCCAGGATTCTCTTCTGCTGGTCACCCAGCTCTTCTCCCAGGTCACTGTGGTTACTTACAATCTTGCATTTAGGGTTGCCTGATTTAGCAAACAAAAAGGCAGTGTGCCTAGTTAAATTTGAATTTCAAATAAACAGATAACATTTTAGTATAAGTATGTCCCATGCAATATTTGAGATATACATTCAAAAGACAAATCACTGTCCCGCATTTCATCTGGCAATCATACTTGAATTCCATCTGCAGCATTCTCCCTGTTCCATTAGAAACCATCACACTTGGAAACATTGGATGGTTCTATTCCATTTCCTGACAAATGGTGCTTCCCCTGCGTTCTGTGCACCCTGCACATTCTCTAAATCAGAGGCGTCAAATATTCACCAGGGCGCGTTTGTAATAGCCGTATGTGCATTTTCCTTTAAAATGAGAATCTATGCATTTATTTTTGCTTAGATATGTAAATATTTTATTTGCTGCTGCCACTCAGTTAAAACCCTCAGTTTCATCATGTTCTGATTGGCAAGTGTTTGAAGCGTCTGATTTTAGAACAGCTCTAGTTCTCTTTTAATTAGATATTTAATTTAACTGGCTGCTGATCAGTAGTTTCAGGATATTTGTTTTCAGCTTGATGGGAATGGCAAAGGACCATTTGTGCATAAAATAGCCCACTAGTTATCTTTGTTTTCAGCGATGCCTTTGCTCTTACTGTTCTTTCTTAATGTCACAACTGTTGGCTCCCCAGCAAGTTAAATATCAGCCCTGGTAGAAGCTGATCTGATGAGTCCCCTTCTATATTGAAAATGCTGGTAGAAACACTGAAGCCAGGAAAGCAGAGGAATAAAGGAGGAAACGAGGCCAAGTGTAGAGCGATCCTACTTGAGCCTGCCAATCCTGAAGCAGGTATCTGTGCGCCTCGGGAATGGGAGGAGTCTGGAGAAGGCTTTTCGGCTGTGGGCAGAGAGGTGTCATGGGGAGTCTTAGCCCAGCTTGCTCCAACATGAGACCTTCATGATTCCAGATGCTCCCATTTGCTTTCTTCCCTGAAAAGAAAGAGAAAGGGATTCCTGTAGCCAAGCTCCTACCAAGCCATGTACTTAGGTAGAGCAAATCAATTTCATTCATGAAGCTTCCCTCTCCAGACCTGGGGAAATTCTCAAAATGGTAAAGACATCTACAGCATATCATTTCAGTCAGATCTCCTCTTCTCTTTCGTGTTATCATACCTCAAGGGCCCAGCCTTTCATATTTCACACAGTTTTCCAGACAAATATCTGTATAAATTCACAAAGTGCTTCTTCTGAGGTTTTGCACAGAGCTTACGGCAGATGTGATCATGGCACAGATCTGAGTCACTGCCAATCCCATTGTGCCTTCTTCTTCAATTCGTTTAAGACTCCTATTTTGAAGAATGAATGATCATTTTTTTTTTTAAATCTCTTAGCTTCCATCATCAGCACCAGCAGTGGTCATTCTTGTGGCATCTATTTTCCATAAAGGAACATGAGTTTTTGTCATTCACAAGTTTTGGTATGAACAGAGGGTAATAAAGCTGTGATGTGATACAGACGCATCACAGGTAGCTCTGCCCATTCGCTGTCAAGATCAGTGCTCAGAAACCAGATTCTGAATCCGACACACGACTCAGATTTATGCCTCCGTAAAATTAGAAATCATGATCAGTTATAGGTCTTTAGACAAACCAACTAACATTAAATGCAAGAGTGCCAATGATCCTGTGTGATCCTGTATCCCTGACTTGGTTAGAGATGGCCATTTACCAGAGAAGCTTGTTCCCAGTCATTTATCCAGTGCTACACAGTGAAAAGGCAGGTGAGTTGAGGCCGTTGTGGAATAGTAATGCTAATCCTACTACCATTGCTCACCACCTGTTACATGCCAAGTGCTTTACATTAGATTTTGCATCGTGGTTAGGGCTGAGCATCCCGGGTTTGAATCCTGGCTCTGCCACTTCCCAGCTGAATTACCTTGGAAAATTTACTTCATCTCTCTGACTCAACGTCCTCAACTATAAAATAAGGACATGAATGGTGTCTGCCTCACAGGGTCATTATGAGAATTAAAGGAGCTAATATTTGTGAAGTGTGTAAATCAGAGCCTGGTATGTAGTAAGCACTAAGTGTCTGGATTTCATATATCATATATATATAATAAATATATATATACACATGTATATATTCAAATATATATGCATACTTATATTTTTATTTATTTATATTTCGGTGTGTATTTGAATGTATATGTGTATATATAGTCACATACATATATGTGTGTGTACATGTATGTGTGAATATTTACATGTATGGCTTCTGGTTCACAGCCAGTTCGTCTGTCAAGGGGAAGAGACTCTTTGGGTAGGCTGCCTATAGAGAAAAGGCAGGAGAGACTTGACAGGACTCTCTCTTAGCAGCTCTGCATTAGTTTCTGCTCTTTCCCCAAGCAGACAGTAGTCATAGGCTGAGTTGGGACCCATAAACCAAATTAGATCTTCAGCGGAGTAAGTGATATTCAGCAACAGTATCAGACTTGGCTAAAGTTTATTTATTCATTGAGGGCAATCAGCAGAACCTGGGTCAGGGCAGTCACCCAGAGGTTAATGGGTCAGATTCCCTGGGTCTGTTTGAGGTTAGATGTCTCTGAGTCTCTGAAATGCAACCATTTCTAATGCAAAACAGGCAGGACGGGAAGGTGAATGCTGAGGAACTAGGAGGCCAAAGGGAGCCCCTTGCTCTGAGAACGGCCTGGCAGATGTGAAGATAGAGGCAGGGTGCCACTGCCATCACTGACAGCCAGGTGTGTCGCTGCAGAGGTGATTCCAGATTGGCCCCTGATCTTAGAGCTTCTGGGTCTGAAGGTCCAGGAGGCTGCTCTGTGCAGGGGTCAGGAAGCCCGTCTCTCCAGGCGTGGCTTCTGCAGGGGCCAGTGCTTTCCCTCTGCCTCGAAGGGTGGGGACCTTTCACTCAACATCTCAGTTCATGGGTCTCTTCTCAAAAAGACCTGGAGGGCAGGCTCTTTCTGCCTCTTCTCGGAGAGCATGAGTTGGGGGAGTTGCATTGTAGGAGTGGAGATGCTGTCCTTCACTGCTAGAGGATAAAACAAGGAGTTTTGTGAGTCGAGCTAAGATCATTTAAGAAGCCCCAAAGGCTAGAATTTGGGGATTTGCCAAGTCCAAGGAGCCAGATACAGATAAAGGATCCTGGGTACGGAAGCAAGCATCTGAGAACAGGGAGAGAAAAGCAAACACCAAGTGGGTTGAGAGTCAGAAGAGGGTTTGCTCTTCTAGACTGGGATGGTTTCCGGGTGGGGCAGCTGAGCTTTCCACGTAGAGCTTAAGAGGAGGCTGAGGCAGGAGAATTGCCTGAACCCAGGAGGCAGAGGTTGCGCTGAGCTGAGATCGCGCCATTGCACTCCAGCCTGGGTAACAACCGTGAAATTCTGTCTCAAAAAAGAAAAAAAAGAACTTAAGGACACAGAGAGCCAGCAGTCAATCTCCTGAGATAAACACATCAGTTCACTCTTCTATCCACGTGGCCAAGCCACTGAAAGGAAATGATGTATCTGAGCTTTAGATCCCAAGTGTAGCTACTAGAACCCCTAAGACAGGTCTGGATCCCCCAAAGTCACATAGTGCCTGAGGAATGAGGAGTTTTTCCGCTGACTTCTCCAGACTGCTTCAAACGCAGCCACGCCTTCCAGTTAATCCTCCTTCCCTCAAGTTTCTCACTGTTAGGCCCTGTCCTGGGGCCCTCGTTTGTCCTGGTTTCCTTATCTGTGTCTTATGATCTCTTTGTAGACTCACCCTCTTTTTTGATAAATCACACACTTATTTTAAACTCATTGTTGCATTAATCCTTAAAGCAAGTGTACCTTGTAAGTGACCCTTGGCATAAACTTTTTAAAAAAATTTTTTAGTGGTATAAATATACACAACATAAAGTTTACCACTTTAACCATTTTAAGTGACATTAAGTACATTCATATTGTGCAAACATCACCATCATCTATTTCCATAACTTTTTATCTTCCCAATCTGAAACTCCATTTTCTCCTCTCCCAGCCCCAAAGCCACCATTCTACTTTCTATCTCTTTGAATTTTACTACTCTAGGTACTTCACGTAAGTAGAATCATGCAGTTTTTATCTTTTTGCGCCTGGCCTATTTCACTCCAGTTTCATCTATGTTGTAACATGTACCATGTTCTTCACATGTACCCCCAAACCTAAAATGCAATAAAAAAAAGAAAAAATAATGTACCAGAATTTCCTTCCTTTTTAAGGCTGAATAGTATGCCATTGTATGTATAGACCATATTTTGTTTATTCATTTGTCTGTTGATGGACACAGGTTGCTTTCACTTTTGGCTATTGTGACTAATGCTCCTATGTACAGATAAGAAATGGGAGATTTAAAAGCACCCTCTCCTCCTGGGCTGTAGCCACAATCACATTGGGTATTAGGCCATGCTCCAGATGCAGCGATGGTTTCTTCAAATCCTTTCTCATCCAGGACAAGCTGAAGCCCTCCCTAACTCTTTGTCCTTAAGCTTGGAGCGAAGCAAACCAAGCAACCCTGTAACGAATCTGGAGTCAGGAGGAGGAGGAGCAGCCAGAGGTGCGGGCCCATTGACTTCTTTAGCACTGCAGACAGATCACAAATGCCCAAGTGCAGGGAAAGACTGCTGGCTGCTAAGTTAAGAAGGGCAGAGAAAAGGCCGGGCGCGGTGGCTCACACCTAGAATCCCAGCACTTTGGGAGGCCGAGGCGGGTGGATCACGAGGTCAAGAGATTGAGACCATCCTGGTCAACGAGGTGAAACACCGTCTCTACTAAAAATACAAAAATTAGCTGGGCATGGTGGTGCGCACCTGTAATCCCAGCTACTCGGGAGGCTGAGGCAGGAGAATTGCTTGAACCCAGAAGGCGGAGTTTGCAGTGAACAGAGATCGCGCCATTGCACTCCAGTCTGGGTAACAACAGTGAAACTCCGTCTCAAAAAACAAACAAACAAAAAAAAAAAAAAAAAAAAAAAAAGAAGGACAGAGAAGAACAAAGCCCCTGACTCCCTACAACAATTAAAAAGAAATTAGTGTGACCCTAATCATTTAAAAACAACAGTATTCACCTGCGATGATAAAATCAGTGACAAAACGTGGACATAAACTTTGCCCTTCAAGTTTTCTAAGAGGAGAGGGAAATTTTGAAATGTACTTGCCCTCAGTTTCTGATGGGTCTATCTCACATGCCTCCATGCTGGAGTGGGAATTTGCTGCTCCCAGCTGTACCCTGTGGTCCAAAAGCTTTAAGAAAACCTTATGTTGCTGAAGACTCCGGAGGGACCGAGGTACCCGCTGGGGTCATGGAATGGTTCTTTATTCTCTCAGGAGCATTTGGGGTGACCTCTCAGGGCTGTCCTGTTGTCAAGCTATTCCTGAGAAGGGATGAGGCTTCCTTCCTAACAGAGGATTGGGATTCCACTGGCCCCGCCGCAGCTGCACCCTGAATGCCATCAGCTCAAGTGTGCCAGCACGCTGACGGAACGCCGGCAGGTGACGCGCAGCTGTGAAGCATTTGTTGTAGAAACGGAGTCACAGATGGCAGCATGGCCCATCCTGCTGCATTGTTCTGTTTACACCATTTTCACAAGGGAGGGGTGGGTTGGGGAGGGGGTCATATTTATAGTCTGTGCTATAAATAAACTAAGTCCTGGGCAGCTGCTGTCCAACTTACTGACTTTATAGTTTTGAGTGTGAACACACACTGGGAAGGGAGGACAGGATCTCTCCCTGAAGAGCTGAGGCCCTTTGCTTCTGGCCCTGGGGTCTGGAGGTCCCAGTGGGCATGAGGCACAATTATCACAGCTACCTACCTTCCCAGTACTCATTTTTACATCTGATCTTCCAAATTATTAATGTTTCATTGTTACTAAGCAATCTCCCAACTCAGAGATAGATCCTCAAAGCCTGTAGACTCCAGGCAGCCTTGGATGGCAGTAGTTTAGCAATGCTCCTGTAATCCAGGTGTCTCCACTTCAGGGCGCTTCCCAACCTGCCACTGTGTGATTCTGTGATTCTCCCCCTTCTCAGAGTGTTCCCTAGATACTGGCAACTCCAGAGGTGACTGTGGGCCACACTTTACGGACAAAGCATGAAGCAGCAGCAGGTGGCAGGAGAAGCTGGTATTAAGAGAGGCCTCAGCTACAACCCCCATGGAAGGGAATTTGGTAATATCTAACAAAATTACATAGGTATTGACCCTTTGGCAATCCTACAACTAGTAATCCATCCAAAAGATTTGTTGGCACCAATATTAAAAAGATGACACTCCAGGTCATTCATTGAATTATTGTTTAGCAGTAAGAGATTAGAAAGTAATCAAATGTTCATCAACAGGGAAATGATTGAATAAACAATGGAATATTCACATAATGGAATACTATGCAGCTGTAAAAAGAAATGAGGAATAATTACATGTACTGCTATGCAGCTATCTAGAGGCTATATTAACTCAAGGTGGAAAACGAGTACAGTATTTTATTTTTGTTTCAGAATAGGGGGATGTAAATACATATATTTGCTTGTTTTTGATGAAGGCATAAATCATAAAATTTAAGGATTACTGATGAAGGAGGGAATGAATGGGGTGAACTGCTTATGAAAGTGATAGCATCTAAGCTTCAGGGCCCCTTACTCATATAGATCTTTTTCAAGGCCCTAAGAGAAGCCCCTAGTACATTTTGTATACTTTTTCTTAGAGGCATTGGAATTTGGATAAGATTTCTCCTTTGGACACCTTCAATTGTGCCTCACTTGCAGAAGGTGCCTAAAAAATATCTGTTGAATGAATGCATGAAATCAAATATGTTGATGATAGATTAGCCCCACCACATTTTCACTTTTTGATCCTACTCCTTTTTTTATTTTTTAAATAATTTTTTTAAAAAGTAGAAACAGGGTCTTACTTGCTACGTTGCCCAGGCTGATCTCAAACTGCTGGGCTCAAGGGATCCTCCAGCCTCAGTTTCCCAAAGTGTTGGGATTACTGAAGTGAGTCACTACGCCTGGCCTGATCCTAGTTCTCATGGCAAGAACGGGGTTAGAACCTCTTCTCTTCCACACAGCTTTCAAATAGTTGGGCAGAGAACGTTCTGTTCTTTAACAGTACCAGCAATGACTCTTCCTGATAGAGCATTGTGGGGCTCCTTTTAATCCTGATATTTTCCTCTGAACAAGCTTCAGTTTGTTGTTTTCTGGTTTATTTTTAAGAGACAGGATCTTGTTCTGTTGCCCAGGCTAGAGTGCAGTGGTGCAATCATGGCTCACTGCAACCTCCACATCCTGGGCTGAAGTGATCCTCCCACCTCAGCCTCCCAAGTAGCTGGGACTATAGGCACATGGCACCATGCCTGCTTAATTTAAAAAGTTTTTTTTTTTTTGTAGAGATGGAGTCTCACTATATTGCCCAGGCTAGTCTTGAACTCCTAGGCTCAAGCAATCCTCCCGCACTGGCCTCTCAAAGTGCTGGGATTACAGGCATGAGCCACCGTACCCAGCCCAAGACCATATATATATATATATATATATATATATATATATTTTGAGACAGAGTTTCGCTCTTGTTACCCAGGCTGCAGTGCAATGGCACGATCTCAGCTCACCGCAACCTCCACCTCCTGGGTTCAGGCAATTCTCCTGCCTCAGCCTCCTGAGTAGCTGGGATTACAGGCATGCGCCACCATGCCCAGCTAATTTTTTGTATTTTTAGTAGAGACGGGGTTTCACCATATTGACCAGGATGGTCTTGATCTCTTGACCTCGTGATCCACCAGCCTCAGCCTCCCAAAGTGCTGGGATTACAGGCTTGAGCCACCACGCCCGGCCCCAAGACCATATTTTTAAGAACTGGTAAGGAAGACACAAACTAAAATGGGACCCTTGTTTCAGAATTGTCCTCAGCATACAAATACACAAGGATGTTATCTGAGAAGACTAACATCTTCATTTATCATCATCAAGGTTCATTTCAACATATGCGTTTTTCTCTGATTCATTCATGTATTCATCTATTCATTAATTCAATATTGATGTTCTACTTCTTACCTACTGAGCGCTGAGCCAGCTCAAAGGCATACAAAATTGTATAAAGTCCATCCCCATCTAACTTAGTTTAGACTTTAAAAAAATGTTAAACATTGGTCAAGCTGAGTGAAAAAAAATGCTTTGAGATACTGGCACTGTTGCTTTCTGCTGTGTGATCTTGGGTGCAGTATTTAACCTCTCTGAGCTTTAGATTCCTTCTGACACAACTCCCCAAAGCGTTGCTGTAAGGACTGCAGATGGAACATTTGTAAAGCTAGTCCAGTGTGTGGAGTCTAGTGGGAGCTCAGCTAGCTAATACCATTTCCCCTCTGGAGGGAGGACTCCCAGCTGGGCGGGGGGAGGCTTGGGTTAATTTTGGCAGGAATGGTTAGGGGCTTGAAAAGGTTGGCGTGTGGGTGGCAGTGTGGGGTGGAACAGTCTCAGGCAGCCAGGTCGGCATGGGGGTTTCGGGCCCTCGCCAGCATGTAGGTGGAGAGGGAGGGTGTGTCTGTGTGCTGAGGGTGGGTGGGAGGGAAGGAGGCTTGCTCAAGACTAGGCCTTGTGCTTTGGGCAGTAAACAAGGATTGTTTGTTTTGACTAAAATAACTGGCTTCTGGAGCTCTGAGTGCCGTTCTGTACGTGTTTCCCTCACTTCAGGAACTTACTGTGTCTCTGATGGAGCCCAGGCATGAGATAAAACATGAGGACATCTGCCCTGGCCGTGGTGCTGTGGCTGTGTCAGCATGGCTCTGGACGTCCCTTCGGGGCAGGCCACAGTTCAGGGAGCACTTCCTAGCAAGCTCTGGGAGCTGGCAGTCCACAGTGGAGCTGCGCCTAAGCTCTGTGTGCATTCCTGCAGAATGGATGAGAAGGGCTGAAGCATCCTTCTCATTCATCACAGGGAGGAAGGAATCAGGTGCCTGCTTGCGACTCTGCTTTTCAGCTGGCCCGGGTGGGCGCTCTGAGGAGGGAAGGTGGCAGGAGCAGGAAGGGACAGTGAGACAACCTGCTCTGTCCCCCTCAGGACACAGGCCTGCCCAGCCCCAGGTTCCACTGGAGGAGTCTCAGGGAAGGTTTCTCTCTCAGCCTCCTTCTGCCTCTCCACCCTCCTTCACCCAGGCTCCCGCATGCCTTCAACCGCATACCCGCTGTCTGGAATCTTGGCTTGAGCTCGTGTCCTTCCCTGTCTTCGGTCCATCCAGGCTTTCTCGTTTCAGTTCCGACTGTATTAACATCTCATGCTCTGGAACTGCGTGAGTTTCCACCCCAAGACCAGGCCACCTGTTCTCATGTCCAGCTTGGGCTTCAGAGATACGTGGCAGGGACCTGTTCTCTGGCCCCGTCTGGGCAGGGAGACTGGACATTGACATGCGGCTTCTGTTTTGTCTGCCTGACTTCCCTTCCCTCTGCACCCCTTCCAAAGCCCTCTCCCTCCCTCCTTCCCTCTCTTCTTCTTCCCCTTCCTTCCTCTCCTTCTTTTCTCCCTCTTTCACCTTCCATATCTGTTGCACTGTTTGACCACACTGAGGCTTTAGCCCTAGCAAGCAGCCAAGCAGAGTGAGCTCAGAGGCCTTGACTGAGACAGGGCTCCTTCTGGGAGTGGTGGGTGGTTGCTCCTGGGCAGCTGGGCCGAGAGGTCAACAGGATAAGGCCTCGAGCCACAGAGCCATGTGGAATCTCAGGAATCTGCTGTGGAGTGAGTCTGTCCTGAGGGAGGAGAGGTGGGAGGAAACTCTTCAGCCTTCCTTCTCTTCCATTCCGGTCTCCCACTACCATAACCACACCGGGGGAGGAGTCTGAATTCAGCTCATCTCAAAGCAATTTGGAAAGACGGATACAGGCTGCCCATGGTGAGTTTCTAGAAACCAGCTTTCTTTCACTGGCTGTTAGTGTTGGCGTTGGGTGGGCTGCGTAGGCAACATTTACAGGATCAATGGTCTCTGAGTATCAAGTGAATACAGCAGAAATAAGAAGAGCCATGTCACTTTACATTATAAGACTCAGAGCTGGCAAGGTGCCGTGGCTCATGCCTGTAATCCCAGCACTTTGGGAGGCCGAGGTGGATGGTTCATGAGATCAGATCAAGATCATCCTGGCCAACACGGTGAAACCTCATCTCTACTAAAAAAAGCACAAAAATTAGCTGGGCATGGTAGTATGCATGCGTAGTTCCAGCTACTCGGGAGGCTGAGGCAGGAGAATCATTTGGACCTGGGAGGTGGAGGTTGTAGTGAGTCAAGATTGTGCCACTGCATTCCAGCTTGGCGACAGAGCCAGACTCCATCTCAAAAAAAAAAAAAAAGACTCAGAGCATGGAATTTCAATGTTTCTTGGTCTGATCTGTTTACTCATTTGTAAAGTAGGGGAAGTTCTGGAGCAGGACAAACAGGTTACATGAGATGAGGGTTCAATGCTGAGCATAGCTAACAGCTGCTCAATAAACGTGGCTCCTGGAATGACAATTACTATTATTGCCTGCTGCCAGGATAGCACTGGGCAGTGTCATCAGTGAAGGGCTGGAACCCACAGGCTTCAAGCTTTGGTTTTACTCCATTCCTACTCTGGTAAAAGTCCCAGGAAGAGGAAAAGGGAAGGAGAGACTTCAGCATTCTATTCTTTACGGCCTAGGAAACTGACACTGGTTCCGAACGAGCCGTCTTCTTGCCTCTGTTTTCAAATTCAAAACTATCCCTGAAGAAGATTTAGCTCTGGGTCCAAATCTGGCCTCTGCTTCCAATTGTGAAGCTTTGGGAAAATTACTTTCCTCTCTAACTCTTTCCTTCTTTATCTGTGAAATTCCTATCTCATAGGAATGTTGTGAGGACTACATGAGTTAATACCTGTCCAGAAGTTAACACAGGGCTTGTGGGGCACAGACCTTGTGCTCAGTAAATGGTCATTACAATTATACTTAATTGCCATTTTAGGAACTTGAAGTCTCAAGAGACGACAAATAGTCAATGCTGAAGAAATGAAGTAAGAAAAGAAAAACTGGTTTCTTTATGTCTGCTCACCCTATCCAGATCTATGGTTTTGGCCTACAAATGCACTGTGTTTAAATCTTTATGCACTGATTTCTGTCTTCTGGAAAAGGACTTCACCGCATTTACATCTCTGAACCATCTTGTCAGAGAACTTACTACTTCCATTTTTTTGTTCTTTTAAGATGGAGTCTCGCTCTGTTGCCCAGGCTGGAGTGCAGTGGAGTGATCTTGGCTCACTGCAACCTCTGCTTCCCCAGTTCAAGTGCTTCTCCTGTCTCAGCCTCCCTAGTAGCTGGGATTACAGGCCCCCACCACCATACCCAGCTAATTTGTTAATATTTTTAGTAGATATGGGGTTTCACTGTGTTGGCCAGGCTGGTCTCAAGCTCTTGACCTCAAGTGATCCACCTGCCACGGGATTATAGGCATGCACCACCCGTGCCCAGCCTACTCTCACTTTTTTTCCAAGGATAGTCAAGTGAAACAGTGGGAGTGGAGAAGGAACAAAGAAATATGTAACTGCTTGTGATCAATTAGTTGTAAATATTAATACCACTGCACTTGGACTGGCGAATACTCCCATTTTAAATGTGAGAAAGCTGAGGTTCACAAAGGTGAAGTGATTTATCTAAGGTTTTATGTCTGGTTTGTAGCGAGCCAGGATCCAAATCCAGACCTTCCTCTGCAGACCCTGGCTCTTCCTCTGTTCTGGGCTGATGCCTCCAGGGGGCCCTTCCCACGCCACCCCCCCAGGCCACGCCCAGCTCCCCTGACCCGCAGCGCTGCTGAGATCACCTCTCTCGAAGGCTCCACTTTGGTTCCACGTTGCCATTAGACTAAAGCTTTGGGAATCTCAAAACTGAAAAGTCCCAGACATTATGATCATGAAACATCACAGAGTGCCCCTGGGATTTTATTGTATTACGTCATCAGGCTGTTTCTGTTTGTACAACAGAGAAACTGTCTACTGCTGGGCATTTCTATGTCTCTTGACAAACTTCGTGATGCTGCTGTATATTTCACTCCATTTCCTTTTGCCCGTCTTGTACTTCTCTCAATTCTATTTCCTAGGCAGAGCAAAAGATGCCCCCAGATTGATAAGATCTCATTTAATAGAAGGTGGAAAAGATGAGTCACAACAGTGCTCAGAACTGAACCGATTCTTCTGCACCCTGAGCCTCCTGCCTAACCTCCCTAGGGGGTTATTAGCTTAGCCCATAAGATGCAGGCTTTGCAAAGTGATGTGGCATGTTGATAATGCTGGAATATCAATGCTTGGCCTGAATTCAGTGGAGAGAGGCAGAGCTTAGAAGGCTACAGGGAGTCAGGCCAGGTCCGCTAAGGGCAGAGCCCATGACAGGGCCTCAGGTGGCGGGCAGAGGAGGTGCAGAAGTGGAGTGAGCCAAGATGGGGCTGCTTCGCAGAGCATGTCTGGGAGCCAGTATTTCTCCAGATCCGTCAGCCTTCATTTACCAGCATCTTCTTGAGGGTTTTTTTCTGTGCCGGGAAACTGCTCCTTCCTCTGAGTTTTCACAGCACTTCAATTGCAGCTCATCTAGAGCATGTATTTTATTCTTCCTGGTATTATTGTCAGCTTTTTTTTTAATACGTTTCCACTAGATTTTAAGTTTCTTTAGATCAGGGACTGTCTCTTAATCATCTCTGGCCTTTGAGCCTTGCAGAAGTAAGTGCCCAGTATGCATTTATTGAATAACCAAATTAATGAATCAATGAATCAGTCAATTGCTCAAAAAGCATTTATGAACTATATAGTATAGTAGGGTTTTGGCAGGATGACCGCTTTTCTGAGCTGGAAGCTCCATAATGGAGGCACCCGCCCTTCTATAAAGAAGCACTCCTTCTTAGTTACTTGACTGTCCCCTAAAGTAATTGAAACTTACAAGCCACAAGTATGGAAATGGCTGATGCAAAACAATTATAATTTGGAAGGTACGATTAGGTGCTTATGCTGTGGTTGAAATATAAGAGTCTAATTCTCTTCTAGGGAAATGTTTTTAGAAGTTTGGGGAGTTACTCATGCATGGGCAGCCCAGTCCCAGTCATTCTCTTTGAAAATCAAGATGATACCAGCTGCCCCATAACAGATAGTCTACGTGGCTATTTCTTAGGATTGATTGCAGCTTTAGAACACCTCTACTTGGTGTGGGAGGCTCGGGGCCCATCTTTGGAAGTTCTGTTCTTCCCCCACTTGGGAGGATCTGATTTTCTTAGGTGAGACTGACAGGCTCACCCCAAAGATACTTTTCACCTTCAATGTGTATCATGCCCTAAATGAAGTGATAAGAAACCATATTCCTTAATACACCTTCTGCCTAGGTGTCCCTCCTTCCCTTCCTAATAGATATTTGGAGGATGAAAATGGAATTTAACTTATGCTTGTGTTTGTTTGGGTCCTTATGTAAAGGGCCACTTGCTAGAAAATGAGTTCTGAAGTAGAATATTAAAACAACTCCCATGTAGTGAGTTTTCACCTGCCAGACACTGGTAAGAACTTAGCATGCATCATCATTCTTTAATTCACCAAGTACCACTATGAGGCGGGCATTTTAATTACTATCATGTAAATGAGGAAACTGAGTCAGTGGCACCTGACTCTAACTTTTCCAAGGGTCATCAGGTCCCATGCTGAATAAAGGGCAGAACCAGGATTCCATCCCAAGTCTATCGAACAGCAATGCCATTCTCGTTCCTGTTGCTGGGTGTTATGTCAGTGGCTGTGAGCATCTGAGGATGAATATCTTCTGTTTCCCTTCTAGATGCTCAGGGAACAAACTTGCTAACATCACAGGAATCTGCCTCAGCCCTCACTCCGTCAGATATTCTTATGCAATTGCATTACAATTTCACCTGGGATTCCTTGGGCGTATACACCCTATAAAGGTTAACTCAAAGGGAAGCTCAAAATATCCCGTCTTGAAACTTAGATTAGATACTAGGATTTTTTTGCTTTTTCTATTTGATGAGCTGAAGGCCCTTAGCTGTCAATGGCCTCCCCAAACTCACTTTTATCATTTGAATCCCATGACATGGCATGTTGACAGGTGAGTGTGTGTTTTCCTGCCCATCTGGTTTGGCTTCAGCACCTGTGAGACAGTTGTGTGCAGGGAATTTTAACAGTCCTCTAGAGGAGCAGCAGGCAGGGGTGGGCCATAGTGGTGGCCACTGAATGAGTCTCGAACCTCAGTCATGTCTTGGAGAACAGCCCTTACTACACAGCGAAGGGCTCCTGTGACCTTAGGACTTGGCATGTTGAAACGATGTGGAAATATAGCTCCCTGGAGGAGGTGAGTGACCTTCCACATACTTCTGTTTCCTTTTGCCTTGGAGTGCTCTTATCAGAAAGCCATCTGACCCACAATTTCTCCCACGTCAGTCAGTGATATTGGAAATTCCATTAGGATGTGAGATTTAAAGTGCACCTGCCCCTTGAAAAGGCGCCCATCCATGTGACCTGTAATACCACTCATATTTGCATGGAAGTTTACAGCAGTATGGAAGTATTTGTGCTTCCTCATCTCATTGTAAATGCTTCTACCAATCCATAGGTGATATACCCTTTTTTGTCTTGGTTTATATAAAAGGAGAACAAGGTCAAGAGAGTTGGAGTGACTTGCTCCCAGGCAGTAGGTGATGGTAATAGAACTGAGACCTGGAGTTTACGGTTCCAAGCCCAGAACTCTTTTCCTCACACCAGATCTACTTCAGACTTATCCATATTTGTGTACACTGAGTTATAAGGCTCATCATCCCAGCACAGCTGGTAGAAAGAGAGGGAAACAGCCTGGGGTGCCTGCAGGAAGTGGGGCCTGAGGTGACATGGGGAGTACTAAAGGTAAAGAAGGATGCAGGAAGGGGGTGGCATTCCAGCTGCCAAGTGATGAGTCTTGCTTTTAGCTCAGAAGTGGCCACAGGAACCCCTCCTAGTCCTATAAGCCTATAAAAATTTTTTTGTTGTTATTGTTATGACTTGCCTAGAGCAGTGAAATGTTTTCTCCAGCTAAGCAATAATAGAAGACAGTGAGCAGATGCCAACTCGGTGATCCCACGGAAAGCCTTCTGTGCTGTGGCGTTTACACAGGAGATGAGATCAGAGGAGCAGCTACCGGCTTCGCGGACTGAGAGTCCGGCAGAGCACTGCAGGGGCAGCAGAGGCCAGACCCCTGGCTTGGGGAGCACAAGCAGCCCTTCTCAGGCACGAGAGGGGTGGTGAGGGAGACTGTTTACATTTCTTGCCCTGGTCTATTAAAAACAACTCAATAGCATCATAGTGTGTATTCCTGATAAAAAGAAAGAGAATAGGAGCAAATGCCATTGCACCCAAGCTCGTGTTTTCTTTCTTCCTTTGCTCCTTCATTCACTCCCTTGCCTCTGTTGAGCATGTGAGAGAGCAGTGGCAGGTGCTGGGGATTCTCAGATCCTGTTTTCAAGTCGCTCATAGTCTAAATGGAGAGATAGACACGTCCATTAAGGAATTGCACTTCAGAGTGTTAAATACCCCAAAAGATTGAAATAGGCAGAGCAGCAACAGGAAAGAGGCAGAATTAACTCTAACGGAGGTATCCAAAAAGGCTTCACGGAGGAAGAGTCATCTGAACTGGTTGTACAAAACCTGCACATGTCACAAGTGCACGGTTGACGAATTTTCACAAACTGGAGTAAACCGTGTAACCAGCATCCAGATCGAGAAACATGACTAGCACCTGCCACCCTCATCAAGGGGCAGCCATGCTCCTGACTACTAAAGCAAAGGTAGTTTAGCCTGTTTTGAACTTCAGATAAATGTAATGATTCTGCAAAAACGCTCTCGTGTCTGAGCTGGAGCTGAAAGAACAAATGGGAATTTTTCAGGGGACAAGGTAGAAGAGGCCACTGTGGGAAGAAGGGGAAATACAGTTATGTGTTCCTTAACAATGGGACACATTCTGAGAAATGTGTCATTAGGCAATTTTGTCACTGTGTGAACATCATAGAATATACTTACACAAAATTAGATGGTATAGCCTTCTACACACCTAGGCTACACACAGATACTCAACACTGTGCTACAATTGCCTACAGTATTTGCTATCATAACACGACAGTATTCCAAAAGGTACAGCTTGAGTCTGTGAGCATTACCATACTCAATACCGTAGGCATTTGTAACACGATGGCATTTGTGTAGTTAAACATACCTAAACATAGAGAAGGTACAGTAAGAATATGGCATAAAAGATTAAAAAACGGTACATCTATATAGAGCACTTACCATGAATTGAGCTCGTGGGGCTGAAAGTTGCCCTGAGTGGGTGAGTGAGTGGTGAGTGAATGTGAAGGCCTAGGACATTACAGTAAATACTGTGGCTTTATTTATTTATTTATTTTTTGAGACAGTCTCACTCTGTCACCCTGACTGGAGTGCAATGGCACCATCTCAGCTCACAGCAACCTTCACCTCCCGGGTTCAAGTGATTCTCCTGCCTCAGCCTCCCAAGTAGCTGGGACTACAAGTGCATGCCACCACGCCCAGTTAATTTTTGTATTTTTAGTAGAGACAAGGTTTCACTATGTTGGCCAGGATGGTCTCGATCTCTTGACCTCATGATCTGCTTGCCTCAGCCTCCCAAAGTGCTGGGATTATAGGTGTGAGCCACTGCGCCCGGCCAGTACTGTAGACTTTAGAAACACTCGACACGTAGGCTACACTAAATTTATTTAAAACGTTCTTTTCTTCAATAATAAATTAACCTTAGCTTACTGTAATATTTTATTTATAAACTTCTACATTTTTTAAAAACTTTGACTCTTTTGTAATAACACTTAGCCTTAAAACACACATTGTACAGTTATACAAAAATATTGTCTTTATATGCTTATTCTATAAGCCTTTTTCTATTTTTTTTAAGTTTTAAAATTCTTTTATGAGAAGTATAGACACAGCGCACACATTAGCCTAGGCCTACACAGGCTCAGCATCATCAGCATCACTCTCTCCCACCTCCACACCTTGTTCCACTGGAAGATGATTGGGGCAGTAATGCATGGAGCCATCATCTCTTACCAGGCAACGCCTTCCTTTTGAATCCCTCCTGAAGGACCTGCCTGGGGCTGTTTTACAGTTAGCCTTTAAAAAATTTTTAACAAATAGAAGGAATACACTCTAACATAACAATAAAAGGTATAGTATTGTAAATACATAAACCAATAACATAATATATATATATATTTTTTTCTGAGACCGAGTCTTACTCTGTCACCCAGTCTGGAGTGCAGTGGTGCAATCTCAGCTCACTGCAATCTCTGTCTCCCAGGTTCAAGTGATTCTCCTGCTTCAGCCTCCCAAGTAGCTGGGACTACAGGTGCCCACCATAAGGCCGGGTTAATTTTTGAATTTCAGTAGTAGAGACGGGTTTCACCATATCGGCCAGGCTGCTCTCGAACTCCTGACCTTATGATCCACCCTCCTAGGCCTCCCAAAGTGCTGGAATTACAGGTGTGAGCCACTGTGCCCAGCCCACATAATCATGTTGATCGTTATCAAGTATTATGTACCATACATAATTATACGTTCTATACTTCTGTGCAACTGGCAATGTGGTAGGTTTGTTTACACCAGCATCACCACAGACATGTGAGTAATGCATTGCACTGCAAACTTAGGATGGATATGACGTTGCTAGGGGATAGGAATTTTTCTATCTATTGTAATCTTATCAGACTCCCATTGTATAGATGTTCCATCATTGACCCAAACATCATTATGTGATGCATGATTGTATCTTAAAGAAGAGAGATGAAATAACATCATGTATGTGAATATTGTCAGCTTTCAGCACTGTTGGGCCATAAAATTCCATAAACTGTTAGGAAAGAGGCATGAAATGAAATAGGAGAGGAAGGCAGGGGGAAATAGATCACAGAGAGCCTTCTATGTCAGACAAAAGGGTCGAGCTGTGAGCCTGGAAACCAGTGATTTCCAAACCTGGCCAGTCATCGAAGTCACCTGGGCATCTGTTAAGGCTTACAGGTCCCAGGACCTACCATCCACAATTTGAGTTTTCGGAAGTTCCTCCAAGTTTATGACCAAGAACCCAAAAGTAAATGCAACAAAAACAAAAATAAATAGATGGGACCCAATTAAACTAAAAAGCGTCTGCTCAGCAAAAGAAATAATCAGCAGAGTAAACAGCCCACAGAGTGGGAGAAATCATTTGCAAACTATGCATCCACCAAAGGACTGATATCCAGAATCTACAAGGAACTCAAACAAATCAGCAAGAAAAAAAGCAGATAATCCCATCAGAAAGTGGGCAAAGGACATAAACAGACAGTTCTCAAAAAAAAAAAGATATACAAATGGCCATCAAACATCTGAAAAATGCTCAACATCACTAATTATCAGGGAAATGCACTAAAACCACATGAGAGGACAATCTCAAGGATAAATAAAAAGTAGAAGTAATCAAATGTGTTGACCAATTAGACATGGATGGGCAGAGCAGAAGGACCCAAGGAAGACACCCAGGTTTCTGGCTTGTGTAGACTCCATGGATATGAGCAAACTTTGGAGGCAGAAAAAGTAAGATAATATTTTTGTTTGATTTACTCATCTATAATAACTTCACCCCAATTTCTCTGTGTATCTTAGTTAAACCATTTATTCACTCAGCAAATGCTTTTAAATTTTATTTATTTATTTATTTTTGATACAGGGTCTCTCTCTGTCACTCCAGCTGGAGTGTGGTGGTACCATCTCCACTCACTGCAGCCTTGATGTCCCGGGCTCAAATGATCCTTCCTCCTCAGTCTTCTGAGTAGTGGGACTACAGGAACCTGCCACCAGGGCTGGCTAATTTTTTTATTTCTTGTGGAGGCAGGGCCTCACTATGTTGCCCAGGTTGGTCTCAAACTCCTGGACTCAAGCTATCCTTCTGCTTCAGCCCCACAGAGTGCTGGGATTATAGGTATGAGCCACTGTGCCCAGCCAGCAAATGATTTTTAAAGCCTGCATATATATTTCACACTGTTCCAAGCATTTAGTCATATATAAGACAGTAGCAAAAGAGCACAAAATACTGAGAATTCACTATTAACATTTCAGAATAATGTTGGCCTCTATTTTTCCTTTCGATTCACTAAATATTTGCAAAGAAACAGTCCCATGTCAAGTTAGGTTCCAAAGTCATATGTATGAGTTAGTGACATGGTAAGGAGAGGGACAAGGAGGGAGAACAATCCAGGGGTAAGTAATAGTGATTATTTTAACCTTATATTAAGAGTCTACAATGCTACTCTACTCACAGCAACTCTAAATTATTATTTATACTTGCACAGATGAGGAAATGAAATCTCACAGAAAATAAATAATTCACCCTGAGGCACACAGCTAATTAATAATACTGAGATTCAAACTGGCTCATGTGTCTCACTGCAAACCAAAATTTAGGGAGATAAGTCCCCTCATCTTCCTGTGAAAAAACCGAAGCTGTGGGTAGTTTGGACCCAAGGCTGAATAGCAAACAAATGTCAAAACTCAGATGGATAGAAATTGACCTTTTTCTGCAGCTCTGTTCTGTGACTATACACAGCAAGCCACTGAAGGAAGCCAACGTATTTTGACTATGACTTATGGTTCCAAATGTACTTGCTGGGATTGGGCTGGAGGTTAGGCCCGAGGTCAGGTGCAGCTAGCGGGGCGTTGCTTTGCTAAAGAGTCTTCTACAGGCCACAGCAGGGGAGGGGAGGACTGGCGATTCTTTCTAGAATTCACATACACATCAGGGTGTTAGGGGTGTCACCTTAACCTTGGATACCGGCTTAATCCTCTCATATGTTGAGTTGGTCTGGGGGAAAAAAAAATCTAGAAATGGAGTAAGAAAACACTAGCACAGATTCCTTTAACAATGTGTGGTCAGCAAGGTGAGTGAGATGTGCTTTGAGATAGAAGAGATGCCAAAGCAAAAACCAGATCCGCCTGACACTCAGAGGACTCTTTAGCCTGCCCCTCCCTCAGACTGCTCATTTTACAGCCCTCAGAACCCTGAAAGAATTACTTGGGCACCTGGAACACAAAGTTTCCCAAAGGAACTTATTGTAGAGGTTTTTGGAGCATGTACTAAAAATGGGACAAGTGACTGGATTAACCAAAGCACGGGGATTGAGGTCAGGCAGGATGGCAGGCACACTGGGCAACTTTTAATAACCATAGTGCCAGCATTCTGCTTCAAAAGAGCCAGGACTTCTAGTCCAAACTCAAAGGCGGGAACCACCTTGTAGAGAAACGGAAGGGCGTAATGGCCCCACAGGCCCCTTTCCAGGGTGTCCTTTCTTGCCACTGCCTGCTTCTCCGTGAGGCCTCCTCCTGGTCACATCACAGCAGGTCCACAGAGGACACATTGACCCCTCTTGTTCTCCGACCCCCACCTCAACTGACTCTTGAAAAAAATGGTTTCTCTCAGCACA
Source organism: Saguinus oedipus (assembly GCA_031835075.1). NCBI lineage: Eukaryota > Metazoa > Chordata > Mammalia > Primates > Cebidae > Saguinus > Saguinus oedipus. The sequence goes on from CM063175.1 coordinate 88,614,155, forward strand.
CTCTGAGCAGTTAGGATGCCTAAAGGGAGTGTAAGTCCTGGAGAAAAGCCTAATCGAATGACTTGAAGCCAAAAGGACGGAAGTCCAAATGTCTACATCATCTGAACTGGACCAGTCCGACATGAAGCCCAGAGCTGGGGCTGCTGTAGCTTCCGCTTTGAAGTGGCTATTGCTGAGCAGTGACTCAGGGAGGCAACGGAGAGTGGAGAGAGAAAGAGGCAAGGCAGCCAGGATCTGGTCTCCCTTGTACTCACAAATCCACACAAGGTAACGTTAGTGGGGCTGGGGCTGAGACTGGGGCTGGGCCTGACTGTGGCTGACTGCACACCCCTATGCACTAGGGATGAGCTTCCACTCACATTCTGAGAATGTGGACAAATAGCGTTGTCCAAATGAGTCTCATCCATGTGAGTTACATCCTCTGGCTCCATCACTGCTCTCCTAGCACTTTCTGGTGGAAGCCCCAGGTTCTTCTGACCAAGGCCACCCTTGTTCATTTAGCTCAATTCTGGACTGAGGTGTGAGGAGGTGGTAGGGGAGCCCAGTTTGAATCTCATCTTGGACTCCCACATCCCCTGGTCCTTCCGGGGGACCCACATTAAACTATGTCCCCAACTTCATCACACGGAGGTGAGTGTCATGGGGAAGGTCTTCAAGTGTTTCCCAGTTCATCGTCATCATTGTTCCCGTAAGCACAAGGCAGCTTTTTATACTCTCTATCCATCTTCTTGGACAAATAGGGCCAGTGGATGAAGCCCTTGTGGGGGTGCTCAGAGATACACAATGCTGAGCACGAAAGATACAAGAAAGAAAGAAATGACAAAACAAGCATTAAACTCTACATGTATCTCATAAAGAACAAAAATAATTCACTGACATTTTATACATTTTTAAAAGTGAAGGGCTACCCTAAGGACACACATGCCCTGCACTGCCGAGTTGCTCCGTGCACTGAGTGGCCTTCCCCAGAGAAAAACGGAGGGCCTTGTGCGTGGGCTTCTAGCGGCATGCGAGAAACTGGCCAGAATTCAGAGAGAAGAAGGGAATGGTCAAGGGGATACATCAATATATAATGGCTGAGAACTGTTCAGTACTGAAAAAAAAATAAGTAAAGTGATTGAGAAAAAGAAGAGTTGTTTTTGTCTATTTCTTCTTGCAATTAAATAGTGAAAATAATAATAATAATAATAAAGGAATGGGTGGACTGAGGTGTAAAGGACAATTATGAGTGCTAAATGGCTCGGGGCTTCTTTGCTTGGAAGAAAATGGGCAGAGGATGATGTGCCTGCTGTGGTAAGTAACCTCTGAGTTGTGGCTGGCAACAGGACATCCAGTTCTAGGAGTCTCATAAGCAGAGCTCCAGCTGGAACATAATACAACAGAAAGGTTTCTCTGGAGACAGGGAAATATGAATGCCATTGAAACGCAATCAACCCCATGAGCATGGGTGACATGCCTGTGTCCTTGGGAGTCCAATGGCACTGGATTTGCCTCAGAACTTGCAGGGGACATTTTTCTCCCCAGGAGTCAGGAGCAGAAAAAGCTGGTGCTAAAGGAATACTACCAAGCATCTGAGTTTTCATGGGGCACATTTTTTTATTCCAGTTGTTCTCTCTCTTGACCCTCATCTCCTGGCTCCTTTACACATCTGATGGGGGTAAAATTTATGTTGGACTTCATTCTTCCTGGTTACCTGTCAGGGTTGTAAATCAATCTGATAAACGAAAACCTCCAGGAGTCAACTGATCGTGGTCCTTGAGCATACTGCAGTAGAGAGAGAGACAGAACTGGTTCTAAGTACAGAGATGTGGAAGAAATGAATACAATACACAAAACAGAGCCAGGTGCGGTGGTTCATGCCTATAATCCAGCACTTTGGGAGGCTTAGGAGGGCAGATCCCTTGAGCTCAGGAGTTCAAGATCAGCCTGAGCAACATAGTGAAACCCCATCTCTACCAAATACACAAATATTAGCCGGGTGTGGTGGCACACACCTGTAGTCCCAGCTGAGGCTGTGGCTGTAGGATCAGGGAGGCTGAGGCGGGAGGATTACTTGAGCCCAGAAGGCAGAGGCTGCAGTAAGCCAAGATCATGTGCCACTGCACTCCAGCCTGGGTGACAGAGTGAGACCCTGTCTCAAACAGAAACAAAAACAAAAACTACAGAAAACAAAAATAAAACATATGAAATAGTTAACTCAGCTTTTCGGGAGAATCAGAGGAGGTTTTCCAACCATGTAACAAGAGCAAGTGGATAGAAAGAACTTGTAAATTAAGAATATGGCATTAAAATTTTTTTAATTTACTCTAAACATTAGAGGATGAAATCAAGGAAATATCTTAGGAACTCAAATGAGCAAAAGAACAAAGAAAAGGAAAACAGAGGGAAATACATGACATGTAAAGAATCAGTCCAAAAGGACCAGCATCAGGTTAATCAGAGTTTCTAAAAGAGAAAAGAGTGAAACCTGAGGTGAGGCTATGATAAGAAATAATGCAAGAATATTTCCCAAAACTCAAGCACGTGTCTTCAGTATGAAAGAGGACATAAAGCTTCACTACAATGAGTGAACAAAATCCCATACAACACACTTTATTGTTAAATTTCAGAACACTGTGGATTAAAAAAAACAAATAATCTTTTGGAGAGAAGAAAAGACCCATACGAAGGATCAAGAATCAGAAGGTTGGCTGGGCACAGTAGCTCACGTCTGTAATCCCAGCACTTTAGGGGCCCAAGATGGGCACATCACCTTAGGTCAGGAGTTTGAGACAAGTCTGGCAGACATGGTAAAACCCTGTCTCTACTAAAAATACAAAAATTAACCGTGTGTGATGACACATGCCTGTAATCCCAGCTACGGGGGAGGCTGAGGCAGGAGAATCCCTTGAACCCAGTTGGTGGAGGTTGCAGTGAGATCCCGCCACTGCACTGCAGCCTGGGCAACAGAGCAAGATTCTGTCTCAAAAAAATAAATAAATAAAAAGCTCAAAAGACTCAGACGAACATTTCCCCAAAGAGGATGTATAGATGGCAATTAAGCACGGGAAAAGGTGTTAAACAGATTTAGCTGTTAGGGAAATGCAAATTAAACCACAACGAAATACTATGACACATTCGTTAATATGGCTAAAATAAAAATACTAAATATATCAAATGTGAGCAAGGATGCAGAGTAATAGAAACTGTCATACACTGCTGGTGGGAATGAAAAATGATGTAGTCATTCTGGAAAACAGTTTAGCAGCTTCGTATAAAGTTTAAGCATACACTTATTGTACAACCCAGTAATTCTGCTGCTGGGTATTTACTTTAGAGAAATGAAAATTTGTGTTTCTGCAAAAACCTGTGCAAAAATATTTATAGCAGTACTATTCATAGTCTCCCAAACTGGAAACAACCAAAATTTCCTTCAACAGATGCACATAAAAACGAACTGAAATATACAGTGGGCTACTCAGCTGTAAAAATAAACTATTAATACATGCAACGACATAGATGAATCTCAAAGGCATTATGCTGAGTGCAAGAAGGCAATCTCAAAGGCTGCATAGTGACTCTGTTTCCAAGAAGATAAAGACGTACTTTCCTCCATTCCTCAAGATAAGTAGCCTAGAAATCATATATAAAACAAGCATAGAAAACTGAGGGGTTCAAAGAACTAAAAGCAGAACTACCGTTCAACCCAGCAATTCCATTACTGGTATATAACCAGAGGAATATAAAGCATTCTACCATAAAAACTCATGCACGCGAATGTTCATTGCAGTCATATTCATAACAGCAAAGACATGGAATCATCCTAAATGCCCATCAATGACAGACTGGATAAAGAAAATATGATTCATATCCACCACGAAATACTATGCAGCCATAAAAAAGAATAAATTCATGTCTTTTGCAGGAACATGGATGGAGTTGGAGGCCATTATTCTTAACAAACTAACGTAGGAACAGAAAAACAGAAAACCAAATACCACATGTTCTCACAAGTGAAAACTAAATGATAAGAACTCACGAACACAAACAAAGGAACAACAGACACTAGGGTCTACTTGACGGTAGAAGGTGGCAGGAGCAGAAATGATAGCTATTGGGTACTGGGCTCAAAACCTGGATGATAAAGTAATCTGTACGACAAACCCCTGTGACACGAGTTTACCTATGTAACAAACCTTCCCGTGTAACCCCAAACCTAAAATAAAAGTTGAAAAAAAAAAGGAAAGAAAAGAAAATTGAGGGTTGAGAGAAGAAGGCAGAGAAGCTAGGCTAGGAACCTTAGGATTTGAGGATCAACAAGGGGTTGAACTTCTTGTGGTGTTTTCTTGTTTGTTTTTGTTGTTGTTATTTGCCTTATATATCCAAAAACGGGTGCTGAAGAAACTGGCAATCTGGAAATGTGGATGAATGCAGACAAAAAAAAAGCTCCAAGGAAAGTCTTTTCTCTCTAGCCAGACAACCAAGGAAAAGGCACCTTGGCCAAATAGAAACATTTTTGAAATTAACTGCTTTACTGTTGACAAACATTGTGAAATAAAAACAAAAAACTTGTAAACTCCATACCAGCGATGATGAAATGAGGAGCCTAAACATTTAACAGGCGGTGAGAAATTGCCTCTCCTGCTCCCCATTGGGGTAGCTAGCATCAGGACTCGCCGAGTCAGGGTTTTTCATCATTACACAGAGTAAAGAGGCCACTCACTCCCATGGTGTCTGTGGTGGCCGTGTGGAGATCAGGAATGAAGCAAGCCTATCCCACCAAGCCAGGAGGTTGTCAGTGGAGGCACAGTGAAGAGTTAGAACTCCCACACCTGCCCAGCAGTAATAAGGAGTCCCCATCTCAGGTGTCAGTGGAGGCCAACTGAAGAACCTGGTCTTCCATCTCTACCTCACTATAATAAAGTAGTGCCTCTCCCCCATTTTCCTGCCCCATCAGTCTCAGAGAAAATCCGCTAAAATAGAAGGTTTAAGTAAGATCCTGACTCTTGTAACTTAATATCCCAAATGTCCAGGTTTCAGTAGAAAATTATTTATCATACCAAAAACCATGAACAGCTCAAACTGAATAAAAAGAAAATAATCATTGGATGCCAACACCAAGGTAACAGAAATGTTAGAATTATCTAGGAAGGATTTTTAAGGAGCCATCATTAAAAAGCAATTATAAGCACTCTTAAATGAAAACAGAAAGTAGTAAAGAAATAGAAAGTATAAAGAAGAACCAAACGAATATTTTAGAATGAAAAAATACAACAACAAAAGAAACAAGTTCAATGGTCTCAATAAGAAAATGAAGGAGAAAGAGGAAAAAATCAGTTAGTCTAAAGATAGAGCAAATGACCCATATTACCATCAATGTGAACAACTGGGGGAAAAAATGAATAGTCTCCGCACTTGTGGGACCATACGAAAAAAAATAAAACGCTTTGTCATTGGAGTGAAGAGGAGATAAAGGGCAGAACTTAAAAAAAAATGCAGTTAAAGCAATAATAGCTGAAAAATCTCCAAATTTGGCAAAATATCAAAAAAAAAAAAAAAAAAAAGCTATAGATTTTTTTGAGACGAGCAAAACTCCGTCTCAAAAAAAAACGCTATAGATTTTTTTTTTGAGACGGAGTTTTGCTCGTTACCCAGGCTGGAGTGCAATGGCGCGATCTCGGCTCACCGCAACCTCCGCCTCCTGGGTTCAGGCAATTCCCCTGCCTCAGCAACCCGAGTAGCTGGGATTACAGGCACGCACCACCATGCCCAGCTAATTTTTTTGTGTTTTTAGTAGAGACGGGGTGTCACCATGTTGACCAGGATGGTCGCGATCTCTTGACCTCGTGTTTCACCCGTCTCGGCCTCACAAAGTGCTGGGATTACAGGTTTGAGCCACCGCGCCCGGCCCAAAAAACCCTATAGATTTTTAAAGCAGATTCTGAAAGTTATCCAAATAGGGTAAAACCAAAGAACCCTGTGTCAAGACATACGTTGAGCAAATTTCAGAAAACTAAAAACAAAGAAAAAAGTCTTTAAAGCAAAGAGAAAAATAATACTTTATTCATAGGAGAAAGTAATTCAAATAACAGTGGATTTCTTGTCAGAAACCATGGAGACAGAAGGAAGTGGCACAACATTTTTCAACTGTTGAAAGATGTTAACTCAGAATCCTATATCCAAGGAAAACATCCTTCAGGAATGAAGGGGAAATGAAAACATGCTCAGTGAACATAAAGTAAAACTAAGAAAATTTATCATTACAGACCTACTCTAACAGAATAGCTAGATAAAGTTTTCTAACAGGAGGAAATGATAAAAGATGAAATCTTGGAATGGCAGGAAGAACAAAAAAACATGGTAAGCGAAAACACAGGTAAAGATTCCTCTTGAGTATTGTAGACTTTGATAACTGAAGCAAAAATTCTAATACTGTCTGATGTTCTAAATGTAAAAAGGAAATATTTAAGAAAATTATAGTAAGGGGAGGATTAAAAGACATAAAGGGAGGATAAGGTTTCTACCCTTCGTATGTACTGATAAAATGATGGTCTGTCACAGGAGTGGAATTTTTAAAAAGTGATGGGGCCGGGCGCGGTGGCTCAAGCCTGTAATCCCAGCACTTTGGGAGGCTGAGGCTGGTGGATCACGAGGTCAAGAGATTGAGAACATCCTGGTCAACATGGTGAAACCCCGTCTCTACTAACAATACAAAAAATTAGCTGGGCATGGTGGCGCATGCCTGTAATCCCAGCTACTCGGGAGGCTGAGGCAGGAGAATTGCCTGAACCCAGGAGGCGGAGGTTGCGGTGAGCCGAGATCGCGCCATTGCACTCTAGCCTGGGTAACAAGAGCGAGACTCCGTCTCAAAAAAAAAAAAAAATAAATAAAGTGATGGCAGTGGTAGACGATGATATGTGCATGTAACACAATACCAAAAGAAACCATTGAAAAAGCGATATACGGAGATACAGGGCAGGTGCAATGCTTCATTCCTATAACCAGCACTTTGGGAGGCCGAGGTGGGTGGATCACTTGAGGTCAGGAGATTGAGACCAGCCTGGCCAACATGATGAAACCCTGTCTTTACTAAAAATACAAAAATTACCCAGGTGTGGTGGTGGACACCTGTAATCCCAGCTACTCGGGAGCCTAAGGCAGGAGAATCGCTTGAACCCAAGAGGTGGTGTAGCCTGGGTGACAGAGTGAGAATCCATCTTAAAAAAAAAAAGGAGAGACAGTCAAGCACACACACACACACAAAAAGATCTAATCAGTATTTTCAGAATACTGTGCCTAACAACAGCAGAATATATATACGTTTTTTCAGTTGTCTGTGTAACATATACTAAAATAGATCAGATCCAGGGCCATAAAATAAACTTTAACAAATTTAAAAGAAATCCTACAGAGTGTGTTCTGCTGACCACAATAAACTCAAGCTAGTGATTAATAACAGATAGAAAATAGAAAAACGCCCAAACGCTTAGAAATTAAACAACACGCTTCTAAATAATACATAAAGAGAAAGTCTCAGAGGAAACTAGGAAGTACGTTGAATTAAATGTACATGAAAATGCAACAGAAATTTTTGTGGGACACAGCTAAACCAGTGCTGAGAGTAAACTTTATAGCATTAAACACATACTCTAGAAAAAGAAGGAAAGTATCAAACCAATAATCTAAGCTTCCATCTCAGGAACATAGAGAAGAAGAAAAAAATAAACCCAAAGCAAGCAGAAGGCAGAAAATCATAAAGTTAACCACAGAAATAATGAAATTTAAAACAGAAAAACAGTAGAGGAAATAAATGAAACAAAAAGTTGATCCTTTGAAAGATCAATAAAATCAATAAAACTCTCTAGCAAGACTGACAAAGAAAAAAGGAGTGAAGACACAAATCGTCAATATCAGGTATGAAACCGGGCATATCACTACAGACCATGGAGACATCAAATGGTTAATAAAAGAAGATAGTATGAACAGCTCTACGCACACAAATTTGACAAGTTACATGAAATGGACAAATCTATTGAAAAATTCAAACTACTACAACTCACCCATATGAAACAGATCATTTGCATGGTTCAAAGCTACTAAATAAATTTAATTAATTGGTAGTAAAAAAACGCCCAACAAAGAAATCTCCAGGTTCAAAAGGTGTCTTTGGAGAATGAAAAATAATTTTAAAAAGTTTACTTCAATTCTACAAAACGTTTTTCAGAAAATAAAATAGGAAGGAACTCATCCCAATTTATTTCATCAAGCTGGTATTACCTACATACCAAAACCAGACAAAAACAGTACCAAAAAAGAATACTACAGAACAATATCTCTCATGAATATAGATGCGAAAGTTTCTAAGAAAATAGGAGATAGAACTTAGCGATATATAAAATGAGTTATTCTATTGCTAAATAGAATTTAGCAATATATAAAAATTATTCTATTGCTAAATAGAATTTAGCAATATATAAAAAGTCACCTATTAGAGTTTATTCCAGAGATACAAGGCTGGTGCAATCAATGTAATTCACCATGTTAACAGACAAAAAAGAAGGAGAAAAATTAGATGATTATATTAATTGATGTAAAAGAAAAAGCATTCAACAAAGTTCAGTGCCTATTCATAATAATGTTTTTTTGAAAAACAGTAATAGAAACTTCAACCTGATCAAAAGCATCTACAAAAAACTTGCTGCTAACATTATACCTGATTGTAGACTGAATATTTTCTCCCTAATATCAGGAACAAAACAAGGATATGTGTTCTCACCACTCTTACTCAACATAGTGCTGGAAGTTCTGGCCAGTTTAATCTGGCAAGAAAAGGAAATAAAAGTCATGTAGATCAGAAAGGAATAGGTAAAACTGTTTCTATTTCAGATGAAATGCTTTTTTGCATAGAAATTTCAAGATGTCCACACACACAAAAAAACAATTGAAAACTTATCAGTTAATTCAGCAATGTAACAGGGTACAAGACAAACAGACAAACATACAAAAATCAATCATACATCTACATACTAGCAATAAAGACTTGAACACGAACTGGAAATACAATATTTACGATAGGCTTAAAACAAGAAATACTTAGGTAAATCTAACAAAACATATACAAAACCTAAATTCAGAAAACTACATGATGTTGATGAAAGAAATCAACATCTAAATAAATGCAGACACATGCCATGTTTATAAATTGGAAAATTTATATATAAATAAATATATATTTTTTATATATGGGAAATATATATATATATGTACATATCCCATATATATATTATATGTATGGGAAATATATATATATATATATACATACATATATTCCATAAAACCCACCTCCTGCACAACATGAATTGGAAAATTTAACAGAGTAAAGATGTCAATTTCTCCCAAATTGATATACGCTTATTGCAATACAATTGTCTCTGGATATTTTCAGGGAATTGGTTCCAAGACACCCTCCTCCATACCAAAATCTCTGGATGCTCAAGTCCCTTAATAAAATGGCATGGCATTTGCATAAACCCTAGCACAGCCTCCCTATACTTTCAGTCATCTTTAGATTACTTATAATAACAAAAACAATTTAAATGTATGTAAACAGTTGATACGTTGTATTGTTTTTATTTGTACTATTTTTTATTGTTGCATTGTTATTTTATATTGTTTTTTAAAAATATTTTGATCCTCGGTTGATTGAATCTACAGATGTGAAACCAATGGATACAGAGGACCAGCAGTACCTATCAAAATCCTGATAAGATTTTTGCAGATATGGATAGAACCATTCGAAAATCTACATGAAAAGCCAAAGGAATTAGACTAGCTAAAATATTTTGAAAAAAAAAAAAGAAAAAAGTGAAAGGAAACCATCTGCCACATTTTAAGACTTATTATACAGTACAGTGATCAAGACTTTGTGATACTGGCAAAGTGATAGACACATAGACCAATTGAATGGAATACAGAACCCAGAAGTAGACCCACACAAATATGCCCAACTGATTTCTTTGGTCACAGTTTTACTGGGATATAGTTCACACACCATGTAACTCGCCTACTGAAAATGTAAAACCCAATGGTTTTTAATATAGTCACAGAGTCATGTACCATCACCACAATCAATATTAGACCACTTTTCTTACCCCTCAAGGAACTTTGTACCCTTTATCAGTGGCCCCTAGTTCTCTGCAACTCCCCCTACCAGCCGTAGACCAACCACTAGTCTATTTTATGCCCCAGTAAATGTGCCCATTCTGGAAATTTTATGCCAACTGACTTTTAACAAGAGTCAAGAGCAACTCCATAGAGAAAGGAAAGCCTTTTCAACAAATGATGCTGTCACCAATGGACACCTGTGGGCAAAAATCAACCAACCAACCAACCAACTAAATAACCAATATTGGCCTAAGTCTCACACCCGTAAGCAAAAGTAACTCAAAGTGGATCATGAACTTAAATGTAAAACTCAAAAATATAAAACTTTTACCCCAAAACTAGGAGAAAATCTTTGAGGTTTATGGCTAGGCAAAGAGTCTTTAGACTTAATACCAAAAACATAATCATAAAAGAAAAAACTGATAAATTAGACTTAATGAAAATTAAAAATTTTTGTTCTTTTACAGCTATAGAAAAAAACTTTTTTTTTTTACAGCTTGAAAAGACAAGCTATAAAATAGAGGAAAATATTTGCAAATCACATATGCAGCAAAGGACTAGTGTCTAGAACTCTCAAAACTCAACAGTAAAAAAGCAAATAATCCAATTAGATCATGGGCAAAAGACATAAATAGACATTTCACTGAAGAAGATGTACAAATGGCAAATAGCACATCAAAAGTTGTTCAACATTGTCAGCCACTAGGGAAAAGAAAATTAAGATGACAATTTTATCACCACACACTTAATCAGAATGGTTAAAAAAACAGTGATAATATTAAATGCTGGTGATGATGTAGAGAAACTTGACCACTCACATATTGCTGGCAGAAAAGTAAAAAATGTTACAGACAATCTGAAAATGATTTGGCAGTTTCTTTAAATATTAAACACGTGACTACCATATGATCTAGCAATTACACTCCTGGGCACTTATCCCAGAGGAATGAAGACAAATGTTCATACAAAGACCTGTAGACTAGTGTTTATAGTAGCTTTGTTCATAGTAGCCAAAACCTGGAAACAGCCCAGATATCCTTCAGTGAGTGAACAGTTAAACAAACTGTGGTACATCCACACCGTAGAATAATACATAGCAGGAAAAAGGAATGATCAATCATACACACAATAATTTGGATGCATTTCCAGAGAATTGGGCTGAGTGAAAAAAATCCAATCACAAAAGCTTACATACAGTATGATTCCTTAAATATAGCATTATTGAAATGATAAAATTTTAGAAATGGAGAATAGATTAGTGGTTGCCAGGGATTAAGGAGTTGGTAGTGGGTGGAAGGGGAGTGAGTAAGGAAATATGAGGACAATGAGGAATCCTTGTACTATTGGAAATGTTCTGTACTTTTGACCTTAGGGTTTTGCAAGATATCATTAAGGGAATTGGGTAAAGTACACACAGAATCTCTGTGTTATTCTTTACCACTGCATAACCTACATTTATCTCAAAATTAAAAGTTTAAGGTAAAAAAAAAGATTACATACTGAGTAATTCCATTTATAGGACATTCTTGGAAAAAAAAAAAAAAACTATGGCGACGGAGAACAGATCAGTGGTTATCAGGGGTTAGGAGAGCTCCTTTTCTATGATCTTGCATTCTGAAGTTGCCATACCTGGAAGTAGAACCCAGGTCTTCTAATTTCTAAAGCTTGATCCCGAAAAGGCAGGGAAGATGGCCGTTTTAGTATCCAAGGGATGCTTTATTTATCTAGAGAGATCATTCAGGGGGCCCACAGTGTGGTTAAGCAGGACAGCAAGCAACATCCTGAGGTGCTTCCTGTCTCCTACATTTGACTTGAGCAAGGAAAGCCGTTTGCTTTGGAAACTAGTCAGAATTGAACCTAGTGTGAATTAAGTCTGCCTTCTTGAAGAACCCATATCCCTCAGGCTTCTCCAGGAGGTGATCTAGGGCCTTTGGCGGGAGCTGATGTAACAGCCAGACCCTGGGGCAGCTTAACACTCCTACCGTCAGGGGCAGGATCCCTGCGTCCCAGTGATAGCTCTATCGCTTACTCCATCACCTCTCCAGTAAATTGCGAGGGCCTGACTTGCTCTTAGGCCCTCTCGCGTATGTTCTGAGATTTTGACAGCTGAGATCTCTTAGGTCTGTAGCTACCTGGGGGCCACTGCAAGCACCCCAAGGGCAAGGCTGGGGCCGGCCACCTGCTCTGTGCTCAGAGACAAGTGAAGGCACAACCGTGGCAGAGTGGGTAACAGAGGGAATGCCGTGTCATCTGATCTGTAGCTGATTAATCCTTTGAAAATGCACTCTGGGGACATGTCCGTGAAGGACGTCACAGAGGTGGGGGAAGAATGCAGCCTGTTGTCTGGGCCCAGGACACAAAGGCCTGTCTGTGTGCACGTGGGCACTCCTGATCCAGGCCGGATCAGCTGCTCTTGTTTCCTCCTTCGCCATCACAATACAACTACAGAGTTACAGTCTGCCCTTCAACCCCCGCCCCAAGAGTACTGGGCAATGGGATTTCTGCCCACTGGGTGCCTGCTGAGCACAGCCAGTAATACCAGCCTCTCGGCCCACTTGGCTCCTAGTGAGTGTAGAATTTCAATAGCCTGCTGCTCCCTGCCCTCATTTACTGCCCTCTCTCATCTTCCCTTTCTCTCACCCTCACAGGCACACGTGTGAGTGGCAGATCCAGGGCAATCTGGACCCTGCTGATCATCAACAAGCCAAGCCTGAAAGCCTGAGCTCTTACCAGCTGGGCGGTGGCCAGCTGTGGCTCAGGGCCACTCTAAAACACTTGCCTTGGGCCTTGGGGCTGCAGCTGCCCTGGCCTACTACGCTGATCCCTAGGAAACCGGATAAGGGACGTTCTCCTGAACAGAGCCCCTGCCCAGAAAGAAGCCGGTGTGTCATTGGGATCAGAAAGCGTGGTGTGTGAATATGAACTTACAGAAGTAGCACAGGCAAGGTTCTTAGTCTCTGTGAGTCTCGCTTTCCTTGTTTATGTAAGATGAAGATAATAGTTATTACCCCTTAGAGTTGTTAAGAGGTTTTCACAGGCATTCAAGCAGTGCTCAGCATGGGGTAGACATAGAGTAAGCACTGAAACCACACACATGTCACACACACACACACACACACACACACACCATGCATCAGCCACTCAAGACCATTCATTTGTTCATCAATTACTAAGTGCCTTCTACGTGTCAAACACTGTGCAAGACACTTGAGAGAAATCACTGATCAGAACAGGCAAAAACCCTGGCATCATGGCATGCAACTTCCAGTGCAGGAAAACAGAGAAGAGACCATAAAGGTGATAAACAAGGAGAGTATATTAGTGTAGTACGTTGGAGGGGCTGGGATGTCAGGGAAAAGAAGGAGCTGCGAGTAGGGGAAGGTCCTGTGTTTAACAAAGTGGTCAAGAAAAGCCTTATTAAGAAGGTGACACTGACGTGAAGATCTGAAGGAGGTGTGGGAGGGAGCCAGGCAGATTTGGGGAGAAGGAAGTTCCAGGCAGAGGGACCAGCCTGCAACGTGCCACCGTGGAGGTGTGCCTAGTGTCTCTGTGCAACAGGAGGAGGCTGGCTGTGCAAGGAGAGTGAGTGAGGGGAGATGCTGAGAGATGAGGAGGGGGATGAAGGGAGGCCAGATCCAGGAGGACCTTCGCATTGTCTGCTGGGGCCTCCTACTGAAGTCCCACAGACTAAGTGGCTTAAACAACAGAAAAGTACTAAGTTCTGGTGACCAGAAGTCCTTATAAGGCATCGTGTATCATGTGCCTGAATTTCCCAACAGGTTTCTTCTTCTCATTCCTCCGCAGAAAGGTATAATTTAGGGACCCTTCCTTTTATCACATCTCCTCCACACGCTGCCAGGGAGCACAGGCTGGGCTCTTGCCTGCCACTGGTCCTTCCTTTCTTCCTCAAACAAGCTATTTATCTGGAGCATTCCTGTGGTAGGGGGTATATGTGCGTTTATGGACCCACTCCTTCCTGCTGTGAGCAACTGGGAACAGTCATATCCTTGCTAGCTTTCTTATCAGTCCTCCCTGACCTGAGAGGCTATTTCCTGCCTTTGGTTTCATTCTAGTTGGGTTGGTTGGTCCTGCTCTGTATCCAGCTAAACCCATCCTGCTGCTTCTCTGGATGGGTATTTGTGGAAGGATCAACTCGAAAAATCAGTCTAATTATTATAAATAAAAATCAATAAGAATATCCCATGTGGCCAGGTGTGGTGGCTCACACCTGTAATCCCAGCACTTTGAGAGGCCAAGGCAGGTAGATCACCTGAGGTCGGGAGTTCAAGACCAGCCTGGCTAACATGGTGAAACCCTGTCTCTACCAAAAATACAAAAATTAGCCCGGCATGGTGGTGCGTGCCTATAATCCCATATATCAGGAGGCTGAGGCAGGAGAATCGCTGGAACCCGGGAGGCGGAAATTGCAGTCACTGCACTCCAGCCTGGGTGACAGAGCAAGACTCTATCTCAACAAAGAAAAAAAAAAATACCCAGCTTGTGGCTGGTCCTGGCATCATCATTATAATGATTTAGGAAACTAATTTGTTGATATGTATGCACTATCATGAGATCTAAGGGTTTTTGTACCCTTTTATTCAGGAATCTCACTGCTGAAAATCTAGCTAAAGAAAATAAACCTGAAGAGGAAAACACTTCATGTAAATAAAAATATACATCATAGAAATGTATAACATGGAAGACTTGGAAATAATAGCAATGACTAATATTTACTAAGTATTTCTTATGCACCAGGCATCATGACGTTCTTAATATATTATTTCACCTGTTCTCACTACATCTTTGTAAGATGGGAGCAGTTAGATAGCAAGTGCTGTAGTTTGGCCTATTGGCCTTGGGGACTGCCCTACAGTTAGATTAATCTTAATCTTGTACTCAACCCTTTCCTGCCCCGATCCCTCCCTCTAACAATTATACTACCGCAGGGCGAGTGCTGTGACATAGCCAACTAATGACAAGAATCATTACTGAACAAGCTCTCCTCCTCCCTCTGTATAAAGTTAGGTTAATGACTCTGACAGGACTTTAAGTGAATCGGTTTAATTAATTGAAAAAATTGGGGGTGGGGCATTATTTTAGTTCCAGCTCCTCTTTCAAACCTTCAAGATCTTCTGGATCTTGACTTTTTTGTTTAATATAGTAATGATCTCTCTTAAGTTTCTTTACTGTAGATCCCACAGCACATGCGCGGTGCCAAGAGACCCTCTCTAGGTTCAGATAACAGTGCTGAAAGTCTTCCTTTTCTACCACCTTTTTGGAAAAAAAAAAAAAAAAAAAAAAGGATGGGTGCAGTGGCTCATGCCTGTAATTCCAGTACTTGGGGAGGCTGAGGTGGGAGGATTGCTTGAGCCCAGGAGTTTGAGACCCGCCTGGGCACCATGGTGAGACCCTCATCTTTACTAAAAGCAAATTAGTTGGGAGCGGTGGTGCATGTTACCCTTATAGTCCTAGGTACTTGGGAGGCTGAGGGGGAAGGACTGCCTGAGCCTGGGAGGTTGAGGCTGCAGTAAGCCACGATCACACCACTGCACTCCAGCCTGGGAGACAGAGCGAGACTCCGTCTGAAAAGAAACAAAGAAAGAGAGAGAGGAGAGAAGGCGAGAAAGAAAAAGAGGGAAAAGGAGAGAAGGCGAGAAAGAAAAAGAGGGAAGGAAGGAAGAGGGAAGAAGGAAGGAAGGACGGAAGGAAGGAAGGAAGGAAGAAAGGGAGGAAGGAAGGAAGGGAGGGAGGGAGGGAGGGAGGGAGGGAGGGAGGTAGCAAGGAAGGAAGGAAAGAAGATTAAAGCACTTATGACCTGCTCACATATTAAGCCCAAAATTGAGCTTTTATCAGCTCTCTGATCGGTCCAAACCATGGGTTGAGTACTGGGTTAGTTCTTTGGCAAACTGCCCGAGTTCCCTGACCTTGAATAGGCATGATCATCCAGTTCACAGAATTGCTGTGCAGATGATGGAGAAATAGGTGGCAGTACTTGCTACAGGACTTGGCACAGAGATGGCCCTCAACACATGTTCATTCATTCATTCATTCACTCATTCATTCAAGCTGGCTTCTCCTCCATCATTCACTCCACAAGTGTTGCTAGGAATGCAGAAGCAGAGCAGAACTGGTCCTGAGCCGGCATCTACGCCTGACAGCTGCTGGTGAGTGTGAAGTCCCGGCCAGGATGCAGAGTCCAGCTCCAACTCAGCACTTGCAGCCCCTGACATTTCTGTCAGGAGAGGCTGGCTTCCTTGCACCCTTCCTGCAGTCACAGCTGGCTGCATGAAGCAGGAAGTACTGTCCTGGCAGAGAGAGTGCCCTGGCCTGGATGGGGCCATATACACTCGAAGAATTAAGCTTTTCTGGTTTGGAGTTAGTCTTTTCATTTTTTTTTCTTTGTAGGTGGGGAAACATTATCTTTATTGAGTACATGTTCTTCAGAAGCAAGGAGTGTTTTTCAATCTAAAACTAACACTCCCTTCTGGGAATGATTATTGTCCACAGAGACACCATGGGAAAATCACAATCCCTTTAGTGGCTATATATTTTTTTTTATTTACTTATTTTGAGACAGAGTCTTGTTCTGTCGCCAGGCACCAGGCTGGAGTGCAGTGGCGCAATCTCAGCTCACTGCAACCTCCGCCTCCCGGGTTCGAGCAATTCTCCTGCTTCAGCCTCCCGAATAGCTGGGATTACAGGCACGCGCCACCACGTCCAGCTAATCTTTGTATTTTAGTAGAGACGGGGTTTCACCATGTTGGCCAGGATGGTCTCGATCTGTTGACCTCGTGATCCGCCTGCCTCAGCCTCCCAAAGTGCTGGGATTACAGGCGTGAGCCACTGCACCCAGCCCTGGCTATATTTTTTTTAACAAAGGAGTGGGTCAAGTTTTCTAAAGCAAGTTGCTGTTGAGCTAACGTAGATGAATGATTTTTCCGGGGAGGCCCTTTCCTTGTTCATCCTCTTGTCATCCACAGACAGCCCTAACTTGTCACCCTTATTCCAGACATCAAGTTGAGTCCTTGAAGTGGATGGAGAGGCAAAACAGAATTCCTGGAGACAGTGTCCTAAGGGAGTGCCAGAGGCACTCATTTGTTTGACAGCTAATTTTGGAGGCAGGGCTCTTCCTTGGCTCAGGATCTTCCAGTTAACAAGGCTGAAAATCTCCCTGCCTCCTGGAGCTTACTTCTGTGAAAGAAGGCAGTCAGCAAACACACCAACAAAGACAAGCTCAGAGAGCTTAAGGTGCTGGAAAGAGGAGGAAACAAGGGGTTGTGGGTTAAATAATGTGCCCAATGTCGTGCACTTTGTAGGGGACAGAGCCAGGACTCAATACACATGGATCTGGCACCAGAATTCACCTTACTGTGCCACACAGGCTCTCCTGCATAGCTACTGCTATCACCGCCAGCAGGTAACAATGAGACCTCACCTTTGCATAGTATTTTATAGTCTTCCAAGCAATTTCCAGCACATCACCTCATTTCACCTTGATACATTATTATTTCCAGCTTTTCCTCTGAGGCCTGCCACGAATGCAAAGGAAAATGGTAGGAGCAGATCCTATAGCAACGGAGCCAATTAAGCTTCTTGCAAATGTAGAGCAGTTAAATCCCCATGACATGAAGGACCAAGAAAAGCCTGAATTGACCATGTCTAGAGCAGAGCCTTGTGGGCCAGAATTTAAATAGGCAAAGGTCTTTTTCTCCTCCTCCTGTGACTTACAGAAACTAGTTCGTATTCAGTCTCTGAATGTGGAAAGCAGTTGCTGACAGCAGCTCCTGTATTCTTAGGTGCCTGGGGATACTGGAGCAGTGCTCTGTCCTTCCAGCGTCTCCAGGGGAAAAACAAATCTTCTCTCTAGTGAATACTGCTTACTCCTTCAAGCATTCAGTCTTAGCAATAAGGTCAGCGTTTGACTGTTTAGTATTTTCACATACTCGGTCTCATTTGATGTTCACATAATCCCACTGTGTTGCTTCTCATAATCTTTGTAACTGTTGAATGGGGAAACCGAGGGTCAGGCTGAAGGCACCCAGTGGATACATTTCTGTGGGAATGGCAGGTGAGCTGGGACTTGAGACTCAGGATTCCCGACACCAAGATTCCTCCTCGCTCTGCCACTGAAAGGACGTTTGCTTTCCTGCTAGCTTTGGAAGGAACGCTTTCTAAAATGTGTTATATATTTGCCTGTCTCTTACAGCAGAGGACACTGCGGGTAGGGAGTATGTGGGATGGTGTAACATTTTCTTGACGAATAAAGGTATTTTTGTGAACACACAGCTCTCCATTCTGCGCAGCATCGTGCCTGGGTATTACTTTTCTTACTCCAACTTCTCATAACACTAGGCCTGCTCAGCCCTTGTCCTCTCTCTTGATTTTGAGGATTTCAATCAGAAGATGCTTATTAAAAACTGTTGTAGGCAAATTCAGTAGGAGTGTAAATTGCTATAACTCATCTGAGGGGCAATTAGGCAGGGAGTTTAAGAAGCTTTAAAAAGGTTTGGCTAGGTACAGTGGCTCATGCCTATAGTCCTAGCACTTTGGGAGGCTGAGGTGGGAGGATTTCTTGAGGCCAGGAGATTGAGACCAACCTGTGCAACATAATGAGACCCTGTCTCTATTTTAAAGAAAATTTTTTAAAATTGTAAAGAAGTTTATAATTTTTGATCCCATAATATCCTAAAAAATATTCAGAAGCGTGCAAAATTATTTCTATATAGATATTTCACCATGGCATTATTTATAAATTTTTTATTTTTTATTTTTTTGAGATGGAGTTTTACTGTTGTTGCCCAGGCTGGAGTGCAATGGCACGATCTCGGCTCACCGCAACCTCTGCCTTCTGGGTTCAAGCAATTCTCCTGCCTCAGCCTCCCAAATAGCTGGGACTACAGGCATGCACCACCATGCCCAGCTAATTTTTGTATTTTTAGTAGAGACAGGGTTTCACCTTGTTGACCAGGATGGTCTCGATCTCTTGACCTCGTGATCTACCTGCCTCAGCCTCCCAGAATGCTGGGATTATAGGCTTGAGCCACCGCACCCAGCCTTATTTATAAATTTTAAAATGGAAAGTAATGAATATAAGGAACAATTAAACTTTGATTAAATAAAATATGTGACATCCATGTGATAGAATATTATGTAGCCATTAAAATTGCAAAAAAAATCCAATCAAATAGCAGTATGCTACATTGTTTAAACAGGTTGTAAACAGCATGTAGATTTGAATCACAATTTTGAAAAAGTATTTAATAAACACAAATAGAAAAATAACAGGAGCATACACACCAACATTTTATAGGACTTACCTCTACATGTGGGGCGATGGGTGTTTTTTTTAATGCTTTCATATTTTCTATGTTGAATATGTGCTACCTTTGACATTTTTGAAACACAACTGATATATTATTTAGGCATGAAATACTGGCTATATGCTAAATGACCCATTGAGGCACTGAGTAAGGGCCAGACCGATGGGCATGACTATTAGACATGAATGTGGCTTGATGAGGCTGACACAATGTTTTTACTGATTTCTGAATTGGGGGCTCTCTTCTGAAGGTCTCAAAAGAGCTGTTATGGAAGGAGAAGTATTCTTTTCCTTAAGGATTTTAGTCTTGCTGGAGGGAAAATAGCCCATCAAACTATGAGAGAGCACAGGAAGGAGGGGGTGTCCATGTGGGCCCCACAGTGACAAGAGGTAGGAGCTGTGTGTGGGCTGCTGGGCCTCGAAGGGCAGATGGGAAGTCAATAGGAGGAGGAAAGTGGGCGGCCCGAGCAGTTTCCTTCTGCTCCTTCCCTAGAAATTCAAGCTGCCTGTTAGCTCTGCTTGGACAATGAACCCCAGAAGCTCTGTGCTGGGTCAGAGCATGTGTTGCCAGACCATCTGTGAGGAGCCTGACCCAGCCTGGCATGCCATGGGGATGCCTGTGGAAGGGCATGGTCCTACCCAGCACTAGCTGGGAGGGAACCTTCCCAGCAGCCCATTACCCTCTATGAATCTGGGTTACAGCTGCCAAAGCAGTGTGCCCCATGCTTGTGCTGTCCTGCTGAGCAGCCCGGTGCGGCTGGGCGGGAGTGTGGAAGGTGCATGAGGTATGCACTGAGGTCTCACCATGGTATCTGCTGTCTGGATAAGAACTCCAAGTCCCTATATGGCTCTTTATTACTGATAATAACCCTTGGGTTGTGGGCAGCAAACTCATAGAAATACTAAGTGCACACAGGTGCAGGTGCCCCAAGCCACCACCCCTACCTCCCCACATACACACATACGCCCTGCCCTGAACATCTTTAAATTGGTGGGTCAGTGGAAATGCAGCCCCTGTCCCCTCTCATCCTCATCCC
Source organism: Saguinus oedipus (assembly GCA_031835075.1). Classification (NCBI taxonomy): domain Eukaryota; kingdom Metazoa; phylum Chordata; class Mammalia; order Primates; family Cebidae; genus Saguinus; species Saguinus oedipus. The sequence continues at coordinate 88,634,654 of CM063175.1, forward strand.
ACAGCCCAGCGTGGAGGTGCCATCCTTGTGAAGCCCCATCGTGGCTGACTGGGCTCCTGGCAGCTCTGTCTTCTGGAGTGAGTCAGCTAGATTCTGGGGCCTTTGCTGCTCTGAGAACCTGCCAGAGTCAGGACAAGCCTTTGTCTCCTGGGTGACTTGGGGAGGTGCATGCTCACTCTACCCACCCACCCCAGCTTCCTCAGCTTCACAGGAAGAATCAGGCAGGTGAGAGGAGTCCCTGGCTTGTCTCAACCTAAATAAGCCACGAAGCGAACTGTGACAAGCCTTAACCGCCAATTACAGTAGTTAATGTTGGTGTGTTTTGTAGTAACTGCCCAGAAATCTTCTAAGAGGATGAGATGCCTTTTTATTCATTCATTTAGTAGATACTTATGCATGTTAATTGCTAGAAGAAATGGGAATGGAAAAGAAAAGACCCAGCAATTTCACTTTCATATATATACACCTAAGATAATTGAAAACTTGTACACAATGTTCATAGCAGAATTATTCATAATGGCCAGAAAGCAAAAACAACCCAACTATCCATCAACTGATGAATAGATTAATAAAATGTGGTATATCCCTAATGAAATATTATTTGGCCATAAAAAAGGAATAAAATACTGCTAGATGCTGCAGCGTGGATAAACCCTGAAAGCTTTCTGTTAAGTGAAGCAAGCCAGAGGCAAAAGGTGTTACTGCATCATTCCACTTACATGAGATGCTCGAAATAGACAAATCTATAGATTTCTGTAGTCAGAAAGTAGATCAGTGGTTGCCTAGGGTTGAGGAGGTGGTAGATAAGACTGAGGGGCTAAGAGGAATAGGAATTCTTTTTGAGGTGTTGAAAATGTTCTAACTGTAGTGAGGCTTACCTCTCTGAATTCAACTCCAGGTAGAGGGGTGGATGCAAGCATCACTCAGTTGGCTGGGCTCTGCCCTCATTGCTCCCTTTGACTGGTATCCCAGGGGTTGTCTTGATTTCAAATAAGCTTGTTGGAGTGGGTGCTAGACTATAATAAAGCCTTTGTTTCTTTAGATGAAGGCTGAGGCATGAGGTCAGACCACGTGCAGGGCAGTGATTCCTGTAATTGCTAGAAAACCAGGCTAAAATCGGCATTTACTCCTCCCTCTTCTGAGCCCTGGAAGGGTGGATTGGTGGCAAAGACAGATGGTGTGACCTGATAGGATACCCCCCTGCTCCACAGCCTCCCAGTGTCCTCAGTCCCACCAGACAGCATCTGGACAAACCAGCACAGCCCAGCCTCTTTCTTTCCACCACTATTACTCCAAGCAACTCACCCTTACTCTAAACACCCCGGCATTTTCCTGCAATCATCTCTTGGTTCATACTGTGTCCTCTGCCCTAAATGAACTTTCTTCATCATTCCCTGTTAAAATTCTACTCTTCTGTTAAGATGTGGACCAAATGCGCCTCCTTTCACCTACCATGTGTTCTTACACCTGCCACAGGTAGGAACAATGTCTTCATTCCTCCCACCATCCAGCATCAGGATGTATCTGATGCTCTCTCCTCTGTAAGTCCCATCATACCCATTATCCTCTGTGGCTGGGTGTCAGCACTGTCACCTTGCCCCTCTTCCTATTGTGGACATTCCTGTCTCTCCCATGGACAGTGAGCTCCTTGAGGGTAGGGGTGCTCTACAATGTCAATGTGTATCCTTCTTGGTGGCCCATCCAATGCCTCGCACATGGTATGTTTTGAGAAAATGTCTGCTGAATTATGGTGTGTAGGCATTTTTCTTACCAGATGGGCTGTGTTTTGCAGAAACTCAGCATACAGGAATTCACCATTAATGAGTTTGAAACAAGGGGAACTGATTTCACAAATGGTACCTGTTTGCAAGATTTTTAGCTCTCTCAGTCCATTTGCTCACTTAGGGCTGCATTCTGTGGACAGCTTCTGCATCTCTGTACCTTCCCTCAGATCAGCTAGCACGTTGGTAAATGCCAGTAGCTTCTGCAGGAAAATCTGGGTACAGGGTTTGCACCACCACTGGGTGTGCTCTAAGGGCTGGAGAGGGAGCTGCTAAAATTGAGATTTTCGTTCATTATGTTCTGTTCAGTTAAGCCATCAGTGATATTTCTTCTTTAGACCTTTATCTTTTCTGCCAAACATAAAAATATTCCAACCATTTGCACCCATATTGTGAGGGGCAGACAGTGACATGATGAATTTGTCAGCAGAAAACTGTTGTTTTTCCTCTGTGCGATTTGGAAAGGTCTGTTGTCCTTTTGCATAGAGTTTTCTTATATGTTAGTGCCAATTTGTTTTCCAGAGGAGCACATCTCCAAATTTATAATGAAAGGCAAGCAAAGTGGGACTTCGTGGCCTTGGCTGGACACCAAGTGATAGCTAATTTTTGCAGCAGGGAAGGCGAAATAACAAGTCCCTGGATTGCAATTTTGGTTTCTCCTTCTGTTCTCAAACAAAATTGTTTAAATAACAAACTCTTGTCTTCATTGTAATTATTAGTTAATGAATGAATGCATGTCTGCATTTCAAAAGTATATTTTTATTTTTTAGATATTAAATGTCATTCTAGGATTGGCAAATACCTTTGGGTTGCTGACTTTTGATTAAGGCAGAAGATGCTGGTAAAATGAATTAATTGTTCATTTAGCCAAATGGACTGGAAGGACAATCAAAAGTCTAGTTGACTGTTACTCTTTAACCCTCACATTAGCCGACATCTGATCTTCAGCTAGTACAGAGAAATGATGAGTATGTCCATTTGGTAGAATGAAGGAGTTCCATTTAAAACTATATATTTTATATTTACTTGATTAACTTGATTTACTTGATTACAGACTCTGAAATAAGGAATGTCATTGTAACATAACTCTACCAACCATTTTGGAATCTCATTTGCTGCCAAGAACAAATGAGGATCTTAATTTATTCAATTTCTTATGTCAGAATACAAACTTTACACAACCCAAAAAATCTTTTCTCATGTCTTCAAATGAGGATCTTAATTTATTCAATTTCTATGTCAGAATATAAAGTCTACACAGCCCCAGAAACCTTTCCCGCGTCTCCCTCCCTTCCCTGTCGTGCTTGTTCTTGTCTGCTCAGACCCTTCCTAGTGTGGAGACTCTACCTTGCACACGTACACACCCACACATGCACACACACACTCCTATCTCCATTCTCTGAGGACTCCGATCTGCTTCAGCCTTCACAGGTGCTAATAGTTTAATTTATTTCTCATACCCCCAAGTCACATATCATATTTCTTCAAATCTAAAATGACGTTGATTTCAAGATGCTACATTTGTTTATGTATCATTAAACAATTATAACTGCAAGAATCCAGAGATTGGTTAGGTCCCAATTTTAAAGATGTTTAGAAATGATACAGTGTGAGCCTTGCAATCAATGAAATGTATTTAAATTTTGAAGGGAGCCTTTTGGAGGCAACACCTTAGTGACTCCAATGGTAGAGTGTCAGGGATCTTGGCAGACTCCCGGGGGAGGGGTTTGGAGCCAGATGATGACTGTGCTGTCACACAGTCACATCATATAGTAAGCTGCTTATCTCACATCTCCAGTGGGACTGGCTCTAGGTGTGAAGATCCTGTATATAACAAAGTGAAACATACACAAATAACATGCGAGAAGAGGTGTAGACCTGGCTCTAGGAAATTCACAGATATCCTGTGATGCTGCATAAATCTCATTGACCAGAGAAGCCTGTTACACAAGTATTCTGAGAACAGCCTGTCGTCGATCTCTTTGCCTAGGCTCTGGGCTGAGATAGAGACTTGAGTTATAACTTTTGTTTTGCTGTTCTCTAGCCCAGGGATCACGTGTCCTAGGTGGGTGGTTTTTGCCCTTTGTCCTCAAAGTTAGAGTTCCTCAGGGGAGGCAAAAGACCACGGGCCTTGGGCTTCAATCAGGATAGCTCCACTTTTATGTCTTGAATACTGTACACTTGTGATTTCCTATTTTTATAAAAAAAAAGTTTCTCTGTTAAAGGAAAGCTTGAAAACCATTGATTCAGATGAACTTTATACTTTCCTTCACTGCTAAAATTCTCAGATTTATTAAAAGGTCGATTATAGAGAAATATTAGACGCTTTATCCTTTCATAGCGGCATCAAGACAGGAGGGCCGAGGATTATTCATGTGAGAGGCTGTTCTGTTCTAACTGCTTCCTCCCTGCTGCTCCTGCTGAGGCCTCACCTGTAAGTGAACCCTTGGGGTTGAAGTAGGTTTGCCCAGTGTCTAGTCTCCTATTGCTGCTGTAACAAATTACCACAAATTAAATGGCTTAAAACCAAATGTCTTATTTTATAGTTTTTTAGGCTAGAAATCTGACATGGGCTAGAATAAAGATGTCTGCAGGGCTGCACTTCTTTCTGGAGGTTCTAGGGAAGAATCCATTTCCTAGCCTTTCACACTTTCTGGAGGTCACTTACATTTCCTGGTTTATGACTCCTTCCCCCATCTCCTACAGCAATGGCGAGTGAGTACTTTTCACATCTCCCTGGCTGTCTTCCACAGTCACATCTCACTCTGATTCTCTTCTGCCTCCCTCTTCCACGTCTAGGGATCCTTGTAATTACACTGAGCCCGTTAAATTCAGTATAATCTTCCGATTTTAAGATCACTTGATTATCAATCTTTTCTATCTGCAATCCTAATTTCCCTATCCATGGAATTATCATATTCACAGGTTCTGGGGATTAGGACAAAGGCCTCTTTGGGGGCCACTATTCTGTCTTCCACACCTAGAAATAGGAGTTGTGCCGTGACAGGGCTTGTGGGAATCGGAAAAAAAGAAGTGACACAAAACAAGCTGCGAAGCTGTAAGCCAGCCCGTTTTGAGTTGTGATCTTATCCCCATGTTATTGCTAGATAATGTTTATTAAACAAGGGACCCAGGGAGTAGCACATAAATATTTCATGTGGGATTGGTGTCACAGGTTGAGTTTCCCAGAAGCAGACCCAAAGATGGAAACTTCCATGAATGACATTCACTAGGAGTACTCTTGGGATCAACACCTTTGGAATAGAAGGAAAGTGAGAAACAATTTGGGTAGAGAGAGAAATTGGGCTGCAAAGCAGTCTCAACATAGGCCTCCACTGACCCTACAGGGAACTCTGAAGGCGGGGTGAGGGTGCCAGACCATTATACCTCATTGGATGTGGGCTGCTCCAGGAAGGGGTGTGGGGTATGACCTTGAGTGAGGCACCTCTCTTCAGCTAAGGCACTTCCTGGACAGGTCTGTCTGCCAGCAAATCCCCAGCAGCTTGAGGGAATAAGTTCATCAGTTCTAAAAAGAAGTCTGGGTGGTGCCTCCCAATGCCCACTACAAAAGGACTCTAGCATAGTGTGCTCATCAGTAAGCTGGAGAGAACTCTCCAAGGCTTGGGTCCTAGAGCAGAGAAACTGTGGGTAGGAAATGTAGGGATTTGCCCAGACAGGCAAAGAATTGATTCAGGAGGGATATTTTTCTTCTTCTACCTCTAACCCCAGTCCCTGCAGAACTCTGAGGCTCCCTGTCCATGGGGAGACAGCCTGCCTGCTGCTCATCACTGGAATCACAGACAGAACGAGTAGTGGCAACACTGGCCTGAAGATTCTGGACAGTGAATAGGTTTACACAGAGTAAACAAGAAGCTGGGCTGAGTTTGACTTGATCTCTCACGCTAGAAACCCACACGCTGACAGCAGAGTCAATTCTGCAGTATTTATGTGTCTTGGTGGCTGCTGCTCATGGTGGCTATTTCCCATGATTGCATCTCATTATTCTTTATTACCTTGTCATCTGGAGGAGGAAGGATATCATCATCAATATTCTGTGAATTCCTAAATTATTTCACTTCTTTCAAATGAACTCTCCCCCCTGCCTTGTGACCTTTGGCGTCCTGCAGAACTCTACACAGAGGCTGGGAGTCTAGGTTCGCCTTAAGTGAACACAGAATAAGTGGCTCCCCCACCCAGGGTCACCAGAAAAATCCTAACCTATGAGAACCTTCCTTCCCTGTTTTCTGATGTCTGAAGGCCCACCATTAGGACACAAAATTTTCAACTGCAAGCACTGATCCCAGTTAAATGTAGATACTCTCAGAAAGGGTCACTATCTCTCAGGTGCATTTGAGATGTTTTCCTGGGGAAAAAAATGGGATATTAAGTAGCAATGTTCCAAATACCAAAACCTCCCTAAGGCACCGTGAAAAGCCATTTGGCAATAATACCAAAAGCTTTTAAATGTTCACACTCTGACCTAGCAGTTTCACTCCTGTGAATATAACTTAAGGAAACTGACCTCACTACTGAGAGGACTTTACACACAAGAATGGGCCGGGAGTGTAATCCCAGCCCTTTGGGACGTCAAGGCAGGCGGATCACTTTAGGTGATCGAACATACTATCCTGAATCCAGGGTTGTTGGTTCACGCCTGTAATCCCAGCACTTTGGGACGTCAAGGGGGTGAGGAGTGGATCACGTTACGTCAGGAGTTCGAGACCAGCCTGGCCAACATGGTAAAACCCCGTCTCTACTAAAAGTACAAAAATTAGCAGGCATAGTGGCGGTCGCCTGTAGTCCCAGCTACTCAGGAGGCTGAGGCAGGAGAATCGCTTGAACCCGGGAGGCGGAGGTTACAGTGAACCGAGATCATACCACTGCACTCCAGCCTGGGTGACAAAGGGGGAGACTCCGTCTCAAAATAAATAAATAAATAAATAAATAAAAATAAGATCACAGAAAATAATTTATAATGCGGAAGCATTGGAAACCACTTGAATGTTAAACATTTGCGAGATGCTTAGAGAAGCGACAGCATAGCGACCCAATTTTTTGAAGTCCTGCCATTAAAAATTATAGGTAGGACGCGTTTGTAATAACACGGTTAAAATGTTTATGTTACAGAGTGGAAAACAACCCTGGATTCTGGTCGGTATGTATGTGCGTTTTACCACAGTTGTGTAGAAACAAATCCATACACGTTGACATAGAATGAAGTGAAACACATGCCAATGGTAATCACGTTGTCCTTAGGGGCGGAATCGGAAGCACCCTATTAAAGTCACTGATCCTCATTCGTATATGCCTTGTGATGGCTACAGTGTTTCTGTAACGAATGATGTTTAAGCACGGAGCCCTACACTGGCCCACGCGCCGGTGGGAGATAGGAGCCGCGCCCACGCTCAGTTGGCAGCTCAGGTGGCAGCAGAGGCTACCGGCGGGGGACCCCTCTGCTGTCCCGGCAGGCGGAGGCTGGGCCGGGTTTGGAGGCGTCACTCAGCTTCAGGCCGACGACCCGCCGCGAAGCGCCGCCTCCGCGGGTTGATCCTCGGCAGCCGCCGTAGCGCGGAGATAAATCCGCGCGCCCCCAGGCGCCATGCGCGCTGCCTGTTGGCTCTCACCTGAGCGGCGCATCCTCAGCTCCTGGGCCTGGCCTCCTCGCCTGCGAGAGGGCTCTGTGACAGTGCCCACCTCGTGGGCTGTGTGAGGGCCGAGTGAAATCGTGCATTTGCGGTAAGAAAGTGCTTGTCACGGTGCCCAATCCTAATACGGGCTGCCAGCCTGAGGCCAGAGGCACAGTCCGACCCAAAGGCCAGTTTCCAGGTGAATGGTCCGGAGACCAGACGAAACGGTCCCAGTCTACACTGCTGCACGGAGCAGGGGACAGTGTGGACGGCGGAGAGGTCCGAAGTCCCTTTAGAATAAGGATGGTGCTTCAGGGTTGTTAAAAGGGTTGAATGAGATTATATCTAAAGGGATTAGCACTGCGGCTGGTGCTAAAATAAATCATTTTCTCTGCTGCCACTGCCCTTATAACCAGACGCCTGCAACAGCCTGCCGGTACGTCCCCTCATTTGTAAACTAGAGATAGTAGGCGTGTTGTGAGGATTGAGAAAATACAGAAGAAGCTGTAGTTTAACTAGGATTTAGGAAATGTAGCGATTCTTTCTTCACCAGGTGATCGACAGGCTGCACTGTGGTGGACACATACCCTTAGCCCCGATTCTTACGAGTCCAGGTAAAGAGCGAGAGAAGACGTACTGTGTAAGTCGAAGGAGCCAGCGGTATCCAGGCAGCCCCCAAACCTCAACAGTACTGTACCAGGGCCTTCTTCAGTGAATGACTCTCCTCTTTGGCCTGTTTGCTGTCTGTTTGCATTTGCTGCACCCATCAGTTCCCAAACCCGGTCTCCAAAGCCAGGAGCTCAAGGACACTTGTCCCAATCCTAGAAAACAAGTGCAGCACACACCACGAGCAGCACCCCTAAAAGCCAGCCCTACTGGCAGTACAGGCCCTGCACCCCCTAGGTAAGTGGCATACTCTAAGCTTCTTGGAAACAGCTAACTCAAGGCCTGACTAGCTTACTCCTATCTCCTCTCTTCAGGGAATCAGACTTTGTAAAGTAAGAGAGAAAAGAAAATTGACCTAAGTCCTTTCCACTGTCTAATGAAATGTGTTTCACTTATGTTTAAAGTGAATTGCGGGCTTTAATCATGCCTATAATCCCAACAGTTTGGGAGGCCAAGGCAGGCAGATTGCTTGAGCCTAGAAGTTTGAAACCAGTCTAGCAACAAGGAAAAATCCCATCTCTACAAAAAATACAAAAATTAGCAGGACGTGATGGCGCATGCCCGTAGTCCCAACTGCTCCAGAGGCTGAGGCAGGAGGATGGCTTGAGCCTGCGAGGTCGAGGCTGCAGTAAGCCGTAATCATGCCAGTGCACTCCAGCCTGGGTGACAGAATCAGATCCTGTCTCAAAAAAAAAAAAAAAAAAAGTGAATTGTAGGACGAGCTACATTTATAGAGCCCTTTCTCTTTATAGTCACGGTGCTGAACTCTCTGATCTCATTTAATCCTCACAACCACCCTCACAAGCCTCTGTCCATTTTACATATTGGAAAACTAAGACTCAGGTTAAGAGAAACTTGTTGAAGGTCACAGCTAGTAAACTGCAGAGAACCAGAATGTGAGTTTGCTCTTAACAACTATACTCTTGAAAATACTGACCCTTATTTTCTTCATTAAGTAAAATGCTTTCTGTATCAGAAACAGTTTGCTCTTAACAACTATAATCCTTTGAAAATACTGACCCTTATTTTCTTCATTAAGTAAAATGCTTTCTGTATCTTAATTTTCAGAACCTCTAATAAAACATTTTGCAGAACATATCTTCTGAGTATCCCCCATTCCCCAAACCAGGCTTCTTTCCCTAACCTTTTAGTCATTGCAAATACATAATAGATGCATGCTGAATTTGTGAGCTTGACATGACAGGCTTTGGTTAGGGAATTCAGCTATAAGCAGCCAAACTCTCAGAGCCAAAGCCAGGGGTGCTAGGAGCCCTGGCCCTCCAGTGGCACTGTGATATGGCCTCTGTGTCCTGCCTCAGAGGCCTTTCCATCCCTACAGTTACTGGGACAGAATATCCTATGCTTTCACCCTTATGTGGCTCCAGCTGTAGGATTTCAGTTTTTCAAAATCTGCAATACTGCAGCAGAAATGTAGTTATGAGTCAGGATGTGTACGTGTGTGTGTGTCTGTGTGTGAAAGCCAGTCTCTCAGCACCAGCTAAAAATGTGAAGCAGCAAGAGTCTGTGCTGGGAATTGAGGACACCATATGCTTGCATTTCTAGGTCTTCCTAAGAGTTATATAACTGCCCCCAAAGCCAGGGGGCAGGAGCAGGGCCGGCCGTGGGAGACGTTTCCAAAGAGGAATGCTGAGGAAGGACTGACCTTGAGGAGACAGGGAGTTTGCCAGGCTGTGGAATGTTCCCAGCCTTGGGGCTTAAACAAAAACTGTATTCAGAGGGTGAGTGCTCTGTTGAGAACAAACCCTGTCTGTCTCCCTGCTTTGTCTTGGGGGCTAATCAAGGTGACCCCTTTCTCTGCAGGTGCTGGATATTGAATTTAGAGGTGGGCACAGCTGCCAGAGCAGGGCCGTAGTAATCCTCCCAGCCATCTCTAATTAGCAGACTTCAGGGCCCAGTGTTCTGAGGGTCAGGCAGAAGGGAGATAAGAGCTCTCATCTATTCATAGAATAAGGCAGCAGAAAGGCACCCTGGGAGGAGAGCCATGGGAGGGGATACAACCAATCAACAAAGGTTTATCAAGGGCTCACTCTGTGGTCACCCTTGGGGGAGGGAGGTATCTGATTGGCCCCATCCTGCTGAGGGCTTCTGCACAGTATTCTTTCCTAGAAAACACCCTCCTTACCATTCTTGCTCCCTGCTCCAGATTTTCCTTGACTAAAGCCTGTTACTCTTATAGGCCTCAGTTCAGAGGCCTGAGACCTAGAGCAATGTTTTTCAAACTGTGGGTCATGACCCATTAGTAGTTTCTGTAATTAATGTAACAGGTTACATAGAGCATTACCATCCCCCATGCCCCCCCCCAAAAAAAAAACAAAATAAAAAGAACAAAGGAAATAGAAAGGAGGCTATCTGAGCATATTAGACATCATGAAGTTAAGTGTTGTTTCAGTTATGTGTATGCTGGATCATGATATAAAAAATAAAATTCTTGCTGGTGATTGTGATTAAAAAAAAAGAGATTAAAAAACCCCTGACTTAAAGGCTGTATCTGTCCATATCCTTCTCACTGTAAGTGTCAGAAACCCTGGCTCAATCTAACTTAGATGAGGAGGACTAGAGGTGGTACAGGCCCTATGGTGGTTGATACAGTGGCTATACTCTGCCGCCAACTGTACCATGCCTTCATGTTTGGTTTTATCCTCAAACTGGTAGTAAGATAGTTACAGACACTTCCTGTCGTATCCAGAGAACCTTGGGGTGAAAAGACAGAGACTAGATCTTCTGTGTCTGAAGAGTGAAGAAATTTTTTCTGGAAGCCCTCTGGCTGAATTCACTATCTCAGTAGAGAATTGGTCACAGCTCTATTCCTACCATCACTGGCAAGGGGGTATAGGAGTCCCATGAGTAGATGAGACTGAGCAGGAAATCCCTCTGGAGCTGAAGAGAAGAGAGAAAGGTGATCAAAGTAGGACCAAATGACAGAACGGGAGAAGATGCTTGCAATATCTAAAACTGACTTAGTATCTAGAATACACAGGAATTCCTACAAATCAGGAAAAAGACAGCAGTCCCATAGAAGAAATGTGAAAAAGATATGAACATGCAATTTATAGAAGAATTAACCCTAAAATCTTATAACATATGATAAAATGCTCAAAATCATTGTTAATCATCAAAAATGTGTATTTAAATGAGACGACATGCATAAGACTGAAAACAATTATTAACAAAACTGCAAGGTCTGAGAAAAATGACATAAAAAAGAAAAAGGAAAACAATCTAGGTGGATAATTCCAGTGATTGGCAGGGTGTGAGGTTGTGGGAACCTCACACTGCTGGTGAGACTGTGGACTGGTGCAGCCATTCTGGAGGGCAGTCTGGTCTTCTTGGTGAAATTATGTAAATGAATAAATATATCATGTGACCCACAGTTCTGCCCCAGGGGAAGTTCTCACAAAAGTCCTGAGGAGACCTGTATAAGGATGTTCCTGCAGTCTTATTGGTGGTGGGAGGGAGTTGAAAAAGAGTAGGTCAGACGTGGTGCATGCACATGAGAAAGTACTGTGCAGCAGTTAGAAGTAATGGAGTACTCATAGCAAAAAAAGAGAAAAAAATCTACTTAGTGGTTATGAATTTTTTTGAAAGGTCATTTTCTGTTGATGATGCATACTTAGATGTATAATGGGTGAAACAATGTCTGGGATTATCTTAAAATACTTCTGAAAGAAAGAAGTAGGGATGGAAGGGAGAGACTAGATAAAATACAGTTGGCAAAATGTTGGTAAATTGTTCAAACTAGGTGATGGCTATATGGAGGTTTGTGATATTATCTCTACTTTTGTGCACCTTAGAGAATTTTCATGATAAAAGTTTAAAAGTATACACACACACAATACCCATGTTGCAAGAACACATTGAAATAAGAAGATGAACATTAAAATGGTTGGTTACCTTTTAGGAGAAGGAAGGAGAGCTGAGTGTGGTGCAAAAAATTGAAGAGTGCTGGCTTTGGATGTACATATGCTACAATTGGAACCACACAGATGACCACGATTCCTGTGCAAGGATGCTGTGCAAATTCATGAAGTGTTCCATTTCTTTATAAATAAATGAATGGAAAAAAGTGTAAAAGGCCCAGACAAATTGTGATACCCCAGTGGAGCACCGGATGGGTAAAGACCAAGGGGAAGGTGTGTGCATTTGGCAGGCAATGAGCAGGGCCTGCCCAGCGCCCATCTTTATTTCCCCAGGTGCTTCCTCCCAACACTTGAGGCTTGGTTAGACTCCTCTTGTGGTTTTCTGTGGTACCAGGGGATTTTCCTCTTCTGGCACTTACCACAGATCATCTTCAGACCTACTCATTGCACTGTCTTCCCCACCAGACTGTAACAGGTAGTGGGCCCTTGTGTTTATTTTGCTCAATTCTGTGTCCCCAGCATGTGGTTCAGGGTCCACCATTCTGGGTGCGTTCTAAAACCTGTTTAGTCAAAAACAGTAGCCAATGTCTGTTGAGTATTATCTCACTTTATTTCCACAACTCTGTGAAGTAGGAAATTGTATTTTCACCTATTTGATTAACAAGGAAACAGGCTCGGAGAGGTTAAGAGACGTGTCTAAAAAGTTACAGAATTAAAGTGTGGCAGAGCAAGGATCCAGGCAGACCAGCTGCCATTAGAACCAGTGTTCTCAATCTCTGCTCCATACTATCTTGAAGAGGGATGGTGGCCAGTGGTGTTGAGGAGAGAAGCTAACACACTTGAAATACTTTTCTAGCACCATCAGACACTTCCAAACCAAGAGCTAATGTGGTGGTTCAACCTCTGGGAGCTGTGTGGTTGAGAAGGGAGTGGAGTGATCAGAGAGACAGGGAACATTGGAAAAGAGATTAATAGAAACAGCTGCAGATGGCCAGCAAGTGATTGCAGTTGAATCCAAAAACATCTTCCCTGTATTGCTATGGGGTTGAGATGGTAGGCTGAGGCCCAGCCCACCCCTGTGGGGTTATCTCTTGCCTTTTAGGTAGTTCTTAATTAGTGGTTCTCAACTTGGGGTGGTTTTACCCCTCCAGCGGATGGACATTTGACAGTATCTGGAGACACTTCCTTGTCACAACTGGAGGGAGAAGGGTGGCTAATGGCATCTACTGGGTAGAGCCCAGGGAGGCTGCTAAACATGCTAAAATGCACAATGCACAGAATGACGGTCCCCTGCAAAACAGGTTCATCTGACCAAAATCTTAACAGTGCTGCAATTGAGAAACCTGCTTGAAACCCATCAGTTCTTAACCTGAATGATAGTTCTGACCATTCACCCACACTACTTCCTTCCAGAATCTCTAAATACAAGGACATGGCAAAGACACAGTATTGTCAAGAGAAGCCTGAGTGTTGGCTGGGCCTAGGGAGCTTCACATAATGGCATTTCCTTTGACGGTTCATTACAGCCCAGGGCCACTATACCACCATCCTCCTTTCTACTCTCTGATGCTTAGTCCCAGTGGTGTGCTGTTTAATGTTTAACAACCAGCTATCTGAGAAAACAAGTCCTGGTTTGTAGCATTTGATGATTTCCATGGTGTAACTATTCCAACCTTGGCCAACTGCAAAATTCCTGAAAATTTAACAAATGAGCTGGGGTGAGCCAGCTCCTGCACACCACTGCATAGACTCCACCTTCCAATCTTCCATGTTCTCTCATAAGCCACATAAATGCGTACCTGCTGAGTCAATGGCTTAACACAATAAAAGTGGGTTTCTCACACAACAGTCCAATATGGGTGTTCCTGATAGAGTGGTTCTCCTACACAGCCCCCCTCCAAGCAGCAACTCAGGAACAGGCTTCTTCTGTCTTGTGGCTTACTTTCTCTAGAGCAGTGGTTCTCAAACTTCAGCATACATCAGAGTCATCTTAAAATGCAAATCCCCAGAGTTTCTGACTCAGTAGGTCTGGGATGGGGCTTGAGGATGTGCATTTTCTAAGCAGTTCCCAGGCATTGCTGGTCTTGCTGGTTGGGGGATACATTTTGAGAACCACTTCTCTGAGGCAGTGATTTTTAACCTTGGCAGCACACTGGAATCATCTGGGAAGCTTTGTTAAATCCTGATGCCTGGTTCCACTTCCAGAGAGTCTGTTTTAATTGGTCTAGGATGCAGCCTGACCAATGGGGGTATTTAAAGCTCCCATGTGATTTCAATCTACAGCCAAGGATGAGAACCACTGCTTGAGAGCCTTTCTGGTTCTTCCACCATTCAGCTGGTGGGTATAGAAAGAGAATGCTTTTTTTGTGGAAGGGCTTATGGGCCAGGCCTGCCAGTGATATGTACATAAAGTCAGCTCCCGTTCCATTGCCCAGAACAGTCACATGGCTGTACCTCCCCAAGGCGGGGTGAGAAATGTGTTCAGGGTGGTAAGTGCTTAGAAAGAAGAAGGGGTATGGTTTGTTGAACAACTAATAAGTTTCTGCCATGCCTAACTACTAGCTATTTATGTGGAATAAGTATACCTAGCTAGTTGCTAGGGTCAAGTGTATGGACCCACAAGAATCTGATGAGTCCCCATTATTATATGGGAGTCTCTGGCTTAAGAGTATTTTGAGGTAAAAACTACCAGTGGCAACACAGGGGTTTTTTATGTCCCTAATGGGAAGCACCTTGATCTAGTGGAAAGATTACAGCTTATAGATATGTGCTCAAACACTTTTTAAAAATTATTATGCTTTAAGTTCTGGGATACATGTACAGAACCTGCAGGTTTTTTACATAGGTATGCATGTGCTATGATGGTTTGCTGCACCCATCAAACCATCATCTACGTTAGGTATTTCTCCTAATGCTATCCCTCCTCTAGCCCCCATTCCCTGACAGACCCCAGTATGTGATGTTCCCCTCTCTGTGTCCATGTGTTCTCATTGTTCAATTTCCACTTATGAGTGAGAACATGTGGTGTTTGGTTTTCTGTTCTTACGTTAGTTTGCTGAGAATGATGGTTTCTAGCTTCATCCATGTTCCTGAAAAGGACATGAACTCATCCTTTTTTATGGCTGCATAGTATTCCATGGTGTATATGTGCCACATTTTCTTTATCCAGCCTATCATTGATGGCATTTGGATTGGTCCCAAGTCTTTGCTATTGTGAAAAGTGCTGCAACAAACATGTGTATATGAGTCTTTATAGCAGAATGATGTATAATCCTTTGGGTATATATATTTCTGGTTCTAGATCCTTGAGGAATCATCATACTGTCTTCCACAATGGTTGAACTAATTTACACTCCACCAACAGTGTAAAAGTGTTCCTGTTTCTCCGCATCCTCTCCAGCATCTGTTGTTTCCTGACTTTTTAATGATCGACATTCTAACTGATGTGAGATGGTATCTCATTGTAGTTTTGATTTGCATTTCTCTAATGACCAGTTCAGAAGTGTCTGTTCATGTCCTTTGCCCACTTTTTGATGGGTTTTTCTTTTGTAAATTTACCACTTCTTACAGGTTACTAACCTCTCAGTTTCTCCTCTCTGCAAAGTGGGCGTTATATTTACCTCTAGCTACTTACTAGGATGAAATGAAATAAAAAGCCCCCAGAATGTACTACTGTAGGCAGTAGTACATGTTCAGTGAATGACGGTTTCCCTTCCCTTAGAAAACATTGCCTTGTTGGCACCAGTGATAAGGGAATTGGAATGGGTGACTGACAAGGACTCTGGGCTTCTCTCCTGGCACATGCACATGGGGTGAAGAGCTGGCTGTGAGCATTTTGCTGTCTCTTCTTTGGGAGAGAACCAATACACAGAAGACTTTTGTAATAAAGGATGAATGTACGTTCTGGGACAATATTTAGTTGGCAATAATATCCTCATATGCCTGTCATTTTAGCAAAACTTTAAAAACTTGCAACCAGGCTGGGCACTATGGCTCATACCTCTAATCCCAGCACTTTGGGAGGCCAAATCAGGATGATCTCTTGAGCCTAGGAGTTTGAGAGCAGCCCGGGCAACATAGTGAGTGAGACCACATCTCTAAAACGAAAACAAAAAAGCCCACCACCAACAAAAGCTTGCAAGCAGTTATTTATTTATTTATTATTTTTTTTCTTTTTTAAGATGGGGTTTCACCATGTTGGTCAGGCTAGTCTTGAACTCCCGACCTCAGGAGATCCGCTGGCTTTGGCCTCCAAAGTGCTTGGATTACAGGCATGAGCCACCACGCCCGGCCAGCAGTTTTAAATAGAGCAATAATTTGTACTACAAAAACATTCTTTGCATTAACGAATAACCTCTTTAAACAGCTCTGCTTTCCTACGCACAGATTAACTGTACTGCGTCAGAGTCCTAAATGGGGAAGGGAAGAGATGAGAAGGGATGAGATCCCTGCTTTTTATAGAAGTCAGGGCTGGGAGGGACAGTGTTAACACCTCTATCTGCTGAAGGACAATCATGAACACAGAGAAGGCCTCTCTACAGCCCACAGGAGGCAAGGGACACACCCCTGTATGCAGACAGCCGCAGCCTGGGAAGCAGATCTGCCCATTCACCTAACAGGAGAGGCAGTGCCGAGCTTGCCTGGGATTAGAGCCTCCCACCTTCATGCTTCCCAGTTACGCAAGTTACAGCTTGATCACCCAGCAGCTCCTGGGGGCAAATCCATTTGAGTAACTGTTCAACAGCAAGTGCTTAATTTCCAAGAAACTTTCCATGATCTTACGTTTTAACACCAACTCTAACCTTCCCTGTTCTTTGTTTTTCATACAAACACTGCCCTCCTCCTGTTCTTGACCCCTAGTAGTGCTTTCTCCCACCACAGCCAGCACTTCCCTAGCATGTTGAGAACCCAGGCTTCGAGCCTAGCCGTCTGGGTTCAAGGCAGATTTGCCCAACTCTGCCACTTATTAGCTGTGTGACTTCAGGCAAGTTACTTCACTTCTCTGAGGCTCCGTTTTGTTCACTTGTGAAATAGTCATAATTTAGGGCATTGCCTGGAACGTAACAACCACTATACAGTAAGTAGTTACGTCTGTTAGGTGGGAACAGCAGTGTGTTCCCCTCTGTTTATCTTCAGGAGACACCTGGAGCACAGTTTGTGGTGGAGACGTGTGTAAGGGCGGGTGTGTGAGGTGAGTGACCTTTTATTGAACCATGACATAGGGCCAGTCACTGTACTAAGCCCTTTCCACATTTTCCTTCACATAGTCTTCACAATAGCCTCATGAGGTAAGAATGGGGTCATCTCCATTTTACAGACAGAGGCTTGGAGAGACCATGTGACTTGCCCACATTGTCCACCTAATATGCCCAGGATCCAGGCTCCCCAACCCATTGCTGAGACTGCCACTCTCTCCCCGCACACAGGTGAGGGGATGGGGCTGAAAAGGAAACTCAGCTCTTGAAACTGTGGGCACAAATCCCGTGCTGCCCCACCAGCGAGCCTGAGCCCAGCCAGGAGATGCCTCCCACCGTGAGCGCCTGAACATCTGTGCACTCAGGTTTTCATCCAGGAGGGCAGCGTACAACAGAGCTGGTGGCAAATGTGAGACCCATTCGTTCCAGCCTCGCCGCCTCCTCTTAACCACAGGACACCATGGATAAGTCACTTTGCCTGTGTGCCCTCCTCCTTCAGGAGGGAGTGCTGACCCCCTGTGCTAAGTGCTCAGTTTTCTTTGTGAGGCACTGAGCTGAGCACCAGGGATAAAATGGAAAAGAACAGATCAGCTTTATGACCTCATAAAGCTTAGCAGGAAAAAAAGGGATATTAAATTAATAATGACATAACTGGGTAATATAAATAACGAATTAGAATTGTGAGTTCTTTGAAGAAATAGAGAGTACTCATCAACTATCTGATGGGAGATTCCGGTCTAGTTGGGGGAAGGGAGCGGTTTCTTGTGAGAGCATTAGAAGCCCAGGACAGGGACTCAAAAGCTCTGGAACGAGGCAGATCCAGGGCTGATGTCCTTCTTGGTGTTTCTGTTTTTGTGGATCTCTTCTTTACCCAGTACCTTTGCTTGCCACATAGCTCTCCACTCAACTTTCCAACACCCCAGTTCCATGCATGACTTATTCTTACACTTTCTAACTTCCAAGTCTGGAGAGAGGAGAGGCCGTAACTCACAGACAGGTGGCAAGCCAGGGCATGGATTCCCTTGGGTAAAGTGTCAGCCCTAAGCCAAGAAGCAGACTCAAAGTGAGAGTGAAATGTTAAAATGACGGCTGTTTGGGCAACAGAAAAATGTGCCCAAATGCATCCATTCATTCAATAAACATCCATAGCATTAGATGCTAGGGAGGGTACAGCCTGGTCCATGTCATCTAGAAACACAGTCTATCTGGGAACAAACAAATCAACAGAAGCGAAAGTGCTACCCTAAGGTGTACAAGTGAGGATCCACTGAGTGTTTCCCAAAGAGAAAAGACTTAATGGGCATATTCATAGGGTGAGTGGATTCGCCAGGGGAATGAAGGTTGGGGGGATGGTGGGTGGGTTGGGAGTATGCCGGAGGGACTTGCGGGATGGCAGAGGGAAGAATGTGTGGCACATTGGAGGACTGCACAGGAGTCTGAATGGCTGAACAGAGAGGGTTTTATCTGCTGGGGTCCAGGGTGAAGACTGATAGTGGAGAGGGGCAGCCATGTGGGCTTGGAAGATGGATTAGAGCGATAGTTAAGATTTTGCTGTGCCTCAGAATCACCTGGAAAGCTACTTTTAATAGATTGCTGGGTTTCACCTCCAGTTTCTGATTCAATAGGTCTGCATCAGAATTTGCATTTCTAAGAAGCTCCCAGGTGATGCTGATGCTTCTGGTCCAGAAACACTTAGAGAACTGCTGGATTAGAGAATGGCAAAAATTAGAGAGACCACCAAAAGGCTGCTTCCGGCACCCAGATGGGAAGGACACGGGCAGTAGAGAGAATGACTTACTGAACAGCAGCCACTCTGAGACTCCCTTTTATGCATAATCTCAATCCTTTTAACAGCTCTGAAATATTGTAAAGGAAGCACAAAGATGAGTCACTATCTGTGTCTATGTTGTTAAAAGATGCCAAGTCCATGTTCTCTACCACAACATTGGAATCCACAGTAATGGGGTGCGGGGCAGAGCAGGAAAAGAGAGGGCTTACCTACCTTTCCGGTTTCTGGCTTACTTCACTGCCTAAAGCATACTTACTTGTGGGACCTCAAACTTAGGCTTGCCATTGGCACCAAGACTCAAGTGTGCTGTACTCTTTCTGAACAAAGGCATATATGTCTAGGACAACTGGATTTACACATCTGGGGTTCAGGAGAGGACCAGATCAGAGCTGGAAATCATCCCAGAAAGAGTATGAAGCAGGGAGAGAAGGCAGGAGGCGCTTCCTGAGGAAATGAGGGGTCGAGTAGGTGAAGAGGGGGCTGAGAGCTGAGTGCACAGAGACAATGACAGAAAGATGGGAGGTCTGGTTTCCTGAAGGGCGTGATGGATGGAAGAGATGTAGCAGAGGCCAAGGAAGGACTAAGAGGCATCGGGAGGTCAGTGTGACCTCAACCAGACAATTTTGGTGGACTGGTGTTCATGGGAGCTGGGGGAGGCAGAGGGATGACTGGCAGGTGAACAAATAGGAGGAGTGGCAATGACTCTTCTTAAAAGTTCGTCCACAAGGAAGGGGTGATATAGCTAGAGAAAAGTGTGGGGGTCAGGATGTGAGAGGGATGAGACTCCAATTTAAATGCTGAGAAGGACCAGTAAGAAGTTGAACATAATCAATGAGGGCCCGTATATTGAAAAAGGTATGTGGTGAGAAGTATTCCGAGGGCATTTAAAAGGGTGGTCAGAGACAGAGGGCTGTAGGGAATTGACGGTGCTGAGGGTTATTGTGAGAAGCTGCTTCTGTGATTGCTCTGGAGTGATTTTAGCTCCTAGTGACAGGGCCAGCAGGAGTTTTGAGCGTAGAGGTAGAAATGAGAGCCCAAGCACTCCTGCTTTTAGAAAGCTGGGAAAGCTCTCACCCACAGCAGGCCTGGCTTTGGCGCCAGCTTTACCCCTGAAGAGCAGCTCACTTACCTGCTTTTCCTAAATCACACATTCCGCTGTAAAACAGTTTATTCAAAGGATTGTCAGTTAGAAAACGGCAGAAATGTTCTGGCGGAAAATCGGATAGGAAGTTCAGAACCTCCCTTCTGCCTTGCTCCCTCTAGGGTTTCCCCAGAAGACCAGGGCTTCTTAGAGCTGTCGGACAAACCCTGGCTTAGCGCTTTCTGGGGGTCCCCTCTTCAGAGGCTAAAGTCTCAGAGTGTTTCAAATTCTTCTGCATCAGGAAATGCCCATGACCTTCACCACAGCAGGGTATGTGTGCTGGTCTTCTCCAGGGATGCTGAAAGTAGACGTACAGGGAGTCGAGGTATGGACACCACCAGTGTGCCAGCCTGAGCACACAAGAGTGGCCTCACTCCTGCCGTCAGAGCTGGGCCAGTAAGGTGCTTTCCAGGAGGACCCAGTTACTACCTAACTCACAACCCTTTAATCCCAACTTGGTCTAGCAAATAGCTCATTTTAAAGATTGCAGACAAATGTAGAGATCACCCCAGGGGAAAGTGCCCAAGAACGGAGAGTCCCAGACCACCTGCTCCTCCCAGTTCTGTGGCTGGAGTGGGTGGGTGCAGCAACCACAGGCCCAGTGTATAGGAGTCACCCCTGCTCCCTCCCCCATTGGCCCAGCCTGGAAGTGCACAGCAACCAAGCTTGAGGACTCAGTTAAGCTTTTCAGAGAAAAAAAGACACTGTGATCATCTGGCAGATCACGATCACTGTTTAGTGCCAGAGGTAAGGACTCCTTGTTGTGATTGCTTGGAGGCGACACTTGGCAGTGACAGCCTGGGAGAAGCACGGGCAGTTAACAGCACTCTGCACCACTCATGGCTGAGACTGAGAGGAGCCTTTTACAGCAGCTCTGAAAGCAGGTGTTCTCAGACTTGACCCTAAACACATCTCTTTCACCTTTTTCTTAAGTGCCTGCTGGCACATAACCACTTGCTGAAATTGTGTCGTTTAATGCTAAATTAGGAACATGTTATATGGAAGGAAGGGAACCACTCTTCAGTGAGCACACATGCCCAGGCAGACTGTGTTTGATAGATTTCTGCTTCTCAGGTAAGCCCTGGGCTAGAGACACTTGAGACTATTATGGTGGGATCTCTGGGAAAGCAAGAAGGCCTGAAGTCTGTGTTTAAGACTGGACTAGAAGGGCCTAATCTGCAGTTTATTATACTCTGAGGGTCTGGAAATCCTTTGTGCTTTTCCATCAAAAAGCCAGAGGCTAAGGCAGCAGAGGTAGAGTTACAGCTGTTATCACCCCAGGCAACGCCCAGAAAAATGGTTCATGTAAGCTCACCTACTCCAAATAAGACAGCACGGGCAGAATGTTTCCTCTTAGCCAGTGGTTTTCAAACTTGAATGTAAATCAAATCACCCGAGGGCTTATTAAGCCACATTGCTGATGCACCTCTGACTCAGTGGGTCTGGGCTCGCCTTCCTAGCAAGCTCCCAGGTGATGCTGATAAACTGGTCAGGGACTTGTTGAGAACCACAGCTCCGGATCACACAGACGTGTACCAAAGAAGCGAAGAGCGCACAGACAAATTCCATTATAATAGCCATCTTTATTTGTAAAAATCCAGATATAAAATGTATTCTTTCAGTCTTTCCGAATGTTCCTTTTTTACAAAAACAAAAAGGCACATAAAAACCTTCCCCGCTGTCATTTCCACAGATGGATGGTTTTCAGGCAGCCCTCCCCCCTCCCCCCATAGAGCTACATGCTTCATTCCAGGACGTCTCGCTTCCCCACATGCTGCGGTGCTTTCCTACCAGGGTAGAGTTCCGAACTCCAAGACTGAAGTACACAAAGAGGGGGTGGGTGACGGATGCAGAGTGTGTGGCCTGGTGCTCCACGGCGTGCAGGACGGGGTCTAGTAGTAGGTTTCCTTCTCCACCCAGCCTGTGGGTGGCAAAGAGACAGACAAGACACGCTCCAGTCAGTCTTCCTCACTCCAGCATTACAGAAAGGGAAAACGGGGAGTAAGAACCAACCTGAGGATGATGGGGGTTGGGTGTGCTAAAATCCAAATTCAACATGGGACTTCAACTACACTTATTTAAATTTTATAGGAAGGAATACGACGTTACCTGGAAAGATGGTTCAGATTTCTGACAGGTTTTCACTAAATCATACTTGGTCTGTATTTTAAAGTCTAAAACATGACCACTCCTCAAACTGTAACTGAGATCTACATTCTGAAGATGTGACTATGGTCAGTTTGCTGGTCCAATAACCTTAGCCAATCAGACTGACCACGGAGGGAGTCCATTCACTGTGACAGAAACAAAAAGCCATACCACTACAGCCCCTCCCGCTCCTCCTCTAAACAAAGTCAGAATGCCCATAATTACCGCCAGGGCGTCGCCTGATGATGAGTTTTCTGACTTCGTCATATACGAAGATGAGAAGAGAGTAGGGGAAGGCACAGAACCACCAGGTAGGTCTGGAAATAGAATGAGGTACCAATTTATATGCATGCAACCACAATTCAAAGAAGAGAAATTGCACGTCACCACAGTGACAACGAAATAATCAGCCTGAAAGGAGAAGCCACGTACAGTCACAGTTAACTACTGAGTCATTAACAGAACAAATAAAAATGCCTTAAAACAGATTGCTACTTCGTGTGCCCAGGGCCTAGAGACGCCTAAGAAATCAGTCTGCAGACTTTGAAACGAATCCCTCCTCATCTTCAGTTTGGATTTCATAAGACTTGGTTTATAGGATGAGCAGAGTACATTTTCTTTTAACCATCCCAGGGCAACTGAACATTTTGTTTCTTTCATTTCTAAAGTGTTTAAGAAGCTTTTAAGACCATCTGTCTAATGTCCTGGCATTTGAAGATAAAGACCTGCCAGTGTGGGGCAAAACCAGTTTATTCCCAAATCTGATCTCGCTGAGAACAGTATTTGGGATATGCAGCTCTGCGCTCTAAGTCCTGGTCCCAGGGACTGAAAAAGCTGAACCGAAAGGCTTCCAAGGGGCCTAGAGGCTGAGCCACACAGTCTCCAGCCTGCTGACAGGCAGCCTATGTGATCACCAGCTCCCTGCTGTGGTGAGAAAGGCTGTCCCTGGGCAGGACTCCTGGGGTCTCCTCCTCTTCCTGTGTGTCTGCCACGGGAGCTAAGAGATGACCTCATTTGACTCAGTCACCAAATAACTGAACCACCTTCCAAAATTAGGCAGAACCTTTCATAACAATCTCTTTGGTGGTAGCAAAAAAAAAAAAAAAAAAACCCACAGAAGGACCCAGAGATGGAAATACCCCCTTTTCAGTGGATTTCCATCCACCTTTTTGGAAATCTCTGTGACCTCTCCCACCCCCTCTTAATACATAATGGTCCAAGCTGACAGAATTCAACTTGGACACGGCTGGCCCCTGCTGTATACCAGCTCTGTATAGGGAGCTGGGGAAGCACAGAGAAGACACTGTGGCCCATGCCTTCCTGATTAAAACCTAGCAGGGAGGTGAAATGACAAGTAACAAGTAATGCCAGAGAAGAGGTACAAGTGCACAGGCCCTGGAGGGACAGGCTCCAAGGAAACCAGCCCTGATGGGACTATCAGGATTGCCAGGGTAGGAGGGAACAGGAGGAGGGATCTGAGGGGAGGAAGCATCCTTACTAAAGGCAAACCAAATACAAACAGAAAACTGAATTCACCTAACATGAGCGTGGATGGTTCAGATGGGTCTGAGCAAGGATGGGGACAACGGGAATTCAAAGGAGACTAATGCTTTAAATCCAAAGCTTTCTCTAAAGAACTTATACATTTCAATCAAGTTGCAGCTGCTTAACTTCAACCAGTTACCAAGTATCACCAAACATACTCAATGTTGCAAAAAGCTAACTGTGTGATAAACCCTCTATTTGAAAATTCAGGTTTATCAGAAATGCAGGCATTTACCGTGTTTAAAGCCAAAGTCTAACCGTATGCTTCCTTTGATCGAATCTACCCATGACTGATGATAAAGCAAAAGGGACCTCAGATCTGCTTCTCCAACCTTCTGTCTTTGAGAGCAGAGGATTCAGAGTCCCAGAAAGGTGGAGGACTTGTAATGGACAGTGATTAAGCAAATCAAGATTTGGCCCGGATGCCTAAGCTCCAGCATACCCCCCGTTGGCCTCTGAAGACAACTGGGCTACAGCTGTGGCTGACCTGAGTGCTCCATGCAGTTCACTGTTGAGCAGTTCTATGGAGCTAGAGCCTGTGTGGCTTCATCTTATCTTGGGCCAAATTCTAATCACCACCGGCTGTCCTGGAAGCCTCAGAATCTGCTAGTCTGATTTACTGACATGTCAAGCTTTCCCAGTTTTCCAATCCATAGGAATTTTTGTATATGCCACTCAAAGTTCTGAAAATAACAGCTATTACTGTAAGTCATTGTGTGGGGGAGAGCCACACATACTATTTCGTACTTTCTGGGGCTACAAGAGGGTCAACTTACTTGAGGGGATACATCCTAAGAGCAACACCCATTCCAGGGCAGTAGGAAAGGAAAGCAGCCAGGGCAGTCTCTTCAAAGAGGCCAAATATCAAGATCTTGTTCCTAAAATCAAAGTGGGGGAGAAAAGCTTAAAAGATGCAAATAAAGGTTTTATCTTCTAATGCTATGCATTCAAGTGGCAGATCAACATCTTTATGTATTAGCTATACTTGAAAACTTGGAGGTCAGATGAAAAAACTAGAAAATTGCATTTCTTGGTTCCTAAATTTGCTGTATAAGCTAGAGCTTCCAGAAACCTGGTTGTATGTTTCACACGTTGAGTTTTTGGCAAAGGGTTACAAATCACCAGACCCCTTCTTCGAGCCAAGGCCTTGACATGTCCTTCATTACTTACTTCATCCCCTGCTGGAAGACTGAATTCCTCCTGGTCTTACAGATGACCAAGTCAGCCCACTGCACCACCACGATACTGACGAAGAAGGCTGTGTGGCAGGTGAACTCCACGATTTTCCTCTGCTCATAGGTCTGAAATGCAAGACAGAAGATGAGCTCTGGCTTTTCACCTGCATGGCCAGTGGCAGTGAGGAGCTGTGGCACAGCTCAGGGGAGAGGTGCCCACTTACCCACTGCTGTCCGTAGCTGTCTTCCACATCGTTGATCCAGCGGTCATCCCAGTCCACTCGGAGGCCCAACAGGTGAAGCGGGAGGAAGCCATTCTCAGCCAGAATCACAAAGTAAGTAAAGAAGCCACCCAGGGCCTGGATCATACCTAAGTTGGAAAAACAACTCAATTACTAGAACCTCACACAACACAAGGGCACCTGCAAATCCTTCAGCTGATTACTGTAGCAGGCCCGGAACAGAACATATGGAGTGTTTCCCACTGTGTGATAAAAGCACAGGAAATAACTGCTGGGTCACTCAGAGGCTATGAGGGATGGGATGGAGCATCCCAGAGGTACACTCCAATTAAAGGGTACTCTGCTTTCTGAGTCACCTTTTGGAGCACGTGTACACAAAGATACATGCTTATACAAAGGCAGGAGTGCCTTGCTCTCAAAACACCCACCTCTATTATTACCTGACCAGCTGCCTCTATCAGGGCATGACCCTTAGGGGAAAATCTGACAAATAACTTCTTTTGCATCTCTCAGAATTCCTACATGCTGCCATTTTTCTAGCCACTGTGGCATCTTCTGACTCTCCTCCACACCTTCAGGACCCTCCTTCAATTTAACCACACTGCTCCAACTTCCTCGGGGCAGGGTTTCATCTTAAACCACCAGAGACCTAGTCTTCCTTCCTCTCAGAAGTAGGCCTTGGAGAAGGTCAGGACGGGCCACCAGCCAATTACTATGTTGCCAACAACTGTCCAATGAATCTTTGCCATAATTTGCACAATGTTCTAATCTGTTCGACTTTATCCATATGTTCAATTATGTGACCCATTAATCCAGGAGAATAAGACATCCGTGGTGGCTTCGCCAGGTTTTCTTGAAGGAGCCCTAGGCAGGGGATTTAAAAACGAATGGCATGCTGACTGCCCACCACCTAGACCGCCTGTTAGCTAGTTATGCTCCACTGTGGTGGCAGAAGTACAGCGTGAGGCAGATGGAGGGTCCCCTTTGGTGGTGACCTACCAGCCAAACCCTCAAACACATATGCCCTCTCCAATGCCTAACTCTCCATCCAAGTGAGTGACAGATAAGTGTGTATCCCCAGGGAAAGCAGCCTGTGCATCAATATACACATTCCTCAGAACTCTGCCTTGTGTTCCGCAAGGTTCAGTGAGGAAGGACATCTTCAGTTCTCAGGCAGAGTTAAGCCAAGTTTCAAGGTGCTCAGTATGAAAAACCAATTTCCACAAAAGGTAACTGGGCAAAAGCAACAGATGTATTCTCACATGGAAGAGAGTTTAGAGAAACTCCACAGGCTCACCCTAGACCTGAAAGTCACCCTGGATTTGCAGTCTCTGAAATCACCCCCGACCTGATGAGGTGGACACCATCACTTCAGATGCCTTAGATGTGCCAGCTTCCCACTCCAGGCTACAGCTTACCAATCTGACCATAGGCCATGCTGATCAGCCGCTCATTCACAAGTTTGTCTGTTTTGGGATTTCTGGGCTGTCTCTTCATGATGTCACTCTCAGCCTGCTCATAAGCCAGGGAGATGGCAGGAACCTGGGGAGGGGTGGGGAGAAGGAATTTAGAGTTACCAAAAATAAGAAAACTAATATTGTGAACCTTTTGTTATAAAATTCTTGGCCTCCCATTTAAATATCTTTTAGGTGAAGTATGCAAAAATAAACATTCCCATCTGTAAACAGATGTCAACTGTTGCCTTGAAGAACGGTAATACTGATTCTGTGATGCTGGGGCCCTAGCATCTGGATATGGGTCCTGAGAATTTCTTTTCTCAATGCCAGCCTCATGGATCCCGGGAGCACAGTGCCAGTGAATGAAGACACAGCTCACACCTCACTACTATCGATCTGTGGTTGTTGCAACACTCACCATGTCGGTGCCCAAGTCAATGCAGAGGATGGTGACGGTCCCCAGTGGTAGTGGAATGTTTGCAATAATAAATATCAGGAAGGGGGTGATCTCGGGAATGTTACTGGTTAAGGTGTAAGCAATGGATTTCTTTAAGTTATCAAAGATCAGACGACCTATGAAAGCAAGATTTTTTATTGTTAGCTTATGAGACAAGCACACTGGAAACTGAACATATCCAAGAAGTGTACAGAAATGGATGCCGATGGGCAGTATCTGAATACGATCATGGTGTACACCTTAAGTAGCTCTCACCTTCCTCTACTCCAGTCACAATTGAGGCAAAGTTGTCATCCAAAAGAATCATGTCAGCAGCTTGCTTGGACACATCCGAGCCAGCAATCCCCATGGCAACCCCAATGTCTGCTTTCTTCAAAGCTGGAGAGTCATTCACACCGTCACCTGTCACAGCCACGATAGCACCCTACCCCGGAAAAGGGAAGACTGGTGAACACAAACCACTTTTTCTAGGGATGGAAACAGTGAGCCCTCATTACAGACACTGCTCCTTTTCTATTGAGACCCATCTATGTAGCCTGAACGGTCACAGCCAAGTATCTACACAGGCCCTACACCAAATAACAATGGAGAAGCGACAACAACATAGCATCGTAGCATTAACAAGGGCTACTCAATGACGCTGGTATGTGGCACTCCAGAAAATCCCATTCCTGGATGCACACCCTGTAGTCTCCTGGCCACTCACATCTCTACTGCAAATACTAGGACCTCATATCAGATGACTCCACTGAGGGGTCAGGCTCTGGGACACAGTGGATACCCAGACTTCAAAGTGCTTCTGTCACTGCTAAACCATTAACAAGTCACCCTCTCTATGCCTGGGAGCTTCCTACTGGCCTATTTATACTGAGTCCAATACAGCCAGGTATGCGTCCAGCACCATTGCTCCATTTCCACTGAAACTCCAATCCCTAAAGCCAACAGTGCCCAAAGCAGCCTGACCCTTGTGCTGCTGACCTGTCTCTGGCAGCCTTCCACAATGATGAGCTTCTGCTGAGGGGAGGTCCTGGCAAACACAATCTCAGTGTGGTACTTCAAAATGTCATCCAGCTGCTCGGAGGTCATGTCCTTTAGATCACTGCCATGTACTACACAGGCCTTGGCATCCCTAGAATTAGGACAAAAAAAAAGTCACGTATCACATCACCAGCACAGTGCTCATTACCTCAAGAGGGGATGTTCTTATGCAGATCACTTTATAAACTAACATAGAGGGAATTTTCCCCAGCAAGTGAAAGTTATTAAGTGTTCAGTACTTTACAGGTTACAGAGCATTTTCATCTATTTTATCTCATTTGAGACTCATGACAATCTGTTGGGGGGGGGGGCTGTCTGTATTCTTCCTTTCCCTATCTTCCTAAGATACACTGAAATATAACCAAGTTTTAGCTGAGTGTGGTGGCTCATGCCTGTAATCCCAGCACTTTGGGAGGCTGAGGCAAGCGGATCACTTAAGGTCAGGAGTTTGAAAAACCAGTTTGGCCAACATGGTGAAACCCCATCTCTACTAAAAATTCAAAAATTAGCCAGGTGTGGTGGCATATGCCTGTAATCCCAGCTACTTGGGAGGCTGAGGCAGGAGAATCGCTTGAACTCAGGAGGCGGAGGTTGCAGTGAGCCAAGATCATGCCACTGACTTCAGCCTGAGTGACACAGCGAGACTCCATCTTAAAAAAAAAAAAAAAAAGAGAAGAAAAGGAATATAATGAAGTTTTAGAAAGTGGCAGAGCTGATACAAGACTGACCCCTCCCAACCCTAACGGAGGGTGAAAAGGGCCCTGAACTTTAAAACAAAACCAACTTCCTGTTACCTATTTTACTTCATTGACGAATGTTTCCTGTGTCTGCCTGAACGACCTAAGTAATTATCCCTTCCTTACTTTATTTTGTTAGTGTGCACCTGGAAAGTGTCAAGGTGCTAGGTGCTAGGCAGTAGAGTCAGTGGCTAACAGCATGAAATCAGACACTAGATTGCTGAATTTACTGCACGACTTCACCAGTTCTGAGGTACTTCAAAGCCTCTTGAATCCTCAGCTTCGCCACTCAGAAAATAATAGGTCACCTTATCAAGCCCTTAGAACAGTAAATACCATCTAAGTGCTAGTTATTATGACTTGCTCTTACTTAACATCCTCTGTAAGGAATGACAAGGTTGGTTTCTGGCAGTGCAGGTCCATTTCCTACTCAGAGCAAGCCTAGATGCAAACCATTATAGAACCACGCTGAAGATTTTAAACTATTGCTATTTGCTCATTCACAGCAGACTGTGACTTGAGCTTCCTGCCTTACCTGGGGTTCACCTGGTTGACTGGGATGTTGAGGCGGGCAGCGATGTCTTCTACAGTCTCATTGCCTTCTGAGATGATGCCCACACCTTTGGCAATAGCTTTAGCTGTGATGGGATGGTCTCCTGTGACCATGATGACCTGTAATAAAAAAGACAATGTGTCGAATGCAACTGTCAAGTAAATTACCTTAAAAAGTCTTCCATGTCAGTAGGCAAGAGTAAATACTAAGGATGATTCAGCTTAGACCATCAAAAGGAAAGAAATGCAAACATAAAACTAATAAACATTGATTAGCCAAAAATATAAACATGTATGCACAGAAAGGAAACACGAAGCCTCAGGTTTTATCTTGGTACACAATCACTGGCATATACAGTATCTATTTTTCCTTCTACAGTCACGTAAAAATACTCAAAAATTACTTAAACCAGCAAAAAATGCTGCCGGCTAGCATTCTCAATTGGCTCAATTTGGGGGAAAAGCAACATGTGACAAGAATTCGAAACTGTTATTTTTTTGATGCAGTGATTATACTTAGAATATACTTTAAAAAGCAGCAGTCAGAGTGGTGAGGGAATAACTTCTACAAAGCTTTTCAGGGCAGTATTAATCCTGAGAGTAGGCCGGGCATGGTGGCTCACACCTGTAATCCCAGCACTTTGGGAGGCTGAGGCGAGTAGATCGCTTGAGTCCAGGAGTTTGAGACCAGCCTGGCCAACATGGTGAAACCCCATCACTACTAAAAAATACAAAAATTCGCTGGGTGTGGTGGCTCACGCCTGTAATCCCAGCTACTCAGAAGGCTGGAGCAGGAGACATACTTGAACCTGGGAGGTGGAGGTTGCAGTGAGCTGAGATCACGCTACTAAACTCCAGCCTGGGCAACAAAGCGAGACTCTGTCTCAAAAAGAAAAAAAAAATCCCGAGAGTAAAAAACAAACATCAAATACCCAGAACAGGATACTAGTACAATTGAGTAATATTCAGCTACTTAAACACAGAAAACATGCCGTTCATTGCATAAGATACATTAATGTAGAATAATGCAAGTATTTTACAACTTCAAGTCTTTTGCTCTTTTTACTTTGCTTACATTTCTTTTTTAAACAAGTGATTTCTAAACATTTTAAATTCCTAGTGTGTTTACACTACTGTATTTTAATACTGTTCAGTCTTTTCTGGCTGCAAATAAAGCTTTGGATATGAGAAATTACTACTGCAGGTGAGATAAAACAGCTAGCCATCGAGACTTCAAAGGGCAACACTGACTGAAGAGGGTGTCCCAACACACTAAGAGATGAAGCCACGAAGGCGCCCGGCACTACCTTAATTCCAGCGCTTCGACATTTGCCCACAGCATCGGGAACGGCCGCCCGTGGAGGGTCGATCATGGAGATGAGCCCAACAAAGCACAGGTTATCGATAGGGAAATTCACGTCATCCGTGTCAAACTGGAACCCTTCAGGAAACTGCTCATCTGGCAGAAAGAGGTGGCAGAAACCTGCGAAGAGGACAGGAGCCTTTGAAAATTTTAGTACTACAGGCAGTGATGGCAGGCAGCCTATTCAGCCCATCTACCTTTCACTGGAATGTTTAGTTTGGAAAAATTTTCAAGTCTATTTTTATAACAAGAGTGAGGGCTAACATTTATGAATGACACAGTCACTGAAAGAAAAAAAAAATTCGAAAGACAGAATCCATCACACCAAGCCTCAAAGGAATTGTACTGTTTCATGTGGAGAAGACTAAATTGATGACACTAATTTTGAGCACCAGGATATTAAGGGTTCTAGACTTGTCCACTGGTAACAACAGTAAATTATTTGGATTTGGCATATCATGGGATTAACTGTCTCAGCTACCTTCTCTGGAAAAATCAAGGCCATACCTCTGCTTTCTTGGTCATTTAACTGAAATATATTACCGAGCACCAATATGGGATATCATTCTAGCTACTTTTGAGGATAAGTACAGGTCAGATGCATTCTGCCCAAGGGGTTTATCATCTAGTGTAGTCAATGCCAGAATCAAGATAATATAAGGCATTCCTTTCAATGTTGTATGAAGGTTACAATGATCTTTAAAATAGAATGATATGCCATGTGGACTCAAGAGAGACTGCTTCCACTTTGGGGTGGTGGAGGTAGGGAAGTGAAAAATACTTAAGACAGAGAGAAGACAGCAGTCCTTTGGTTGGATAGACACATATTAAAGATACCATGAGTTAGATTTACCCAAGTTAAGAAGAATTGGAAGAATTATCATGCAAAATATTATAAATGCCACTTTCCCAAATACATTAGACAATGTAAAGTGAACGTCTTAGCCTCAGTAGCCATCAGGGTAGAAAAAAATAGGTAGCCACTCAGACTAAACGTTTACCGTTAGTCTGGTTTCTGAGCTGCATGCTTAGGTGCTGAAGTAAATTCAGCACTTTCCAAGGCAGTCAGGAAATAATTATGTCTAACTTAGACACACTAATTAACTTTAATTTACTTAAGCTTATTGTTCATGTTCATAGCAACAAAGGTTAGATAAGATCTTCTTCCACCATTGTTTTTTTTTTAAAAAAAAAAAACCAAACGAGTGACTAGCATGAGACCAAACGCCTAAGTAGAAGTCAGAAGTGAACCATCAGGACAGTTCCCACAGCCCAATACACTGAACATTTCTCCAGCACTTACTGTTTTCAAAATAATAGGGGCAAATAAACAAGTAGGAGGATTGCCCCAGAAAGATGTACAGGAAGGTCAACAAGTCATAGAGGTTAATGGGATCACTCGTTAACTGTCTACCAAACTAGGTTAACTTGACAGAAACATGCCCAGGTGCTTTGTTACCAGGTTATCTGCATACCTAAGACTCGTTCTCCGAGGCCCCCCAGCTCCAAGTAGGCATTCTGAAAGGCATCTTTCAGCTCCTCATCAAGGGGCTGCTCCTTGCCATGGAGGAGGATAGAGCTGCAACGGTCTAGGATCCTTTCTGGGGCACCCTTCATCACCAACAGGTGTCGGGGTTCCGAGGTGTTGGGGTTCTTATGAATGGACAACTGTGAAGGATTGTTGAGATGTAAACATTGGATGGTTGGATGTGTGGCAATCCACGGTGGAAAACAAAGCTTCACTTACTATTTAGTAACTGCTCTAAAAGACCCAAGATCCCTTATTTCTGAACTCTGAAGTATCTTATACTCGTAACATACTTTGAATGCTACAGAAAAAAAAAAAGAGCACTATGATGTATTCATAAATTCCTGACACTTGTTCACATTAAAAAAAAAAAATTTCAGGACACAGGGATTGGGGCATACTTGTGCGCACACACACCTCCAGGCCTCTCCCCACAGGCCCCAAACCACAAGCATTCAAAAGGGCTCAATAGTGTTTTTTATAAGAGGCTTCATTTATCCTGCTGATATTCAACTAAATTATGACAGTCTGTATGTAATCAAGGGTAAAATTTAAAGCTAAATCTTTTAAAACTCCAAAGGGAGAATATTTCCTCTTCCTGTTCATGTACTTCCCTTCTTTGTCCCCTAGCCTGCCCCTCGTCCTCTGAGTGCCCACTGATCTTCAGACCTGGTACTTGTTGGTAGAGTTGAAGGGTATCTCGACGATTTTGGCATATCTTTCTCTCATCTCCTTCACGGAACCACAGCACAGCTCAATGCATTTTAAGAGTGCTGACTCAGAGGCATCTCCCGCGACTGCCCGCTGTGAACAGAGACATCATCTGTCAATTATCTCAAAAAAATTTCACTGACGCATCACTGAAAAACAGGAAAAATAACCAAAGACACATTCCAGTCTTGTCAGAGGTAGCAGAGGACAGGCAAGAAGGAAGCAGTGGTGTCAAGTGGGACAGGAGTCCCTCTAGCCCAGACCACTGCTGTTCACAGCCCTTCAGACTCAAACCCCAACTTCCTTCCCTGCCACACAGCAGCTTCTAGGGAAAGAAGGGTGTGGGGAGGTGTCACTTAGCAGAGGTATAACACACCCTTCCAACCTACTCCGGTCTACTTTTATCTTCCCCTGGCCTAGCGAAAAGTCTCAAAGCCAATGCTATTCCCAACTACCTATTTCTGGTTATTTATCCAAAAATACCAAGCGAGGGGCTAAACGTTTATAGCACCTTTCATTACCCTAGAATTTATTTTAAAAAAATGCCTTAGTGTCTCAGGACTGGGGACAAACTGCCTGCGTCAAGGGCAAGGTAGAAGACTTTACATTCTAAACATAATTGCGCAAAGTTCACCGGGCCTGAAGGATGTGAACTGAAAGCTATTACCAGCTCCAACAGTAATAAAATCTAACCAGGTAACATTTTAGTTAAAGCCCACGCTTCAGGTGATACACATATTTTCTGTGATACGTGATGACACACTTATATTCTGACATACTGAAAGCATTTTCAGTTGTAAACAACTTTTATATAGAACCTTTTAGAACGGTAACATGTAAGGCTGCATATGCAGATGAACAAATTAATGCTCACAAGTATCGCAGCTCCATAGAGCAACAAAGTTGGCCAGGTTTGGAAAGAAACAAAAAACAAATAAGTGGGGTCATTTTAAATAAAAGCCAGTTATTTTAATAAAAGCAGACTAGAGCTGCCGCTTCCTCCCCACTTTTTAGTAAAAACGCCATCAACATGGCCCCGCTCTGGAAGTACTTAGAATACAGCTTCTGCTACCTTCCTGTGGTTTTTAAGTCAGGAAAGATTTGATACTTTTGGGACCTGTTGCTCAAAGCCTAGAACATTTCCACTTTGAGATAAAGAAAACCATGAAACACTTATCTCAAGTTTTATCCCCAGGGTAAACAACATCACCCTCAAATGAACATCGATTCAATGCCAAGAAAATCTCCTTTGCAGAATAAATGAACTCTGTCCTCACCACAGAAAGCATCTGAGTTACATCCAAGCCATATTCCCTTTGGCAACCTAGTTTACACCCACAGCTACTACAGGCAGCTTCACAGAGAATGTGGGGCCCGGAGAGCCTCACACAGCCTCCTCCTCCTACAGGACTTTACACAAATTCACGGTCCTTCTGAGACTGCATCTCCACTTGGGCAGCACAGTAAAACCTCAATCATTTCAAACTGCATCAGAGGTCCACAGGCCGAAGCTGAGCTTATTTTGGCCTGGAGCTTATTTTTACATCATTAGTAAACAAGCTAAGAACCAATAAGATAAGATAAGCTGAGCTATTTCAGGAAAATAAATGGCTTAAAGGATTTACTGGAATCTACTGTATCCTAATATGCAAAGACGATTATGGAGTCACTACAGCCCTCAGCCCTCAGCTCTCACTGTCCACTAGGTTAGGTGATCATATAAACTCAGAGTAGTAAAAGCAGATGAATTAAGTTTTTTACCAATGAAGACTCATCTACCTCCTCCCATCCCACTCTGGTCAGATTTTTACTGCATCTTCCCTTTTTAATCAACCTACATGGAGCAGGGGGTCCTATGATAAATCGAGATCTGCAGGCAACACAATGTAAGTTACACACAGGAAAGCACCATACAGACTGCTCCAGTTGTCCTACAGTGAACGGTCATACAGACCGCAAAGGTAATGTGCTACTTTTAACACTCAAATGGCAGTTCTCATGTGCTGTCTACACCCCTCCAAAAGGCAACTCATCGGTTAACTCCTGAGCATACCTTAAGAATAGGTAGGTTTTCCTGGTTAGCCTGAAACACTGCCCTGTTACAAAGACCTGCAATTCTGGACAGAGCAAGCCAGGTAGCTGAAGTCTTGTCAAAAGAGACACCTGATGGAGGCAAGAAAACACAACAGGAAAATAATACATTAACCTCAAATGCTATGTTCTCAGTTCTCCTATTAAAGAACATAGAAATCTGCAGTGATACATCTCATTTCCCTATTAATGAAACCAATCATGTTTTAGGCATTCTTCAATCAGGTTTGTAGGGCAATTTAAAGTTTCTACCAACATGCAAAAAAAAAAAAAAAAAAAAAAGAAAGAAGGAAAGAAAAAACTGCCATGAGCTTAAAAAAAAAAATTTCATGCAATTTCTTAAAAGCAGCAAGCGAAGTGAGCAGGTGGCTGAGGTGTGTGACAGTCCTGGCCTTACCACTCTGATTCTCTGTCGTATCAGCTTCATGGATTTGATTGTCAAACCACATGTGGGCCACTGTCATCCGGTTCTGAGTCAGAGTTCCAGTTTTATCCGAGCAGATGGTGGATGTGGACCCCAAGGTCTCCACAGCTTCTAAGTTCTTCACTAAGCAGTTCTTCCTCGCCATGCGTTTGGCAGTAAGTGTCAGACAGACCTAAAAAATATTAAGAAATTACTTCATTTGACTAGGTCAGGATTCTACACAAATTCCTCCTACACCCTAATGTGGAAGAAGTTTGTCTAAAATTAAATCTCCCCAACCTTCTTCTGAAGTCTGAAGAAATAATAAGGGGAACCCATAAATGAGGCTTCTCCTTCCTTCCAGAAAAGCAATCTATTAAGAAATGTAACAGGATCCTACCACAATCTATCCCCCACTGGATCCCAAGTTCTTCTCCTTTCTCCTCTGCACTGTTCTGGACCATGAAATAATTTAAAAGCAAAATGTATGCTTTGGGTTGTTATCTTATGTATAAACACATGC
The DNA here is from genome assembly GCA_031835075.1 of Saguinus oedipus. Classification (NCBI taxonomy): domain Eukaryota; kingdom Metazoa; phylum Chordata; class Mammalia; order Primates; family Cebidae; genus Saguinus; species Saguinus oedipus. The sequence continues at coordinate 88,670,701 of CM063175.1, forward strand.
TGAGGTTTTCTCACTGTCAAAACTCACTATGTGATGTGGCTCTGAAGAAAAACTGTGTTAAACATGCAGAATAAAATATAAGTTGGCGATCCCTTAGAATAGGATAGCAGATGAGTGTAACAATCACACAAGCTGATCTGAGTGAGGGTGACCATCACCTGCCTCTTACCGTGACAGTGGCCAGCAAACCTTCTGGCACATTGGCTACGATGATACCGATGAGGAAGATGACAGCCTCAAGCCAGGTGTACTCAAGGATGAGAGAAAGGATGAAGAAAGACACACCCAGGAACACAGCCACACCCGTGATGATGTGGATAAAATGTTCAATTTCTGCAGCAATGGGGGTCTGGCCTCCTTCGAGCCCAGAGGCAAGTGTGGCAATTCTTCCCATCACAGTGCGGTCCCCAGTGTAGACAACAATACCACGTGCGGTGCCTTTAAAAGAAGGGGAGGGAGAACTGTACCTAATTTTGTCTAACCTGAAAGAAGCCACAGATTTTACACAATTACATAGCATGGCTTAAAAAAAAAAAAAAGTTGACCTGACAACAGCACACTTTTTAAGGGCCAGCTCTTTGGCTGTATATGCTGTTTGTCAAAGGGACTTCAACCCATTAACAGGACAGCAGCTCCAACACCCATGCCAGGCTGGTGGTGGTGAGAGAAGAGGCAGGGTGGAGGGAAGGGAAACAGCCACCAGGTTTCCTGCCAGCATGGAAGACACCTCTGCTCTGTGCTTGACACTGTTGTTGGAAATGGAGCCAACAAAACGCGAGATTGTGCCTATGGTTTTGTTTATGTTAATGCCCGAGAGAAATACCACACCGTGTTCTAAGCGCCCAAAATGGCCTACCTTCAACACAATTGGTTGAAAAGAAGGCAATGTTCCTAGTCTCCAGGGGGTTTTCATTTGTGAAATCTGGAGACCTTGTCTGGGGTTCTGATTCACCAGTGAGTGAGGAGTTATCCACCTGTATGTGAGGAAAAAAGGAAAATGTCATGTGACTACATCAGCCTCATCATGGGGTACTGTATCCCCTCAACTCACACTGCCCGACAGCAGAGCTATGAGGTTTATTAAAATATCCACCTTGCAGCCATTTGCAGATATGATTCTGAGGTCAGCAGGAATTCGGTCTCCTCCTTTCACTTCTACCAGATCCCCAACCACAACTTCCTCAGCATTTATGCTCATTTTCTCACCATTTCGAATCACAAGGGCTTGCTTTGGAAAGGAAACCATTTATACCGTTAGTATACCAACAAGGAGAGGGTAATGTCCAAAACAAGAAAATCAAGTTAAAAATGGTCTATAATCCTAATTATCTGAATACACAGCAAAGATATTATTCACTTTTTTATTTATGCAAGTTACAAAAAGCTTGCTTTCCAGTTTAAGAGAGATTGCTGTTACATGGTGTGCCTGCATTCAGAGTTTACCTTCAAAAGAAAAGCTATCACTTTTTTGGGGAAGGAAAATTGGTGGTTTTGGGTGGGCTAGAAGACATCCATCTCTCTGATGGAGTCATTTAATACTTGGAAAGCCTTAACTTCCCACTAAGTCACAGGCTGACAAGCTTAGAGGACAAAGCATCTGGTACCTGAGGGACCATGTTTTTGAAGGATTCCATGATCTTTGAACTTTTAGCTTCCTGATAGTAGGAGAAGCAACCAGTTATAATGACAACGGCTGATAGCACCACACCCAGGTACAGCTGGAAGGGAAAAGACAAGTTAAGGCCAATGGCTCTACGCAAGAATTAGGGACATTCAATTAATTTTTTGACTGAATAAAAAACAGATTTTTCAATAGAGAAATCAAGGTTTCAGAAATATAGAACTCATGTTTTCCTATTTATCCTTCCAGAGACCACAAAGGAAGGGTCAGAAATGGAGTCAGCCACACCAACACTGGATCACTAACTGAACATTTGGAAATGTTCTAGATGCATCTATGAAACAAAATGTTTTTCAATGAACTTGTGGATTTTGAAGAATGGCCACCAGCATTTCTGGACAAGTGACTGTGCCAACAGTAAAAGCTGTGCTCTGCCATCCAGTGGGTGGTGGCGGGGGCCTGACAGGGTTGCCTGCTCATCAGCATATGCAGGTGGGCTTCCCACTTGTAAGAGCATCTACAGGTGGGTGGTAGAGAGAGGAACTGGAAACGAAGAATGGATGGGTCTTGAAGGCAACAGCTGGGGACACTATTCTCCAGTGTTCATAACTATCAGGTAATGAGTGGTAATTGAGAATAAGTGGGAGACAAAGACAGAGAAGAAACCTGATGTGTACTACAAATCCACATGCTAAATTACACAACTCACATTATCGTTTTGAGGTTCCTCTTCTGTAGCAGCTTGGATGCTATAAGCCAAGAAACAAAGAATTGCTCCAATCCACAGTAACATTGAGAATCCCCCAAAGAGCTGCCGACAAAATTTGATCCATTCAGGAGTAGTGGGAGGGGGAGTGAGGGCGTTGGGACCATCTCGCGCCAGGATCTCAGCTGCTCGAGCAGATGTTAAGCCCTGAGAAGCAGAAGAATATAAATAAATAAGGCTAACCGTACGAGCATTTACAAGCCAATATACTTATCTGATAGCTGGACAGCTGCAGCAAGGATTTAAGGAAGAAACAAAATGTCCCAAGCTGGAGAGCCAAGGTAAAACCTAGCAAATTCCTCCATGAATAGTTCTGCTAATGAGCCAGCTCCAACAGGGTTCAGGCGAACAATTGTCCACATTTCCCAAGGAAACCGTAACACCCAGATTCAAACTCTTCAAACTGACCCATCAATAAATTTGAATCCAGCCTGGTTTCTTCTAAGTTTTAGATCAATGGATTCATGCCAAATTGCATTTCTACCCAAAAGATATCTATTTTCACAAAACCATTCAGTTTTGCAAATTAAGAGCTTTGAGTTTTCTGTGTATTGATTCTGTCCGGAGGGGGAAAAAAACCCTCTCCAAACATCAAAGGAGAAAGAACTTCCTGTAGAAATCCGTTGGGTTAACAGCCAAGTTTTAAATATACAGCTTGATTCTCTGCTTGTCTGGCAGGGAAGCACTCACCTCCATGTGCATTTTAGCCAACTCCCAGTAAACCTGGGGACTGAAAGGTGTTCACCAGAAAAACCCACTCTACTAAAGCCTGCTGTTTTTCTAATGGGCCTTAAACCCAAGATTCACTGACAGCAGACAATTAGATATAGGCTCTCATTAAGAGAGGAAAATTATGATCACTTTTATACTATCAAAATACCAAGCTGAACAAAAGAAAATAGTTTTGTCTAAAGTATCTATTTATCTGTATTTTGAGTTCATGTTACCAAGCATTTGAGTGCTAATCTACATGCTAGGCACTAAATTCAGTGATTTAATTAACTTGTTCAATTCTCATGACAATCCTTTTTAGGCATTATTAACCTCATTTTACAAGTAAGGAAACAGACCCACAGCATTTGAGTAATGGGCATAGGTCAGCGAGAGCACACTTTGTAAGACTCGAATAAAAACTTCAGTGAGATGATACATGTGAAGTGGCTGGAGACTGCCTGGCACAGTGAGCAGAGTCACTGCTGGCATGTTGTTCTGAGTCAAGCCAAGGCCTCCTCTTGGAGCTTAAAGTACCTGTGTCAAGAAAAACACTCTCAAACCACATTCTTCTCTATTCTCTTTTTCTGAGATGGAGTTTAGTTCTTGTTGCCCAGGCTTCAGTGCAATGGAGTGCAATCGCAGCTCACTGCAACCTCCCCCTCTTGGGTTCAAACCATTCTGCTTCAGAATCCTGAGTAGCTGGGATTACAGGTATGCACCACCACGCCCAGCTAATTTTTAGTAGAGACATGGTTTCGCCATGTTGGTCAGATGGTCTTGAACTCCTGACCTCAGGTGATCCACTGCACCCACCCGGCTCTTCTCTACTTTTACATCACAACAAACAACACAGAATATGACTTCTGTGACCAAAGGTGTGGCGGTTTCTCCCCATCACCAAGGTTTCCTCCAATTCAACTCCAACACTATCTACCTGGAAAATCAGTAAGGTGGAACAAGATTAGAGTCCTGCCTTGGGGCAGGTGAAAGGAGGACAGTGGAGAGAGATTCTGTTTCCTGAAGCCTGTGCTGAGGTCTACCACACCCATCACTATAACAAAAGACTGTAATAAGGGCTATGGGAGTTATGAACCAGGAACTGTGGACAAAAACCAATATATATCAGAACACTACAGTATCCATGGCTGTTGATGCCTTACTGAAAAAAATGCTACATATTCGCTTGTTATTCAAGTTCTTCCCAGACTTTTCAGTGATTATCTGGAAAGAAGACACCCCTAGACTATTTACTTTTTATAACATTTGTTGCACATTTAATATCAAAATCCGGGCCGGGCACAGTGGCTCACGCCTGTAATCCCAGCACTTTAGGAGGCCGAGGCAGGTGGATCACGAGGTCAAGAGATCGAGACCATCCTGTTCAACATGGTGAAACCCCGTCTCGACTAAACATACAAAAAATTAACTGGGCATGGTGGCGCGTGCCCGTAATCCCAGCTACTCAGGAGGCTGAGGCAGGAGAACTGCCTGAACCCAGGAGGTGGAGGTTGCGGTGAGCTGAGATCGCACCATTGCACTCTAGCCTGGGTAACAAGAGCAAAACTCCGTCTCAAAAAACAAATCAAAATCCTCTGGATAATAAGATACACAATGCCTATTTTATGAAAAGCTTTCTTTAAGTTTTGTACAAAACAATTTCCAAATAAATGATAAAGTAAACAAATGATAGTATAATCATAACACACTGCAATGGGCTAGCTGGGAAAAGTGCAAAAATGTGAACTGTTGAAGATACAACTAGGTGAAATATTCAACTCAATTTAACACATGTAGAAAAATAAAGGGAAAATTTATCATCAAAAGGTCAAGGCATAAGCATAGCTTTGAAGCCAACTGCAAGTCTTTGGCTCCCACTCACTGGCTCTCAACTACTATAAAATAGGGAAAATAACATCAGGGATTTTTTTTTTTTAACATCAGGGACGTTTTCAGGGAAAAGAAAACGGTAGGATATAAAAGCCCAAGCTCTGTGCATGCCACACAGTAGATACACAGATGGTGTCTGTCATTTTCTTACTAGTGCCTCTGAGGTTAGACCTGTATGTAATACATGAAAAAACGTAATAGGGAAAACTAGGATTCTGTACAGCAGCTTTCAAACTAGAACATACCCGGCTCAAGTCTGTTCCATATTTACGATGAAGTTCATCAAGGCTAAGTTTATGATCATCCTAAGGGAAAACAGAAACAAAGAAAATAAACACTGTAGTATAAAAAATGACCAAAAAAAAAATCAGCATTACTCATTATTATCGTGAGACTAAATAAACCAAGTGCAGATGTTTTCTTCAGTGCAGAAGTTGGTACACTTTTCACCGTCACTTCGTGGCTTCGCAGCCACACAGCTATCATGACAGCTAGCTCTTCACTGGAGAATGGCTAAAGCTGAGTGACAGTGGCCCATCACCACTTGCCACAACACTTCAGAGAAACCCAGCAGCTCTCAGGGATCTAGTAAAACCTTATCTGCCTTCTCTGATGACCAGGTCAGTTCCAGGCAGGGTAAGTCTTGGAAGCTTCTTTAGCCTGGAGAGGCTGAATTTCCCAATGTTTGATATAATCCAGAGAAAAGCAAAGACTCGTGATATCAACCTCAGTTCCTTCTGCTGATTTCTGGTTATGCCAGAGTGACTGAATAACTTTTCCAACCCTCTAACAGCTTTTAAAAAGAAAATGTTCGACATTAACCTCTACAACTAGATGAGATCTGTACAACTGCTATGATCTCTTTTAACATAAAGCAATTATCTGGCTGAAGAATACAGTGAGGCTTGGGGGTAAGTATATGATCCAAGATATAGGATACAATGGATTTTTAATAAGGGTGGAATACAACATTCCTCCTAATACTTACCATAGAAACTTCTTTCTTCAGTTCATCCATGTCCCTTTCTTTTTTGACCTTTTTGCCCTTCTTATCACCTTGTTCCGAAACAGCTGCAGGTTCATATTTATCACGTCCAACCTGCAGGACAATGTGGGAAAAGTGAGGCTGTGAATTACGTGCCTCATCTGAAACTGAAAATTCTGGAGTAGGGGATTTTGGTAGTTTTTAGGGTGGCCATAATTTGGAATAGTCATTACGATAATAGTCACGAAAACGTATGCCCTTATATTGCACACTACATATGCAAAGCAATCTACTAATAATACATTATCTCAAGACACATCATCTCCATCCAAGAGCATTAAGACCAGTGGGAAAGTCTTCATGCTTCTGAAGCTACGGGTAGGCTTCAGAATGGCCCTGCCAGTGCCACTTCTATTTGGGGTTAATGAGGAGATTTTTGTTATCAAAATCCCTATTTTGCAGCCTTCCATCTTCCCTACTGAAAGAATGAAACTAACTTTGCGTTATTCACTTACTGTGCTTATGAGTCCGCATTCTTAATCAGACAGGCTTGAGTTAAAATGCTGGGCTTCACCACTTACCAGCAATGTATCCTTAGGCAAGTTACTGACTCCTACATTTCAATTTCCTCTTCCATAGCGTGGAGATAAAGAAGAATGCCAACTTTTTTGTATTTTTAAGAATTAAATGATATAATACATCTAAATGTTAGTTACTTTGATATTGTTTATGTTCTTTGCTTTGCAAAGACATTATTACATATCAAATTTAAATATTGTTAGTGCTCACGTAAGAGCACGGACCTTTTCCGGCTTCTCATATTAAAAAGTCACCCTAAGACTCCTTAAAATTCTTTCTATAAGAGATAAAAAAGGGAGCCCCCACCCCATTCTGTAGCCTGAAAATAAAACCTCCAAAATGAAAGTCTCTGGAAATGTTTTGACATAAGCAGGATGTAGGAAAAGCATGTGCATTACCACATAATTCACAGGATCCACCTACGCCTCTTGAAAACTGGAACAATTTTTAAAGAAAATGTTGATTCTATAGTTTAAATTTAGATTGTTCCACTCCCCCACTCCTGTTGACAATCCCTGAGCTTTTCTACACAAAGCCTGAACTTGGTGCTCAGCGTAGTGGAGCAGAAAAGCCCCTTGTTCCAGACACCTCCCCCCCAACAGCCTCCCACAAGGACAACTGAAGGCCAAAAAGTAGACATTAACAATTTTCTGAAAACGCATGACATGTGGTGCTATTCCTATTATTTTGTGGCTCTCCCTTATTCATTTCTAACTTTCCTAAGTGCATTACCAGCTACCAAAGCAATAATTAGGAGCTCATGTGTCCACATAATTTTATTGTGCTGAAAAGAAAATCAGAAAGTGTATGTGTGTTTCAGTCATAACTAATACAGTTGCAAATAAAATACAGTGTTCACATAAATTTAAAAATATCCCCTTAAGACTCTAAGGAGAAATCCTTCTCCAAGTTCACTGGTGTGGCCCAATGTAGTGACACATCATTTACATGTGTAACTTCTGTGGTCACGTGTGCAGGACTACTTGACTAGTAACTTCTTCCAGCCGGGTAAAGTTATTAGTTTCTATCTTATCTATTAATGAAGCAGGTCTAAAGATAGTCAACATTCTTGACATTCTCTCCATTATGGAACAACTACATTTGTAGGCGCCTCTTTCAGTACAGCTCTTGGTGCCAGAGTCTAAATGAAAAAATAATAACACATACAAATGGACAATTAAAACAAAAAGGAAAAGGCAGCTCATCTATCAGAAAGGAACCACAGCTAAAGTGGTATTTCCTTCATACCTTTAAAAACCATTTTAAAACATTGACTAAGGATCTTTAGAAGATTTATGTGACCACTTCGTATTGATTTTGAAAATAAGCTCACTAATTCTCTCTAAGCAAGTTGAATATCATTGAAATATATTTTAATAAATGAAAATCAGAGTTATAACCCCTCAGTTTCATCATCTGCATGCTTTGATTATTCTCAGACTTCCAGTATCTTCCACTCCAGAAGAGGAGAGAGGATTACTAGAGCAGCTAGGCTTTGAACACATTTCAAAGCTTCACCCCTCCTTACAAAATGTCTTGCTCACAGCTTCATCGCTCTCAATGCTGAAGTCAGTTGGGAATCTAGACACCCTAATAACTCTCCCTTTTCTTTAGCCATTCATGCTAAATAAGGCAAAGTTTTAAATGAGGCCATTTGCGAATGAGACATGGTCAGTATTAACAAGTGAAATTGCTTTTTCTTCAAAACTTTAATTTTTTCACTAGGCAATGTCTGTACAGAAGAACCAGGCAGCTTATACAATTCAGTTCATCTCCACAAGTAAAATAATACCCTAATATTAGCTTATCCTGGTGGAAACCAAATATTACTTAAGTCCCTATCAGCCTCAATTATCACAGTCTCAAAGCTGCAAAATTCAGAGTTAGGGAGTGCACGCTAGGTGAGATGAACAGTGGTAGAATCAGGTAAGGCAATGTTTCTTTATTATCTTTTTTACACTTTGTTTTTTTTTTACATATTTTATTGCATTTTATGTTTTGGGGTACATGTGAAGAACATGCAGGATTGCTGCATACGTACATACATGGCAATGTGGTTTGCTGCCTTCCTCCCCATCACCTATATCTGGCATTTCTCCCCATGTTATCCCTCCCCCCCAACTCCCCACCCCCCACTGCCCCTCCCCTAGTTCCCCCACCACAGACCTCAGTATGTGATGCTCCCCTCCCTGTGTCCATGTGTTCTCGTTGTTTAACACCCACTCGCCTATGAGTGAGAACATGCGGTGTTTGATTTTCTGTTCTTGTGTCAGTTTGCTGAGAATGATGGTCTCCAGGTTCATCCATGTCCCTACAAAGGACATGAGCTCATCGTTTTTTATGGCTGCATAGTATTCCATGGTGTATTTGTGCCACATTTTCCCTGTCCAGTCTATCACCGATGGGCATTTGGGTTGGTTCCAAGTCTTTGCTACTGTAAACAGTGCCTTAGGGCATTTGGGAAAAACAAAGGTCACAGGAAGGGTGAATGATACATACAACTACAGTGACCCTCCTGCTCATCTGGGCATTGGGCACATACTGCCTACTTTTTCAATTAGAAAGTTCAGGTCACTTCCCCACCCCCAGAGGACTGGGAGTGATTAATCCTCACTCTCATCATGTTCCACATAAGGGCACCCCCACCCCTGTGAGCATCTCTGAGGAAAGGTACTACGGAAGCCCAACAGGTTACACCATTCTCAAAAGGGCCACTCCTAAAAACGAAGTTGGGTTGGTTTTTTCTTTTCCCCTTCCATTCTGATTTAGGAAGTGGAAAGTCGCAGCAAGGACAGGGGCTTACCTACTGTGACACAGCTTAGGGCAGCATCACCATTTCATCCTGTGCTTCCCATGGATTCCATCCTGTCAAAGATTAACTAAGGATTTTGCTATCTGATCCGGGTAGAGGGAACAGGTGCCCAAGAGATGAGAAAATTCTTAACAGGAGGAACCAAAGTTAAAACATGTAACGAGGTTCACTCTCTTAAAAATATGTATCGACTCCTCACACACAATACAAAAATATGTATTGTCTCCTCACAATGAGTGAGACATCCCCAAGACCTGCTAGAGCTGAAGATGTTCCTTCCTCTTTTTTAGAAATTAGCCAGTCATTTAATGGGGACAGAGTTGGGGAGAGAGAGGACAGATGTAGAAATTATCCCCAAATAGGCAGGAGCTTCCATCCCAGTGGTCTATCACTTGAGGTCTGCATAAGCTACAGCTACCGCTGAAGGCCTTCACACCCATCCCAAACACCGGCCTTTACCTGTTAGCCTCAGTTTCCTAATCCCTAAAATGGGAATAACACTTGGTATAACCATTAAAGAACCTACAGAAGGCATTTTCATAGTCTGATTAGTAAAGAAACCATCAATTCTGAAAAATAAAACACCTAAAAACTGGACTATTTCCAAAGTCCACAAACAAAAGCTTTTGACTTGCAAGAAGGGCCCAAAGGACAGCAAAAAGAAGTGTCCCAAATGCAGCCCATTTCAGAGTTGCCAAGAAGATTGTAGAAATGGCACCTCAGGACACAATTTGGCAAATTCCAACTTAGCAGGAAAGTTGGGGGATGCACTCTGACCCCGCTGGTTTCCTAGAGGCTGCCCAGTCTGGGCTACCCTTAATGCAAGAGGTAAGGGGGAGGGGTGCTTTCTCATTTTCCTGGATGATACATAATAAAACCATCCATCACAATGTGTAAGTAAACGTATTCTCAAAGCAGCACACCAAGGCTATTACTAAACTCAGTCCTAATTAACATATACGTTACTGCCATTTTTCGCTTTCCATGAAAATTCCTTTAAACCTTTAAAGAAAAAACTCCTTCGGCTTTATTTTTCATTTGAACTTATCAGTGAAAACTTAAAGAAAGTAACAATCTTCTCCAGTTTAGTGTGGAAAAAGAAAAAGAAAGTAACAGTGAAGAAATGATCGGGCCCAGTTTATTACATCTCCATTTGCTCCTAAATGACTAAGTAGTTTAGTTTATGTGCAAGGAATTGTCTAGGCAGGGATGGCCAGGGATGAGGGAGGACACTGTCATAGCACCATGGCTGCTCTCCAGCTCCAGCGGCAGCACATCACTGCAGGAGCAGCAGTTCTCTGCAGAGGAGGTGACCCTGCGGGGCCACCATGCCTTCATCTTCCTTCTCTCGCCCACCCAAATATGCACGCCGGAGAATTCGATTTACCAAGGCCAAAGCAGTAGGTCCCTCTGTGGGCCCAGTTCAGTATCTCCGAACTTGGGCTGCAGCCTATCAGCCAGCAAGGGTCAAAGAACAGCGACAGCTCTAGCCAGCAGGTTCCCTCAACCCAAAAGAACATGACCTAACCTTCCTCCCCGGTCTGCCCGTATGCCAATTCTTAATGAGCCTGCCAACCTACCCTACCTGCAGTAGTTAGTATACATCCATGATCATTCAAAAAATAAAAATCCTAAAAGGCGTCCAATTATTAAGAACAATCAGACAAAAACTTCAGTTTCTTCAATGGGCTATTCTACCTCTATGTTAGGCACATGGGTTACGAAGGGTTAAAACTTTCTGTTTATCCCTTAACTCCCCTATTTGCTGACCACCTTACCCTTCTTTTTTTCATTTTGCCAGACTGCTCCGGTTTGAGAGACAACTGATTAATTATCGGCACATGTGTTAGAGAGGACGGAATCAATTCCCAGTAAGTGCTGATCACTCCTCAATTAGTACCCTGAAGCTGAGGCTAGGAAGGAAAATGACTGCCAGGCTGAAGAGGATAAAGGCTGTTCAAGGCCCTAAAGAAATGCCACATGCGTTGAAATAATAAAACAAATATGGTACCATGGAAGCATTGCGTGGAGGATAAAAGACGTAAGAGGATAACCCCCAAAGCACATTAGGGTCCTGCCCCCACATGGGAACAGACTAGGAAGAGAAATCATGGCCCATTGACCCACACAGCAAGGCCCACTGAGCCACAAAATCTTACACTGATTATCAGGCCTCCAAACCAGTCCCAAGGACAAAGCATGAGCTACCGTGAATCAACTTCTCAAATCACCGAAACAGCCGACAGTCGTTACTAAATAAGGTTAGATCACATGCAGATATATTTCATCATAAATCCCAAAGGAACTAGTGAGTGAGGTCTAAAACCAGATAAAGAGAGTCACTGTGAAGTCACAAAAGAACTAAGGAATGAGGTCTATTAGTCAAAAATTCCTTTGCTCAGTACCCAACTAAAAACCAAACCAAAGAGAATGTAGACAGTGAAGGGTACCTCTTTCCTAACAGAATCTGCTACCCCAAACACCAAATAAATGTGAAGAACTTCTTGTGGATTCCTGACAACAGATTTCAGCACAACTAATGAGGTGAGTCATATGCAAAGAGCAGTCTCTCTATGACTCCAGCCAAAGAATACACACTTCCTCTCATACCCCCAATTCATAGCAACGTGAGAAAGTTCAGACCTGACTAGGTTCCATATCCTTTCCTCAAAATATATAAATGAAGGAGAGATTTAAAAATGAGTATGTTTTACAGTTCTTTCTACCGCACATTATCGTGTACTGGACATGTACTTTCAGTGTAATCTCGAATTGGACAGCTCTGGCAGGGATGGGAAACATTTTGCCTGGTGTTTTGCTGTCCAAACCCAGCCACTCTGATTACTGTTGAGCCCATCTGATCTGACACTCGGGTTTCTTCTTCTAGCCTGTTGGCTGGCAGAGAGCCCTGGGCAGCTAGAAGAAGTTAGCACAGCACAAATGTTCAGGCTCCCTCTCATCACAGAAGGCTGAAAAGCCCATTTCATTTTGCAAGACTTCGAAAACGTAAAAGTGATTATCAACCGTGAACAAAGTCCTTCACCTGAAAAGTGAAAGCAGACAGTAAGATGCTATTAGACAGATTCGCTTGTTGAGCAAAGATAACAGTTGCAGTCATGTCAACTGACACCTCTACTTGACTTTCCTATGAAGGGCAATTAACAGTATTTTCCATTATTTTCAAACTGTAGTAAGTACTTATGGTGAAAGAAAAAAACTGCTCTCTAATTCTGAAAGGGCTAATGACTTACTGACAAACAGCAAACCCAGTCTGTAAAGATGTGATCTTCTCTTGGCTCTAATTACCGTACCTATGGAAGCCCAGTAACAACAGCTACAACTCGGTTGGCATTGCACTCCTTCCATAAACAGAACATAGATTACTTTCACTTGATCCCCAGGATGAACATTCTATCCAACAGCCTGATGAGAAACTGAAGCTTCAGGGCTTTTATTTGATTTTTTTAAACCTGTTTTTAAGTGAAGAAACCAGTTTTACTTTACCATACCAAATCCTTCAAAGCTATTCTAGTTAAAGCCCTTCTTAAGTTTAGATATATTTAAAAGAACATAGCCTGATTTGAATGGAAAGTCACTTATCTGTTCATTTGCTGCTAAAATAATCGGAAAACAATGACTGAGGACACTGGATTGGAGCATGGATGCGTGCCAGGTCTATTGTGCTATAAAATGTTGAATTTACTTTTATTTTTAAATGCAATTTAGGAATAACATTCCCAGGAATCTGTATATTTTAAGTGTTAGCCCTCATCTGGTCAAACATCAAACTGGATTTTAAAAGGCATTTTTTTGTTTTGTTTCGTTTTTTGGGCTATCAGGATTACCACTCTCTCCCCATCTTCCCAGGTTTAAGAGGCAGGCCTCCCCTCTTTCCTACCCTCCCACCTGAAGGTGAGTCACTACAGTGTTACAAACTCACAGGCAGAGAACACTACAAATTAACAAACAGTAAGTTACTTAAAGGGGATACACCCTCATAAAAGGGTACAGAAAGAACCCAAGAAACACGGAACTGTTGACACTCAACAACTGACAGGCAAAGGGCGAGGCACAGTGCTCTTCTCCACCCCCCAGCTTCAGGCACTAGTTCTTCCTGTAACTGCTCCACCAGCTCCGGGCCAGGCCCGGGCAACTTTCCACTCTGAGGCCTCTGCCTTACAATGCTTTAAGTCTAAAGTACTAGCTTTATAGCAGACAGAGGAGCTTTAGTCACACTTGCAAGCTGAGCTCCAAAAGGGCAGCTGATAACGTTAGCATACAACCAAGATTTCTGCTGACATGTGCGTCCCCCTGCTACCTTCCCCGGAACCTTTTTCCCTGCTCCTCTTTAAATCACCACTCATAAGCTAAGATTTATTTATTTTATTTTATTTTTTTGGTAATAATAAACTAAATCCAGAATGCACTGAAAGACCCGGTAAGAACCCCTCCTCCTCATCTTTTACACACTTGAGAAAACAAACGTTCTCAAATTTCTAAACAGTTATGGTGTGTACCTTTGGTGAGCGAAACGGTTGACGGTGGTAGGCCTAGCTGGATGTTTAAGCCGAGTCACTGGCAATAACACCCAGTAAGAAAAAAAGGGACAAAATCCTATTTCATCCAGGAATGATTCAGCAAGAGCTGTTCTTTCATTTTCTTAACAAATGCTTAGGAATTAAGACTTTTAAGGACACACAAAATCACCTGAAATATCATCAAAAGCTAGGACACAAACGGTACTGAGGAGAGGAGGGGAAGAAATTTACAATGACCTTAAAAATTAGCTCCCGGCACAGGCTTCCTGGTTAACCAATTATCAGCTGGGCTTTAGTCACCACTCCACCCACATTTTAATCCCCATGTGGAAAAATCCCAACATGAAATATTCTCCTGAACATTTGGACAATCACAGTAAGTCACTGAGGACAAACACACATAAAAGTAGCCTCATGTTCAAGGTATGTTCAATGTGTCAGAATACCCAAGACACTAACTACCACCCAGCAGCCAAGCAGCTCATCATCCCAGCGTTCCCTGCTGTAATTTAATCTTCTGTTTGCTAGCCACCATACATTCTGTTCTAAGACGTCTGGGTTGAAGCTCTACTAACTATTCGGGTGGGTTACTACTGTGCATGTGTGCCTGTGTGTGGTTATAAAAGAGACATCTAGATATATGGACATAACTTAGTTACCCAAACCATTTCCATGGCCTATTAATTCAACATCACAAATACCCTAGTCTCATCTAAAGAGCAAGTTTTGAGTTCTGTATAGGTGATGTTAAAAGAGTAAATTAAATGTATGTTCAGGCTTGAGGTCACAGCCTGTTCAAGAATCAGGGACGCCTGGTCTGTCACAAGCCAACAGTTTGACCTTGAGCAAGTCACTTCACCTTCCTGGGTCTGGGGCATACATCTATGACCTCCACACCCCCCAAAATTAGCTCAGGAAGTAAACTTTTTTTTTTTTTAAGGGAGGAGAGACAACGAATGAGCTTTCAAGTGCTTGTTTACAGGGAATTATGAAGGCTTTGATGGTGTGGTAAAGGCACAGCCACTAACCCAGTTTCCGTTAGGGGAATGGAGAGGCCCTGCACTCAGTTCTTTGATGCCACTCGACTTGGACCGGCTCTCCATATGCTGTTAAAAGCGAGGCGAGCTGTGCATTTCACTTGCGCCTGTTCGGCTCACCAGATCCAAGCCTTTCAATTACCTCCTTCAAAACCCATTTAGAGAGTCCCCAAAGAGTGCAGCCTCCCTCTGCTCCAACACTTGGTCTACACCCAGAAGCCTCAGGGCCTTCAAAGACCTACTCAGTGTCTGCACTGAGCTACAGCCTGGAGACAACGGATTGGATTCTCTCCCATCTCTATTCTTGTTTTTTTAATAATTTATTTATTTTACTTTAGGTGCATACTCTATCTGGCATTTCTCCCATCTCTATTCTAATGACCTGGTCACTTTCATCCCATAAATTCCGAGGTTAGGATTTTGTGTAAATTTTTCTCAACTGGCCTTTGGCTCCTTTGGAGTCCGGGACCCAGTCTCAGCAGCTAGCTACCGGTAATAAAGGCTTCGCTACAGAAATGTAGGAAAGCGGTGTTGTGGTGATATTCCCACCGCGCTCCGCGCCACTCTCCTGTCCCAAGACCCCTCGTTTCCTTAAGGGACTGACTGCCTTTTGGTGCGTCCGCGACGCTGGAAACCGGCAGAGTATTCCTACCACCGTATTGCCCGCAGCCTCCAGGTTTCGGGTTTACTGTACCCTAAGGCCCTGGTGGGTCAGCCTATTTTCCTTCAAGGTTCGTCCCTTCAAAAAAAAAAAAGTTGCACGTCTCTGCCCACCGTCGGATAACTCCAGTTGGCACCGGCGCATCCAGTGTTTACGGAAAGTGGCCCAAAAGAGCTCTCAAAAGTATACATTAAAGGCCATCTTAGGGCGGTGAAGACACACCCTTTCTGGCACCAGCTCGCCAGCCGGCTCCGCACTCAGGGGAAGCCAATTTTTTCTTTGGGGGAGGGCGGCCGCCTCTGCGGGAAGTCAGCTAAGCCCCAGCGCCTCCAGGAGAAGGAGCCCCGAACCCGCAGGCTGCCCCCGCCGGCGCCGAGGCCGCGGCGGGAACGGAGGCCCGGGAGGGGCCCCGGCGGAGCGCCCCAGGGGAAGGGGAGGAGCGCGCCTTTCCTCCGGGCACGGAGGGCGGAGGGAAAAGGAAGGAGAGAGGAGGTGAGGGCGGGCGCGGGGAGGGGAGCTGGGCTCGGGGATGCCGGCTTGGTCCCGGGTCCGCCCTGCTGCCGCTCTCCCCGGCTCCTCCCGGCCCCGGGGCTTCCCAAGCACCGCCTCCCGGAGCCCCCGGCCCACTCGGCCTCGGCGGCGCGCAGCCCCCACCCGGGGTCGGCGCACCGCCCAGCAAAGCAGCGCTCCAGCTTCTCGGTTCTCCCTTCCCCCGCCCCCCGTTACTGCGCTCCCTCCATTTCCAAAGTGCGTCGTCTTTTAAGCCGCGCGGCTCTGCCAGCCCACTCCGCGCGGTGCCGCTTCCTCCTCCGCCGCCTCCCGCTGGCCCCAGTCGCCCTCCTGACTTCCTCCTCTTGCCCTCCAGGGCTCCCCGATCCTCCTCCCCGGGGGCGCCGGACACTCACCCCCTTCCCCATGGTGACGGTGCTCGGTGCCCGGCGCCGGGTCCTGTCGCTGGAGAATCAGAGAGAAAAGCAAAGAGCAGCTCCCGGCCGAGCTAGCGGGGCCGGGGGAGCCGAGTGGAGGGAGCTAGGGCTGCCGCGGGGCGGGAGAGAGGGAGCGCGGCCGGCGGCTCGGGCCGATGCCGCCGCCGCCGCTGCTGCTGCCGCCGCCGCCGCCGCCGCCGGGGCTGCTACCGCTGCTGCTGCCACGTGTCCGCCTCCTCCCGCCGCTGCTGAGCGCCCCAGACCCCGCCGCAGCTCCAGCCTGCGCCTCCTCCTCACTTCCTAAAATATGCAACCTGCGTGCTGGCCCCGCCCACGCCGCGAAACGTCACCGTTACCGGAGCAACCTGATACCGGCCGCGGGCCTGGCTCCGCCCCCTCCCCAAGTCCCGCCCCCGGGCCCGGACAGCTCCTGCTGCGGCCAGTGCAGGCTCCCGGCCGGAGGGCGCCTGGGCCCGGGGCGAGAGTGCCCACCGCGTCCCGGGAGGGCTGCAGGGCGCGCCTGCTGGCTGAGCAGCGGGGACTCGGCGGCCTTGGCTCTCCCGCGCCCCTCCTCCCGCCGCCCTGCGTGACCTGCCTGCTATGTAGGCACAGGAGGTCCGCAGTGGGTGCGGTAAGGTCTCGGAACTGGGCTCCCCCATCGCCGCCGACCCGGCACCAGAAGCCCCGCGCGGAACGGCTTTTCCAGCGCTTGGGGAATCTCCTCTGGGACTCAGGGATGCTGGAGGGAGCTGGCACTCGGGTGTGATTGCAGCCGGCGCCTGACTGAGGGACTCCGCCCCTCTGCGGAATCCAGGCCCCACGCCCACCTGCGGATGGCCTCCCCAGGCGCTTGCTGCCCTCCGAGTCCCTCCTGTGACTTGGGGTCCTCTTATCCCCTTCCGCTCCGTCATAGCTGGAATGGATCTGAATTGGCCTCGCCAGAAGTTCCAAGCACCCTCCTCCCACCACCTCTCTTTCTTCAAGATTCCAAAATGAGAATCCAAAGGGCGACCAGAGAATTCATTCACGCTATTATATGAATGTAACCTGCTTGTCCAGTTTAGGGATTCTCTTTTTAGGGAAGAAAAACCTGAAACCCAAAGGAATGCATATCTTTAGTTAGGGAAGCTAAATCAAGGGGGAGGCGTCTGAGGACTTGTCAGGCGCCTCTCCACGCCTCCACCTGTCACGGCAACATCTCCAGCACGGCCGTGGGTTCTCTAAGGGGGCCCCAGAAGCCACCCCTCTCCCGGGAGAACCCTGGTCCCACTGCACGTTGGGGCTTCTGTCTCATTATAGCTTCTGATTCTTAGCAAGAGGTTGCAATGGCTGAAGTTCTTCAACATTTTGAAAAACAAAGTATTTGCAGAAAGTCAAGTACTCTGAGAAAGGCCAGGATATTGAATATCTAAGCAAAGGTTCCTAAGTTAAAGCCAACTCTATCAACTTCAAGTATTCATGTAACATGAACAAATCAGGATATGAAGCTGGAAAAAATGGGGAAGGAAGGAAAGAAAGGAAAACTAGAAACTGTGTTGTCAGTTACATCATTAGGGTAATTCTCATCCCTTCTCAGAAGACAGTTGCTTATTAGGAGTCTCTTTCTTCTTCCTCAAAAATGTATGTTAAGGGTTGATGTTGCCTCCAGTGATCTAGATTCCAGACCATGGAGAGCAGAGGAACTGTCAGAATTCGAAACCCTGACTGCTTGGAGAAGAGGCCCCAAATTCCCAACAGAATTCCCAAGACTGTTAATTCAACAGAGTGTTCAGGGATCCATCTCTAAGCTTCTAGAAAATGCTTCCTTAACATGCTTGATAGCCTCAGTTACTGTACTTTGTAAGACGCTTTTGCTTACTAAAGATAGCTTATTTAAGATTACTGCTTGGGCGCTGGTCCGAATGGGAAAAGTGCAGCGACAACAACTAAATATATAAAGCAAGAGTCTGAACAATGCAGATTTCTCCTGCCAGCTCCTCTCCTTTTGCTCCCTTCATAAGTAAAAGTCTCATTCACCCACTCAACAAAATAACCCTCATAGATCAAGACATTTTCTTTTGTCTGTGGAGCCATTTTTTTGGCAACTGAAAATTGCCAAAGGTCCTTTCAGGAGGATCCCGAAGTTCTAGCTGTGTTCCAGTGTGAAGAAAGGGCAAAACATGTAAGAAACATTATCTTACATCTGTATTTTGCTTTTGATTTCACACAGTAATTTTAGATGCACAGTGCCCTTGAATTCTCACAAGTTTATGAGGTAAAGAAAAAGGTAAGGCATGATCAGGACTGAGGTACAGAAAGAAATCTCAGATGTGAGAGAGACACCTTGGGAAATGGGTAACCAAAGGAGGAAAAGTCTTTTTTTTTTTTTTTTTTAAGAAAAATCCTCTTTTCTTCCCTTGGAAGAGGGGCTTCTGAATGAAATGAAACCTTACCGCTGAAACATCAAGCTCCCCTCATTTCAGGATGAAGAAACTGAGGCCCAGGGAGTAATTAGCATTGAATATTCCAAGAATAGTGGCCGGACTTTCAGGTACAGTACAGGGGACTTTCTAACTCCAGTACTGGGGACAAATTTGGATTCTAGAAGAGACGGTGGAGAAAGTGATGTCTCTCTATTCTGTCTGCTTCTTATCCTATCAACTCTTTTTAAGCTCCTAGCTTGGGCACAGATAAACTGATTGGCCTGGAGATTCAGCATTTATAGACCTTAAAGCTGCCAAGTATGAATGGCTTCGAGGAGAATTTCATCACAACTATAGATGGTTGCTCCAGTCATTGTGAATAGAGTCAGCAGATGTATGAAAAATATGATGCAAGTCAGTTTTTTGAGCCAAGAATGCTAGCACTTCGAGTATTTGCTGAATTGAATAAACACACCATTGCAATTAAGAGCTTTAAAATATGAGTTGGAGCCCACACCAACTTAGCATTTTCCATAGGATGCAAAAATGTGGGGGCTCTTCGAGCTAGAGATTGGAAGAACGGGATTTTCTTTGGCTTTGCCTGCTCCAGAGTTAGCATGGAAACAGTCATAAGCATGGATTTTTATCCTTTACCTGTTTCCCATGTTACCCAGAATTTTCCACATTACCCAGAAGTCCACTCTTGCTGCCTTAAAGTTAACTCTCTTCATCATCCAAAGTTCCTCCTAGCCATTATCTATGCCTCCATTGCAAATCTGTTTCCTTTTCTTCTGTTCAGGAGCAGACATATCACCTGTCTTTAAAAGCACAGTTCTGGGTGCATTGATGACTATCGAAATCTGTCAGCTAAATAATTCTGAATCCTATAACTTTTCCTCTCAGACTCCATTTTTACTTATTTCTTTTTTCTTCCCCTCCCCCCCCCCCCCAGGGAGGGAGTCTCACTCTGTCGTCCAAGCTGGAGCGCAGTGGCGCAATCTTGGCTCACTGAAACCTCCACCTCCCAGGTTCAAGCAATTTGTGTGCCTCAGCCTCCTGAGTAGCTTGGATTAAAGGCAGGCGCCACCACATTCAGCTAATTTTTGTATTTTCAGTAGAGACAGGGTTTCACCATGATGGCCAGGCTGTTTTCAAACTCCTGACTTCAAGGGATCTGCCCACCTCGGCTTCCCAAAGTGCTGGGATTACAGGTGTGAGCCACCGAACCCGGCCATTTCTTAATCCTTTTGAAACCTCCTTAGTATTCTCTTAAATATATTTTCTCCTGTTAATGGTGGTTGAAGACTTCAAGTTATGCCTCTGGGAAATTTGGAAATTTGGAAGAGTCAGCGTTTACTTGGTAACTCTTACAGGTTATTATCAACCACAACAGTCAAGTCCTTAGTGTTTTACTCAGCATCCCTCTAACCCAGCTGCCCTTTAAATAGTTGGCTCTTATTAATAGCAGTCTTTGTAAATAAAACAGTAATAAAGGATTCTTTAGCTGTTTCCCATGTGTTCTATACCAGATCCTGAGCCAGCATTCTGTCTTCTCCTTTAGTATTCTCCATCCATACAGTTCTACTCCCCTCACCCTAGTTCACAACACTATGTGAAGTTACAATATCCTGCATTTAAAAATTCACCAGTTGTTTTCTGCAAACCAACAACCACCGAGGCATTGAAAAAAAAACAATCAAATGGTAACAAAGAAGAGATCCGGATTGAAAAATATTCTACTGCCAGAGTCCCATCTTCATCCAGCCAGTAGAGATACAGGTTCAGGCAGGCTTACAGTCAGCAAGGGCAAGCCCAAAGCTGGGAAGAGGTGGCAGGAGGTAACTGGCATCTAACCCTTCCTGCTCTCCAGGGAGTACAAGCACAAGCACTAAGGAAATAAGTGCCATCATCATGGTGGATAGATTTGCTCTTCTTGGCCTTAAACTCTTCCATGGGAAAACAATTGAGAGAGTTCTGTGGATGCTGGTCCTACTGAGAATAATACTCTTCCACGGATGCCTTTGTACTAAAGCTGGGTTTCAGAGACCGTACAGATTGTCGTTTCAGTCAAGAACTACCTTAAGAGAACAGAATACAAAACCATCAAAAAGTGGTTTGGTTCATTTATAAGAATGGAAGTTTTTGCAACAGCAGAAGTAACCAAAAAGTAGGCCAGGCGCAAAAATAGTAACCAGCTCAATTCATTTTTAACAGCTTATGTTTTACACTGGAGACTTCCGTTTTGGTGATGGTGACCTCTACATGTGGACTTCTACAAATATGCCCCTAAGAAGGGTTCCCTCTTTTTCCCCATCTTAAAAAGAGCATACTCCAGTCCTTAACTCTGGTACTATACAGTGTTTAACAGAAGTAAAAACTAGTTTATGCGAAAAATCAGAATAAACATCATCAAGCATCTACTCTGAGCCTAGCACAGAGCCTGTCGCTGCTGTATGAAGATAACTAAGACACACTCTCTATCCTCGAATAGCTCACCATCTGGCACAAAGAAAGACATGCAAAGACACATTAGTAACACAGTGAGAGGTGCTGGGTCTGTGCGGGCCTTCAAGAGGGCATGAAGGAAGAAGTGGCCAGCTCTGCCTGCAGAGTGGGAAAGGCTTCCCTGGAGGGATCTTGAAAGATGGATAGTAATTCATTGGATGGGCAGCATGTTAGGTGGGACCAGGGGGATGCAAGCAAAAGTAGCACGTGGGCAAGGTCTTCAGGACAGAAACAAACTGAGTGTTGGAGGACTGGCCAGTAAATTAAAATGGCTAGAGCTTAGTTGTGAGAGGGATGGCAGCAGGAAGTAAGCTTGGAGAGGTGAGCAGAGTCCAGATTGTGGAGGACTTGGATGTCATCAAAGGGCTTGGACTTTATCCTGTGGGCCGTAGGGAGACACTGCGGGGTTCTAAGCAGAGGCCTGGTATGATCAGAGTTGTGCTTTGGAAACATTTCTCCAGTAGATATGCCTTCATAGCCAGCACATTTATGAAAGCTTCTCTGATCATGTTATTTAATTCAGAATCTCAAGATACCTGTATCTCCTTGTGTATTTTTGTCACAGTATGCTGATTTTATCTTCTTCCTTTTCTTGGGCACACATGTGCAGCATGCCTTAATGCCCATTACCGTCCCTATGATCTACTCCTTCCCTTGAACAGAAGCTTTCAAATTGCTGGATATGATGAAAAACTGGAATTAGGACATAATTTTAACAATTGGTCAACATACAACTCCCTAGCCTCGGAAGATAGTTCAATTTGCTGGGAAGGCTCAGGCATTTATCTGATTTCCCGGTGTTTCTTCCTAAGCCAAATTCCAAACAGGCCAAGGACTTCGTTGGTTTCTACTTCTCTTCTCACCAGTGCTTGATGCAACCCCAGCGACTGAAGAAATGTTAAGCTGCCTAGTGAGCAATCTCACATATGCAGACGGAAATCACAAAGGACACAGAAAAGAAGGAAGAGGCCAAGTTAATGAATAATTTAGCTTCAGTTGTCCAACTACCTAGGTGAGAGGGTCACTTGAGGCCAAGAATTCGAGACCAGCCTGAGCGATATAGTGGGACCCACTTCGAAAAAAAAAAAAGGTCCAAATAGCTCAAGTCCCTGCCTAACACATCTCTGCTTTTCTTTTTTGACAAGTCCCTGTCAACTTAACATTTGACATCCAGTCATGGACATGGTGTTAGAGATAGCAGTGGAGACAGAGAGGGAGGTGGTGGTAATGAAGGCGATGGTAGGAGGTGTGCCATGGTGGTGTGGGAGGTGGTGGACCCAAAGTAGTTGATCACATGACAGGATTCTAACTAACTACCTTCTTCAAACAACGCATGTAAACACGAAGCTTTTTATCTAGAAAAACTATCTAACTTAGTAACTCTACCAGTGGGTTGCTATGAGAAGCAATTGACATGATATACTTAAAGCCCTAGAACATTGCCCGCCATGTAGTCACTGTTCAAAGAATGCCAGCAATGATGTTGTCTTGATTTCAAATTCTTATTCAGCCTGGGAGAAATAAGGTCCAAGGAAGAATGAAGGCAGCTACAAAAATTTGTCTACAAGAGGAGAGAATGAGAACAGAATCTACTTTATGCTGGCTCACCTCTTCCCACAGCAATCTCCTTTACCCAAAGAAAAACCCATCTACTGAAACACAGCCAGCTGAGTGCACCAAGCTGGGTGGTATAGGTCCGTCAGCACTCCACCTGTCTGAACTGGTCTGGTTATTACCAGACCTCAGGCAAGGACCGGGAAAATAAGCCCACTAAAACATCACAGCCGCAGCCCAGCTGATTGATTTTCACCTTCAGAATAAGAAGCCTGAATATCCAGGATCTAGACTGCATGGGCTACCTCGGGAGAAAGAAAGCATTGTCTCCAAATGCAATTTAAAACCTTTTCTTCTTTTTTCTTTTTCCTTAAAAAAAAAGATACCATCTGCTAATGCAATCACTAATTAGGGAGGGAGAGTTATTCTAGCTTCCTAACAACAAACTTAAGAGGAGACTGAGTTTCAGGACCATGACTCCTGCTCCAGGAATAAGAAGAGTAAGAAGCAGTGTGGGACAGACACAGTGCTGCCGGCTGGAACTGCAGGGAGCTTCAGAGGCCGG
Organism: Saguinus oedipus; assembly: GCA_031835075.1. Taxonomy (NCBI): domain Eukaryota; kingdom Metazoa; phylum Chordata; class Mammalia; order Primates; family Cebidae; genus Saguinus; species Saguinus oedipus. The sequence goes on from CM063175.1 coordinate 88,694,253, forward strand.
GGACCCAGTTCCTCCCCCTCCCTCTAATCTCATAAACCAGAAGTGCTCAAACTCAATGTATTATTTTTCCCCTCTCATTTTTCATAATGGAAAAAAAAAACAAAAAACGCTGTTAAAGTTTTGAACTAAGAAACAGTTGCCATCTGGGTAATTGAATTCTGCTTGAAGCAGGCCACCTGGTTCACATCAGCGGCTCTTGGCAGGTATGGAAGTGTCAGCTAAGGTCCTGCATTGACTTCTAAACACAGGCTCACATTCCCTGAGTAGCGGAGAAACCTTAATTTCAAAATAGTGAAAGCGGTTTTATATCAGGTTACCTCAATGCATGGTAGATTTCTTGGGCTGCAGACACGTAAAATTGTAGCAGTGATGATTGGTCTCATCCACTCCTAGCCACATGCTGCCTTAAAAAAACAAAAACTGCAAAACCAGTTCCCTTTGGCTTCCTGTTTGGACATCCATGTCACCGAAACATGTGTGGCTTAAATCACCTTGCTCTCCTAGAGGATTCAAGAGGCTGAGTATTTCCAGCTCCTCCGATAGTGGAGAGAGGAGAGGGCAGCCTGGGAGAGATGTCAAGGATGTAGCTCAGGTTTGGATGCCAAATCCTATCCTTCTCTGCGGCCTTCTTCATTGCCAGTTACTCCTGTTCCTCCAGGGGAGGGATAATCATGCAGCATGAATGGTTTGAGGAAGTTGCCATCCTGTTCCCCTCCCTCAGACTCTCCCCTACGAAGAAAAATGGAGTCAGGAGCTTTGCATGCACCTCCCCAGCCAGAGCTGTCGGGGCCAACAATGCTGACCATCTACGTGCACAGCCAGAGCTGATGGTCTGTTTGGTTTGCTAGGATAAGACACAGCATAAAACAGAGCTGCTCTGAACTTGGGTGGTCTTGAGCAAGTCCTCTGAGTCCATTTTCCATGTGTCTGAAATGTCTGCAGCAGAATTGAGTGCAATTGGGAGCTTCCCTGAGGCAACATTGGATTCAAGAATTGGGGGTAGCTATGCATGGGATAGAACTCTTGTTCACAAGTAGGTTGGGTTTCACAAAACTTCACACTGAACTTATGGAATGAGAATTCTACACCAGAAATAATCTGGTCTCCCCTCCTCTTTTACAGGGTTGGACTGATGCTGAGTGGGTGCACGTGCTTTCTCCGGGGTCACAGAGCTGCTGCTGAATGTGTGAGATCCCCAGTCCCTTCTCTTTCCACTGCACCACATTGTTTCCTTAGCTTCAGGGCCACCAAAAAAGAGAAGAGAATCAGCCGTGAGAGCAGAAATGTTTTGCTTCTAAACAAAAAAATGAGGCTTATCCAAAACATGTAATTTAAAAGACCAGCTCTTTTAAAACAGAATTTTCCATGATACCCTGTGTACTTATATAAGTCACACACACACACACACACACACACACACACACTTTTCATGTTGGGATAATTAGTGGAATCATCTTCCTTTTAACAAAATGATATCAAGATAAAAGTATTGTTATTATTATCATTATTTTGAGATGGAGTCTTGCTCTGTCACTCGGGCTGCAGTGCAATGGTTCGATCTCAACTCACTGCAACCTCTGCTTCCCGGGTTCAAGTGATTCTCATTCCTCAGCTTCCCAGGTATCTGGGATTACAGGTGCCCCCACACATATTTTTAGTAGAGATGGGGTTTTGCTGTGTTGGCCAGGTTGGTCTCAAACTCATGGCCTCAAGTGATCTGTCTACAGTCTTGGCTTCTCAAAGTGCTGGGAATACAGGTGTGAGTCACCGCCCCCAGCCTTGTAAGGTAAGATTAAATTAAATTTTTTTTCACAGTGTTTCCAGGCTCAGGATTAGCTCACTCAGCTTCTTTCCTGGGAAGCCACTTCTCCCTCCAATGATGGTCCCCTGGGCCCTGCATCATACCTACAGCACGGGGCCTCCTCAGGCAACTGGGTGATATTGCTCAGCTCTACTCCATGGCTGTCTTGGCTCCAGTAGAAGCCAAGGAGACCAGGAGGATCCTACAGGAAAATTCTGATGAGGACAGGGAGGGGCAACGGCTTGAAGTCGTGGGCCTGGTGTGCAGCTGAAGCAGGCCAGCACAGACACGGGATGGAGAGTGAGGCTAACGCAGCCTCACGTAGCCTGGACCAACTCCCAGCGGGCTCATGTATGCTCCCTCAGCCTCACGATCTCCTTTCCTAATCCAATAAAGGTCCACTTGCCTAAATTTGAAAAAGTGCCATAATATTATTCCATCCACAATATCCTGTCCTCAGGCATTTAAGTTCACGAGCTTCCTCCTCAAAACTAATTTCTGTCCAGTAAGACTCTCAACATCGATCTTGAATCACTAACATTTTAAGCCTCTGAGACAGTATTGTCTCTTCATTCTCCTCCTTCTTGCCAAATGGACAGTATCTCAACTCTCCTGGTTCCTTGGCCCACTCTTGCTTCTCTCTTTGATGCCACGGCATCCTTCTAGCCACATCTCTAAGGTAGAAAATCCTCTTCTCCTGGCTCTCATCAGATAAGACTCCATCTTTCCACATCGGAATCCTTGCTTAGAGTTCAAAAAAATCAGCTTCTCCATGCTTTGGAATAGGGTGGTGGCGGGAAAAGTACTGATTCTAGGTCCACTTGCTGGACAGGGATGCAAGGAAGCTGGAGGGACCTGGAATCCCAGTACTGTAGGGACAGGGGCTGTTGCATTAGCAGCAAGACGCCCCTCTTTCAACACAGGCATCAGAGATTCCTTAGGTAACCTCATTTTCCTTGTTCAGGCTATCCCATTGATGATAAAAGATTAGGTTTTTGTAGGAGACCCATATTGTGATTTTTCCTGGGTACTCCCAGAATCTCTACAAACATCAAGGAAACAGGTCTCTCCTAGGTACTTTTTTTGAGGGTATTGGAACGTTGGCCAAATATAAAATATCCAACAATACTGCAGTACATTTCTGGAAACCACATGGAAAATCCTAAAACCGATCTTACCCGTGGGATCTGTGTTATAATTGGATGTTGCATTCTTGACCAAAGACTTGGCATCAGATAAATCACAGATACTAAATATGTCATAGAGGCAAAGATTCACAAAGATTCACAGTTTAAATCAGTAGTTCCCAACCCTGGCTGAGCCTTAGGATTGTCAAAAGAGATTTTTAAAAATACCAATGCCTGCACCTCATTTGGGATCGGTTAAAGCCAAATCTCTATGGGTGGGTCCAAGTAACCAACCTTTTTTTTTGTTTGTTTGTGTGTTAAGAGCCAGGACCAAAAGAAAGACATAGTTGTCATTTGGCACTTCAGAAAGTGAAAAGAGCCACTTTAAAGTAAGTGAAAAGATTTACTGATTCTCCAAATGGAAATGCAGAGACCCCACATTTGATGAATGTGCCATCATGTCACATGGTGGAGAGACAGTACATATTGCATGTGCTGTCCACCAGGTCTGAATGTGAAGTAGTGCTCCCAGGTGCAATGTTCGAAGGCTAATGACTAGTGAGTTAATACATATTTACAAAGATTTCATGATGAGCATAATGTCTCCAATATTGAGGACTTGTTTAAGAGTCATTGGAAAAAATAGGCATAATCCCTGTTCTCAAGCATTGTTCAAAGAGACAAGAGCCCAATTATTCTGAAGTCAGGCTTCTAGCAAGGTAGCGACATGGAAACATTGCCCTTTGCCGACAGTAGCATTTGTACCTGAAATGATCTCAACCAGATAGATCTAATTATTTAAAAGTTTTCCAGGATTTTCCTCTTCCCTTAGAAGGTTAGAGAGAACTGACCCAGGGAAGGGAAGCCTTGGGCTCACTCACACCCTGGGCCTCCTCCAGAGACACCCAGTGCAGAGAGGAAAGCAGTCCCACAGGGCCAGCCACCCAAAGACCCCAGGGAAGAACTATCCCCGCGCATTTCTCACCAGGTTTATGTAAGTAAAGAGGACGATAAACCCTGCCAATCCAGGAGGTTGGTTTCTATTTCAGATTCCAGTTCTTTGCCATGGTGAATTATGTGATTAGAAGCAGGGCATTTCGTGATGCCTCAGTATTTCCATTTTAAAATAGAATAGTGTCTATTCCTTACCTACCAAAACAAATACCTCACAGATAGATAAAGTTCTGTTCAAAGGTATCTGAGAATTATTACAAATTTTTTTTCTGATTTTTAGACTGACATATTTACTAAAGAGAACTCAGAAATTGCAGAGAAATCATTATATAAGAAAACAAAATTTATCTATAATCACACTCATAATCCCACAATCACACACACACAAAAACAAATAAAGAGCATTCTCTATGTGTGGTTGTATACCTGTTTATACAGTGATTAAGACTGTATAATGAACATTTCTGTGTATCTGAAAACAGCATTTAAAACAGACTACTTCCTGGCTGTGTAACAGCCTACTTTATGGCAATGCCACGATTTATTTATTCATTGTTAGATACACAATGTAGGTATTTTTTAAATTTAAGAGAAGGTTAATAACCCAAGAAATTTTAATTACTATTATTTAAAATAATCCATTTGGAGATTTTAAAAATATATGGACATCAACTGGAAATAATCTCAGAAACACAGACAATGAGATTTAAAAGACAATCAAGAGCAATTTTATTTTTAAAGGTCAATTCACTTATAAGAGGCACAGAGAACATGCAATAATTGCCTGTAACTACATTTCCATTGACTTCCGAGTGGTAATTTTATCTTTAACACCCCCTGCTGGTTTGCCTTATGGTTTTAGTTTATCACTTTCTTTTTTTTAAAAAAAATTGTGGTTTCATTAGACCAACATGTTTCCAGTCCTATTCTCTTCATTCTCTCCCTCGAAAAATAAAATGAGAGGGATATGAGCAAAGGAAAAACAGAACAATTGATTATTACTTTATAGAAATTCTCCCCCCGCAACTCCAGCCACCACATGTAAAGGAAATAGGCTAGAGACGCACAAGAGAATGAGGAGATACACTCAGGCTTTCCTTCAAGAACATTGTAACTTGTTGCATTACTCATTTATTCAAGGCCATTGGCATAGGCTCTATGTCTCATATTACTCCACAATAATTATCTAAAAGCTAAGCCCAGGAATGTGTGGATTCACAGGTCAGGGCCAATGTATGATCATCCTTTTTTTTTTTTTTTGCCAGGGTTACAGGCGGATCAATTCAAAGCACTGCTTGAGATGGCACTTACCTGCAGTTGTTTGTTCCATGAAAGCATCTTATAGCAAGCTTCCATCCTCTAATTTTACTTCCTACCACAAAGGTCAGCTAATGCCCATGTGTGATGTAAAAAAAATTAAGAAACAGCTATTACCTCATTTCTGATAGATCTGGACTTTCTTTGTTCATTCAAATAACATTTATCGAATGTCCATTCTGTGCCTAGCACTGATGGAGGGACATCAACAAGATAGGTCACATCCCTGTTCCTCTAGAGTTTCCACCCTAGTGGAAGAGATAAATAATAGCAAAGCAAGCAAACAAATAAGCAAGATAACATAACATAGTGACCAGCTCCAAGAGGACCATGAAGCAAGTGGTGGTGGTATGACTGAGTAACTTGGGAGGAGGCGGGTGGTGCAGGGAATATTTTTGTTAGCGTGGTCAGGGAGGGTGGCTTTTGAAGAAGTGCCCGGTCATTTACTTTCAGTCTTTCAACCTGAGTGTTGCAAGTTTCATTCTCCAAATCCTCTTCCTGCCATGACCCTCATAGCTTAGTCTAATGCCTTTCCTCTGTCCTTTCTGCGTTGGGGCCCTGGGAAGGGTTTGCAGGGGCTCCACACCCCCAGCCCTTCTCATGATAGCCTACTTCTTACAAACCTACATTCATTTTACAATCATCTTTCATCCCAGTATCTCCCTTAAGGAAACACAAGATAAGGTTGGAAATAAAAGGGATTCCTGTTTGTTTCAATTATGTTTTTAAATGTGCATATTTGCATTTGAATACAGATAATTCTATTGTGCTATTTGAGATTCTGCTAAAATCATCTCTTTGCAGAGGAAAAATATTGCATCACCCACAGTAGCTTTCACCCTCACACAAAAGACCAGATTTCCAGAGAAAATGTTTCTTGGGCTGCTTTAGGAAGTCCAGGGCCAGTGATGGTTTTCAGGTTGGTGAGAACTTCCTTTTTAAGCCATAAATGATGAATGCACATGTTATCTGGAGACATGATTATACATTTTCTTTGATGTCCTTGACTGGAGTAACTTTGGTAGTAATCTTTAATCACTGGAACAGTTTTTGGAGTTTATAATGCTTTCCTGCCATTACTCTTCCCTTGGCTGTAGCTGATTTAAGTATTTCTTGCTTCTAGATTAAAATAGCAGGGCATTGGTCCCATGTGTCAAATTCTGTGTATGATAAATCTATTTTCTCTTTGCATTTTTGTGACAACCTCATTAATCATGTGTTAGGAATGGGAAAGATGAGATTCAGAGAGTTTAGGGCCTGGCTCAGAGTCAGAGGTACAGAAGAGATTTCACTCAAATCTTTTGATTTCAGTTCAACTGTGTACCTCTCAGGCTGTAGCTGTCTCCTTCCAGCACTCAACTAAATATTTAGGAAAGTAATATGAAATTGAGTATTCAGGTAACCATCTTAATGAAGATTCCAGTTTCACTGGGACCACTAGTTACCAATGGAACAAGACATTGAATATATGCATGAATATATAGATATTAAATATGACTACAAACAAGAGGGTACATCCCTCAGGTGTTGGCTCCCTCTCCTCATATGCAACCTTGAAGATTCCACAGGGGTACGAATATAAAATATAGCATGAATTTATAAAATTATATATAAAGATATAATTTACTGAAACATCAACAGTGTCCGGTATTATAGTAATAAAGAATGTATGAATCTTTACTGAAAAAAAATTTTTTTAGCTCCACTGCTCTATTAAAGGAAAAAAGAAAAGACCTAAAAACATGAGTAGGGCAATTTATTATTGCTATTATGCCATTTGTCCCCAGATGGTTTTGTATATTTCATGACAGTTCCAATCAAAATCACAGTAGGAATTTCTGAAATTATGGTAAACTGATTTTAAATTTTATATGAAAGAGTAAAGGCTCTAGAGGAACTAAGCAATTGTGAAAAAGAACAAAAGAATAGAACCCTTTTACTAGAAAATGAGATTTGAGAAAAATATAGTAACTGAAGTTACAAAGTTTAGGTGCAGAATAAGTAAAGAGATCAAAGAGAAAAATGAAAAGTCCGGGCCTGGCGCGGTGGCTCACGCCTGTAATCCCAGCACTTTGGGCGGCCGAGGCGGGCGGATCACGAGGTTGAGAGATTGGGCCCATCCTGGCCAACATGGTGAAACCCCGTCTCTACTAAAAATACAAAAAAATTAGCTGGGCATGGTGGTGCGTGCCTGTAATCCCAGCTACTCAGGAGGCTGAGGCAGGAGAATTGCCTGAACCCAGGAGGCGGAGGTTGCAGTGAGCCCAGATCGTGCCATTGCGCTCCAGCCTGGGTAACAAGAGCGAAACTCCGTCTCAAAAAAAAAAAAAAAAAAAAAAAAAAAAAAAAAAAAAAAAAAAATTTGCTGGGTGTGGTGGCGTACGCCTGTAGTCCCAGCTACTCGGGAGGCTAAGGCAGGAGAATTGCTTGAACCCGGGAGGCGGAGGTTGCAGTGAGCCGAGGTCGCGCCACTGCACTCCAGCCTGGCGACTGGTGACGGAGTGAGATTCTATCTCAAAAAGAAAAGAAAAGAAAAGAAAAGAAAAATGAAAAGTCCCCAAATCAAACTGTGCATCTATGAAAAATAAGTAATGATGGGGACAGCTTTACAAGTGCATAGGAAAATAAAAAGCCATTTAGAAAATACTTCAGAGAAAAATGTTTCTACAGGGAGAAAAATACGGTTAAATCCCTATAGTGACCCATCTAAAAAAAAGCTCAAATGGATGAATTTCAAAATGTGAAAGGAAACCTACAAAGTTAGTAGAAGAAATGTAGGGGAATATCTGTTTGCCCTTGGGTGGTAGAGAAATTATTAAATAAAGCCTCATATGCTCAAGCTGTCAAGAAACAAATTGATGAATTGTGCAATAATCAAAAATGAAAGGTTCGATGAAGGGCATCGCGAACACAATTAACAGTGACAAGTGACTAGTGACAGTCTAAAAGCAATTCCTAAAACTTTATAGCTAAGGTATCAATAGCTAGAATGTACAGGAGATTCATGCAAGTCAGCAATAAAAAGATAGAAAAAGTGATAGAAAAAAAGACAATGGATGTGGATAGGCAATTCACAGAAGGGGAATCCTGAGTAATTAATAATCTCAATATTCAACCTAACGATCAGTCAGAGAACAGCACAACAGAGGTACTTCATATCCATCAGATCAGCGAAAACTATACAGTCAGACACCAAGTGCTATTGAGTGTAAGTTGGAACAAGTCCTTTACCCTACTGGATTGGGAAGGTAAATTACTGCAGCTCTTCCAGAAAGCAATATGGCAATTTTTATAGAAATCATGTATCTATGATCCTATGACTCAGCAATCTCCTTCCTGAGTACATGCCTCAGAGAAACTGTCCATAAGTGGAAACTAAAAATTTCTCTTGAGAGGCCGAGGCTGGTGGATCCCTTAAGGCTAGGAGTTCAAGACCAGCCTGGTCAATATCTCGAAACCTTCTCTCTACTAAAAATACAAAAGCTAGCTCAACATGGCAGTGCATGCCTGTAGTCTCAGCTACTTGGGAGGCTGAGGTGGGAGAATCACTTAAACATGGGAGGCAGAAGTTGCAGTGAGCCAAGATCATGCCTCTGCCCTCCATCCTGGGTGGCGGAGCAACTCCTTGTCTCAAAAAAAGGAAAGAAAATTTCTCTCCATGGATAGTTTCTCTGATCCTCATATAAAACAGTTAAGTACGGTAAATTTGCAAGGAGGTTCATGAAAGAGTTATTCAGGATAAGGGTCCATCCTGAAGTACAGAGATGATTTTTGGTGTGTGTATTTGACAGAAAAGGGTGCAGCAGGCAGAAGTATTAAATCAGGTTGACATGTAACACATAATATCTCTCAAAAACATGATGTTGAAGGAATTAAAGTTAGAAGTCAAGTAAGATTCCTAGCACAATGTAATTTATGTAATTTAAAAGCATAGATACATAAACACTTTCTTATGGTACGCATTTATCTAAACAAACATTTGCAATTTGGACTGGAAGAACACACATTAAATATACTAGAGTGGGTGTTGGAGAAGGGAGGGAATTGAGAATTGAGGCTGGAGGGTGAAAAGGAGAAAATGAAACAAAGAGGGGCCCTGCAGGAAATAGGAAGATTAGAGAAGGAGTGATTCAGCACTGCATAGAAACTTCCCAGGAGGGAAAGGTCAGAGTGGTTTGGGAAGATGTAAAGGGCTTTTCAAGGAAGAGTTGGAATGTGAACGGTTATGGGTAAAGTAATCAGTACGTAAAGATGATGGTAAATCACTTCCAGAATCTCCAGAGAAAAAGTCTCACTGAGAGTGAAATTAAAAAGAATCAAAATGCAATAGAAAATCCTACACAGACATGTCTACATTTCAGTAACATTGTATATATTTTCTTTTCTCGTCAATCTTGTTCTTTTAAAAAGAAATCTATTAAAAGTGGCTACTACTATGATGCAAAGCTGAATGGCAGTGCTTACTTTTAACAGCTTTTCATGTATGTATTAGAGATATATATGTTGATCATGAAAAATGAAAATATAGAGTCATATATGTCTTCTACATTAGTTTTATTCTTGAGGTGCTTATTTTTAACAAACTTTCTTTCTTTCTTTTTTTTTTTTTTTTTGAGACAGGGTTTCACTGTCACCCAGGCTAGAGTGTAGCAACGATCTTGGCTGACTGCAACCTCTACCTCCCAGGATCAGGTGATCCTCCCACCTCAGCCTCCCAAATAGGTGGGGTTACAGTTATGCTCCACCACAGCCAGCTAATTTTTTGTATTTTCTGTAGTGATGGGGTTTTGCCATGTTGCCCAGGTTGGTCTCAAACTCCTGGGCCTAAGCAATCCACCTGCCTCACCATCCCAAAGTCCTAGGATTACAGGCATGAGCCACTGTGCCCAGCCATTGACAAGCTCATACATTGTAATTGACTCCTTGTGTTGCTTATGGAGAAGTATAAATTCATTTTGATTTGAAGAACGCAGAAGGCTGAGTGTGTTGGCTCACACCTGTAATCTCAGCACTTTGGGAGGCAGAGGTAGACAGACCACTTGAGTTCAGGAGTTCAAAACTAGCCTGGGCAATATGGCAAAACTCCATCTCTACAAAAAACATAAAAATTAGCTGAGCATGGTGGTGTGCATCTGTAGTTCCTGCTACTTGGGGGGCTGAGGTAGGAGGATCACTTGGGCCCAGGAGGTCAAGGCTGCAGGGAGCTGTGTTTGTGCCACTGCACTCCAGCCTAGGTGACAGAGTGAGACTCTCTCTCAAAAAACAAAACAAAACAAAATAAACAGAAAATATAACGGATAAAAATCTACCTTCTTAGTCGTTTTGACATCCAAAAGGGAGTTGCAAGGTAGATAAAATGAGATGGCAGAATTAAGATAAAATATTACTTGTGTAGATAACCAATATGGACCTAAAATGACAAGATAAAATTCAACAGGGATAAATGTTAGCTCCAGCATTTAAATTCAATAAAATCAATTGCCCAAATAGAGAATGAGAGAAATCCGGCTCTACAACAGTCAATGAGAAAAGGATCTGGGGTATTTAGTTGACTGCAGGCTTAATTTGAGCTAATGGTATAATGTGTCTGCTAGAAAATGAGCTCAGTATTTCGGCTTCAACTGCGGAAGTGCAGAGAGCAAGTCAGAGGCAACCACATTTAACTGTACTCTGTGCTGGTCAGGTATCATCTGGATTATAAGTCCAATGCTGGATATCAAAATCTGTTTTAAAATCATAGTTTTGGTTATTATAAAAATAACGCATGTTGAAAAAGATACCCAAATGACCAATAAGCACTTGAAAAGATGCTCAATATCATTGGTTATTGGGAAATGCAAATCAAAACCTTAATGAAACACCACTTCACACCCAGTAGGATAACTGTAATAAGAAAGATGGGTAATAACAAGCGTCAGCAACAATGTGAAGCAGTGGAAAGGCACATACCTTGCTGGTGGAAATGTAAAATGGTACAGCCACTTTGGAAAAATGGTTTGGCAGTTTCTTGAAAAATTGAACATAGACTTCCCATATGGCTCAGGAATCCCACTCCTAGGTGTCTAAGAAATGAAAACAGGTTCACACAAAAATTTGCAGCGTTCTTTACAATACCCCCAAAATGGAAACAACTCAATGGCCATCAACTGATGTGAATAAATAATGTATATATCCATACAACAGGATACCATTTGACAATCAAAAGGAACGAAGTACTGATACATATACTACAATGTGGGTAAATTTCATAACCATTCTATTCAGTGAAAGAAGCTGGACACAAAATACCATTTGTTGCATTATTTCATATAACCAAATGTCCAAAATAGGAAAGCATGTGGACACAGAAAGTAGATGAGTGTTTGCCTAGGGCTGGGGTGGGAAAGAGAAGTAATGGAAATGGGAGCAAAGTATCTTTTTAGGGTGATGAAATGTTCTAAAGTTAGAGTATAGTGATAGTTGCACAGCTCTGTCAATATACTAAAATTTTTGAACTATATTCACTTGAAATGAGTGAATTTTATGTTATATAAATTGTATCTTAATGAATACATTAAAAAAGTACACATTCATCATAAAACTCAAGCAACATAAAAAGCTAAGAGAAGAAAACAAAGAAAATATAAACAAACAAAACACCCCAAATTATATTGCCTAGGAATGACTATGATCAATATTTAAGGAATATCATTCTAGATTTTTTTTTTTAAGATGGAGTCTCACTCTACCATCCAGGTTGGAATGCAGTGGTGCGATCTCAGCTCACTGCAACCCTCGCCTCCTGGGTTCAAGAGATTCTCCTGCCTCAGCCTCCCAAGTAGCTGGGATTACAGGTGCCTGCCGTCACTCCCAGCTAATTTTTGTATTTTTAGTAAAGATGGGTTTCACCATGATGGCGCAGGCTGGTCTCAATCTTCTGACTTCAGGTGATCTGCTTGCCTCAGCCTACCAACGTGCTGGGATTACAGGCATAAGCCACTGTGCCTGGCCATTCTGGATATTTTTAAATGCATATTGACAGGCAGAAACAGAGACAGGTAATGAGAGAGACATAATTTTGCACAATGGTATCATACCATATGTGTTATTTTTTTCTATTAAATTATTAAAACAAACTTTTCTTAAATTTAATGGAATAGGTGTGTTTTTTCAGGAGGTGAGTAAAAAAGAAAAGGCTCCGAAACCAGAATCTTGGGGTTTGTGTCCTGGCTCTGCCACTCGTTAGCTATAACATCCTAGCAAGTTCCTTAACCACTCTATGCCCCAGGCTCCTCATCCACACATAATGTTCTTAATCACATCTATTTCACAGGTTTGTTATAATAATTAATGAAACAGTTCACGTAAAAAGGTTAGCACAGTACTTGACACAGAGCAAGCGTTCAGTAAGTATTTATTACCAACATTACTGAAGTACAGTGATGATTATTCCCACATCTTTAAGGCAGGAAGAGTAGGAAGTCCAGGATGATGAAAAATTTAAAATCATGTCATTAAAAGAAATAGTTAATGGTCACTGGAATGGTTCACCTGGAAAGAAGGCTAAGGAGAAATATCATGATTCTTTATATTTGAAGGCCAGGCCTGGCATGGTGGCTCACCCCTGTAATCCCAGTACTTTGGGAGGTCGACGGGGGGCATATCACCTGAGGTCAGGAGTTCAAGACAAAACTGATCAACATTGTGAAACCCCGTCTCTACTAAAAGCACAAAATTAGCCAGGCGTGCTGGTGCAAGCCTGTAATCTCAGCTACTCAGGAGGCTGAGACAGAAGAATCACTTGAACTCGAGAGGTGGAGGTTGCAGTGAGCTGAGATCGTGCCATGGCACTCCAGCCTGGGCAACAAGAGCAAAACTCCTTCTCACACACACACCAAAAAAAAAAAAAAAAAAAAAAATTGAAGGCCAAAAGTAAAACCAAAAGATATATTCTGCAAACAGCCACCACAGCAAAGCTGCCATGGTGTAGTAGGATGAATTAAGTCCTCACGAAGATTTCCACATAATAATTCCCAGTATCCCAAAACCCATGGATGTTACCTGACATGACAAAATGGATTGTGCAGATTCAATTAAGTTAAGGATGTTGAGATGAGGAGAGGATACTGGCCTCTCCAGGTTAGCCAGATTTATGATTAATAAAGGGCCTTAGTAGCAGGAGGCAGGATAGTCGAACGCACAGGAGACATGAAGACAGAAGCAGAAGAGACAGGGGTGTGGAGGGTGGAGAGTTGGAGGAGAAACAGAGAGACAGAGATTTGAAGATGCTGTGTGGCTGACCATGAAGATGGAGGAAGGGGCAATGCAGGCAGCTCTTAGAAGTCAGAAAAGTCAAGGAAATAACTTTTCCCCTAGAGCTTCCAGAAGGCACTCAGCGCAGTAATCACTTGACTTTACAACTTCTGATCTCTTCAACTGTAAGATAACAAATTTGTGTTAAGGCACTGATTTGGGGTAATGTGTTTATAGAGGCAGTAACAAACTAATACGAGAGGTTGTACTGATATCAAACAAAATAGACTTTAAAGTAAAAAATGGGTCAGGTGTGGTGGCTCACACCTGTAATCCCAGGACTTTGGGAGGCGGATCACTTGAGGTCAGGAGTTCAAGACCAGCCTGGGAAACATGATGAAACCCTGTCTCTACCCCAAAATACAAAAAATAGTGAGGTGTAGTGGCCCATGCCTGTAGTCCCAGCTACTTGGGAGGCTGAGGTGGGAAAATCGCTTTAACTCGGGAGGCAGAGGTTGTGGTGAACTGAGATCTTGCCATTGTACACCAGCCTGAGCAAGAGATCTAGACCCTATCTCAAAAAAATAAACTAATCAAATCAAATTAAGTTAAAAATGTTACTAGAGACAAAGAGAGATCTTTTCCAGTATTTTTATTGTGGTAAAATACACATAAAATTTACTATAACTTTGGGAGGCTTAGGCGGTCAGATCTTCTGAGGTCAGGAGTTTGAGACCAGCCTGGCCAATGTAGTGAAACCCCATCTCTACTAAAAATATAAAAATTAGCTGGACCAGGTGGCAGGTGCCTGTAATCCCAGCAACTCGGATTCTCCTGTTAAGCCGGAGATTTGCTTGAACCCAAGAGGCAGAGGTAGAAATGAGCAGAGATCATGCCATTGTACTCCAGCCTGGGTGACAAGAACAAAACTCTGTTTCAGAAAAAAAAAATCACCATAGTAACCATTTTTAATTTTTTTTAAAAAATGAGACAGGGTCTTGCTCTGTTGCTCAGGCTGGAATGCAGCGTTAAGATCACAGCTCAAGGCCGGGTGTGGTGGCTCAAGCCTGTAATCCCAGCACTTTGGGAGACCGAGGCGGGTCAAGAGATTGAGACCATCCTGGTCAACATGGTGAAACCCGGTCTCTACTAAAAATACAAAAAATTAGCTGGGCTTGGTGGTGCGTGCCTGTAATCCCAGCTACTCAGGAGGCTGAGGCAGGAGAATTGCCTGAACCCAGGAGGCGGAGGTTGCGGTGAGCCGAGATCGTGCCATTGCACTCCAGCATGGGTAACAAGAGCGAAACTCCGTCTCAAAAAAAAAAAAAAAAAAGATCACAGCTCACTGCAGCCAGGACCTCCCAGGCTAAAGCAGTCCTCCCACTTCAGCCTCCCAAGTAGTTGACACTAGAGGTATGTACTACCACCCCCAGATACGTTTTTATTTTTTGTAGAGACACGGTCTTACTATGTTACCCAGGCTGGTAACCCTTTTCAAGTGGATGGTTAGGTATTATTAAGCACATTCACACTGTGTGTAGCTATCACCAACATCCATCTTGCAAAACTCTTCATCTTGCAAAACTGAAACTTGATATCCATTAAACAATAACTCCTCAATCTCTCTCTCCCACAGGCGCCTGGCAACATGGCTCTATTTTCTGTCTCTGTTATTTTGGCTACTCTAAATATCACATTTAAGTGCAATTGTAAAGTATTTGTCTTTCTGTGACTGAGTTACTCAGCAAAATAACCTCAAGTTTCATTCATGTTGTAACGTGTCAGACTTGCCTTCCTTTTTAAAGTTGAATATTTCATTGTAAGTACATACCACCTCTTCCTTTTCTATCCGTGGACACTTGAGTTCCTTCCACATTTTAGCTATTGTGAGTAAATCAGCTGTGTACATGGATGTACACATTTCTCTTTCAGACTCTGCTTTCAGTTCTCATGGATATATACCCAGAAGTGAAATTAATGAATCATATAGTAATTCTATTTTTAATTTTTTGAGGAACTGCCATGTTGCTTTCCACAGTGCTGTATCATCATTTTTCATTCCTACCAATAGTGCACAAAATTTCCAGTTTCTCCATATCTTTACTAATACTTGCTACTTTTTGTTTCTTTCAATAGTAGTCATGGGCTGGGTGTGGTGGCTCATGCCTGTTATCCCAGCACTTTGGTTGCCTGAGGCAGGTGGATCATGAAGTCAGGAGTTGCCAAGTGACCAGCCTGGCCAAGATGGTGAAACTCCATATCTACGAAAAACACAAAAATTAGCCAGTCCTGGTGGTGGACGCCTGTAATCCCAGCTGTTCAGAAGACTGTGGAAAAGAATTGCTTGAACCCGGGAGGTGGAGGTTGCAGTGAGCCGAGATCCAGCCTGGGCGACAGAGCGAGACTCTGTCTCAAAAAAAAAAAAAAAATAGTAGTATCATAATGATCGTGAGGTGACATCTCACTGCAGTTTTGATTTATATTTTTCTAATCATTAGTGATTTGAGGATCTTTTCATATGATTATTCTCCATTTGTATATGAAATGTCTATGTAAGTCTTTTGCTTTTTTTTGTTGTTGAGTTTTTTCTATATTTTCCATATTTTTGTTGTTCCTGAGTTTTAGGAATTTTTCTGAATATTAATCCCTTATTGGATATACAACTTGCAAGTATTTTCTCCCATTTTGCAGCTTTCCTTTTCACCCTATTGATATTCTCTTTTGAGTACAGATTTTAAAGATTTTTATGAAGTTCTATTTCTCTATTTTTTCTTTTATTGTTTGTGCCTTTGGTGTCATATTCAATAATTTATTGCCAAATCCAATGTTGTGAAGTTTTGCCCTGTGTTTTTTTTTCTAAGAGTTTTATAGTTTTAGGTCTTAAATTTAGGTCTTTGATTCACTTCAAGTTAACTTTTTAATGTGGTGTCAACTAATGGTTCACTATCTTTTTTTTTTTTTTTTTGTATTTGTATATCCAATTTCCCTGGTACCATTTTGTTGAAAAGACTGTACTTTCCTTCATTGAATGGTCTTGGCACCCTTGTCAAAAGTAATTTAACCATGTATTCAAGTGTTTATTTCTGGGCTCTTTATTCTATTTCATTGGTCTATATGTCTGTCTTGTGTTAATATCACATTGCTTTGATTACTGTAGCTTTGTAGTAGTTTTGAAATCAGGAAGTATGATTCCTCCAGCTGTGTTCTTTTTCCTTAAGATTGTTTCAACTATTCATTGTTCCTTGAGATGTGATATGAGTTTTTACATGGGGTTTCCCTATTTCTGCAAAAAACATCATTGGGATTTTGATAGGGATTGCAGTCAATCTGTACATTGCTTTGGGTGATATTGATACCTTAACAATTTTCAGTTGCATTAAATTTATACATTACTTTGGGTGGTATTGACATCTTTTAATCCATGGACATGAGATGTGTTTCCATTTATTCATGTCTTCTTTAACTTCTTAATGTTTTGTAGTTTTTATTTTACTAGTCTTTTGTCTCTTTGCTTAAGTTAGTTATTAAGTATTTTATTCTCTTTGATGTTATTATAAATGAAATTATTCTTATAATTTATTTCTCAGATTATCCATTGTTAGTGTATAGAAATGCAAGTAATTTTTATGTGCTGAATTTGTATTTTGCTACTTTGCAAAATACAAATGAATTCATTTATTAGCTCTAACAGTTTGTTTGAATTTTAAGGGTTTTCTACATATAAAGTCATACCATCTGTGAACAGAGATAATTTTACTTCTTCTTTTCCAGCTTGGATATTTATTTCTTTTTCTTGCCTGATTTCTCTGATTACAACATCCAGGATTATACCCAAAAGTGAGCATCCTTGTTTTGTTTCTGACCTTAGAGGAAAAGCTTTCAGTCTTTCACCATTAATTGTGATGTTTGTTGTAGGTTTCTCAAGTATGGCTTTAATTACGTGGACATAATTTCCTTCTATTCTTAGTTTGTTAAATGTTTTTATCATGAAAGGATGTTGAATTTTGTCAAATGCATTTTCTGCCTCAATCGAGATAATGATGTAGTTTTTTTCACTTCATTATGTTAATCTGGTGAATTGCATTGATTGATTATTTATGCCGAATCATCCTTGCATTCCAGGAATAAATCCTACTTGGTCATGATCTATTATGTTTTTATCGTGACTGTTAAACTTAATTTGCTAGTATTTGTTGAAAATTTTTGCATCAATGCTCATAAGAAATATTGATTCATGGTTTTCTTTTATTGTGATGTCGTTGGCTTTTATGTTAGGGTAATGCTGGCCTAATAAAATGAGCTAGAAAATGTTCCCTCCTCTTCAATTTTTTTTTTTTTGGTGGGGGGCAAGTTGGAAATGAATTGCTGCTAGGTCTCTTTAAATGTGTGGTATAATTCACTAGTGAAGTCATTAGGCCCAGGGCTTTTCTTTGTCAGAAGATCTTTTGATTACTGAGTCAATCTCCTTACCCAGTTATACCTAGTTATAGGTCTACTCTGATTTTTCTCTTCCTTTGTGAATTAGCCTTAGTAAGTGCTGTAGTTTGAAACAAACTGTAGAAATTATTCCTGAAAGTACAGTCTTTGGGTGATATGCTTTGAATGTTTGTGTCTCTCCCAAAATTCATATTGAAACTTAATCCGCAAGGGTACACTAGCAAGAGATGGGGCCTTTAAGAGGTGCTTAGACCACGAAGGCTCTGTCCTCATGGTTGGAGGCAGTACCTTATAAAAGGGATTGAGGGGGCAAGTTCACCATTCTCATTCCCTTTTGCTCTTCTACTTTCCCGCCATGCGAAGACACAGGATTCAGGGTGACAACTTGAAAGCAAAGACCAGGACCCTCACCAGACACAGAACCTGCCAGTGCCATGACAGATTTTCCAACCTCTAATATTGTGAGAAAATAAATTTCTGTTATTTATAAATTATCCAGTGTGAAGTATTTTGTTATATAAATATAAATGGATGGAGTAGGTTTTGTGTTTCTAAGAATTCATTTTATCTAGGTTGTCCAATTTGTTGGCATACAATTATTTATAATATTCTCTTATAATCCTTTTTGTTTCTATGGAATTGGCAGTAACGTCTCCATTTTCATTTCTGATTTTAGAAATTTCAATCTTCTCTCTTTTTTCTTGGTCTGTCCGGATAAAGGTTTATCAATTTTGTTAATCTTTTCAAAAAAACCAACTTTTGTTTTTGTTAATTTTCTCTGTTTTTTCTTATCCTCTATTTTATTTATCTTTGTTCTAATATTTATTATTTCCTTCTGCTAGCTTTGGGGTTTAGTTTATTCTTCTATTCTTTATTTTAAGCTCCTTAAGTTGTAAAGTTAGGTTATTGATTTGAAATTCCCTCCTTCCTTCCTTCCTTCCTTCCTTCCTTCCTTCCTTCCTTCCTTCCTTCCTTCCTTCCTTCTTTCCCTCCCTACCTCCCCCCTCTCTCCCTCTTCTTTCTTTCTTTTTCTTTTTTTTTTTTTTGAGATGGAGTTTCACTCTTGTCACCCAGGCTGGAGTGCAATGGCACGATCTCGGCTCACCGCAACCTCCACGTCCTGGGTTCAAGCAATTCTCCTACCTCAGCCTCCCAAGTAACTAGGACTAAGGATGTATGCCACTATACCTGGCTCATTTTAATGCAAGCATTTATAGCTGTCAGTTATGTTAGCACTACTTTTGCAGCATTGTGTAAGTTTTGGTATAGTATGTTTTCATTTTTGTATGTCTCTATTTTCTAATTTCCTTTGTGATTACAGAAAGACATTTTATAATAAAAATGAATCAATCTATCAGGAAAACATAACAATCAAAATAATGTATGCACCTAACAACAGAGACCCAAAATACATAAAGCAAAAACCAACTGAATTGAAAAGAGAAATAGGCAATTGAACGGTAATAGTTGGAAACTTTAATAACTCACTTTCAGTAATGGATAGAACAGCTAGGCAGAAGATCAACAGGCTATGTATGACTTTAACTTTATAAACCAACTAAACCTAAGAGATTGTTGCACCCAACAAGTACAGAATACACAGAATACACATCCTTCTCAAGAGCACATGAAACATTCTCTAGGATAGACTAAATGCTAAACCATGAAACAAGCCACAATAAATTTAAAAGAGCTGAGATTATACAAAGTACGTTCTCCAGCCATATGGAATAAAATGAGAGATTAATAGAAAGCTCTCTGCACGCAGGCAAAAGATATCCTCAAGTAGAAATGGATGATCATCTGTTAGGAATATCAACCTTTACTTTCCATATGCACATAGCTCTGGTACTGGCTACACAGCCCTTTGATTCAAAGAAACCTCTCACTCAAAGAAGCTATGTCCAGGATACTTACAGCCTCAGTTGGGGCTCTAGAAACTTAATCTCACTGGAGAATTCTAAGAGGTTGCATAGACTATGCCTCAGAGTTATTTTCACAGAAGATGAGTTATTTACTTGTTAACTTTCTGCCAATCACTGGTTGAAGTTTGCTTCTAGCCATTAAGTCTCTGGAGATTCCAGCTTGTCCTGTACTTAAGCCAAATGTATTCCTGAAGCCAGGACAAGGCAGGGAGTTGCACTTGTTCACACCAGCAGATCTGGGATAGAGAGTGAACGTCAGGGGCTGCATCTGCCACGATACCCAGGCCCTTGTTCTGGGAATTAGGCCAATAAAGACAACTAATCAATCGCTAGATCTATCCACCTGTATCTACTTATTTCCACAGATATTTATTTAATACGGAAGAAGTATCAGGTTTTATATTAGGAGACGAGACTTTAGTGGGGAGTAAAACAGCCATGGTCTCTGCCTTTTACTCCTCAGAGGCATTTCCAACAATCTGCTGAAAACTGGACCCATTGTCTCCTCCTCCAACGTATTCCTCTTTCCTTCTTTTCTGTCTGTGTAGATGATCACCCAGGCCCAAACTCAGGAATCTTTCTTGACTTTTTTTACTTCCCCATCCAATCCATCACTACACTTCCCAGCGTCCTCTCTCACCTCTCTGGCCTTTTCTCAGTATGTGGCATTTTATTTTTTATTTTATTTTTTAATTTTTTATTGCATTTTAGGTTTTGAGGTACATGTGCAGAACATGCAAGATAGTTGCATAGGTACACACATGGCAGTGTGAGTATGTGGTGTTTTAAACATGTATTATTTGTTTCAGTGATAATACAACTAAGCAAGAAAAGAGTTTCAGTGATTTTCTTAGTGTCTGCCAAGCTGAGTTTTTGTGGTTCAATGATTGTCATTTTCTTTTTTTCTGCAGTTAGCCTCAAAGCCTTTGAGGACAGGTACCACACCTTACTTTTTTTTTCTTACCCCACAATTCTGGGCACAGAGCATTGTTCTTTCCTTAACCCACAGCATTCCTTATCCGACAGTTCTGAGCATTGGCTGAGCACCAAAGACGCCATAACATTTGCTGTGTGCTGACATATCCTCAGCATGGCTAGCTTATCCACTGGGCACAGTAGGCTTGGACCTACAATACTTTCAGGGGTGCATAAATATATTTTTATTTATTTATTCATTTTAAAACCAGGAAAAATGAGTATTACATCGTGAAAACAATAAATATATATAAGTGAATAAAGGCTGGATCATAGTTGTCTTTATACCAGCACAGTAATAAAATACAATTTTTAATATTTTTTCTTTCTTTCTATGGAGGAATGGGCCCATGAAGGCAAAATTGCCGAGGGTCCATGAAAGCGATAATGTAGCCCTGGCTCTCGGTTCATCATCACAGTCTTCCCATGAAGTCAGAAGCTTCTGGACTGGGTTGGAGGCTCCACTACTGTTGGACCTTTGCATTTATGCTTGAAGAACTAAGAGAACTGTGCATTCTGTCTTGTTCTGCCTCTCTTTAAGATTCTAGGACAAATATATCCTCAAGGCCTTTGGACTGGTTGCACGGAAGATAACTTTAAATTTGAGAGGCTCTAACTTCCAACATGGGAGATAAGATGAAAAAAGAAATCCAGACAGCCTGCTTTAATTCTATCCCAATCAAACTTTTATTCAAAGAACTATTTAAAGGACCTGACATATGTGAAAAACAAAACTCTTTTTTTAAACCTTCAGCAATATGACAAAGCTCGTGAAATGAGACCCCCTCCTTCCTGCAGCATTAGATACCCTGTGAGTGCCAAGGTATGGGCCATGCAGGGAGGATAGCTCCGTTTTGCCTGTCCCAGGGCCATCTGTGATACAAATTGTGTGCTTCCTGGACTCCCTGCAAGTTGCAAGCTGCAAGCCTTTGCCTAGCAAATCAGGTTAAGATGAACAAAGGCAGCCTTGAAGCGGGATGTCTCAGAAGGGCACTGCAGGCCAAGGCGTGTGCATACTGTGTTGGGTAAGGGTGGCGTGAAGCAGGTTGGGGAGGCAGAAAGATGTTGCTAGGCAACCGGCCCCGGTGTCTTTGTATATGTGGATATATTTTGTTTGAAGCAGCAGCTGGCAGCCACCACCTTTTTTTCTCTCCCTCCTCCTCCTACCCATGCCCAGAACACAGACCTGGGCTATATGTCTCTGAGAGGTCCTGGGAGGATAAAGTAGGGAACCTGGTTCACACTATGAAAAACACCTGTGTCTGAAAAGGCAAATAACTTTACAAGACAGCATAGACCTGGTGGAGTCTGGGCATTACATCTACTAACCAAGATCTTGGGCAAGTTTATTGAATCTCTCTGACATTCAGGTTTTTTGGCTGTAAAACTGGGGATATAACTTCCTTATAGAGATATTGTAAAGATTAAAGGAAATGTATGCAGATGACCCAGGTTGGTATCTGGGACATAGAAGATACCCAATAATCAGTAAGAGTGTGGTAAGAGTGTGGGCTCAGGCACCAGGCTGCTTGCATCCTCATCTCACCTCTGTCACTTATCTGCAGTGTGGGGGTAATGATAGTACTTACCTGACAGGGTTATTTTGAAGATGAAATGCATTAATAATGCAAAGTGTTTATAGAACAGTGCCTGGCACATAGTAAGCACTCAATACATGTTAATGATTACTTATGATACCATGTGTGGCGTATCTGCATGCATCTGCAGAACAGGTGAGTGGGTGCTAGAGTCGCTGATGTGCATGGGCTCATTTTTAAAGGGCTTTCTGCTTTAACGGGCTGAGACAGGGGAGAAACTGGTGACTTCGGTGCTGTGTTGATTGAGCAAGGACTTTTGTGGAATCTGGATTTTTCAATGTACCGGGTGACTTTGGGCAAGTTACCTTTATAAGAGACCATTTTGTAAACTGGATATAATTAGGGCACCTACCTTGGCTGATGGTCAGGGTTAAACAAGGTGACGTGTCAGGCGATTAGCATAATTTCTGTCCCAGAGCAAGCAGTCAAAATCTGGTGGCTGATACCCTTTCTGGAAACAGACAAAGAAGAGAGGTAGCAGCACGGGGTCTGTGTCCATTCCAACCAGTCCTCATCAGGAAAGGCAACAGGTGGAGATGGAAGACGCTGCTTTTCACAGGGCTCTGTCTTTTGGATGAGGATGAAGGTGCTGAGGCAGAAGCAAAGCTGCTTTGGCCTCCAGGCGCCCAGAGTGACCTGGACCAGGAGAAATGTCCTTCCTTTTACTGCATACATGACCACATCTGTCCACTCTGCGACCGGGAGGATGAAGGCTCAGGGCATCACACCCTGGCATTCTCACAGTGAGAGGGGGTGCAGGGATGGGGGCCAAGTTTCCCAAGAGGAGGCCCCCAGTGACGAGGGCTTAGTAGAAGTTGATGGTGATGGGATCTACAAAATAAGGTGGGAATCAAAGTCGTAAATGTTTTAAATATAGTGACTACTATTAGGGCTCCATCTGGTGAAACTTGAGGCCATCTGGGTAACATGTGCTTAGTTTTATACTCTAAGAGTTAAGAGGAAGAAACCTCACCAAGAACTAGGGCAATTTTGCATAATCTCAGGAATCAGCTTGCACTTTATGAAAGAATGAACTCACATCAGTGGAGAAGAAATGGCAAGAAAGTATAGATGAGGCAAGTCCAAGCGAAGTCCCCAGTGGAGGGATGAGCCGGACGGATGAGCTTACATATTTTGGAGTAGAGCGGCTTTGTGGAAAACCTCAAATCCTTAGCTAGAAAGTTTGAACATGCTCTAGAGATAAGGGCATGTGCATGCTCTAGGGACAATGTTAAATATTTTTGAGCAGAAGGATGACAGAAAAGAATTCGTGGTTCCGGAGAATACAGGGGAAAGTGTGCCATGGGGCGCCAGGAGGCCAGGGTTTGAGTCTTGATTCCTCCTTGCCTTCTGACCATGGATAAACCATGAACTCTTCTGAGACATACAAGGAGGATAATAGCCCATTCTTCCAGGCGAGGGTTAGCATCCAAGGTGTCATGGGAAAGCAGTCTGTCAACTGTACACTTCTGGGCCTGCCTTCTGTACTTTTTCATTTCTTGACTCAGCTTCATGAAGTGTGTATTTCTCTGGGCTTCCCAAGCACCTTACAGATTGGCGCCAATTAGCTGCTGTGGGCTGAAAAAAACCAGATATCCCTTGAAGTATCTTCAATCATAAGGAAACTCATAGGCTCCTATAACCAGAAGTCTGTATGTACAGTAGACTTCAGGACTGGCTTTAGCCAGGGGCCAGAGTCCCAGGTCCCTGCTGTACTCTTGGCTGTGTCCTCTTGTGTGTATTGGCTCCACCCTCCAGCTGGGTTTGAGATGGTTGCAGTAGTGCTAGGACTCAAATCTGTGCAACTGAACCTCTGGAGAAAGAGAAACGGGGTTACTTCCGGTAGCATACCCTGAAGAGTAAGGGAGCTGTTCTAAGAAATGCCAGTAAAACCTCTTTTTACAGCTCAATTTCCAAAAGTGGTCCCATACCTACTCCTGAGCCAATCATCGGCAAGGCAACGAGTTACCGTTAGATCAATGGTTCCCAACAGGGGATGTTTTTGCTTCCTGCCTCTCCTGGCCCTGAATTTGGTATATTTGGCAATATCTGCAGACATTGTGATTGCCACAGCAGGAGGGCAGGGAGAATGTCTGTCACTGGCTCTGGAGGATAGAGACCAAGGACAGAGCGAAGCATCCTACCATGCACTGTACAGGACATCCCTCTACCACAAAGAATTATCCGGGTCAAAATATCAATAGGGCCAAAGCCGAGAAGCCCGGTTTCGGACTATCAGTCCTGCACTCATCTGGGAGAACAGCTAGTGGCCATGAAGATATAAGTGAGGAGCAGCTGCCTGAGCAAAACTGAGGTTTGCCTAAAAGAGGAGGACTAGATTCTGAAACACCCACCCACACTTTACACTGCGACTTTTCTCCATCGTAGCCATTTGTCTTCGTGTGTGGCCATTGCTTATTTATCCCCTTTGTTAGTTTTCTACTGCTGTGTCATAAATTGCCACCGACTTCATGTCGTGAAACAACAGAGTTACTATCCCACGATTTCTGTAGGTTAGAAGTCTGAGGATAGGGCCGGGCACGGTGGCTCAAGCCTGTAATCCTAGCACTTTGGGAGGCCGAGGCGGGTGGATCACGAGGTCAAGAGATCGAGACCATCCTGGTCAACATGGTGAAACCCCGTCTCTACTAAAAATACAAAAAATTAGCTGGGCATGGTGGCGCGTGCCTGTAATCCCAGCTACTCAGGAGGCTGAGGCAGGAGAATTGCCTGAACCCAGGAGGTGGAGGTTGCGGTGAGCTGAGATCACGCCATTGCACTTCAGCCTAGGTAACAAGAGTGAAACTCCGCCTCAAAAAAAAAAAAAAAAAAAAAGAAGTCTGAGGATAGTGTGGCTGGATGCTCTGCTAGCATCTTACTAGGCTGAAATCAAGGTGGTGGGTGGGGCTGCAGTTCTCATCTTGGGCTTGGGGGTCTTCTGACAGGTTCATTCTTTTACTTTCTTTCATTTTTTGAGATAAGATCTTGCTCTGTCACCCAGGCTGGAGTGCAGTAGTGGGGCCATGGTTCACTGCAGCCTTGACCTCCTTGGTTCAAGTGATCCTCCCGCCTCAGCCTCCTGGGACCACAGGCATGTGCCACTACACCCAGCTAATATTTTTTTTTTAGAGACGAGATCTAGGCTGGTTTTGAACTTTGCGATCAAGCAGTTCTGCTGCCTCAGCCTTCCAAAGTGTTGGGATTACAGGTGTGAGCCACCACACCCAGCCCAAGCTCATTCTTGTTATTGGCAGAATTTATTTCCTGTGGCGATGGAACTGAGGTCTCTGTTTCCTTGAAGCTATCAGCTGGGGCCACTCTCAGCTCCTACAGTGCCTGCATTCCCTACCCCATGGCTCCCTCCGTCTTCAAGCCAGCCATGATGCATTGAATCCTTCTCATGCTATGAACCTCTGCTTTCTCATCTGCTCCCAGAAGACTCTACTTTTCTTTTCTTTTCTTTTTTTGAGATGGAGTTTCGCTCTTGTTACCCAGGCTGGAGTGCAATGGCGTGATCTCAGCTCACCGCAACCTCCGCCTCCTGGGTTCAGGCAATTCTCCTGCCTCAGCCTCCTTAGTAGCTGGGATTACAGGCACACGCCACCATGCCCAGCTAATTTTTTGTATTTTTAGTAGAGATGGGGTTTCACCATGTTGACCAGGATGGTCTCGATCTCTTGACCTCGTGATCCACCCGCCTCAGCCTCCCAAAGTGCTGGGATTACAGGCGTGAGCCACTGCGCCCAGCCTGAAGACTCTACTTTTAAAGGGCTCATGTGATAAGGTCAAGCCCATCCAGATAATCTCCCTATTTCAAGGTTAACTGGCCCGGAACCCCATTCCATCAACCAAATTCTTTGCAGAAGCAATTCTATACTCCTTGTCTGAGTCCATTCAGATTGCTGTAACAGAATATCTTAGACCAGATAATTTATAAACAATATTAATTTATTTGCATCGTTCTGGAAGCTGGGAAGTCCAAGTCAAGACACCAGCAGATTCAGCATCTGGTGAGTGACTGCTCTCTGCTTTATAGATGGCAACTTCTCATTGAGTTTTTTCATGGCAGAAGGGATGAGTGAGCTCCCTTAGGCCTCTTTTATAAGGGCACTGATCCCATTTGTAAGGGTGGAGCTCTTAGGACCTAATCACCTCCCAGAGGCCCTATCTCTTAATACCATTGCATTGGGGGTTTAACATGAATTTCAGGGGACTCATTCAGACCACAGCATCCTCATTACCCAGACTCTAACCCTCAGGGTTTGTGTCCCAGGCATCTTTGTGTCCCTAGATTCCAGCAGAATAACTGACAAATTTTTGCTTTTGCTGATAAATGTTGCTTGAATGAATACAAAAATATTAAAACAAAGTCATTTTCTTTTTTTTGATAAAATTACTAGATTGGTCACAAAGTGGATTGTTATAAGCAGAGGATGGTATAATCTCGGCCTTAAAAGGTACATATGGTCATAGAGGAATCTCTCAGTCATTCTGGGAAGCCACATATTTAGTGTGGGATTTATCACAACTGGACATCCCTGGTCCCAGGCACCATATTCTTCATGATGCGGACCAAGGTTTTGCATTGGTTTCTGGCAGACCTGGCAAACTGCTGACATATTAAATGACTTCAAGCTTTTCTGCATTAACTAGTGCTGCGCCAGGTCTCTCCCATTTTGTACAGAATTTTATGCTGCTTCCTACTACTTTTCAGGGGTCCTGACCTATCATTCCAGCCTGTTGGAGACATTTGGGAATTCTGATTTTATTGTTCAACTTTGCTCTCCTGTCTAACTGTATAACACTTGAAAATCTAACAAGTACATTTTCTTAGACTTTGTCCAAATAGTTTATAAAAATGTTAAATGAGGCAAGGCCCAATTCAAAGCCCTTAGGTATATTATCTCTTCAAGCTGACAACAATGATTCAATCAACACTCTTTGCATAGATTGCTCAACTTATGATGGATGAATTGAGTCTTACTTGTATTTCTCCATCATGCTTACAGGCATATTATGAAAACCTTAATCAAATGCTTGGCTGAACCTAAGGTAGACAGTATAATGCATTCTATTATACTCCCAGGTAGACGACACACATCTTTGCAATCAGGTGCATCACACGTCAGGATCGTTTCTTCCAAATGCTCAGTTATGCCCTGCCTTGGAGCACCTCATAGTGTTTTAGTGTAGAGGCACAGGAATCCTTTATCCCTCAGTTTTTATTTGTTGCCTTCTAACATTTTCTAAGTAACAGATGATTCTAGTAGCCTTTATTGTTGATGTGTGAGCTGGCAAGCAATTCTACTTCTTCGTGCATGGCTTATGGGAGATTCCACTTGGGAGAGGAGCTGTCTGTCCCAACCTGCAAAGATTAAAGGTGGGGCTGCAGGGTAGGTGTGAATAACGTGCCCTAGGTAGGTGTGAAGGGATTCTCATTGAGGCACCTGGTGTTTTTCTCTTTGGTCAATTATTTACGCTTGCACTTTCTCCTACCCTCCATCATCATACTGTGGGAAAATCGAAATACCCCTTGTTCACAGGAAAAGGTTGGAGCTCCATGCACTGGAGTTTCTTATTGGCCCATAAGGTTTTCTTCTGATGAAAGACTGAATGCTCCAGGACCCCTAAATGAATCAGTGATACTGTTTACATAGAGTTGTTTTTAGAACACCTGTGAACTTTAAAAGGGAGAAGAGAAAGAGAGTGGAGAAAAATTTAGTTGTAGCATCTTTGAAATGGCCCTCAGTGATCCCTGTCTTCCGGCATTCACACTCTTGTGTAGTCCCCTCCCCCTGCATTGGGTGCTAAGGTCAGCCTGTGTGACCAATAGGCCATAGCAGAGGATTTCCAGGATTAGGTGATGGAAGTCATTCAGCTTCCGTCTCGATTGCTCTATCTCTTTTTTTGACCAGTCACTCTAAAGGAAGGCAGCTGCCTTGTGAGCATTCTAGAGAGGGGCCCCCGTAGTGAGGAGCTAAGATCTCTGACCATTAGCCAGCAGAAACAGAGGCCCCATGCCAACAGCTATGTGAGGAACTTGGTGGTGGGTCTTCCAGTCTGGTTCAGCCTTCAGGTGACTGCAGCCTCGGCCAACATTTTGACTGAACCTCATGAGAAACCCTGACCTGAGCACCCCACCAAGTCACTCTTGGGGGCCTGACCCTCAGAAATGACATGAGATAACACATTTCTATTGTTGTGAGCTGGTACATCTTGAAGGTAATTGGTTATGTAGTAAAATATAACATATACTAGGAAATGCTGAGTGAGATGGTTGAATTTCCTTAAGGGAAGTGAATAAAATGCTCGGTTCCCAGAAAACAGTGAAAGACTAGTGCATTTCTAAACTCAGAACACTGAAGGATAATGTTATCAAACTTACATAGATGGGCCTTTTACCATTTTTAAAAATATCAAAAAGAATACTGTTATTTGTAAAGTGCACACACAGATATATAAGGTAAAAACAGCAAGTACCTTTCTTCTCTTCCGGTCTGACTACTCAGAGCAACTGCTGCTATTAGTTTGGGTTTTATCCTTCCAGATCTTTTCCCAGTCAATTACAATCACACACACACACACACACACACACACACACACACACGCACACACGCACGCAATTATAAAATCTGACATGTGCGTGTGTGCTGTTTGACAAATTTTTTTCTTTTTTCTTTTTTTTTTAATTTTTATTGCATTATAGGTTTTGGGGTACATGTGCAGAACGTGCAAGATAGTTGCATAGGTACACACATGGCAGTGTGTTTTGCTGCCTTCCTCCCCTTTACCCACACTTGGCATTCATCCCCAGGCTATCCCTGCCCAGCCCCCCACCGCTATCCCTCCCCCATTACCCCCAATAGACCCCAGTGTGTAGTAGACCCCCTCCCTGTGTCCATGTGTTCTCATTTTTCTCCCCCACCTATGAGTGAGTATATGCGGTATTTCTTTTTCTGTTCTTGTGTCAGTTTGTTTTACCGTGTTGGTCAGGCTGCTCTTGCACTCCTGACCTCAGGTGATCCACCCACCTTGGCCTCCAAAGTGCCTGGATTACAGGAGTAAGCCACCATGCCTGGCTGACAGATTTTTTTCATTTAACAATATATCATAACTCCTTCCCATGCCAATAGATTCGACTCCAATGTAACTGTTCTAAAAGGTACATTATATCTCATACTGTGGTGCGCCATAATTTATTTACATATCACCTTATCTGTAATAATTTATATTTTACTAATTAATGTACTTATTTGCCATTATACACAATGCCACGTTGAAGCATCTTTGAGCACATGTACAAATATTTCTTTAGGATAAATTCCTGAAAGTAGAATTGAGGGTGAGAGGTGTGTAGATTTAAAATTTTGATAGATATGAGGTGGGTGGATAGATCACCTGAGGTCAGGAGTTCAAGATCAGCCTGGCAAACAGGGCGAAACCCTGTCCCTACTAAAAATACAGAAGTTATCTGGGCATGGTGGCTGGTGCCTGTAATTCCAGCTACTCAGGAGGCTGATGCAGGAGAATTGCTTGAACCTGGGAGGCACAGGTTACAGTGAACCAAGAATGTGCCATTGCACTTAATCCTGGGCAATAGAGCAAGAGTCAGTCTTAAAAAAAATAATAGGCTGGGGATGGTGGCTCACACCTGTAATCCCTGTACTTTGGGAGGTTGAGGCAGGTGGATCATGAGGTCAGGAGTTTGAGATCAGCCTGACCAACATGGTGAAACCTCGTCTCTACTAAAAATAAAAAAAAAATTAGTTGGGCATGGTGGCACACACCTGTAATCCCAGTTACTCAGGAGGCTGAGGCAGGAGAATTGCCTGAACCTGGGAGGCGGAGGTTGCAGTGAGACAAGATCATGTCACTGCACTCCAGCCTGGGCAACAGAGTGAGACTTCGTCTAAACAAAAAATTATAAAAAAAATAAAATAAAATTTTGGTAAATAATGCCTAATTGCCCTTCACAAATGTTCTAATTTCTTTACCCACCAACACTCTATCCTGACATCAGATTGTAAGAATTTTAAATTGCTGATTTGATGGGCAAAAATTTTTAATTTGTCTATATTTGCGTATTTCTCATTTCTAAAGAGCGATCTGCAATTATTTGAATTGTTCTCCTATAAGTAATATGTCATCTTACTGGATACTTCCAAAAGTTTTGTTCATCCAAGATTTTAGCAGTTGGATTATAGCATGTCTCAGCATAATTTTTGGGGTTCATCAAGTTTGTAGCTCATGGAGCTTCTTGAATCCATAGGTTTATATTTTTGCCAAATTTGGGAAGATTGTAGCCATTATTTTTCCCATATTTGTCCTCTGCTATGCATTATTTTTTATCCTTTTCTGGGACCCCAATTTTGATATTCACTCACTCACTGGTCCCTGAGGATTAGTTCACTTTTTTCCCCCAACTCCATTTTTCTTTGTGGTTTATATTGGATAATTTCTGTTGGTTAATCTAGTAAGTTTTAAAATTATAGGTTTTATATTTTTAGTTCTAAAATGTACATTTGGATCTTCGTTATACCTTCTGTTTCTCTACTGAAACTTTTCCTTCCATTAATCTCAAGAGTCTCTTCCTTACTTCTTAGATTTTTTTTTTTTTTTTAGTAATAGCCACTTTAAAGTCTGTGTCAGAAAATTACCACATCTGCATTATCTCAGCATTGGCATTTGTTGATTGTTTTCATGTGGGTTGAGACTTGATGGTTCATTTTACTTTGAGGGCTGCAGGCAGATTAAAGTCTCATCAAAGATGCCCGTGTGTTAATTCCTGGAACCTGTGAATATGTTATGTTACATGACAAAAAGGAATTCAGGTTGCAACGCAATTGTGGTTGCTTGTCCGCTGACCTTGAGGAGATGAGAGTATACTGGATTGTCCTAGTAGGCCAAATATAATCACAAGCATCCTTAAACAGAAAACATTTCCTCGCTATGGTCAGAAGGCGTTGTGACAGCAGAAGAAGGATCAGAAAGATGACACGTTGTTGACTTTGAAGATGAAGAAAGGGGTCTATAAGCCGAGGAATGTGGGCAGTCCCTAGAAGCCAGAAAAGGGAAGGGACAGATTCTCGCTGAGAGCCTCCAGAGGGAACCTGCCCTCCTGACACCCGAACTTAGCCCAGTGAGACTGATTTTGGACTTCGGATGAACAGCACTTTAACATTTAAAAAACTGTGTTGTTTGAAGCCACCGAATGGCTTAAAATGTAAATGGCCACCAGGTTTGTGGTCGTTTGTTTTGGCAGCAATAGAAAACGAACATGCTGAGTAACTTTGTATTGTATCCTAGCTATGTTATGTTATGAGATTCTGGGGTTTTGTTCACATCCTTTGTGAGTATTGCTATTTATGCTTTAACAAGCAATTCAACCTGGATGGATTCAGGTGGAACATTTTGTCAGCCTTCTGTGGGTTGTAGTTCAATGTCAGTTTTGTTTTTCAAGCCTTTGTAGCTACGCAGATCTTTCTCCTGTGTGTGCCAAAGTCATCCCTCATAGCCTTTGGTGTGCTGTTTAGGATCAGATCCACACATGCCCAGCACAGGACTGAGCCCAGTAGTTTATAAACAACTGTATGTGGCCACTTTCTGGAGTTCTTCCCTTTTTGGGCTCTCGCTAGTACCTTTCGGTTCTCTCTGGTTCCCCTTTAATATCTTCTGGTCAAGAAGCCAGTGCTCTCTTTACCCTGCTGGGCTTCAGGCTTCCTATGAACGTGGCCACATTTGGGCCAAGTAGTAGGAGAAGAGTCGGGGGGGAACAAAAGGAATGGGAGATCAGGGCTCCTCCAGTCTGAGTGGAAGGGCTCTCTGCGGGCCCCCACCACAGCCGCTGTCACTGCCACGGCTGTGTGTGCCACAGGACTGCCTGGGCTAGGGTGTGAAAGGATGAAGAAAAGAAAGAAAAGGGGAAAAGATGGGATTTCCCCCACACTCGCTCAGCATTACCTGCGCCTTGAGCCAGAACTAGAGGACACACTTTCTAGCCACACCTGGTGCTCACTTCTAAATTTTGGGCTGCCGCAAACCCAGGCCAGGGGCTACAGAGGACAAATGGCCACTCACTGCTGAGTCAGTGGCACTCTGGGTTCTGGTCTTCTTTCCTAATCCGTCTGCTACCATTTACTTCTCGGGGTCCTCAAATGGCCACTCCATGTGTTCTGTTCAGATTTTATTGCTGCAATCAGGCTGCGATGTGCTTGCCCCTGCCTCTCCTCTTGGTAGCTGCTAACACACTTTCCCTTAGGGGTTCTGTTCTATCAGGGCGGGCTGTGTCAGGTCCTCACCATAGCTCCCTCTTTTCTTGTTGCCTTTAAATAAGAACAGGCCACAGCCCAACATAAATCAATTGTGACAGAGCAACACTCTTTACGAGTGCCATTTACCTGCCCCTGCCCACTCTGTGTTCTAGGACTTTTATTGGAAAAGCCACATAGAGGTCAAACTCTGTCTGGCTATCCCTCTATAAAGAAAACCAAAGAGTGTCATGCAGTATTTTATGAGCAACAAATGGATCTGCTGAGAATGACAGAATCCTCCCTATGAATTAGAAGCATGGAAGCATACACCTCAACATGTAAGCATGTTACCTATAACAAACTATTGCTGTCTGGTATAAACTAGGTTCTCCTCACTGAAGAGCTGGTGGAACTCTTCTGATGGTGTGGCTAAGAGAATGGAGTTTGCTCAGGTGTGAGCTCGTCCTCTTGCTCACCTCTCTGCGTGTGCCTGAACTTTGAGAAAGCGTTCTTATACGAGGTTCCTTATTGTTTTTTGGGAAGGTTCTAAGTCACTGCTCATGTTCAAAGTCCATCTATTGCATTGCAAGGGTGGCTTTTCATCTATCCTTTATACTCTGAGAAGTGCTGGTCCTTACTTTACGTGTTTTTCTCAGAATGCTTTTCCCTGTTTGCTTAATATGGCAGCTTGGTTTCCCAGCCTGAGCAGTGAGTTGCCTGACCATCTGCCTCTGTCTTCTGCCCTTTGGTTTGTAATTGGTCTATGCCAAAAATAATGGGTTTTTAAACTCCTTTGGTAAGAAAAACAGATTCCCCTCGTCGGGCAGAGAAAAAGGGGGCCAGGATGCTTCTGTGCTACTAGTAAACATTTTCACTTAATTATTTCTCACCCAATTGTCATGTAGGCCAGTGCTTATCAAATATTAATATACATATGAATCATCTGAGGATTTTATTTTACTTTTTATTTTTTGGAGACAGAGACTCGTTCTGTAGCCCAGGCTGGAGTGCAGTGACATGATCTCGGCTCACTGCAACCTCTGCCTCCCGGGTCCTGGTTCAGGCAATTCTCCTGCCTCAGCCTCCTGAGTAGCTGGGACCACAGGTGTGCGCCACCATGCCTAGCTAGTTTTTGTACTTTTAGTAGAGACGGGGTTTCACCATGTTGGCGAGGCTGGTCTTGAACTCCTGACCTTATTTATGATCTACCTGCCTCGGGCTTGCAAAGTGCTGGGATTACAAGTGTCAGCCATCACTCGCAGCCTTAGGATTTTATTAAAATGCACTCTGATTTAGTTGGTCTGGGATGGGAACTGAGAGTCTGCATTTCAAATACACTCACCAACGATATTGATCCTACCAGGCCTGCTGTAGGCACTTTCAGGAGCTAGGACAGAGGCCACACAAGAGCATTTATCATTTGTATTTTAAGAGTTTTACTGAGAGTGGCAGTGGTTCAAAAAAGAATATAAAAAACAAATCTGTGACTGCTACGTTGTTTAAGAAATGTTACTAAGCTCTTCTGATCATTGTCTCAGGTTGGTTCCCTGGGAAGCTTACTCTGAGATGGAGATTAGCATGTGGGGACATATTAGGTAGTGCTCTTCCCTGTGAAAGAGGCAGAGGAAGCTGTGGGGCTGTGATGCAGTCTCTGAAGCAAGGATGCTGTTTTAGAGTTGTGCTGAGCTCAGGGAAAGGGGGCCGAGCCTTTATAACAAACCCTGACCAGTCATTGGCTGCAGGCTGCCCCAGGAAGGGGATGTGACCTTGACCAAGGGGACTCTTTTCACTGAGGCACTTCCTGTCCAGAACAGGCAGCTGGGGCTATTTGTAGCAGGGCTTTCAATACCAGAGGAACCATGCGGTAAAACATCCTGACCCCACTCAATGTGGACCCTGGTTTCTCCTCTAGCTGATGAGCTAGCTTGAGCCCTCCTCTTCATTCTTATGCTGAAATTAACACCCTCAAACATAATTCCTTCTCACTACCTAGACCTGAAAAGCCAACTGCAGTCAAGTAGTGTCACTTCAAGCCTCTCGGTGGATGGTTCACATTCAAACTATACTACAAGGCTACAGTAATCAAAACAGCATGGCACTGGTACCAAAACAGAGATATAGACTGATAGAACAGAACAGAGGCCTGGAGGCAACACAACATATCTACAACCATCCAATCTTTGACAAACCTGACAAAAACAAGCAATGGGGAAAGGATTTCCTGTTTAATAAACGGTGTTGGGAAATTGGCTAGCTATGTGCAGAAAGCAGAAACTGGACCGCTTCCTGACACCTTACACTAAAATTAACTCCAGATGGATTAAAGACTTAAACATAAGACCTAACACCATAAAAACCCTAAAAGAAAATCTAGGCAAAACCATTCAGGACATAGGCATAGGCAAGGACTTCATGACCAAAACACTAAAAGCATTGGCAACAAAAGCCAAAATAGACAAATGGGACCTAATTAAACTCCACAGCTTCTGCACGGCAAAAGAAACAGTCATTAGAGTGATTCAGAAACCAACAGAATGGGAAAAAATGTTTGTAGTCTACCCATCTGACAAAGCGCTGATATTCAGAATCTACAAAGAACTAAAACAGATTTACAAGAAAAAAACAAACAAGCCCATTCAAAAGTGGGCAAAGGATATGAACAGACACTTTACAAAAGAAGACATACATGAGGCCAATAAACATATGAAAAAATGCTCATCATCACTGGTCATTAGAGAAATGCAAATCAAAACTACCTTGAGATACCACCTCACATCAGTTAGAATGGTGATCATTAAAAAATCTGGTGACAACAGATGTTGGAGAGGCTGTGGAGAAATAGGAACACTTTTACACTGCTGGTGGGAGTGTAAATTAGTTCAACCATTGCAGAAGACAGTGTGGCAATTTCTCAAGGACCTAGAAATAGAAATTCCATTTGACCCAGCAATCCCATTACTGGGTATATATCCAAAGGACTATAAATCGTTCTACTATAAGGACACATGCACACGAATGTTCATTGCAGCACTGTTTACAATAGCAAAGACCTGGAACCAACCCAAACGCCCATCGATGATAGACTGGACAGGGAAAATGTGGCACATATACACCATGGAATATCATGTAGCCCTCAAAAACGATGAGTTCGTGTCCTTTGTAGGGACATGGATGAACCTGGAGACCATCATTCTCAGCAAACTGACACAAAAACAGAAAATGAAATACCGCATGTTCTCACTCATAGGTGGGTGTTGAACAATGAGAACACATGGACAGAGGGAGGGGAGCACTACACACTGGGGTCTGTTGCGGGGAATAGGGGAGGGACAGCGGGGAGAGGGGAGTTGGGGAGAGATAGCATGGGGAGAAATGCCAGATGTAGGTGAAGGGGAGGAAGGCAGAAAATCGCACTGCCACGTGTGTACCTATGCAACTATCTTGCATGTTCTTCCCATGTACCCCAAAACCTAAAAAGCAATTAAAAAAAAGTTTCTAGGCTAGATTTTTTAACACTGGGAAGATTCTTTTTAACATTTCTTCATAACTTCCTTCTAAATCAGAGGTTCTGATGGCCATAAGAGAATCTCTATCTGAGGCTGAGGGAGTAATTTGAGGCCTAAAAAGAAACGATCTCTCTTTCTTGCAGAGAACAAAGGCCTTGAGTTATATGAAGGCTGAACTGAAAGGAGAAGTCTTAGGACTAAAAAAGTCAATTTGTAGAGGAATGAGGACAGAAAGAGCATAGGACAGGCTGTTCAATGATTTTGCCTCACTGATTGCATAATGTGAACTTTAACCTCTGCTAAGTATAGTTTGTGCCCTGAGAATCCTTCACACTTTAGTAAAAATAGTTGTACACTTGAATGGCACATGTGCGCAATGACTGCAGGGAAAGGGCTGGGAGGTGCTGGGAGAGGGAGGGAAATAAGCCAGGAATCCTTGGGGCAGGGCATCTTGAGTCATCTTGCCATTTAAATGCTCTAGGCAGCAATGGAGGTAGTTGCCCAACAGAAACAGCAGCAGGAGGCAGCTGGAGGCAGCTGGATGGTGGCCTGGAAGCTCCCTGGGCAACTGTGTAATGAAGCCGTGGGCTGCACCAAAGTCCACCACCACCTCCATACACCTTGCCTCTGTTGGTACCTCCCACCTGAGCTGAACTGTGACATGTGGGGGACAAAGCTTCCTGCTCAAGGTAGATTTTTGCAGCCCGAACGTCGGGAAATCTAGCCCTCCAGTGTGAGAAATGTTGGCATTGAAGTGTGTGGGTAATGAAAAAGAGCCAGATACCAGGGAGCAGGGGCTCACCCGGGGCCTGGGCAGGAGCTCTACACAAAGGTAGGCTCAAGAGCAGAGGGCCACACATACCCTACAGTGGTCTGGAGACCCCCTTGACTGGGAGGGATCTCTGTGCCACCACTGGACACAGATTGATGCCAGAGATAGGGGCCAGGGTTGCTGGCACAGAATCAAGTGTCCTGGTGGTGGGAACACTAAGTTTAACTCTGATGCATGGGCAAAGGAAAATACAAGAGGAATAAAGAAAAAAAGGGCGTGGTTTTGCTTTTTCACTGGGGTGACTTTGGGAATCAAAGGCATTAATTGTTGCTATTTGCTTACGCCAGCTCCATGCTCCGATCCCTGTGGCACCAGAACCTTGCATATGCTTCATGTTCAGAGATGAGAATGGAAGTGGCATCCGAGGCCCCAGGGAAGGACTGTGTTGACTTATTTGTGCAATCACCTGAGGCATTTTATGAGGGCTAGGTTGTCAGAGAATCGTGTCAGGCAGGTAGAAGTAACGTTAAGAGGGGAGAGATGTCTCTGCCCCAGCCAGTCTCTGCTAGCCTTCACCCTATCCCCTAAGAGATTCTTCTGGTGACTCAAAGCACATAGTAGAAAACCTTACACAAATGAAGTCACACAGAAACTTCTCAACCTGAACAAAATGAGACAAGAAACTGAACAGACAGACCCACCTCCTGGGGCACTAAGTGTGCCCAGCCACCGATTTACATGAATATTTATTCCAGCAAGAAAGGAGAGAGCAGAAGCCAGGAAGAATTCAGTGGTACAGATCCTGTACTAAGCACTTTTCACAAATGCCATAATTATCTTTTTTTTTTTCTCTTTCACTAGATGACTTCAGTCTATGTCTTTGCCATTTCCACCTACATGTAAAAAGAAGAGTTGCATTTATTGAGAAACTACTATATACTTCATATACTAATCTACAACAACCTAATGGGATAAAACAATTTTTTAACAAAACACATGAAGGAAACTCAGAGAGGATAGGTCTATGTATCAGGGTTGGGGATTATAAGCCCAGTTCTGACACCAAAATCTTGCTCTCTAGTGATTCTCAACCTGATCTGCATATGCACATCACCAAAGGAACCCTGGAAAATGCCAGTGCTCTGGCCCCACGCCAGGCCAAATAAATCAGAAACTCCGGATATGTGGGTTGGCACTGTATTGTAAAAAACAACACCAACAACAAAACAAAACAAGAAACCTTTCTGAATGATTCCAGTGCATCCAGGCTTGAGAATCACTGGGCTCAGTATACTTTCGCCTTCTCATTACCGGAAGGACAAGCCCTGTGTTCCAGCCATCTGCACACTCTTCGACTTTTCAGAAACATCCCGATCCTTCCAGCTTGTCCACAGAGGCGCAACCAATGAAGGAGACACTTGAAGGCCTAAGGATCAAGACGTAACTGATGCAGGCATTCTTGTCAGCTGCACCTAAAACGGTCTGATGAACCCAATTTGAATT
Source organism: Saguinus oedipus (assembly GCA_031835075.1). Taxonomy (NCBI): domain Eukaryota; kingdom Metazoa; phylum Chordata; class Mammalia; order Primates; family Cebidae; genus Saguinus; species Saguinus oedipus. The sequence goes on from CM063175.1 coordinate 88,732,650, forward strand.
GCGCTGGAAGAGAAACAGCAGTTCTGGGAGAGGTTTACTAATTGCTCTGCATTTGTTATATGGTGTAGTAGGAAACGCACTGCATTTGGAGCCGTAAACACGAGATTCTTATTTCTGTCTGCTTGCTAGCTAGCTTTACTGTATGAAGACAATTTCTTTACCCACCTGGACCTCAACTCACTTACTTGTAGAATGTGGGTGTAGGATTTGTTGGTATCTGAAATTCCGTCCGCTATCTGCCATGTGGAGCATGACATCACTGCTGTCTCAAAACCTTACAATATTCATCTAGAAGAAGGCTGTGTCATCTACTCAGTGAGAGTTTATCTTAATTTTAAAAATCCTTTTATGTAAGAAAAGTTACGAAACCACAAAAAGTCATTTTCCCAAATAAAAATTAGGCCAAGCTCTCTCTGTCTCTCTTACTACCCTTTAAAGAACAGTCTGAGGTAACTTAGAGAATCGAATGCTTATGCTTAAATGTTCATTTTAGGTTTCTTCGGTGACATCTGTGACCTTGACTTTTAATTACTCAGGAGTGGCAAGTATGGAACCTAAAGTGGCTTGTTGACACAAGATGCCTGGAAATTAGGTTACCCTTCACATTTTCTAAAAGTAGTTTGTGATGGAATTATTAAGGATGCATTCATTCTACAGAAGATGAATTTAGTCCAGTGGTGATTCTGTAATTTAGACATTATTCATACTTGCTGACAATGAATATTAAAAGGAGTCCAAGGACATAGTCCAGTGAGGCTTTTGCCAGCCTGGGGCTTGTACATTGCAGATACCCAGAAACCCAATGGTAAGCCTTGTCCTGGGATGGGGGCTGCGGATATTCTAAAGAGCTAATTTGCAGCCTCCTACCAATGCCTTGCTAAGGCACCATGGAGCAGCAGATGTACTCTGACAGATTGGCTGAAGTGTGCAAGGCTCTACTGAGAAGTCAGCCACTTAGTCGTGTGTGGGAATGGGAGCTGAGAGCAGACACTTAGTGATATTGATTAATTCTGTGTTTCCAAACTGAGTTCAAAGGTGTCTGGGGTCTTGGGAGATGTCCCAGAGGAGGCCTCAGAGTGGGCAGGAGATGCTGAGCAGGGGAGGTCACTAGAACCACCTTCTGATGCAACCCACGAGGCTGTACTTTTCTGCAGTGCACCTCTCTAGGCTTTCCTGGGGAAAATGTCCTGGGGCAAACATATAAAACCTTGACTTGAGCTCCACTGGAAATTGCTCATTCTTAAATGTTATTCTCCAGAATTCTGTCCTTAGGTCTTTTCTCACACTGCATCAGCAAGCACTTTCCCTTCTAACAGCATGGTCTGTTGGTGATGTTTCCTTGTATTGTTTCTACTAAACAACCCTTCCAACCCCATGGAAGGGCATTCTCACCTGACTCAGCCAAGAAGTATTTAACCAACATCTACTCCTGAGAGTAGATTAAATTAAATACGTTTTCACCTCTGTAAGCAGGACCTATAGGACCTCATAAAAGGAATCCTCCCCTCTGTGAAGATAAATATGTATTTTAAAATAGCACAAATTAAAGAAGAGTTTCGTACCATTTGCCTGGGCCTTGAAGTTCAGCCTTTGATTGGCAGATGGGTGGTCATGCTCACCCAAGTCACTTCAGGGGCCAGCAATGAGTGTGGAGGGTGCAGAATGCAGCTTGAGCTCCCATCCCACTCCCTCCCATCCTCTCCAGAGCTCACAGCTAGTCAGGCTTTTTTCTCTCCTCTCTTTCCATGGGACACTACCTTGGGAGATGGCCTGTATAGGCCCGGAGCTAAAGCCTTCACATTCCAAGGACTAATCACAAACTGGAACAAATCCCTCTAGAAAGTTCAAGGTGCAGCCCGTGAGAATAGTATGTTCCAGCCTGAGGTACTTAAGAGCCTGAATACCACGGTTCCTGGCTGGCACAGGTGTTTACTGAGAGCTGGGCAGCCCAGTTTTGTCTTGAGGCAGGCTTTTTGCCCCATTACAGTTCTGTTTCAACAGTCCGGTGGTTTTAGAGTCACTTCTCTTCTCCCCACACTGCTTAGCCATAATAAAGATAGACTATGGAGATCAGATTTCTCTTTGTACACTGTGTTTTCATTCCTTCTGATTAAACATTTCCTGTGTTTTCCTAGCCTGTGACAACCCCGTCAAAGCCTCAGTCAGGTTCCTCAGCCTCCAGCCCTTAGCCCCAGTTGTTGTGAAATCAAGATGAGGGCTATGTTCTCTCAAGATTTAGGGCCCCGGTTTTCTTCCTAAGAAAACAACTTTGAAGGTAACAAGCGATTGTTAATTATTTGGTGATCCCCAGGCCCAGATGCAGGTATGCTTCATCTTTTGTGTAATATATTCCCTGAAATGAGAAAGTATTTTTATGCACTAATGCATACTTAAACTCATTCTTAAGGAGAGGAAAGAAAACTACTTTTGAAATTGCTCCCGAATTAATCTGTAGGTTTGGATTTTTCTAAACATTGGGTTTCCTTCTGGTCTAACCGTGAACCCCTCACCAGAGAAGGTGGAGTGTTTCCTTCTCCCTGTGAATGCCCCAGTTGCTCCTCCGTTGTCCTGTCCCACAGAGAATGAGCCCAGACTCCCTTCTAGTTTTCGGCCATTATTCGTCTATTCGTCTATTCGTCTTACTCTTCCCTGGGCTCACACAGCCTGCTTCTGAATGGTGTCCTTGTGGGTGAGATGTTTCTGAAGCCTGCGGCAGCAACGGCGGGTGCCCTGGGGCTGCCTGGTATGGGATCCTGCTTGTTCGAGGTGGTTTGGCCAAGCCCACGTGATAGCCTCGGCAGTATGAATAGAATCCACGTCAGTGTCTTGTTCATCCTAAGGAAGAGGAAGGCGGACAGCATTTAGTTTTGTGATGACTTAGGTTGACGATGTCTTTCTTCCTGTGGATGATTTCTGAGCTCTGACAAATCTAGGAATCTCACTCATGCAAAAATTTATGGAGAAGAGACCCTCCCTACAGAATGAGCAATCAGGGTAGTTGCTTTGGGACTCCCTTCTCTAGAAACTGTGGCAACTGAGGAATTTGGAGGGGCAGTGCTGGGGATCACATTACCTCCCAATTATTACCGGCAGGCATGTTTCCCTCTATGGCCTATTGGTGATTCCTTGCATTGCTTCCTCCACCTAACGGCTGGGTTGGATTTTGTGAGTACCACTGACCAAAGCTGACCTTGATGTTCATTTAGGCCGGAATTCACTGTGCGTAGATATTATGAGAGTAGTAAACAGGAGACCTGCCCTCTGTCACGAACCTTCACTTCAACTGCATTGGGAACTGCTCTTAAATGTCCTCCAGAGTTTCGTTCTTAAGACATCTCTCATACTACATCCTCTATGGGCAATTTCATCTATTCCTGTGGATGTAACGTCCACCTACATGCTGAGGTCTTCTAGATTTCGGTTTCAAGATTTCTCTAAGACATCCAGAGTCACATGTCTCGCTACCCTTTGCTTTCTCTATGTGGGTGTCTTTTAGGTGCCTTGAATTAGGAATAGAAAGTTTAACTCATTAGCTTCTTCCCCAGCCAGGTTTTTCTTCTGCGGCACTTCTGGTGGGTTGCATCATCACCGTCACATACACGTAAACTCAACACAGAAACTTAGGCGTCAGCCTAGAGCCCTACCTCTCCCTTTGTCTCTATTACATGTTACTGACCTGCTTTAAAAACATCAAAGGTTCCCGTCTCCTTCAGAATTGAAATGAAACTTTTTAGCATGGCACAAAGGGCCCTAGTCATCAAGACCCTGAGTATGTATATGATCCATGCACTTGCTTCAGCCAAGGGTAGTTTTGGCAGCTTTGTGAATTAGCTGTTTTTGTACACGCATCCTTTGGATAAGGTTTTTTTTTATTATTATTCTGGAAACACCCTTCACTTTTTTCTCCTTTACTAACTTCCATTGCTTCAAGGCTGCTCTGGTGTCATCTCTAGAAAGCTTTGTCTGACATATCCCCTCCTCCCTCTAACAATGTCCCATCTTGGTAATTAATAGTTATTACATTTCTGCTAGGGACTTAGTATTTCAAATATATTTACATATCTTATCTTTTTCTAATCTGCTCATTAATCCTGTAAAAAAGTATCATTATCCTGGTTTCATAATAAGGAAACGGGGCTCATAGAGGTAAGGAAACCAGGGAGCTTATTAAACATGCGACTTTTCAGGCCTCCCCCCAGGCCTCTGAGTGAGAATCTCTGCGGGTTGCTTCAGCAATCAGTTTTAATGGTTTCTCCGGGTGATTCTGAGGCACGCTGAAGGTTGAGGAGCACTGCGTTACAGAGCGTGGAGAAACTGCACGGACCAGGAAGACAGCAATTCTGGAAGGCTGGTCCTCTGGAAGGGACCTTTCTCTTAAGTGCTTGAAAACCAACTTAATGTCACATAAAGGTAGTCCAGATAGGACTTTAAGATGGAAATTAGCTGAAGGATGAACTGGAATACATGGGTTACATAAGCACAGGCAAATTATAGTCAAATACACTGATGAACTTTAGGAAAATCCTCCTTGAGACCGTGACTACAGACTAGATATGATCTTGTTTGGTAAACAATTAAGTCTCCTTAAAGTGTCCTCTGGGAAAAGAGTGAATTAGAGGCAGATCATCTCAAGTATATATATCACCTTTTTTTTTTTTTTTTTTTTTAAGCCTACAGCACCTGGTATTCCCAGGCGGTCTCCCATCCAAGTACTAACCAGGCCTGACCCTTCTCAGCTTCTGAGATCAGACGAGATCAGGCACGTTCAGGGTGGTATGGCCGTAGACCCTTTTTTTTTTTTTTTTTTTTTTTTTTAAGCCACCCACCTTTTCTCTTGGGTTAGCAAATGTTTCCCTTTCCAACTTAGGACTATAGAGGGGTAAACGAGGATTTAGGATGACTGTCAGGAGTTCTTATTTTTTGTTAGGTGGTCTCTTGCAGTTGAAAGTCTTTCCTTCCCAAAGGTATGCATTCTTCTCTAAAGATAAAATTTCAGGTCAGTATGGGACATTTGGGGAGCAGAAATACTTAACCTAAGAGGATGACCTCCTGTGAGTCCTTATAGAACTGACCCTGGTAATAACCAAGAAGTGACACAGAGTATGTTACAGAATATTTATGGGGCATCCTTAACCACCACTACTGCTGCTGAAAATAATAGCAGTAATAACTGCCATCTATTAAGCACCATTTTACAGGTAAGGGTACTGAAATTTAGAGAAGCAAAGTAGTTTGTCCCAAGTTACAACATGGAGTTATTAATAGGTCTTTGCAGAGAATTCAAGATGATACAAGATGAAAATAATCTTTTTTTCTCCCACCTACCTCTAACAGTATCTTATACTCTAAATGTTTTGAAATATCATTTACACTCAGTATTACATCAAAATTTTGATATTTATTAAACTTGCTTCTAAATCTTGTTACTTAATGCACCAATAAAGAGGTAGAAATATTACTATGGCACAGGTTTTATAAGTATTCTGATAGCTTTTAACATTATTATATTTTAATAAAAAATGTTTGCTCTGTGATCTTATGCACTTTATTGTATGCATTTAAAAGCTTCATACTGGGAAATGGTCCACATGCTTCAATCCCAGTTGCTAAAGGGATTTACAATATTAGAAAAAAAAAAAAAAAAGGGCAAGAGCCCCTGTGGGTGGCTGGGCTTGAACTCAAACCCCACTCTGACTGATCATAATACCCTATTTTTTCATGCTACCTGCCCACATGGTTTATTTTTGCCCAAGGTTAGCAGTACATTAATGACACTTTGTCAATACTCAGCCCTGCAGCCAACCAGAACTATTCAGTCCATTAGACACAAAGGGAAAGCAGCTGGGCACAGGGAGTGCCTCTCCCGGTGGTAAGTCACAATCTGGGTTAGTCCTTCAACTGAAACCAAAATGCTTTGGCCTTCAGAATGAACCTGTGTACCCTATGACAGAGGAAATTTCAAAACCATTAGCAGCATTCATCATGTTTATTGAGTGCCAATATGTGTTGGTTTCTATCCTGGCACCTTAAGAGAAGTTTAGTAAATATTTATGGGCAGACATGATGCACAGGCATTGTAATAGGCAGTGGGAAGAAAGGAGGAAAAAGACTGAGTTTCTGTTTCAGACAAAGCAGTCCAACAGGGCAAAAAAGAGGCCAACTATTTGTCAAAGTATTTATCAGAAGTTAGGGTTGGAGAAGCCCAAGGAAGAGAAGGAATTAGCTAGAGCCACGAAAGGCTGGCAGGGTAGGTGGATTGGGGTAGAGGAAGGCCTGGAGCCATCAGGAAAAGGTAGTGTTTTTGGCAGAACTATGGTTGACTATGTGACTGTCACACTCTTGGGCAATGGCTTACCAGTCCCTACTCAACCTGGAGCCCCGAGACCTCTCTCCGCTCTCCTCGTGCTTTCTCCGTTGCTTACCCCAGGACAGCTGCTCTTCTTTGAACAGCTCGAGCCTGTGCCTGCCTCAGTGCCTTTGCATTTGATAGTCCTTCTCCAGAAATACTCTTCCCTTGAAATTTTGGAGGCCCACTTCCTCATCTTGATGTTTTTGAGCAGATGTTACCTTTGGAGTAAGGCTTTTCGGGTCACCCTATTTTCTTTTCCTTCTTCTTCTTCTTCTTCTTCTTCTTTTTTTTTTTTTTTGAGACAGTCTTGCTCTGTCGACAGGTCCCAGACTGGAGTGTAATGGCATGATCTCGGCTCACCACAATCTCCACCTCCCAGGTTCAAGCAATTCTCCTGCCTCAGCCTCCTGAGTAGCTGGGACCACAGGCACGTGCCACCGTGCCCCAGTAATTTTTGCATTTTTTTACTATTGACGGGGTTTCACCATGTTGGCCAGGATGGTCTCGATCTCGACCTCGAGATCTGCCCACCTCGGCCTCCCAAAGTGCTGGGATTCAGGCATGAGCCACCGGCCGGGCGGGATGACTCTGTTTAAAGCCACAGTCTGTCTCCTCACCCCAGCACTCCACCCATTTCCTGCTTTGGTTCTCCAAAATAGTGATTATCACCGACACTGTACCAGTGATTCTTAAACCTGACTACTTACTGTAATCACCTAGAAGTCTTATTAAAACAACTGAGGCCACCCCCAGATCTCTGATTCAGTAGATGTACGGTCAGACCCAAGAATCTGCATTTCTAAAAAGTTCCCAGGTGATTCTGATGCTGCTGATCTGGGAACTCGGTTTGAGAACCATTGCATTATACATTTTATGTCTATTGCCTGCCTGTTTCCCCTAGAAGGTAAGCTGTTTACAGCAGGGATTTTTGTGTTTTGTTCACTGTTGTACTTCCAGTGTCGGAATCGAGCCTAGAGCATTGAGAATGTAGCTGTTGAGTAGAGAGGCAAATGTGGAATGCTGGTGTGCGGTGTGCTCGAAGTTTAAAAAAGAAAGTTCAGACCGTATCCGTGCTAACTTGTCGTAGTAATGATACTTTATTATTATGAATGGACATATATTTTAATAAACACAACTACCAATTATTGAAGGTTTCTACTGTGCCAGGCCATTTAACCATGAGGTTAGAGAGACTTTGCTTTGCTTTGTATGCTTTGCTTTGTATGCTTTGCTTTGCCTCAGGTCACACAGTATACATAGTAAATGGCATGGGTCTGCCTGACTTCAAAAGCATGGCCTTAACCACTGTGTTACAAAGCTGTCTCATAATTGACTTTCGAACTTTTTATTTCAAAATAATTGTAGATTGACTATTATTGTGCAAGTATGTATCTGTTTCGAGCATTGCAAAGATGATACAGAAAGTTTTCATAAACTCTTCATCCAGCTTCCCCTAATGTTAACATCTTACATAATCATGGCACATTCATCAACACTAGGAGATTAACGTGGGCACAATAGTATTAACTAAACTTCAGATTTTGTTGAGATTTCACCTGTTTTATCATGAGAATGTTCTTTATCTGTTCCTGGATTCAGTCCAAGATGCCATTGTCTAGCAATTTTTAGAGACTTACTACTTGAGAAACTTGAATGTGGGCAGCGTGAAGTTCTGATGACACAAAGAGGATGAAAACGCACAGCCCTTGAGGCGCCTATGACAGGAAACAGACCCAGGAGTAAAGGGGTCTTCCTGGGGCAGAGGGAAGCTCAGGGTGTTCTAAGGGCCAAAGCAAAGTGGAAAGACAGGCAAGCAGTGGAGTTTGAGTAGGTGTCCTGGCAGCCATGCAGGGGGACCTGTGTGAATAGATACTGAAAGTCACTGAGTTTCAGCAGAGGGAAAGGCTGGAGAGTGATGGTGGTTATGGAGAAGCAATCGGAAGTGACTGGTCAGGAGACACCAAGAACTGAGATGTTACCCATCAGTTCCAGGGACTAGTGAGGCTCTCTTCCAGGGTGCCAACATAGTGCATTATTTGTTTGTATTGGAATCTTCTAGCTGGAGTGTGTAGGCTAAATGCTTATCTTTTGATAATAAACCTAATTGTTTGTTTAAGACTTCCCGTGTCATTTGATTATTCAGTCATGTACCACATAGCGATGTTTTGATCGATGATGGGCCACACAAATGATGATGGTTCCATAGGATTATAAGGGAGCATATGCAAAATCTGATATATGGGACTTGATATGGGCATTGCCGATCAAGCAGGGTAACAACTGATATTCAGCAACTGTGCTGGGATATTTGGTTTTCCAAATGAAAAAATATTTAAATAAAAACATATAAACCATCTACGTTTGTGTAAGTACACTCTACGATGTTTGCTCAAGGACTAAATTGCTTCCTTACACATTTTTCAGAATGTATACTTAATGTTAAGTGACATATGACTGTACTTACATATGGTGGGGGGCAGTGTGAGATAGCAATTAATAGCACAGGCTCTGAAGAGAAACTGCCTCGGTTGAAATTCCACCAGACTCCACCTTTTCCCACTACGTGACTTGGAGAGTTACTTACCTCTCCATGCCTTGCATTTGCCCATTTCTAAAATGGGAGTAACACCAACACCTATCCCACAGTGTTGAAAGGATGAAATGAAATGGTGACGGTAGGTACTTAGCACACTGCCTGCACACAGTAAACAGTCAGTGAACATCAGCTATTACTGTGCAAGTATGTATCTGTTTCGAGCCACGCCTGTATTTAGTAGATGAAAGCCGAGACACCTGAACAACCCGAATAACACTTTCTAAGAGCTTCGTGTATACAGTCTCGTTATACCTTCAGCATGGTTATTGTGCCTGTTTTACAAACAAGGAAAGTAGAACATAGCAAAGTTAAATGACAAACCTGCAATCGACGAAAACAGCCAAGTCGTTTATTTAAATTCCGAGATTTTTTATGCCACTACCGGAACATTGACCAAGGTTCATTAACATTAAGGAACAGTTAGAAAAATAATGAACTGTCTGTTCTTTGGGTCCTATCTAGAAGATTAGCCTTTATCAGCAGTTTTGCTGCATATAATATTTTATGAGTCTGCCTTACTGTGGTGAAATGTGAGACTTGTGAACATTTGAGCAACCTGCAGATGCAGACTGCTTTCACTTTCGGAGGGCCAAAGATCCCCTAGGGTCTGACAATTGTTGATTGTCATAAACGCAACTCACAGATTTGGGCCTTGGAGGTGAGTCTTAGGGGTTGAGCAGATCAGAATCACTTTCCTGTGTAACTTCAGGTGAATTGCTTAACCTTTAGGATCCTTGGTTTATTCTGGGAAATGGGGGTTCTACTACTGACCTCTTAGGGCTGTAGGGAGGTATACAAGACATATACATTGTACAGACCCTGGCATTCAGACAGCTTTCATTAAGTGGGAGTCATGTCTTCCTAGTCCATCCGTTTCTCATAGTTGTGAATTATCTTTGATAAAGGGCATGAAATAGCATAGATGTACAAGGAACTCAAAATATAATTTTATCAGAGGTGTTAAATGTAAGGAAGGAACATGCTTTAAAAATTAGTTTTTGGGCAGATAATAAAACCAAGATGTGTTTTTCTCCATTAAAAACTCTGAGAAGTAAGGATCAGCAATTGGATGCTGTAGTTCTCACTTTAAATACATTTGAAATTTTACTGTGCTAATGAGGGCTGACATTTTGATGGCATTGGTGACTTCAAGTGTCTCCAGTGGCCTGGTGTCATTGTGGAGGACAGTGTTAGACTGCTATGCTGGACAGACCGTATCAGAAAGGGAGTCCGGACCACAGCAGGCCTCAGCTGACATGTATATGGGGCCCAGAGCTGAATACCATGTCACCTATATGTCTAAAATGTGTTTGGAATATTTCTCTCAGTGAGGTTTCAAACATATTTATGTGTGCGTGTATATATATATATATATATATATATATATGAGCATATATGTGTATCTGTGTGTATATATGCATATGAAAGGAAAATACATATGAAATAAATATGTAAAAGAAATAAAACAAATATGTATATGAAAGAAAACAGCTGGCAAATATTGCAAGATAACTAGTCACCAAATTTATATCCAAGGATCTTGTACACGCACCTGTGAGCTGTCCTACCTTCCAAGCTGAATTCTCAAAGTGACAAGTTTTAGAAACACCGTTCCTTTTTGTTAATTGGGCCCATATTTCAGAGGGAGCTCCCATTTCCAGCTACTGTGACGAAGCTGCTGCTGATCAATATTTGAACAGGCTCCTGTGCAGGCAGGGACACACCGAAGGGCACAGGTGCAGGATGTGCACATGTCCCCTTCCCATGGCCTCTCTAACTATACCCAGAATAAACTGCCCAATAGCTGACTTTCATTGGAGAACAGGTCAGTGTGGCTGAGGTGACACTAGCCAGCCAATCCTTGTCAACATGTGTTATCTGTGCTCCACAGACTCTGAGCTAGCTGATGGTTACTAGTCACTCACTAGCACATTTAGCTGTGCACTGAAGTGGCAGGAGAGGGCAGGACAATGTTTCATTTACCTGCAGGGACTGGCCACTCTCAGTTGCCTTTCTTTTAATATTTAAAATGAATTTCGGATCTGTTCCCAGCAATGGATGAACATGGTCCTCACCCTGCACGGGCGTTATGCTCTCACCTATGTTCCCATTTCACGAGTGTTCACCTTTCCATGCCAGATGTGTTTCTATATGCTGACCTTCACAGTGGGAGTGGGCGTCTGAAGATCCACATTCCAACTGTCTTTGTCTCTAGCCAACTAAAACTCATAGAAAACTCACTTACCTTTTTATCATCTGTTTTTATATCCATTAAATAGATACTATTATTCCTGCTCCATTTACCCCCTAAGAATGTGGTGGAGATAAAGCAGAATCTTTACATATACAGTAAAGTAGCTTAGAAATTAAGAGGCATGCAGAAATGAAGGTGGTGGTACAGTTGTAACAGAACAGCTTAATTGCTTTGAATTCTACTTCTGCAGAATTCCTATTTAGAGAAAGCAGCACCAAAGTGTACCTTTCCCCTGTTATGAAAAAGGATTTGTTAAATAATTGAATGATGTGAAATAATGTGTGAGGAATATGTTTAACCTATATATGAGAATGGTAGGGCTTCATAAACTTAGAGTAGTCATTGACAAATTAAAAATTCATGAGTCATTCTTCTGTGTTCTCCACAGTAAGTAATGGAATACCTTGACATAGCAACATTCAGCTGTGAAAATCGGAACATAGCACTAAAAGGGAACTTTCAGTTCATCTAAACTGAAATTCTCATTTTACCAGTGATGAGACTGACTTTCAAGGATAAATGACTCGTCCGAGTTTTCTCAGTCTGCTGGAAAAACAAAAATTAACCCAAAATGTAGTGTCTGCCACCATTCCAGGCTGACTCCTTTGTTGTCCTGGTCAAAGACCAGCTCTTCAGTTCTGAGGGACTAATTTCTGTTTCCTTGCAATGGGACTGTCTATGGAAACACAGACTCACCAGTTAAGAAAACTTGAATATTGCCTCCCTTTCTCCCCTGACCAACAGTGGATCCAGGTTTTATGGGGGGTCTGAAGCTTTTTAAATTTAGGGTTTCCTCTGTCAGAAAAACAAAATTATAAGTTAACAATTAGCTACAAATACGAATATTTATTTGTTTTATTTATTTTTTTAGAGACAGGATATCCTTCTGTCTCCCAGGTTGGAGCACAGTAGCACAATCAGAGCCCACTGCAGCCTCAGACTCCTGGACTCAAAGGATCCTCCCACTTCAGCCTCCCAAGTAGCTGGGTCCACAGTCCACGATGCTCTGCTAATTTTACCTCTTTTTTTTTTTTGTAGAGACAGGGTCTTGCTATGTTGCCCAGGCTGGTCTTGAACTCCTGGCCTCAAGCAATCCTCCTGCCTCAGCCTCTCAAAGTGCTGGGATTGCAAGTGTTGAGCCACCGTGCCTGGACTACTTATTTAGATTGAGAGAAGAATCACAAGAAATTAAAAATGTTAAAGTTGATAGATACCACAATATCACAAATCCTGAAAAATAATGAAATATTTTTGTTAATTGCCTGGCACAACTCCAAAGTCCTTTTTCAAAAACATCTTTGGGCTGCAAACTCTTTGATTACTTCTTCATTATAATTCTGAAATATCACTACCTAAGGAGAAGAGAAACATAACCTGACATTTTCTCTGAAATGATCAGTTTTAAAAAAAAATTACTGATATTCTAAAAAATTGTCCTTCAGCTTCCCAACCTGTTATTGGTAATGTCATGAAAATTTTTATGATTGCATTCAAATTTGAAAAAACATCTATCTTTTCTGTCATATCTGAACTGTTCTATATATGTAGGTACCCAGGTTTATAGGGTATGTACTTTGCCATTCTGCTCAGAGTACCTGCCCTACAAACATAGGAATTCTCATAAACTCTGTTTCTCAAAACTCTCATTCAAAATAACAGCAAAAGGAGATGATGTTTTTGTAATTGTATGCACTACATTTTCAGGCGTCTTTATGATGAGCGAGAACTTGCAGTCTGATGAGGTGTTGTGAGAACCGAATCATCCACTTACAACTTTCCACATCTGCTGTTTGAAAGAATTCTCCATATACAATCTTTGGCTTGATACATTTTGGACTTTATTTCTCCTCCACTTTCCATCTGTAACTGGTGTTGGGAGCTGAAGGACACATTCTTATTTCCCCATGACCTCCCACCCTGCATCTGATACCAAAAGGTGGGTGCGTCAGCACAGCGGGTGACAGGAGTGTTTCAGAAAGCCATTTGTGCTCTGGAACGGCTGGAATGGAACCTAAGTATGAGTAGAGGTGGCTGTGACCTACACAAATATATCTTCATAAATCCAAACTAGACTTGTCCCTCATTCATCTTCCGCTTAACTGCATTCCAGAAATGCCTGCAACCCCCTCCAATGCCGCCCCACCCAAAGAGGTATGTGATGAGTGGGAATCCGAGTGAAAGAAGCAGCAATCTAAATTGCAATGAAAATATCTTAACAGCTTTGCAAATTTTACAGTAACAGGTGACCATGTAAACACATTGGCAAGACTCCTCCAGGGCCTTGGAAGGGGCCAGTGCAAGTGACAAGTCCTGAGGTTAAGCTTCATTGACCTCATGGTGAAAGGGAGGTCTCTAGTCCATGGAAGAGAAAGCGCTACAGCTCTCAACATTCTCGACAGAATGTGGCACGCAACCACAAGGGCAGAGTTGAGGCTGTTGCCTGGACAAACAGGTGCTTGGTTCAGGGAAGGTCAGTGGTTTCACTGGCAGGTTCCAGCAGAGGCAACTGCAATTGTGGGCCCTAGAGTAGGTGTCCTCCTACACTGACCTGCCGGGGGGAGGAGACCCAGTGGTGCTAACTGGGTGTCATCGTGTCTTCCGTCCACCACAGCTCATCCTTCATGGGCCAAGACACCCATGAAAAACCAAGTCATCAATTCTGTAAAACGACGTCACTTAAAAACAATCACCTTGTTACAATGTAAACATAATATTTGAATCTAAATTTAGACTGTCGCATCCTAACAAATATTTATGTTCTGTACATATCAACTAATACTAGAGACAGTCTCGTGACCAAAGAGAGAATGTCTTATTAAAAGTAAAGTTCTCAGCCGAGTGTGGTGATTTACGCCTGTAATCCCAGCACTTTGGGAGGCCATGGTGGGCGGATCACCTGTGGTCAGGACTTCAAGACCAGTCTAACTAATATAGTGAAACCTTATCTCTACTAAAAACACAAAGATTTGCTGGGCATGGTGGTGCATGCCTGTAATCTCAGCTACTCAGGAGGCTGAGGCAGGAGACTTGCTTTAGCCCAGGAGGTAGAGGTTGCGGTGAGCTGAGATGGCGCCACTGCACTCCAGCCTGGGCGACAGAGTGAGAGTCTGTCTCAAAAATTAATTAATATAAAAGTAAATTTTTCATGGTGGGTTCAGATCCCACACAGAGAGCCATTGTCCTGGGGTCCCATTTCCAATTTATCCTAATGGTCTGTTTTACGATATGAGCTTGAAGAAAACTAAAAAAAAAAAAGTGTAAGTATTTTGAAATGTGATTTTTTATGAAGTCAGTTCGGTCTTTGACTCCCAATAGAAGTCAGCCTCTTAGAGCAATGTGCCCCACCTGTGTCTCCTGCTTTTCATTCTTTTTTCAGCCTCCATATTTGCACTTCTGCCTTACTGCAACAGCCTTTTGACAGAGCTCTCGGAATCCAGGTCCTGCTCCCCTAATCCACCCTGCACTTTGTTGCCACTGAAATAATGCTCTGAACTGGCGTTGATTAGGTTCACCCTCCCTTACCAGCTTCACTGCCTCTCCCCTGACCACTACAGGCTAGGGGTGGTGCTTGGGACGCTGTGGCCATCCTGTAGCCATGAGGGAAGCGCATGAAGACAATACTTCACAATCAGGATGGCAGAGAGGAAAAATGGAAAGAGCCTGAAATCGACTCAGTGAACCCTGGAGCTGCTCTGCCTTGGGACCTCTTAATGTGTGTAAAAGGACATTTTCCTCATTGTTGGGCCATTTTGATCAGAGTTTTCTGTAAATTGTATCCAAAAGCATTGAAAATTACAGAGCTATTATGCTAACTCAGGCAGGAAGAAGGAGAGGATATACCATGTCCACTTGGTATTTTTAGACATCACATAGAGATAGTACATAACGATGGAAGGGATAATTGCAAAAAAGAAGCAGTTATGAAATCAATCCTTATGGAGCTAAATAGGAGCTTTTCTAAGGCAATAGGCGGGGTTCATGAGAGTTGCTGCTGAGTAAAAAGCAACAAGAACTCTGTAGAGGCTGTCCGTGGCTTTGGTCTTTGAGAGCTTCTTTTGCTCTTCCTTTTTGCTCTGTTCTATGGGGAATCATTCCCTGTGATTCAGGTAAGACTGACCCTGCATCCCCTGTCATAGGCATGGGCTGGAGATGGAGGCCTGGCCAGCGGGACATGGCATCCCTCAAGCCGCAGCGATCGGTTGAGAAATAGGCATATGGATTTTCACTACAATCTGATGTAGTTAATACAGACCCTGGGAGAAAGGAAGGGTGCTCTTCTCTCCACCCCTGGGGACATGGGTTGTAAGGTTTCTATCTAGAGGAGATAGACCTCTGAAAGTAAAACCAGCATCAGAACTCAACTCAGAGGAAAGTTGCAC
This sequence comes from Saguinus oedipus, assembly GCA_031835075.1. Lineage (NCBI taxonomy): Eukaryota > Metazoa > Chordata > Mammalia > Primates > Cebidae > Saguinus > Saguinus oedipus. The sequence goes on from CM063175.1 coordinate 88,748,228, forward strand.
TGAGAGATGGGGAAGATAGAGCCCCTGAGCGCAGCCATGCCTGAGGCCAAAGTCTTCCTTTGGACTTTTGTCCTTGATGGCCTAAGTCAGTTTGCATTGATTTTCTGTCAGTGGAAGAGGGAGGCCCTGGATCTGCCATTGTGATCAGAGTGAGGCCACGTGGAGAAAATGTGCAGGAGAGAAACCATGAAGGCATCGTGAGGCCTGGTGCAGTAGTCACAGCCTGGCAAGTAACAAGCACAAGTATGGAACTGATTCGACTTTTAATACCAGTTTATCTACTTATCTATTTACCAGATTGATGAATCTGAGAAGGCCACCTACCCATCCTGAGTGTCAGGTTTTCCATCTATAATATGGGAAGAGACTAATTGCCTTACAAGTTTGTTGTGAGAATTAAGACAACATACATAAAATCCCTAGTACAGAAGCGGGCAGATAATGCTCCCTTAAGAGATGTTATTTCTCCGCGCCACAGAAAATCAGTATCAAAGTTACTGCAATAAAAATATTAAAGTTTACAAACGTTCCTTGGATTTTCTTTTCTCCTTATCACCGTTTGCTTTCATCTCTTTCTCTGGCTATTTAATCATAATAGTTTTCATTGAAAATAATAGCTCCCATTATTAGAACGTGTACTTCGTGCTAGTACTTTACATACATTATCTCTAATCTTGACAGTAACGAATCAAAGCAGATAACGCCATTTTACAGGTTAGGAGATGTGCGTTCAGAGAGATTAGTGACTGGCCTAGCCTGTTAGTATAAGACAAAGCCAGGATAGCATTTTGATGCAACTGGTCAGGGAGGAGAAACCCCAGTGGCATTGTTTACTCTTGGAATTTTTCTTTCTCAGGAGAATTATGAAAGACACACCGTTGTTTTAAATTTCAAACCACAGTTACCTGTGTAACTAAAGAACCTGTAAATCCCTCAACAGGAAAAAGTGGAAACTGACCCAGAGGATGCCAGACAGAAGGATATATCCAGTCGCAGTTCTTACCAGCATACAGGTAAGATAATGTTCTTGAACTTCACATAGGTTAATCTAAAATTGAGATTTTTGGATGAAATTAATTTCAATTAAATTTTTAAAAATACTTTTGGACTTATGGAGGTAGAGGATGAGATTCAAGCTAAATGGGCTTTTCTTTCATTATTGTAAAAATCTACAAAGTGCAAATATCTACCATTATCTTCACCATCCGTTTTCTCCACTTCCCACTGCAAACGTTTTTTTAATATAGGTGATCCAATTCTGATCTGCTTCACTATCTTCATTAGGTCATAATGAAACTATTTTTGTTCCTATGGAAACACAAAAGTTGCAAAGACATGTCTGAGGATGTTAGTTGCAGTCTGTTTATAATAGCAAAAATGTGTCTGTCTGTATTGCTGATGTCCAGTGATAGGGGCGTGTTTCCGTAAGTGGAATGCTTTGCTCCAGCTAAAAGAAGAGATGGGGCTATAGGTACTAAGGTAAGGTAATATTGACAATGTATTCATATGTTTCAAAAGTAAGTTGCAGGATGATACTCAGGATATAATCTTCTTTTTGTATAAAAAAGAAAGAGAAAAGAATTTTTATTAAGAAAAAGTCTAGAAGGAGAGCACCAACCCATCACTAGTAGTTATTGAACTATTCTTTTGAGTGGTATCACAAAGGACTTTTTTTTGGTTTAAACATTTCTATATAATTGTGAGATTAGGGCCTTTTTTTTTTTAAACAATGAGCCAATTTTAGTTCTACATTCAAAAAAAAAAACTAAGATTTTTTAACCATTGAAATTCACATTAAATTGATCAGTACTTAAGAGGGTATGATAAGCTGTTAAATCATATTGTTGTGAATATTTGTCTATGTATTCTATGAACTTTTCCTGTGTTTGTTTCCACAGTCCAGAATCATTTTCTAATTACTGAATTTGTGGAATGTTTTCCCCCTCGTGTGACAGTCCGCTGGCCTTGAAACCCAGCCGCCCTGTCTCTTGCTGTACTGGCGCTCTCTTTGCCTTAACTGGGAAAGATCCCACCCAGGGTATTGCAGTCACTTTGTTCTTCTATCTGTTAGATGTCAATATCACATCTATGGTTCTCAAATGCAATTAAGGCAAGATAAAATTTTTTTGAAAGATGGCCGGTTACTGTGGGTCATGCTTATAATCCCCACACTTTGGAATTACTTGAGGTCAGGAGTTTGAGACCAGCCTGGGCAATATAGCAAGACCCCATCTCTACTAAAAATAATAACCATAATTTTTTTTCTTCCTGAATAGATCAGATACTTACTTTACCTACATTCTCTAACATTTATTCTGCACCTGCCTCTTGCCAAGCCTTGACAAGTGAGGCACAGTCTTTGTGCCGAGGTACGGAAAGCATCCTGGGAGAGACAGACAGGTGCGCAGCAAGAGTGACAACACAAGGTGACACCTGTACTGCTACACGTGCTGCCTTAGAACCCAAATGTGTGTCTGAATTAGATGCTGGAAGTGCAAAGATCAGTAAGATATGAGCCCTGACTTCCAGAGCTTATAGTCTAAGCAGACATCCAATAGAAATATGGTACAAATCATACAGGTTTTTAAATTTTTCTAGAAGTCACATTAAAAACAGAAATATAAGAAATTAATTTCAATCATGTATTTAATTTAACCCAATGTGTCTCTAATATTATCTTGTTTAATTTTTTATTATTTTGTTTCTCTCTTTTTTAAGTTTTAAAAAATATTTATTTATTTACTTATTTTTGAGACAGGGTCTCACTCTGTCACCCAGGCTGGAGTGCAGTGGCTCGGTCATGGTTCACTGCAGCCTCAACCTCTTGGGCTCCGGCAATCCTCCTGCCTCAGCCTCCTGAGTAGCCAGGACTATAGGCACGTGCCGTGATGCCCAGATAATTTTGTTTGTTTTTCTTTTTAGATACAGGATCTTCCTGTGTTCCCCAGGCTGGTCTCAAACTCCAAGTGATCCTCCCACACCTAGGCCCCCCAAAGGGCTGTCATAACATGCATGAGCCACCAAACCCAGCCTATAATACCACCATTCCAACATACAATCAAGATAAAAAAGATCATTGAAGTATTTTACATTATCTCTTTCATAATATTTCACATGTAGTATGTATCTTATATTTACAACACATCTTTGTTCAGACTAGACACAGTTCAAGTGCTCCATAGGCACACGTAGTCAGTGGCTACCCCGCTGAACAGGGCAGATCTAAGGGGAAGATGAATTTAGAAATAGGTCATTTTGCAACAACATATTCAGAACTCCCGTAGGGCATGCCCAGCCTCGATTGGTGTGAGGGATAGCTCTCACTTACTGGGGTGGGATGTGTTGGGGAGGAGGGAAGGGAAGGCTTCCTGGAAGAAGTGGCATGTGAACAGAGGTAGCCAGGTTCACTATGGGAAGACCATGTTCAGAGGTGAAATAGGCAGCCTGAAGATGTGCTCAGTGACTTCCAACACTGAAGGGTGTGAAGCGCTCAGCACTACTTTGGTAGTTATAGCTTAAAAAGTAAAACAGAAAAACAGAATTTTTTTAGGACAGAAATGAGGCAGAGGGGAAGTGCAGAGGAAGGGCCAGTACTCAAGGGTTAACCTGACCTGAGACCAGAAAGATGGGGAGCATTTTGCCCGGGCAGTGCCAAATCAGTGGAGGGCAGGCTGGATTTCAGCCCCTGGTGGGCCCCGCAGCCAGGCCTTTTATGGATCTCACAGGCTGCACAGCCATCCATGGTGGCGTTCATTCTGCTGTTCTGTTATGCTGTCTCCTCTTAGGCTGGGCTGTTTCTCCACATTTACATGAAAATCAGTGTACTGAAGCTGGTTAGAGAATGTGACACTAATCATTTTTTCCTAGGGTTTGTCCATAGGCATAAAAGTTTCTAAATGTGCCCAAACCTTGCTGGGATGCCCCATAAGGAACAGGGAAAAATACAGTCCCTGCCTTCTTGGGGCCTGTCTTTCCAAACACTCACATTAAACTGGCACTGCCATTTAGAGGGCATCTGTGCTTACAGACCTGGAGAATGAATGCCGCATGTGCTCAGCATGTGTCTAGGCTGTGGTTATCCGAGCAGGACACTGATCCACTGTGCAACCTTGGACCAGTCACCTTGCCTCTGTGGATTTCCTCTCTTCCTCTGATAAGTCAGGGTTGGGACAGATGACAAAGCTCACGGGTGTTGTAACTAGGAATCTGTAACAAACTGGAGCAAACCTGCCCTTAGCAAACAATGCCCCAGGCTGTCCCCAGTCCCAAGCCCCCAGCTATGACACACACAAACCTGAACATTTGGGCCTCCCTACCTCTCCTGAGCAAACTGCTTGCTGAAACCCAGGGAAATCTGCTTTCAGAGGTTTCCTTATGCAACAATTTTTTCCTCACAATTTTTATGCTGTTGGTGCTTTAAGAGACACAATATTGGCAAAATGGATTCCGCTCAGAATAATTCCTAGGAACTGGATGGACCAGTTTGGTGAGAAGCCCAGGGCACCTTCAATTAGGGACTGGCATCTCTCTCCTCCCCTACTGCTTCCCTCTCACTGGGATACGATGGGATGACAGCAGGAGTCAGGCTGGGTCACAGGAAGGGAAGTCTGAACTGGCTGAAGCTGCCTGGGACAGCTCTAGCGTATCCTTGCCTTGGCCTCGGCTCACTGGGGCTTTAATAATGCAATAATAACCGGCTTCTAAAGCACACAAGGCTTTTGGAAAGAAGGAGATAAAAGCGACTTTGTTCTGTTCTTGCCCAGAACAGCATACATCCATAGGTGTTCCCACAGAAACTGGCCACGTGGCTGCGGCTGTTGGATTTCCTCCCTTCTCCCTTACTGAGGCACTATAGATAGCTTAGAATGAAAACTGGCACCCAGAAGAGACACTTTAAAAAAGAAAGTAGAAGGCCAGGCGCGGTGGCTCACGCCTGTAATCCCAGCACTTTGGAAGTCTGAGGCGGGTGGATCACGAGGTCAGGAGTTCAAGACCAGCCTGGCCAACATAGTGAAACCCCATCTCTACTAAAAATACAAAAATTAGCCAGGTGTGATGACATGCACCTGTAATCCCAGCTACTCAGAGGGCTGAGGCAGGAGAACTGCTTGAACCTGGGAGGCAGAGGTTGCAGTGAGCCGAGATCACATCACTGCACTCCAGCCTGGGCAACAGAGCAAGATTCTGTCTCGGGTGAGGGGGTGGCAAGAAGAAGAAAGCAGAAGAGGGAAGAGCAGACTGGAAAGCTGGATGTGCATTCTGCTGAGCGCTTCTCTTCTGAAGACTGCCGGCCCCTGCAGGGTGTTGTGTCCACTCCATCAAAAAGTCATCACCGGCCCAGTGTGACCCTTACTGCAGTCAGAGTGTGGGTGGCTGCACAGACAAAGCCGTTTCTCCTCCACGCTGTGCATTCTGCAGGCTGCCTCACAGCACACACTGTGGAGGGGCAGCCTGTGCTCACCTCGCCCTCCCTGCCACTGGGATCCTGCCCTGCCTCCCTCCCCTCCAGCTTCCCCATCCCCACTTGTCCAAAGGCCTTGGTTATATAGTGGTTTCTTCATCCCCAATTCTTCCATTTTGTTCTTTGCAGAAGGAAAACCACTCTGATTAGTGTGGAAACCACTCTCCACTATGGAGAGTCCAAACAGAGCTGGATGGTGGATGGGATTAACCCAGATAGACCCAGTTCTGCCTCGTGTTACAGAATGAGAAACAGAGCCCAGAGAGCAAAGTGATGGGGCCAGGGAGACACAGCTGGGGCCACGTTGGGAGCTACTAAGCCCTATTCTTACTGCTATGTGTGTGCAAAACGAACAAGGTGCTTTATTTATAGCCTCAATTGTTATCTTAAGGAGCGTGGGTCCTATAAACTGTGCTGGGGGAGGAGTGGGTCTTTATTCCAGCTGTGTTATGGGTTGATAAAGAAATCCTTGGTGTCTGTCCAGCAATGGAAGAATGTGCAGAACATGTATGTCTAGTAGGTCTTTTTTTTTCCTTAAATTATTTGCTGTGGAGTCCTTCTCTCTCCCTCATGAAACTGTCAGGATATTCTCCACTGCTCATTAATGTTATATGAGTGGATCTTGGAGAGGCATTCAATGAGTTGCTGAAATCTGTGTCCAAGTTGACATGCCGTGAACAGACAGCTGCTGCAAATGACTGGTTGAGGGAATGAGGAGTCAGCTGTCACATGTCTACATGTGACATCTGGGTGCTACATGGAAGTCCGTAGGGGGCTGACAGCCCGTGTCATAATGGCCTATTTAGAACTGATCGTGAGTTTGCATGTGGTCTTATAGCTGTTTCCACTCAGTCAGAAAGAGTTGCAGCATTTCCCACAGCTGCATGCCTGGCGAGGTATCTTTAGCTGTCTTTCTCCGCTTCTGCGCTGTGTGGATGGAAGCCTCCCTCAGGCCCTCAGGCCATTCTAATTTGCAGTTCCATTTACCAGTGGGCTGCTTTCAGGTTCCTCTTTTCGCCAAACGTTACCCTTACATGCTCACTCCATCATTATGGGACTTGGACAATGCATGCTTCAGCATTGGAAAATGGAATGTCTTTCAAAAAATTCATTATTTTAAAAATACTATACTGGTGGTTCCTCGTTCCTGTTCCAAACTGCTGTGGTCTCCTATTGCCGATGATAGCAAGTCTAAAGTCTCAATCCTGTTATTTAAAATTGTTTACTTTTTGGCCTTAACCCACATGCATTCATTTATTCATTTATTCACCCAATACCACTTTGGCCTATGTATTTAAGGTATTCCAGTAGCTTTTATCTGCTACCTAAAATAGTCCCCTTTCTACCCTTCCTTGAGGAGTCTGTGAGAAATTTCATCTTTGCGCTGCCATCCGTGCCAGCCTGGGCTCCCGGACTTCTCTTTCCCTCCGCTCTGTTAGTTGAATCCATTTCGCTTAGTTCTTAGCTCGCAAGGAATAGTATTCAAACAGTCACCTGGAAAAGAAATTCAAGGAGCGGAAAGACATCAAGTTCTAAGGCAGCTCCAGGGACTAGCCGCTCCACCTCTCTTATTTTGGTTGAATGGTCTTTTTCTCATGGTATTGTCACTTACTTTGAGTGTTTGCTCCTCTGTTGACCAGCTCGTTCTATCTACTCATGACCTTGACTTACTCATGGTTTTTGCTTGCCCTGGACTCTCTGGTCCCACCATTACCTTAAGGTAACCCTGGAGGCAAGCCCTTTAGCATCTGCCTATGCTGCCAGCTCTCCCATTTTGGTTTTTCAATTTCAGATTCCAGAAGGGAATCTGGTTGATGCAAGCCATCTTTTTATGTGGGTCCAAGTTGTGGATCTCAGGCTGCCCAGGTATGAACCACACCGTTGAATCAGACGCTCTGTCTAGTTACTCAATCTTGGCTGCGTCCAGTTCCCTCAGTGGGGACTGGAATTAAGATATTTCCATGTGGGCGGCTTCAGGCATGAGCTGGCACACACCTTGGATACAATGGCCTTGAAAGCATAGCTCATGTCATTGCCAGGCATTGTGGCTTACGTCTGTAATCTCAGCACTTTGGGAGGCTGAGGTGAGCAGATCACCTGAGGTCAGAAGTTCGAGACCAGCCTGGCCAAAATGGTGAAACCTCATCTCTACTAAAAATACAAAAATTACCTGGGTATGGTGGTGCATGCCTGTAATTCCAGCTACTGAGGAGGCTTGAAACTGGGAGGTGGAGGTTGCAGTAAGTTGAGGTCATGCTACTGCACTCCAGCCTGGGTGACAGAAAAAATAAATCCTATCTCAGGTCATATCTCCTCTGTATTTCTCTTCTCAATTATTTCCTCACTTATTTAGTATTTATAATATTGTATTTTTAGTTATTTATGTCCATGCATTTGTCTTCTGTAAACTAGATAATAACTTAAGTTCTGAAACTGAAAACAGAAGCCCAAGAACCAAAAAACCAAGGCTAAATGACCAACCGACCTGAATTCTTAGTGGCATTATGATTTCAAATATCCTCTAATACTGTCCCTGAAAATTGCTGAAATATTTCGAGAATCCCAATGTTTTTGACCTTATGTCTTCTTCTCAGAATATCTCATATGTGGAGGTGACACAAAAATTTTATGTCTCCATTTTTGAGGATGGAAACGTGACTGCAGTATTTAGAAGGGATAGAGAGCTTCCCTAAAGGAGGTGATGGAGGGAAGTTGACATCAAAGAGAGAATAAAGAAGCAGAATGTTTGGTTTGGTAACTCATTGGCTATAAGGGATGAGAAAGAGAGTATACTTTATTAATAGAATTACCCATGTTTTCAGCTTGGGTGCCTAGATGGAAAATTAGAAGATAATTCTAAACTTAGAAAATGGGAGGAAGGTTGAATGTGATCCATCTTTTACGGACCTTCAACATTACACTGATAATATTTATTTAGTGCTCACTCTTCATCATGAACTGGGCTAGGACAGTTGATACCAACACGAATAAGACATAGTACCTGCTGTCAAAGTGTTCTGTCCAGAGGGGGAGATATTTGGAAAAACAAAACATTATGATTGAGTACAATGTGCTAAGTACCAAAGTGAAAATAAACTCATGCAAGATGTAGTGTCGTGGTAGGACAAAAAGAGGAATAATCTAGACTTCTTGGGAAGGTCATGGGAAATTTAAGAGAAGACACTTAAGAAGAGCTGGGAAGAACGATCAGGTGACTGGGGAGGGCATTCTTGCCATCAGAAATCTCTTTTGAAAGGCTGAGGTAACAATCACAGTACTGATAGAAAATGAAGCCAAGATCAGATCCTGAAGAACCTTAAAAGACAAGCTAATGAGTCTGGATTTTACTCTCCAGACAAAAGGGGCCATTGACGTGTTTAAGCATGATAGTAAGGTGGGCAGATTTGCAGTTATAAAATGATCACTCAGGTAGCAGTATAAAGGATGAATTAGATGGGGATGAGACAGAAGGCAGAGGGCATGGTTAAGAAGTGGTTGCAATAGTTCACCAGAGAGATTAAGAAAACTTGATCTGAGGGAGTTGCAGTGTGAGAGAAGAGAAGAGAAGGCTGGAGAGATGTTACAGAAATAGAACGCATAGGACTTGGCAACTCACTGGATGGAAGGATGGGAAAGAAGGAGTCCTGTGTAATTGTGCAGATGGTGATAATAATATCTACAACCAAAAATACAGAAGTTGGTTTTGGACAAACTAATGTTCTCCACCAGACTGCTGTTTCCTTGAGAACAGGGACTGCTTTATTCACTTTTACATTACCTGTACCTAGTACAGTATATGGAATGACTACTGATTAAAGAGTTTTGAGCATGTGGATTTAAAACATCTCAGGGATAACCAGGTAGGCACATCCAATACTTAGCTTTGAAATTCAAGAATTCAAGAGAGAGAGAGAGAGAGAGGAGAGAGAGATCTGAGCTGGAGAAGCACCTTTGGGAATCATCATATATATTGATGAGCTCACTTACTCAGGGAGTCTATAGAGTGAGACCAAAGGATGGTTGGGAAGAAGAACTTGAGTAATAACAATATTTAAGGGGCAGGAGGGAAAAGAGGAGCCATTTGCAAAACTGGGAACATGGTGTCATGGAAGCCAAAGTGCAGAGAGTATCCAGAACATCGGAGAGGTAAACAGGATCAACGTCACTAAGAGATCATAGCTCCCAAGAAGTATCACTGCACTTAACTGGCTGAGCTCTGGCCTCAGAATAATAGATTGCCATTCTAGCAAACCCAGTCGCCATAGGCACAGTCTCAGGCCTACAGCCTCAGTTTCTCAATCAAGAAGCCATAGCATCAGAAGACTAACTCTGTCCTGCTTTTCACACAATGCTGTTGTAAGGGTTGAATGAGATAATATGGTAGCAGCAATCAACATTTTTGGCGTCAGGACCATTTTATACTCTTAAGTTATCAAGAACCCAAACGAGCTTTGGTTTGCACATATCTGTCAAGATTTGCCATATTATAAATTAAAATAAGAAATTAAAAAATTCAACTCATTTAAAATTAGCAATAATCAACCATTCCATGTTAACATAAATATTTCATAAAATATCACTATATTCTTAAAAATAACTTAGAGAAAAGACCGGCATTGTTTTATAGTTTTGTAAATTTCCGGAATGCCTGGTTTAATAGAAACAGCAGTTTCTCATATCTGCATCTTCATTCACTCTGTTATGATATCACGTCATGTAACTTCTAGAAAATTCTACTGTACTCTTATGAGAGAATAAAAGCTACAAAGGGCACGTAACAACTTGGTATTATTATAAAAATAGTTTTATTCTTAAGGATCACCTGAAAACATCTCAGTGATGCTCAGATATTCCCAGACTAGACTTTGAATTGCTGATGTATGTGAATGCACATTGGAAACTAGAAAGTTCACAAAATGGTGTTTCGATCACCCTGAAAATCTGTAATCTGGGAATCGAAAAGGAATCTCTCTCATGTGGCTACAGTTTGCGCCCAGAAGAACATTATATATGATTTGTTCCAAACAGGTCCTCAGGCTAAGATAGAGTTTCCAGTGCAGATTTCTTACTTTCTCCTTCCTGGCAATTAAATGAAAAATGTAAATGAGAATGTGCTATAAAAATGCAGGGTGTTAATCCAAACTGTAAGTTAAGATCTTGTTATTTCCAGGCCAACTACAAAGAAAATAACTCTCTCTCTCTCTCTCAATATACATATAAAACATATATATGTGTGTGTGTATATATATATATATATATACCCTTGTGCACACACACTCTCTCTCTACATATATATATATATATATACACACACATACATGTATATATATGGCAGCAGCAAAGAAATATTTTATGCTAGAAAATATCTATTTTAACACACAAGAAAACAGAGAATCAGGAATGAAGAAATAAAAGAACAAAAATACATAAGGTATATAGAAAAATAAACAACAAAGCACATATTAAATTCTACCTTATCAGTAATTACTTAAATGTAAATGAACTAAACTTCAACAAAAAAGCAGAAGTTGGCAAAATGGATTTTAAAATCCTTAGTTTAATTATATGCTGTCTAGAGGAGATACACTTTAGATTCAAAGACACAAATAGGTTGAAAATAAAAAGGCAGGGAAAACTATAACATGCAAAAGAGTACCCAAAAGAGAGAGAAAGTATACAGAAAAGAAAGGACTAAGACTATCTTTATTTGCAGATGACATGATCTTGTATAAAAAAATCCTAAGGAATCCCACTAAAAATTATTAGAACTAATAAACAAGTTCAGCAGTGTTTCAGGATGCAAGATCAATAGGACAAAATCAATTGTATTTTTATACACTAGCAGTGAACAATCTAAAAATGAAATTAAGAAAGCAATTCCATGCACAATAGGATCAAAAAGAATAAAATACTTAGGATTAAATTTAGCAAAATTAATGCACAGTTGTACACTGAGAAATGTAAAATATCATTGAAAAAAGTAGTAGAAGTTTTAAATGAATGGAAAGATATACTGTGTTCATGGATTGGAAGGCCAATATTAAGATGGCAATACTCCCAAAATTGATCTTCAGGTTCAGTGTAATCTCACTCAAAGTCTCAGCTGCCTTTTTTTTTTTTTAAAAATATATATAGACAAGTTAATTCCTCAACTTCATATGAAATTCAAGAGACCCAGAATAGTCAAAGCAATCTTGAGAAATAAGAACAAGTTGTAGGACTCACACTTCCTGATTTCAAAACTTACTACAAAGCTACAGTACTGAAGAGAGTATGGAACTAAAACAAGAATAGACATATAGATTAATGGAATATAATTGATAGTTCAGAAAAAAAGTCCCTTATATTTATGGTCAATTGATTTTGACATGGCTGAAAAACCAATTTGGTGGAGGCAAAATATTCTTTTTTAACAAATATGCTGGGACAACTGGATATTCACATACCAAAAATAAATAAATAAATGTTGAATCCCTACCTCACACCATATAAAAGTTAATTAGAAATGGATCATAGACTTAATGTTAGCACTAAAAGTATAAAACTCTTAGAATAAAACATATTTGTAATCTTTGTGACTTGAATTAGATTATTTGTTTTTAGATATGAAATCAAAAGTACAAGCAACAAAAGATAAATAAATTGGAATTTATCAAAGTTAAAAAGTTTGGTGCTTAAAAGAAAACTTTAAAAAAAGTAAAACATTGACTCACTAAATTTGCAAATCATATTTTTGATAAGGGACTTAGGCCTAGAATATATAAAGAACTCTTACAACTCAGCAATAAAAAGACAACCTAATTAAATGAGCAAAGGATATAAACAGGCATTGCTTCAAAGAAGATATGCAAAAAGGCAATAAGCACATGAAAAGATAACTCAACATCATTAACCATCAGAGAAATGTAAAGCAAAATCACAGTGGAATACTGCTTTATAGTCATAAAATAGGTATAATTAGTGTTGGAAAGATGTGAAGAAATGGGAACCCACATATTACTGGTGCAGATGTCATATGGTACAATCACTTTGAAAATAGAACAGATAGAATAGTAAAGAATAACGGGATACATAGAATAAAGAACTCTCCTTTTTGGCAGTTCCTCAAAAACCTAATCATTGAATTACTGTTTGATCCAGCAATTCCACTTCTGGGCATATAGCAAAGGGAAATGAAAGCATGTGTTCATACAGAAACATATCTGAATGCTCACAGCAGCATTATTTGTAATAGCCAATATGTTGAAACAGCCCGATTTTCCATTAGCTGATATATAGATAAATAAAGTGTGGCATATCCATACAATAGAATATTATTTGGGCATAAGGAAAATGAAGTACCAATACATACTACAATGTTATTCAACTTTTAAAACAGTATAATGTAAGTGCAAGAAGCCAGACACAAAAGGCCACTTATTGAATGTGTTTATACAAACTGTCTAGAATAGGCAAATCCATCGAAACAGAGTAGATTAGTGGGTGGGAGGGCTACCTTGGGTAATTACTACAATGAAGGTAATTTCTTTCTGTGGAGTTAGAAATGTTATGGAATTAGATAGTGAGATGGTTGCAAAACTTTGTGAATATATGAAAAGCCACCAAATTGTACTATTTAAAAAGGTGAATTTTATTGTATGTGAATTATATTTCAAAAAGGCATTTTTTTTAACACTAAGTGTTTTTGCTTTTATCAGCAGTATACTTTCATCTTCTTTCAGCTCATCCTCTATTTTTGTTGCCATAATCTATACAGTTCCCAGGAGTTCAGAAGTTTGCTTCCAAGGAGCCCAAAAACTGAGTTCTTTCTAATTTGTACTCTGGATGAAGATGCTGGTGGAAGTGGAAATAGCTTTGGAAAAGGGATCAGAAGATGGAGTTTAAATCGTGATTCTCTCCTTGACCTTTGGCAAGTCACCTTGTTTCTCTGAGCCTCAGGTTTCTGTTCTGAGAATAAAAATGACCCTGGCCCTATTCACCTCCCAGGGCTGTAAGTGACAGCAGATACCCTGCAAGCGACTTACTTACTAATTAATCCTTACTAAACTGTAAGCACTACACAAATATTAATCTTCACGATCAGGATTTTCATAGCTTGAATTCAGTGTTTAAGGATTATGAGGGGAGATGCAACCATCATCCCAGGCCTCATTAATCACAAAACCCTAAGGAAGAAATGCTGGATCTCAAGTTTTACTATCATTGTTGCCTTCAGCTGCCTGGGAACAATGGTGATACACTCCACTGACCAAGAGACTACTGTCATTATTTTAAGTGTTTATTTAAATTATCTTTCTTTTAAGAATTTTCATCTGTTCAACCGCAGTTTTGCTTTTTGTTTGTTTGTGTTGGTGTTTAAAAGCATTGTTTTTTAAAAGCAAGGCATTCTTGAGCTTCGGTCAAATGTTGATACAAGTGGATCATAGATTAAAGGTTTACTCAACAGAATGATCCCTGTCTTCCTAGAAGGAACACAATGGATAGCATAGATTTTAACATCAGCCTGGGTTTAAACTCCAGTTCTAAGACTTTCTAGCTATAAGACCATGAGCAAATTTCATTATTGAACATCTTTGAGTCTCAGTTTCCTTATCTGTAAAACAAAGATTTCCAACTTCATTGAATTTTTGTGAGGATGAAAAAAGATGATACTTAGCCCAGGGTGCAGAACACAGTAAGAAGTTAATAAATCTAGCTGTTATTGCTGGGCCTGGACAACGAGCAATCAAGGTCAGAGTCACAGCTTAGGAAAGAAGGTGGCAGGGATGGCTTTGGCAAAATAGAAGGAAGAGGATTTGACAGTGATCAATGGCCTACTTTGTGCCAAGTACTTTTCCATATGCTCTGTCCCTTGATCTTCACAACTCTGAAATACAGCTATTAATTCATATTTACATGTGACAAAACAGAGGTTCAGAGAAATTAAATAATTTGTGTAAGGTCACACACATTATTAGTTGTCCATCTGAATCCAAGCCTGGCTGATTCCCAAATCCAGGGTCTTTCTTTATTCTGTGTGACCCCAACCCTTTCATGGTGTCTCGCATGGGCCCTATAACTAAACTGGCTTGCCCTTTCCCAAGTACCTTCACCTGTCTCATTTCTCTCCTGCTTTTGCCTCCACCCCCAACCCAGCCAACCTCTGGATGCATGCCTCGGGTTCAGGTGTTTCAGGCAGAGTGGGACCTACATGTGATGGGATGCTGTCAAGCGGGCCAAGAGCTGAATGAAGGATTGAACCAGGTGAGCAAAGATCTCTCCAACCTTGTTCATCTTTCAAGACTCCTATCAAATGCCTTCTTTGACTCTTCCAGGGGGAATTAGTTCTTTCCTTGGTTCTCCCATAGCATCCTATCTAGACCTCTGTTAATATATTTACCATTTTATTTATTTATATTTTTTGAGACAGGGTCTAACTCTGGTTGCCCAGGCTGGAGTGCGGGAGCTCAATCTTGGTTCATGACAGCCTTGATCTCCCAGGCTCAGGTGATTCTCCCACTTCAGCCTCCTGACTAGTTGGGATTATAGGGGTGCACTACCATACCCAGCAAATTTTTTTTTTTTTTTTTTTTTTTAGTAGAGACAGGGTTTTGCTATTTTGCCCAGACTGGTCTCAAACTCTTGGACTCAAGTAACCTGCCTTCCTACTTCAGTCTCCCAGAGTGTTGGGATTGGAGGCATAAGCCACCACACCTGGCCATTATATTTAAACCATCTGTTATCTTTCAAGCTGAGTAGTGTTTATATCTTTCCCATCTCCTAATCTACAGCCTCAATTAAGAATTATTTAATGGAGGCTAGGTGCAGTGACTCACACTGGGAACCATAGAGAGATTTGCAAGTGTTTAGAGGGATGACATAATCAGATGCACAGTTTACAAAGATCTCTAGGGCTGTGGGCGAAGGCAGGTCTGGGGAAAGTCAGCCTGGAGGCAGGGAGACAATAGGGGCCTTGTGGCAGGCATCTGGGTGAAAGTTGACTTTGGAAGGGATCAGGGACAGTGGCAGTAGAAACCATATGACTTGAGCATGGTCAT
Source organism: Saguinus oedipus (assembly GCA_031835075.1). NCBI lineage: Eukaryota > Metazoa > Chordata > Mammalia > Primates > Cebidae > Saguinus > Saguinus oedipus. The sequence continues at coordinate 88,763,726 of CM063175.1, forward strand.
CTGTAGGAAATAGGTTGATGAGGGGAATGAAGCCTGCGTTTCAACAAGAAAGAGTGGTTGAAAGTGTGGCATTTTAGGTGCAGCCTTGGCAGGCTAACAGGCAGTGGCACAGATGGATATGAAGCTCAGGCCAGAGAACTGTGTTCTTGGCAGTGAAGTTCTTGACAAGTGAGATACAACAGAGCTTTGGAGGAGAGTTGAGTAGGTAAGGAGACAAGAAGGGCTGGTCCTGACTAAAGTGTTTCTATTGTTCTCAGGATAGTTCTTTGACAAGTTTGGTTTTGAAGAAACGGTTGGTTACAAAAAACAAAAAAAGAAGGGAAGGGCTTGGTAGATCATTCCACTTTCTGTGGCTTATAAATTTCTTACAAGTGTTGGCTCTGAATTTCATAACTTTTCCCTGGAGACTGTATTTCTTTCTTTCTTTCCCTTCCTTGAATTCTCCTTTCTTTCTTTGCTTTCTCTTGTTCCCTTTGGTTTTTTAATTTAATCATTGACAATGGCTAGGACCTTCTTGTGGGGAAAGTCTTTCAGTATTTGATCTGGAGCAGAGTCTTGGGAAATCAAGTCCTGTGTTCTTTCAGGCAGGTTCCTGAAGTGCTCACTTCAAGTGACTGCTGAAATGCTGGAAAGCTTTCTGCCTCATGTTTCATTAATCAGAAACCTCGATTTCTTGCCTATCTCCAGGAGCCTCTTACTTCACTCAATGTAAAGGACTTTGAAGTTTGGAAGTGGTGTTGCAATCCTTAACATAAAACTTTTGAAAGCCACTTTGGAAATTTGTTGGGCAGTATGCACCATAGCTGAACAGGTGCGTTCCCCATAACCCAGCAAAGTCACTCCTAGGGATAGGCCTCACAGAAACCTGTACATATACTCATCAAAAAACAAGCCTTGTAGTTGCACTATTGATAATAACTGTAAGCTGGAGACAACCCACATACCAAGTGATAGTTGAAGGGAGGAATAGATCTCATCACACAATGGAATACTACACAACAATGAGAATGAACCATCTACAACCACACACAAAAATATGGATGAATCTCACAAACGCGGTGTTCAGCAAAAGAAGCTAGACATAAAGGGCACTCACTTACTGTACGAATTCTGTTTACAAAATCAGGTGACATGGGTAGTGACTAGAAGTGGGCATGAGGGGGCTTTTGGGTGCTGGCCGTGTTCTGTTTATTTATCTGAGTTCTGCTCACGTGAGTGTGGAGTTTCAGCAGGCTAGACTATATGTGTGCTTTTATAAAATGTGTATCATACTTCAATACAAAAATCTTTCAAATAGAAAAAAATGTATAATTTTTTTGGATTAATTAAGACTTTTGCTGTTATCTAACAAAGCCTATTGATTTTATGCGCAGAATCCAAGGAGTGTTACTCTAGATGTGGTTGTAACAGTGCCAAATAATTCTGATTATCATCTTTTGGCCTCAGTTTGTAATTCAGTGCTTACCCAGGGCTGGCGGTGGGAGTGGACTGTCTCAGATGCAGGCAGTAGGATGTCTGCAGGGAATTATCATTATTATTGTGTTTTAGAGGAAGTCTCACTCTGTTGCCCAAGCTGAAGTGCAGTGGCACAATCTTGCCTCACTGTAACCCCCACCTCCTGGATTCAAGCAGTTCTCCTGCCTCAGTCTCCCACATAGCTGGGATTACAGGCACGTGCCACCATGCCTGGCTAATTTTTGTATTTTTAGTATAGACTGGGTTTCACCATGTTGACCAGGCTGGTCTTGAACTCTTGACTTTGTGACCCACCCACCTTGGCCTCCCAAAGTGATGGCATGAGTCACCGCACCTGGCCGTCTGTGGGGAATTTAAAACATTAATAAAGTGAACTAAGAGTCAGTTTGTTTTTTAACTATTATCATGCATTGGCAATTCTGGACAATATCAGTGACAAAATACCACCCCTTTCCCCGGTAAATAATTTGCTAATCTAAGCTCTAAACAATTGCTGTAACTACTGTTGAGCTGAACTGGTTGCTCCCACTGCCCTGCCCTTAATAGACCAACGATGGAAAGAATAGCCATCATTATAGGTGTGGGTATTTATAGGTATATGCATTGTGTCAGAGCCTCGACTTGGTTCTTTTTGTACATAGTTTTATTTTTCTTAAGACAAGATCTCTCTGTCCCCCAGGCAAGAGTGCAGTGACATGATCATGGCTCACTACATCCTCACCTCCATCTCGCTGGGTTCAAGCCATCCTTCCACTTCAGCCTCCGGAGTAGCTGGGACTACAGGTGCCTGCCACCACACCCAGTTAGTTTTCATATTTTTTGTTGAGATGGGAGTTTCACCATGTTGCTCGGGCTGGTCTCAAACTCCTGGGCTCAGGAGATCTGCCTGCCTCTGCCTCCCAAAGTGCTGGGATTACAGGTATGAGCCACTATGCCTGGGCAGAATATAAATCTTGTTTACACCTGACAGCTGTATGCATTAGGTATTATCATTCCCATTTTACAGTTGAGAAAACTGAGGGTTGTAGAAGTTAAGGGACTTGCTCAAATTCACTCAGCTAGCAAAAATAAGAGGGAGGGAGGGAGGATGTGTCTAAGTCTCCTGACTCAAAGCCCACTTTTCCACTGGGCTTTTCAGTCCCTGAGTACCAACTGCCACAGGGAAGGCCCTTGATATTGTATTCGCTGAATAAAAGGGTAAGCAGATGAAGACCTGATCATTTTTAAAATTAATTCCTTAATTTTTAATTTTTTAAAATATCAACTTTCATTTTGGATTCAGGGGTACATGTACAGGTTTGTTACACGCACATACCAAACTCCTTAAAAGATAATACTTGTAGTTGCCCTAGTGATAATAACTAAAAATTGGAGAGAATCCAAATACCTATTAACAGTTGAATGGGAGAATACATTGTGGTTTTGTCACAAAACGGAATACCTCTATTTTGTGATGATGATGAGATCAACCCAAACGATTGATCCCATCACCCAGGTACTGAGCCTAGTACCCAATAGTTAATACGTCAACCCTTAGCCCCGCTCTCTTCCTTCCTGTTTAGTAGTCCCTAGTGTCTGTTGTCAACATCTCTATGTCCGTGAGTGCCCAATGTTCAGCTCCCACTTACAAGAAAGAACATGTAGTATTTGATTTTCAATTCCTGTATTAATGTGCTTAGGATAATGGTCTCCAGCTGCAACCATGTTGCTGTAAAGAATATGATTTCATTATTGTTGTGACTGCACAGTACTCCTGTGCTGTGTATGTACCACATTTTGAAAATCCAGTCCGCCATTGATGGGCGCCTAGACTGATTCCAGGTCTTTGCTATTGTGAATACTGCTGCAGTGAACATTGAGTATATGTGTCTTTTTGGTAGAACAACTTATTTTCTTTGGGGTATATACCTAGTAATGGGATTGTGGGATTAAATGGTAGCTCTGTTTTTAGTTCTTTGAGAACTATCCAAACTGCTTTCCACAGTGGCTGAACTAATTTACACTCCCACCAACAGTGTATAAGCATTCCCGTTTCTCTGAAGCCTCACTGGCATCTTTTGAGTTTCAGATTTTTTTACGGTAGCCATTCTGACTGGTGTGAGATGATACTCAGTGTGGTGTTGGGTTGCATTTCTCTAATGTTGATCATTATTTGAGTTCAAGGAGGAGGTCCCACATGCATGTAACTTCTTGCCTGAGTTGGTTTAGGTCAGAAGACTCTTCATGTGTTTGTTTCCTTCAAATTTTAAGGGTAAGTCTCTTGAAAAGTATAGCTGTCATTAATCTGGTTATGTTTCATGTATGTCATCTACATCTCACAAATATTTTAAGTAGGTTTTATCACTCCCATCTTACAGATGAGGAACCTTTGGCCTGAGCACTGAAGGAAGAAGCAATGGTCATGCAGACAGTACAAATGCAGGAATTAAGAGTGGTTACCAAAACAGACTTTGAGGTCTGGAAGACCTCAAAGGTAAAGCGTTGGCTTTACCTATTAGCAATGTGACTTCAAAAACATCTGTGACATCGTTTGAATATCGGTTTTATAAATGAAACAGGACTTCTATAAAATAAGAATGATTCTAGTGTTTACCTAAGAGGCTGCAAACACAAATGCCTGCGAGAGCCAGGAGTAGGGAGCTCTGCAATGTTGGTTAATCAGACGCTTGGCTCTTGCCTGGGACGATCCTGAGGGAGGCCGTGCTGGGAATGGAAGCCGAGTTGGACTTCGTTTTTCAGGCTTGTGTTATTCATTCCGTCATTCTCTCAGTCGATATTTCTGGAGCACTCAGGATGTTTAGCATGGGTCTAAGATCCGGAAATGCAAACAGGAATAATGCTTACACCCTTTCTGCTTTTGAGGAAAACAAACATGGAGACCACTAATGAAAACACAGATTATATCTTTAAATTCCAGGAATCTCATCACAGCAATTCTGAGACTAAGGAGGCTGTGGACAGCTCATGGAGCATGTCTTCTTTTTTTCTATTAGGCCAACACCAAAACGATTTCAGCCTGGCAAAGAACTCTGTTTCAGTAAAGTCCTGGAAAAGGTGCATTTTACAATATTCCTCTGCGATTCATTGGGCACTTACAGACACTCAAGGCCGGGACTCAAGTCACTGAGTCAGTCAACAAACCTGTAAGCACAGCGCTGCCCACCCTTGGAATCCCCCTCACTAGGCTCTTTGGGCCTGATGAAGCATGGGACAGCAGTGGATGTGGGCCCAGTCCTGTCCTCTGGAGGTTCACAGCCTAAGATAGGCAAGAGCATTCAGATAGATGCCTAAAGGCCAAAATAATAAAATCAACCAAGCAGCACACTCCTCGGGTCTCTGTGCACCTACCTCTCCTACCTCATCCTCCACTTCTGTCTTTCCTGCCCGGCATTCACCTTTGCCCTCATTCACTCTCTTTCCTGGAAAACCCAGGCCAGAAGCCTTCTCACCCACTGTTCTAAATGGACCTATGTATATCAATACATTTATCTTTGGGTTTCCTGAACAAATACTTCAGTCTATTTGTGGACACACACCTCATTCAGCTCTTATCACTGCAGGTCGCTGATGTGGGCCTCCAGCTGCTTGGTTATGTGGGTTCTTGGTTGTTTGGGGGTCACTTGGGTTTATCTGCATGGATGGGAGCAGAACAAGATATGTGAGTAGTTGTGAGTAAGATCCATCTTAGGCCAGACATGGTGGCTCAGGTCTGGGAGGCGGAGGTGGGAGGATCAACTTGAGGCTCGGAGTTCAAGACACATCTGGGCAACATAGCAAGAACTTGTCTCTAAAATAAATACATGAATATACAAACAACAAATAAAAGATGCATCTAGTTTCAGAAAGCTCCAGGACTTCAGTGGCCTATTTGGATAATTTAAAAATAAAGCAGTATGAGTTGAAAGTAGTGAGAAAAAAATTAAAAAATTAGAGGTCGGTGCTAAGTGGAACAGGAGTCAGGCAAAAAGAAAACCTGTATTCCATAGTGACCTCTGCTCACTGGGCGGATACTGTGTGTGAATATGAATGTGTGGATTTTAAGCCAGGAGTATTCCAGATACTAATACATCTATTTCTTGCCCTCCCAGGGTCGACTGAGTTCTCTGTCTGTCCCAGTTCCCCTCAGTCTTAAGTGGTGGGGGACAAAGTGGGCCAGATTCGTTCCTCTCCCTTTTCAGCAATCTTATGTCTCCTCCCACACTCCATTACCTGTTCGTTTTTGCTGGTTTGGCTCTTTGTTCAGGTAAGTGTGTTTTGGGAGTTGAGGCTAGAAGATTAGCCAGGGCAGAGGAGGGAGAAAACACTACCTCTCTTCTCACCTGTGTAGGAAAGCCTAAGGAAAGAGGAGGTGTTGCTGGAGATGGCTGGACAATGGAAGAAGGATGCTTGGCCGAGGGCAGGAGCAGAGGGTTACCCCAGTGACTTGGGAGAGGTGTTGGAGGTGAGCATGGGACAGGAAAGATCAAACCATTGGAGAAAAGATGAGAGACCTTTGGAACAGAGGAGATCTCCAGGCCATAGCCCAGAATGCCAGCAGGGAGCCTGAGGCAGGCTCCACGAGGAGGGCTGCTGGTGGGTGCGCTCCTGTTGGCTCCAGGGTTAGGACGCTAAGGGAAGCCAAGGAGGAAGAGCTCCACTCCATGAGGAACGAAGCCGGTGTCTTGGCTGAGGCAGTGATGGGGGACGCTAACCAGATCTGGATCAGAAATTACTTTAGTTAACCTAAGCAGAGCCAAACATCCAAATTCATGGGTGTGGTTATTCCTTAGCAGTCTGGAGACAGCCAGGGCCCTAGAAGATGAGGAGACCAGCCCTGAAGTCCTAAACTGTGTTATCTACAGAAAGGCTCTGTTGATTTCTTGAGGTTTTTGTACAAAATAATCCAATGAGGCCTCGGTAGAACCTTGCAAGTCTATCCATTAGTGTTGTTGGCTAAGCCCATTAGACTTGCATAGGGGTCTTCCACTTCCTGAAGAAAAGCCACCTTCTTGTTGAGGGATAATGATGCCCATGGCCCCCTACCTGTATTGAGATGGCCCCAAAGTGACCAAGAGTGAATAGAGTTGAGGGAAGGAGCCAATCTTTGCCCGTCCTCTTACTTGCCTCTCCTTACTGGAAAAATACCATCTACTTTGTTATTGCATTGCAGGAAACCCAGGACTGTTTGAGGGTCACCCATGAGTTTGGCTAGTTCACTGTAATAGTGAGCATAAGATACCTCAAAGTGTAATTGCTTGAGAGAAAAGCATGTGGTCTCTGTGAGGCCAGAAAATGTCATGGAAGAAGAATGAGATGGATTATGAGTTCATACATGAGCATGGAACCTGGAACCACTCCAGACCTTCTCACTCAAATCTCCTAACGTCTTCCCACCACCTGCTCGGCTCCCACACTTTTCAAGGATTTTTCTTCATATGCTCTGGAACTGGTCAACAAATGTTTATGGAAGCCTTTTGAGCATGTGTTGTGCCTTCTACAAGGATGTAGCAACATGTTTGCGTCACTAGTGGGGCACACAAATTTTGTCACTATTTTGGAATATGCTTGGTGGGAGGTTGCAGTCAGGTTATTGAATGATAGCTGATGTTTTTGGATTAAAGGTTAAAGGGGAGTGACCTAGGTGAGAACTTTAGAGATAGAAAACCCTATGTTTTTCTCTGCATGTAAGTGGTAATTGATTTTCAGGAGAGGGATTCCAGTGTTCTGGCTCCTGATATGTAAGAAGGTATGAACATGAAGAAATAGCTGGGTGTGGTGGCTCAAGCCTGTAATCCCAGCACTTTGGGAGGCCAAGGTGGGCGGATCACCTGAAGTTGGGAGTTTGAGACCAGACTGACCAACATGGAGAAAACTTGTGTCAAAAAAAAACATGAAAAAATAAAAATCTGGGTTATACCTCTTCAGTTTTCCTTTTTATTAGACCTCTGTGTCTTGGAAGAAATACAGCAGATTCTCACACTCTGGAGATACCCATAATTAAATTCTGCATGTTGAAGATGAACAGTTCTTAATGGAATCAGTGATCTGAGGGCTATGGGGTAGGAGAGGAGTGAGCTTCCAGGTGTTTTTCCTCACATGTGAAATTGCACTTGCCAACATACTCCAAAGAGTTCTGGAAATTACCACAACCTTCCTCAATGTGACTGAGAAAAGTTGGTATGCTGGAAACAGGCACATGGGGTAATTTGCCAAATCTCAGAATCAGGGAAGCTATAAACATGGGCATTTGTAGTCCTGAGTTGCAACATGTTTCTGACTCAGTCTCCTGACAGTATGGATTTGTACTTGCCTGTGATTTATTTTGTTTCTAGCATACCCTGGGGCATTGGAGGACTTGGAGACTTCTGCCAGAACACCTCGGATATGTGAAGAGTTCCTGCCAGAAACCAATAACGTGAGTGAAACACTAACAACCTAACACAAAGGGGCTATGCTCTCACTGCTTGAGAAAATACTCCCCTCTTGGAGAACTCCACTGTCGGCTGGTGAGAGGGTAAGGTCACTCCCTCTATAACCAAGTAGCATCCAGGGGTTCCCATGACCTTGGGCTGCCCAGCCCTGACACCCAGCCAGTTGTATGCAGTTAGTTATCAGGGGACTATGTGAGAAAATGTAGATGAATCACTAGTTTTCACTACTGGAAAACACCTGAACATCTATAACCAATGAAATCTTGCCTCTTCATTCACTATCCTAAAGATCATCATATGTAAATTGGCTGCCTAGTTGCTTTCTACAGATTTAAATGTTGAGCTGCTTAATAATCATCTGTGAATTTGCCCTTTCTCCTGCTTCTACAGAGAGCTCTTTCATGGTGTTAAACCAAGGTCAACTTCTTGTTCCATTGTGTCCAAACCTACATGTCTGAACCCCTCTCATCAAAGAATTCTCAAAGTTTTTAATAACTGGGGAACATATATCCAGTAGTTACACGCATCAGGCTCCACGCTTTCTGTGCAGTATGTAAACTGATTTGTTATCATACATGGACTAATCATAAATGGCTATTATTATTGCTATTTTACAAATGAGGCGTATGAAACACGGAGAGCTAAATAATTTGCATAAGGTCACACCACTTGTACATGGTGAAGCCAGGACTCAACGCCAGGTCTAGCCATCCCTGAATTTGACATCTGTATCCTCTATATCTCTGTCGTCTCTCCGACTAAGGTCGCTGTATCTCTCTGCCAAGAGCGAAAAAGATTCATTCATTCATCAAACGTTTATTGAGCATCTACTGTGACTTAGGCAATATCCTAGATCAAGGATTGTCAAACTTTTTCCATAAAGGACCAGACAGCACACATTTTAGATTTCATGGATCATACGGTCAGTCACTATGATTCAACTCTGCTGTTGTAGTACAAGATTGTGAAAGCAGCTGTGGATAATACGTCAATGAGCATGGTTGTATTCCAATAAAATGCCACTTGCGAAAGCAGGCTGTGGGCTGGCTTTGGCCCAAGTGTTCTACCCTGCTCTAGGGACTGGAGTTATAACACCAAAAAGAAAATAACCACAAAAATGCCTGCTTTTGTGGTTCTTTCATTCCAGAATGGGGAAGCAATCATATTCCCTGGCCCATTTATCATGTACAAATTGTCGTAGGATCTTGGAGTTCGGAGAGCCTAGAGTTGATCTCTTCAGCATTTCACCTCCAGGGCAGCTCCCCTCAGAACTCCCTTGGCTGGTAGGCGTTCATTCTGTGCGTCTGGGACTGGTGTCACCCCACCTTCCAGAGGGCCCATCCTGGTCACATAGTCCTTGCTTATCTGTCTTCCTGACAATTTAACTCACTCATTCTCACTCTGTTAGGGCCGAATCATTTTTGGGTCTGGAAACAGTTTAATGGGCCCCACTCTTGAGATTCCGATTCAGTAGGTCTGGAGTGAGGCCTAAGGTTTTCCGTTTCTGACAAGTTCCCAGGTAATTCCAGTGCTGCTGGTTCCTGGACCCCACTTTGAGAACCAGTGTTCTGTAGCAATAACAAGTGGGCCTAACAACTCCTCTTCCATTTTTTTCAGATTTTTGATCATCGATATCATGTACTGCACTCCCCTAGCCCCTGCCTGAGTCTTCTTCTGGCAAAACTCCAAGGCTCTTCAACTTCTCTGCCTATGAGAAGTAACTGAGAAATAACGAGCTCTGCCACCACCAGTTGGGTTGAACACCTGGGATGCTGGTAGCCACCAAGGTCACCACAATTATACACAAACAATGACAACAGTGAAACCATGTCTCAGGGACAAAGGGTAAGAACCAGTGCAATGCTGACTGTGGAAAATAACACTGTGACAGCTGTCAGGGAAAGCATTTCAGTTCCCCTTCTCCATGTGACTTTGGGCCAATCATTTCCCCTCTCTGCCTGTCAGCTTTCTCATCTGCAACATGAAAGTTGGCTGAGGTCTTTCTAGCAGTGGGAATGTGGATATACTTAAGCAGGTGGGGAAATCCAATAGGCATCCTGATACCTCACTCCTGGGGATATCCTAGGGTGACACTTACCCAGGTTGCTCTCCACTGCCAGCAGTATGCAAGATTTGCCTCTATGTCAACTGTACATTCAGTTCTATTTTCTCCTAAGAGTTGCACTCATTGAGATTGTATTCAACACTGATGTGTTATCATCACTGGCTTATGTCAATAAGCTCCTTTCCTTTGCTCCAGATCTATGAGCAGAATGTTTTGGGACCTCAGGTCAGCATTTTGTAAACCCACAGTAGTAATCTCCCGTTCCTGCCACTTGGCCCTGTGAAGTAATGCTGTTGGCTTCCAGGACTTCTGCAGGGCCTAACAGCTTGGCAGCTTCGGGGCCGTCTAAGGTGACTTATGACTGTTCTTCCACCCTGAGCTTTAGGCCTCAGCCACAAAGCAAGAGATCCATGGTTCCTGGCACCTGGCTTCTGGAAAGTTAAACTGTCATCTACCTCTTTGTCTGATCAAGCAGTTCAGCAGCCCTTCAGTTTAAATAACAACTACAAAATAAATATCACAGAGAACTCTCAGCAAGGTTTCTTTAGTGTAGGAAAATGTAACATTCAAATTCTGGACAATATTGTCATGTGGGTTCATTTTCCTTCCTGCGAAAACCTTCCCACAATGATTCCCACAAAAAAAATTAATTTGGCATAAGGAGTTTGGGCAAAGAAGGCTGCTAGGTGGGTCAGCCATCCAGCCATCCTCAAGAGGCTGTGTAGTGGGAATCTGGTGAGCAGCTGAGTTAGGGGCTGCTGATAGAAGTTCTGAGGGCATTGGAAAATAAATCTGGTGAAGGAGGAGAAAGTACGGCTTAGACCAGCAGGAAACTTGATATGCTTGGTTCATGTAAGTTACTTATTCTTTCTAAGCCACCTATAATTATTTCCAGAAGAGGCAATAAATCTTAGTAAAGTATTCAGATTCTGGAGTCAGACTACCATGGGTTTTTAATCTTAGTCCTGAGGTTTTCTCACTTGGTCAGGGTTTTTACTCTCTTGGAGAGTTTTTTCTCTTTGTAAATGAGGATGAATGTACCTATCTTTCCAGAACTGAGGGTTACAGGAGATGATATACATGACAGCGTCAACATAGTTGATACTATCTACAACCCAGTTCCAGGATATCAACCCAACTGCTTAATGTGCAATAAGCCTTCAATAAACGTCTTGTGATTAAGTTACATACTATGGGTAGATAGATATTCCAATTATTGTTTACAAAATACATGGTAAGAAGTAAAAAATGTATTTGTTGGAGTTCTTCATTCAACAAACCCTTTTCTCTGGGTAATCTACACTGCTTTTAGAAGCTGAGAGACTAAGAACATGTGGAAAATTTAGAATTCCATAAAGAATGTTCATACAGAAGGAATCTCAGATGTTGTATACTGAGTCTAACCCACAGAGAGAGGGGTTACCCATCCAAGGTCATGCAACAGATTAGTGGCAGAGCAGCGATTAGGTACCATCTGACTGGAATTTCTCCAGTGCACGTGTTTTCACTGTTGCTTTACACACCATTCTTGGGCCATGCCATTAAAACCTCTCAGGCTGATGGTGCCAAAGCCACAGTGACCTTCAGGCTTCAGAGACCAGGGCCAGAACTGAGACAGGAGGGAGCTGGGGGTGGGGCAGGGAGTAGCTCAAGGAAGCGGAGAGGCAGTTCTGCAGGCCTTTCTCAACACAGTCCCCCAACCCCCACACCTTATCTTTGGCCCATCCTCCTCCCACAGCGCCTGTTCATAAGCACAGGTATTCGAGGACCTCAGCCTCCTTACTCATTCAATCCCTATGTCATCTGTTTTCCCTTTATGGGAGAACTGAGTTCTGTGAAACTGCTGGAAAACACTGTAAGAGCAGCCATAAAACTTTCATTGATTCTACCATTTTTGCATCTTTGGAATTAAAACTTTTGATCCTGATCAGCTGTCCCTCTCTCAGGTGGTTGCCTTCCCTGGAAATCCATCTGTTCCCAAGGATTCTCTGCAGCAGCATTTGCCAGTTCCCTTGTAACCTCCTAACCCTCCCTCACTGCCCCCCGCCCCCACATTCCCACTGAGTTGGGGTTTCAATTATCAGGTATAACTGGGTTTTGATTTGGAGACCCGAAGGCTTTAGGCTCTATAATAGGCTGTAATTTTTTTCTCTCTATTTATACTTCAAATTCGTTTTCTTCCCTCAAACTCTCTTTCAATAAAACTAGGCCCTTAAGGGCAAGAACATAGGCTTGCTCTCTCTGTGACCCGCAGCTGCCTCCTTGCCTGGAGCAGTGCTTGTCATGTAACAAGTGTCGGTACATGGATGAATCAACCCCGGAAAGCTTCTCTCTTGGAACGCTTCTCTCTTCTAAGACTTCACTCCTTTGCTAGGGCTGCCCTGGATGGGCCTGGAAAGAGAAGAAGGGAGGCTCAGAAATAGACTGTTCAATGTAGGGGTGAGTTTTTCGGTGCTGGAATCAATTACTCCTGAAAAATTGCTATTGGAGAAACAGCTCTCTTTAGTCAATGCTGAGCTTTGCAAGCAGTTTCTTTCTTTCTTTCCTTCCTTCCTTCCTTCTTTCTTTCTTTCTTTCTTTCCTTCTTTCTTTCTTTCTTTCTTTCCTTCTTTCCTTCTTTCTTTCCTTCTTTCTTTCTTTCCTTCTTTCTTTCTTTCCTTCTTTCTTTCTTTCCTTCTTTCTTTCTTTCCTTCCTTCTTTCCTTCTTTCTTTCTTTCTTTCTTTCTTTCTTTCCTTCTTTCTTTCTTTCCTTCTTTCTTTCCTTCTTTCTTTCTTTCCTTCTTTCTTTCTTTCTTTCCTTCTTTCTTTCTTTCCTTCTTTCTTTCCTTCTTTCTTTCTTTCCTTCTTTCTTTCTTTCCTTCTTTCTTTCTTTCCTTCTTTCTTTCTTTCTTTCCTTCTTTCTTTCTTTCCTTCTTTCTTTCCTTCTTTCTTTCCTTCTTTCTTTCTTTCTTTCCTTCTTTCTTTCTTTCTTTCTTTCTTTCCTTCTTTCTTTCTTTCCTTCTTTCTTTCTTTCTTTCTTTCCTTCTTTCTTTCCTTCTTTCTTTCTTTCCTTCTTTCTTTCCTTCTTTCTTTCCTTCTTTCTTTCTTTCTTTCCTTCTTTCTTTCTTTCTTTCTTTCTTTCCTTCTTTCTTTCTTTCCTTTTTTCTTTCTTTCCTTCTTTCTTTCTTTCCTTCTTTCTTTCTTTCCTTCTTTCTTTCTTTCCTTCTTTCTTTCCTTCTTTCTTTCTTTCCTTCTTTCTTTCTTTCTTTCTTTCTTCTTTCTTTCTTTCTTTCTTTCTTTCCTTCTTTCTTTCTTTCTTTCTTTCCTTCTTTCTTTCCTTCTTTCTTTCTTTCCTTCTTTCTTTCCTTCTTTCTTTCTTTCTTTCTTTCTTTCCTTCTCTCTTTCCTTCTTTCTTTCTTTCCTTCTTTCTTTCTTTCTTTCTTTCCTTCTTTCTTTCTTTCCTTCTTTCTTTCTTTCCTTCTTTCTTTCTTTCCTTCTTTCTTTCCTTCTTTCTTTCTTTCTTTCTTTCTTTCTTTCTTTCTTTCCTTCTTTCTTTCCTTCTTTCTTTCTTTCTTTCCTTCTTTCTTTCTTTCTTCTTTCTTTCTTTCTTTCTTCTTTCTTCTTCTTCTTTCTTTCTTTCTTTTTCTTTCTCTTTCTTCTTTCTTTTTTTTTGAGAGAGAATCTCCCTGTATTGTCCCAGTTGGAGTGCAGTGGTGTGATCTCGGTTCACTGCAACCTCTGCCTCGCAGGTTCAAGTAATTCTCCTGCCTCAGCCTCCCAAGTAGCTGGGATTACAGGTGCCTGCCACCACACCTAGCTAATTCCTGTATTTTTAATAAAGACAGGGTTTCACCACATTGGCCCGGCTGGTCTCTAACTCCTGACCTCAAGTGATCTGCCTGCCTCAGCCTCCCACAGTGCTGGGATTACAGGTGTGAGCCATTGTACCCAGGCAAGTAGTTCATTTTATGTGGGAATACTAGTGTCAGCCATCAAAGCATTTAAGACAGTGGGTTTTTTTCATGATTTTTTAGATAACATATGTTTTTCTCTGATCCATGTATCTAACGTTTATTGAAAGCCTGTTACATAAGAAGCATCATGCTGACAGCTCAGACCGCAAAGACAAGTGAAGCCCAGACCTGCACTAAGGATCACTAACAACTGTCACCTTCGTAATACACCAATTCCAAGAAAATGGAGTGTAAGGAGAGAGAAGTGTGCAGAGTATTATGGGGATGCTGCACTGGTCACTAGCCTAGCTTGGGGATGCAGGATGGGAGTAAGGCCTTAAATAACGGGGAGAGTGGAGGAAGGAGAACACTGAAAGCAGAGGGGCCAAACAGCAAGAACAAAGGCCTGGGAAGAGGACCACGGTGGCAGGTGCGTAGGAACTGCCCACTCACTGGCACTGCCAGAGCATGAAGTAAGAGGCAGGAGATGGCCAGAGGAGACAGAGAGGTATACAGGGCAGATCTTGGAGAGTCTGGTCAGCTACTGGAAAACAAAATGCATTTTTTTATTTGTATTTTAAAATACAATCAATATATGTATACTTCCACCAAACAAATTTCAAAAAGAAAAATTTCAATTAGAAACCTATTAATATGAAATGAATCTAAATTTCTCTCTTTTTGACCACCTCCCTGTCCCCAGTTCTTTTTCACAAAAGAAATAAAAACAGCTTCTAAGTCATTTTTGCAGGAAATAAAAATGCATGTACTAGAATATTTGAATATTTTTATGTATATATTTTTTATTTACACTAATGATCATGTACAATGTTTACTATTCTGCACTTTGATGTTTTAGGTGTTTTCTTTTTACCTTATGTGTTGGAAGTCTTCTTAACTTATCAATAATAACCTCGAATGTAAATGAATTATTATTTCCCATTTAGAAGATAGAGACTGGCTGAAAATAAAACAAAAAGACCCAACTACATGCTACCTACAAGAAATTCACCTCCCCTGTAAAAATACTCAACTGAAAGTGAAAGGCTCTGTAAGAAAAGACAAAGAAGAACATTATGTATAATAATGAGATCAATTTAGCAAAGGAATATACAAATTATAAATATATGTGCACCAAACAGTTAAGCACCCAGATAGATAAAGCAAATATTACTAGATCTAAAGAAATAGACCCTATTACAATAATAGTCGGGGACGTCAACACCCCACTGTCAGCATTGGACATGTCATCTAAACAGAAAATCAACAAACATCAGATTGAAACCACACCATAGTCCAAATAGACCTAACAGACATTTCCAGAACATTTCACCCAACAGCTGCAGAATACACATTCTTTTCCTCAGTACACGGAACACTCTCCAGGACTGACCATATGGTAATATGCAAACCAAGTCTCAACATTTTTTTAAAAAATCAAACACATCAAGTATTTTATCTAACTCAATTGAAATA
The DNA here is from genome assembly GCA_031835075.1 of Saguinus oedipus. NCBI lineage: Eukaryota > Metazoa > Chordata > Mammalia > Primates > Cebidae > Saguinus > Saguinus oedipus. Next base: position 88,779,085 of record CM063175.1, read on the forward strand.
AAATGACATAAATAACAAGAGGAACATTAAAAAATATACAGATACCTGCAAACTAAACAACATACTCCTGAATAACCCATGGGTGAGGGAAGAAATTTAGAATAAATTTAAAAATTCCTTGAAACAAATAAAAATAGAAACACAACATACCAAAATCTATGAAAGGTAGCAAAAGCAGTATTAAGATATAAGTTCATAGCAATAAATGCCTACATCAAAAAACTAGAAAGATTTCAAATAAGCAACCCAAAACCTCTAAGAAACTAGAAAAACAAGAATAAGTCAAACCCCAAATTAGCAGAAAAAAAGGAAATAATAAGGATCAGAACATTAATAAACAAAATTAAGAGAATAAAAGGACAATAAAACAAAAATTGTTTTTTAAGGATAAAAAATAGAAAAACCATTAGCTAGACTAACAAAGAAAAAAGAGAGAAGATTTAAACAAATAAAATTAGAAACAGAGAGACATCACAATGGATACCTCAGAAATATGAAGAACCACTAGAGACTAATATGAACAAATAGACACCAATAAATTTGAAAACCTAGAAGAAATGGATAATTCCCTGGATACATACACTCTACCAACACTGAACCAAGGGGAAACAGAAAACCTGAATAGACCAGTAACAAGTAACAAGATTGAACCAGTAATAAAAATCTTCCAATAGGGAAAAGTTCAAGACTGGATAAATTCTACTGAACCTTTAAAGAATAATTAACACCAATATTTCTCCAACTATTTCAAAATATTGAAGCAGAGGGAATTCTTCCTCTCTCATTCAGTGAGACCAGCATCATTCTGATGCCCAAACCAGACAAGGACACAACAAAAAAAGAAAACCACAACATCCCTGATAAACATAGACACAAAAATTCTCAACAAAATACCATCAAACTAAATCTAACAACACATCAAAAATATAATACACCATAATTAACTGGGATTTATCCCAGGAATGCGAGCATTATTCAATATATACGAATCAATAAAATGAAGGACAAAAGCAATACGATCATCTCAATAGATGCAGGAAAACCTTTTGATAAAATTCAACCTTCCATCATGAAAAAAACTCCTTTTTCTTGCGTATGTTGAAGCAGCCTTGCATCCCCGGGATGAATCCTACTTGATCGTGATGGATAAGTTTTTTAATGTGCTGTTGCAGTCGGTTTGCCAGTATTTTGTTGAAGATTTCTGCATCTATGTTCATCATGGATATTGGCCTGAAGTTTTCTTTTCTTGTTGAATCTCTGCCGGGTTTTTGTATCAGGATGATGTTGGTCTCATAAAATGATTTGGGAAGAATTTCCTCTTTCGGATTATTTGGAATAGTTTCAGAAGGAATGGTATCAGCTCCTCTTTGTGTGTCTGGTAGAATTCGGCTGTGAACCCATCTGGACCTGGGTTTTTTTTGTGTGGTAGGCACTTAATTGCTGCCTTCACTTTAGACCTTGTTATTGGTCTATTCGTAGTTTCGGCTTCCTTCTGGTTTAGGCTTGGGAGGACACAGGTGTCCAGGAATTTATCCATTTCTACCAGGTTTACTAGTTTATGTGCATAGCGTTCAACATACGCAAGTCTATAAACGTAATACACAAGTCTATAAACCACATAAACAGAACCAAAAACAAAAACCACATGATTATCTCAATTGACGCAGAGAAGGCATTTGACAAAATTCAATGGCACTTTATGCTAAAAACCCTCAATAAACTCGGTATTGATGGAACGTATCTCAAAGTAATAAAGCTATTTATGACAAACCAACAGCCAATATCATACTTAATGGGCAAAAACCGGAAGCATTCCCTTTGAAATCTGGCACTAGACAAGGATGCCCTCTCTCACCACTCCTATTCAATATAGTACTGGAAGTTCTAGCCAGAGCAATCAGGCAAGAAAAAGAAATAAAGGGTATTCAAATAGGAAAAGTGGAAGCCAAATTGTCTCTATTTGCAGATGACATGATGGTATACCTAGAAGACCCCATCACCTCAGCCCAAAAACTCCTGAAACTGATAAGCAATTTCAGCAAAGTCTCAGGAAATAAAATCAATGTGAAAAGTCACAAGCATTCCTATACATCAATAACAGACTTAAAGAGAACCAAATCAAGAATGAACTGCCATTCACAATTGCTACAAACAGAATAAAATACCTAGGAATACAACTTACAAGGAATGTAAGGGACCTCTTCAAGGAAAACTACAAATCACTGCTCAACGAAATAAGAGAGGACACAAACAGATTGAGAAACATTCCATGTTCAAGGTTAGGAAGAATCAATATCATGAAAATGGCTATACTGACCAAATTAATTTACAGAATCAATGCTATCCCCATCAAGCTGTCATTGAATTTCTTCACAGAACTGGAAAAAACCACCATGAACTTCATATGGAACCAAAAGAGAGCCCACATAGCCAAGTCAATTCTAAGCAAAAAGAACACAGCAGGAGGCATCACACTACCAGACTTCAAACTATACTACAAGGCTACAGTAATCAAAACAGCATGGCACTGGTACCAAAACAGAGATATAGACCAATGGAACAGAACAGAGGCATCGGAGGCAACACAACATATCTACAACCATATAATCTTTGATAAACCTGACAAAAACAAGCAATGGGGAAAGGATTCCCTGTTTAATAAATGGTGTTGGGAAAACTGGCTAGCCTTGAGCAGAAGGCAGAAACTGGACCCCTTCCTGACACCTTACACTAAAATTAACTCCAGATGGATTAAAGACTTAAACATAAGACCTGGCACCATAAAAACCCTAGAAGAAAATCTAGGCAAAACCATTTAGGACATAGGAGTAGGCAAGGACTTCATGACCAAAACACCAAAAGCATTGGCAACAAAAACCAAAATAGACAAATGGGACCTAATCAAACTCCACAGCTTCTGCACGGCAAAAGAAACAGTCACTAGAGTGAATCGGCAACCAACAGAATGGGAAAAAATCTTTGCAGTTTACCCATCTGACAAAGGGCTGATATCCAGAATTTACAAAGTACTCAAACAGATTTACAAGAAAAAAACAAACAAGCCCATCCAAAAATGGGCAAAGAATATGAACAAACAGTTTACAAAAGAAGACATACATGAGGCCAACAAACATATGAAAAAATGCTCATCATCACTGGTCATTAGAGAGATGCAAATCAAAACCACATTGAGATACCATCTCATGCTAGTTAGAATGGCAATCATTAAAAAATCTGGAGACAGCAGATGCTGGAGAGGATGTGGAGAAATAGAAACACTCTTACACTGTTGGTGGGAGTGTAAATTAGTTCAACCATTGCAGAAGACAGTGTGGCGATTCCTCAAGGCCTTAGAAATAGAAATTGCATTTGACCCAGCAATCCTATTACTGGGTGTATATCCAAAGGACTATAAATCATTCTACTATAAGGACACATGCACACGAATGTTCATTGCAGCACTGTTTACAATAGCAAAGACCTGGAACCAACCCAAATGCCCATCGATGATAGACTGGACAGGGAAAATGTGGCACATATACACCATGGAATATTATGCAGCAATCAAAAATGATGAGTTCATGTCCTTTGTAAGGACATGGATGAATCTAAAGAACATCATTCTCAGCAAACTGACACAAGAACAGAAAATGAAATACCACATATTCTCACTCATAGGTGGGTGAGGAAAAATGAGAACACATGGACACAGGGAAGGGGGTGCTACACACTGGGGTCTATTGGGGGGAATAGAGGAGGGACAGTGGGGTGGGGGGAGCTGGGGAGGGATAGCCTGGAAAAAAATGCCAAATGTGGGCGAAGGGGAGGAAGGCAGCAAAACACACTGCCATGTGTGTACCTATGCAACTGTCTTTCACGTTCTGCACATGTACCCCAAAACCTGAAATGCAATTTAAAAAAAACCCTCCTTTTTCTTTTTACTTTTGTTTTCTTTTACTTTTAGACAAGAAACTGTGGAATCTTTTTTCTTTTTAGAAACAGGTTCTCACTTTGTCACCTAGGCTTGAGTGCAGTGGCATAATCATGGCTCACTGCAGTCTCAACCTTCTGGGCTCAAGCAATCCTCCTGCCTCAGCCTTCTGAGTAGCTGAGACTACAGCTGCATGCTACTATGCCTGGCTAATGTTTTTTTTAAATAGGGACAAGGCAAAAACTCTTAATAAATTAGGTATAGAAAAAAATACCTGAACATAATAAAGGCTATATATGAAAAACTCACAGTTAACATCTTACTGAATGAGAAAAAGCTTTCAGAATTAGAATGAAAAAAGAATGACCATTCTCATCACTATTAGCCAACACAGTACTAGAAGCCCTAGCCAGAGCAATTAGGCAAGAGAAAGAAATAAAGAGCATCCAAATTGGAAAGGAGGAAGGAAAGTTGCCTCTTTTTACAGATGACATGATTATATAAACCTGAAGGTTCTTAAAAAAAAAACTCAGACCTGGTAAGAGAATTTAGTAAAAACTTGCAGGACACAAAATTAATATACAAACATCACTAGCATTTTTATACATGAACCATGAGCTAGCTGAAAAGAAATCAAGAAGGCAATCTCATTTATAATAGCTACAAAATTAAATACCTACAGAATAAATTTAACCAAGGAATTGAAAGATCTCTACAAGGAAAACTATAAAACATGGATGAAAGAAATTGAAGAAGATATAAACAAATAAAAAGACATCTCATGCTCATGGCTTGGAGGAATTAATATTGTTAAAATGGCGACACTACCAAACAACAGATTCAACACCGTCACCATCAAAATACCAAGGACATTCTTCAGAGAAATAGAATTAAAAAAAAAAAATTGCATGGAAACACAAAGGACCCTGAAAGGATAGCCAAAGCAAACCTGGGCTAAAAGAATAAAGCCAGAGGGGTATCACACTACCAGACCTCAAAATATACGTAGGTCAGCTGCAGTGGCTCATGCCTGTAATTCCAGTACCCTGGGAGGCCAGGGCAGGCGGATAATTTGATCCCAGGAGTTTGAGACCATCCTGGGCAACATAATGTGACCCTGTCTCTATTACAAAAAAAATTTTTTTAATTATTTTTTAAAAACAAAATGAAATGTACTACAAAGACGTAGTAACTAAAATAGCATAGTACTGGCACAGAAACAAATACACATAGACCACGGAATAAAGAGAATCCAGAAATTAATTCACATATATCAAGCAATTGATCTTTGACAAAGGTGCTGGGAACAATCATTGCAGAAAGGAGAGTCTCTTCAATAAGTGGTGCTGGGAAAACTGAATATTCAATGCAGAAGGATAAAACTACCATCCCCACCTCTCACCCTATACAAAAATTAACTCAAAATAGATCAAAGACCTAAATGTAAGACCTGACACAATAAAACTTCTAGAAGGAAACACAGAGGAAGTGCTTCAGGATATTGGTCTGGGAAAAGATTTTATGTATAAGACCTCAAAAGCACAAGCAACACAAACAAAAATAAATGGAATTATACTAAACAAAAAAAGCTTCTACCCAGCAAAGGAAACAATCCATAGAGTGAAAACAGACAACCTACGGAATGTGAGAAAATATATGCAAACTACTCATCCAACAGGAGATTAACATGCAGAATATGCAAGGAACTCAAACATCTGAACAGCAAAAAAACCCAAACCATCAAATTGAAAAATGGTTGAAAGATTTGAATAGACATTTCTCAAAAGAAGACATACAATTGCCAACAAATACATCGAAAATGCTCAACATCACTAATCATCAGGGAAATGCAAAGTAAAACCACAATGAGACTTCACCTCACCACAGGTGGGATATCTATTATCAAAAAGACAAAAAATAACAAATGCTGGTGAGGATTCAAAGAAAAGCGGACTCCTGTGCCTTGTTGGTGGGAATGTAAACTAGCCACCATGGAGAACTGTATGGAGGTTCCTTAAAAAGCTACAGATAGAACTACCCCATGATCCAGCAATCCCATTAAAGGAAATTTATCCAAATAAAAGAAAATCATTATATTGAATATGCACAATTATTATTTGTTAATCTAAAAAAAAATTAAAAACGAAACAACAGCGAAAGAAGTCTTCTTAAATCAGAATATACAGATATATGATATTGGTTGCAACCGTGACAGAATTCTCCATAGTATGAGTGTGTAAAATTTATTTAAAATCTCCCCCGTTGCTGGACGTTCAGGTTGTTTTTTGTTTTTGTCTTTTACCGACATTGCTACAATGAACATTTTGGTTCATTTATTCATTCATCAACTATTTACTGAGCACCTGCTGTGTGCCAGGCACACTTTCAGAACCCTAGAACATAGTATGGTGTATATTGACATATGTTGTTTTGAGAGGATATCAATAAACAGGAGAAGAATTTGCTGTATTTGAGGAAATGTGCATTTTTGGTTCTGATAAATATTTCCAAAATGCTTGCTGAAAGGGCTGCAGAAATCTATACTTTCTCAAGAGTATATGCAAATGGTTAATTTTCGCTTACTTGCAAACAGTAGGTATCATGAAACTTTAAAACTTTTGCCAATCTGATAAGCCAAAAAAAAATGGCTTGTTGTTACTACTTTTACTTGAATAATTATGAGTGAAATTGAACATCTTTTTGCCTATTGGCCACTTGTATTTCTTTCTCGGTGAACTGCACGTTCCTGACAGCTGGGCGGTTTTCTATTGAACTGTTGTCTTCCTACAGATTTGTACCTGTTCCCCATAAATTAAGGAAACCAGTCAGCCCATTGTCATATGTATTGCAAAGTTCTTTTCCAGGTAATCTTTTGTCTTTCGACTTTGTGGTAATTCTTGCAAAGCTCCTTGGTGGAGATAACGTTCAAGTTGAGTCTCGAAAGACGAGTGATGATACTAATTATTAACACTTGTCTAGTGATTCTAAGTGCTGAGTGTGCTTCTAAGTGCTTCAATATGTGGTAACTCATTTAATATTTACAACAAGCCTAGGAGGTGAAACTGTTGTCATCCCACCGTAAGAGGAGGAAACAGAGGCATAGAGGCAGTTAAATAACTTGTCAGGACCTCATAGCCAGTGAGGGGCACAGTCAAAAATCAAACCCCTGAAGAGCTATTTGCATTGTAGTCTGGGAACAGTAGCAAAGGCATGGAGGTGCAAAACAATACAAAATATCAGAGGAATTACAAGGAATTCCATGTATTTGGCATAAAGCTAGGCTGCTTCATAGGGAGGGAAGGCAAAGTTTTGAGGCATTGGGCAGGTTGTGTCTGGGTTAGAGGTGCATTAGTCTTGTCTCCTGATCTGGGGCATTTCCTTGAGCTCAGGGTCCACACCTGGACCCCATATTACCTAGTAAAACATATCCAGGCTGATGGGAGAAAATTTAAATATCTGTTATTATGTGTGATATAAGGCGTGTTACAGGGCTTAGCTCATGACTCAATAATCCTTTCTGCGTTCCCTGACTTGATTCAGGGATCCACAATCATGGAGCGTTCAGGCCTTTTATGCACAGCTCATGCTCTGTTCTGGGCAAAATGGAGTCTCTGCTTTATGTATCACTGACAGCAAATGTTTCTTTCAGCTTCAGTCTTCAGTCCCACCATCACAAAGCACATGGCGGGTTGTCTTCCTTGCTCTCAGTGCGAACTCTGAGAGGATAACATAACCCGAAGTAAACAGTTTTGAAGGTAACTCTGCCACCCTAGGTCATGTGATGCCTCCAAAGACAGATATAAATAATTTTGGATTATCTGTTCCCCTACAGTTAACATGTTGGTGTCCTTCCTACACAAAGGTGATACTAAGCCCTGTGTGATGGGCAAAGGATTCTGGAATGATCAAATGTGCATTCAGTTTCTTTCTTTCTGTCTACAATGTTGAAACGGGAATCACTCAGACTGCATCTTCTCTCCCTTCTACTCTGAGACCAGAGAAGAACGATCATCAGTGGCAAATGCAGTTGTAGCGAAGTAACACCAAGAGCTGGCTTCACGTGCCACAGAGAACGCTGCACCTTCTCCTCATGCTTTCTGTGGCTCCTCACACTGAGAAACGTCTCTAGCTGCAAACCATATAAACGATCTCTGAAAGTATAGTCTTTCCATTGTGCTCTGCTCACTTCCAACTTGACAGAGCTTGGCAGCTTTGCCATGGGCTTCTCATTGCTGAGGCAAGAGCTATAGGACTATTGGCCTCAGAAGCAGTGTGGTGAGGGAGAAACAGTCTAAAATAAGGAGCCTAATATTGCATCATCGCCTAGTGGTAGGGATGGCAGAATGGTATCACTCCCCCCACCCCCCATGCCCGTGGCAGACATCGTTAATCAATCACATACTCTTGCCTACTGAACCTGAGGAGCCTCAGACTCCTCAAAATGGCAGCCCTGAGTCACATCCCAGTTAATTGCACTTGGCTCTTGAAACGAAATGCATTTGTTATTCCTAACCTAATGATTAAAAAGCCGCAGTTTTGGAGTCACACAAATCTGAGTTTAAATTTCGGCTGTGTAATCTGAGCAAAGCTTCTGCTCCGACCACGATCACACCCCTCAGAGAGTGTGTGGGAAGGGCAAGTGGGGCAGCGTGTCTTAAGTTCCTTGAAAAAATACAAAACCCAGTTCCAGTGTCAAGTCTGAGGAGTTATTCAGAACCTCTAGACTGGTCCCAGTTTCCTTCCAGGAAAAATTAGGGTTGTGAAAGTTGTCAAAATCAAATTGGCATCGCTAATGTTAAAAAAAGAAAGAACCCTGACAAACGGAGCTGGGAAAGGCCAGGAAGAGAGAGTTCTCATACCTGTATGCTTGATAACAAAAACTATCACACAAGACTCTGCGAAAACCACAACTTTGCACAAAGGCCACTGCAACCTTATGTAAAAAAGACTTCTGCAAAGATATCTGCCCAGCCAATGCCCGACCAAGCCCAGACTGGCATCACCCCTGTTATTGCTCTTTGGAGCCAAGGATAATTATTTCAAAAGCATTATGTAATCTCTCTTTTTTTCTTTAAAAATCTATTTTCCTTTACCTCCCTGAGCATGTATGTAGCTTGCTATGATATACATATTCCCTGTACAATGATCTATTCCCAGATATGTATGATATCATCCAAACCTAATGATGAAATGATTTCTTTTAAACAGACTCTTCCTGTTTGTTATTTATGTTAACAGAGAAAAAGATTAGGCTGTCTCTGAAATCAGAGTCTTCCAGCTCATTTCACAGGACTGGGCTGCTTCCCTCTCACTCATTCATTCGGTGACTTTGCCTGAGTGCCACTTTAGCTTGGACAGGCACTGCTCTTGGCTCTGGGGCAGGGGCCCCACCTTCTAGGAGCTTATATGCTAGTGGAAAGATAGACAATAAACAAATGGTCAAATGTGTTTTATGGCACATGACAAGTCATGCAACATCAGCAGATGGAAATGTCATGGAGAAAAGTAAAAGTGGGTGGCTGAAGAGGGGAGCCTGGGCAGACTCCAGAGCTGCTGATTCTGCAGTGAGAAGGAACTCAGTGCCATGCAGACAGCCTTCAGGCTGGAGGTTAGCTCCTTGTTTCAGCAAAACTCTTGGGGATTATGAGAAGATTGCATTGACTGCCACCCCTGCCCCCACCCTCTCCTGAAAGAAACTTGGGTGGCTGTAGCCACACCACAGACATATATGCAGCATTCTTCCCTGGCTGGGCCTAGGCGCTTCACAGTTCATTTCCTGTTCTTTGAGATGGGGTGAGGAGTGGTATACCTGGTCTCCACCTATGTAGCCAGGGGCTTCCACTCACTGTTGCTCAGTGGCTTCGGGGCTGGGAAGGAGCTGAGTTCTCCGAGCCCACTCCATTGTCCCTTTTATCCTGGAATCTACAGAATGGGACTGCGGTTGGTGGCATCTTCACCTGGGACTGGCTAGGGAAAGTCACGAGGGCCAGGTGTGATGAACAGGCAGCCGCTGGAGGCCCAGGCAGGAGGTGGCAAGAGTGGCAAATGGAAACGCCCAAGAGGAGAAGTGAGCAGTGGGAGTGGTCGAAGAGCTGGGTGTGGGTGCGTACCTTCATTGTGCAGGGAGGCAGGAGTGTGACAGAGCTGACTGTTGGCACACAGGGTGCTCGGCATTCGAAGACAGTAGAGAAGTCCATAGGTGTTCAGATAAAGCATCAGAACAAGGACAGACTGGCATGGACTCCGAGAACACTGGCCTGGGTGTCAGCACACCCCAAGTTGACATCCAGGCCAGCTACAATCGTAAGAAATGTCTCATCAGTGTAAGTTACTATTCAGGCAGGGCCTGCCTGGTGATGACCTGAATGAAGATGCTCAGACCATCATCTTCCTCCAGGATGAGCACCACACAAGCACACCATGAGGCATCTTAGGGACATGGCTGGCATCCGCACCATTACACAGATGTCCAGATTGGAGATGTAATGGCAGGGGTAAGTGCTAGCTCCTGGGCAAGAAAGACCATCTGTTGCTTCTACATGCTGAGGGGTCAAGGCTGCTGGTACCAAGAAGCACTTCCAGAAATTCAAGCCCCGAGAGAACTTCATTCCCTTAATAATGTTTTCCCACTAAGTGGCTCCATTTATAAATTTATAGAACATATCTGTAGACTGGGACTAACTGCTACTGAGCTAATATTTCTGCAGGAATCAAATCTGAAAGTGAGGCAGTGCTGGGCTTTAGACTGTAGCCTGGGCTAACTCCAAGCAGAATTGGAAAGCAAGGTGTGGTGGGTTGAATATGTCCCCCCAGAATTCCTTACCACCCAAAACCTCAAATGTGATCTTATTTGTAAATAGGATATTTGCAGATGTCATCAGTTAAGATGAGATTATGCTAGATTAGAGAGGGGCCTAAATCCAATCGTGCCCTTACAAGAAAAGGAGAGGACACATGGGGACACACACCGGGAATAAGGCCGCGTGACGGCAAAGCAGAGATTGGAGTCACACAGCTGCAAGCTCAGAAATACCACGGATTGCTGGAGCCACCAGAAGCCAGTGAGAGGCAAGGAGAATTCTTCCCTGAAGGCTTCAGAGGGAGCAAAGTCCTTCACAGAAACTGTATCCCCTCACAGTTCCTAGCCTCTGGAACCATGAGGGTACACATTGCTGTTGTTTCCAGCCTCCCAGTTTGTGGTAATTCATTACTGAATCTCTAGGAACCTAATACACACACGCAATTTTTTTTTTTTTAAATCTGCCTCTTCAGTTGGGCACTGTGGCTCAGGTCTGCAATCCCAGCACACTGGGAGGCCGAGATGAGTAGATCACTTGAGGTCAGAAGTTCAAGACCAGCCTGGCCAACATGATAAGATAATTAAGGCACCAGTGATTTAAATAACTTGCCCAAAATCTTCTCTACTCAAAATAATTTTTAACAAATTGGCCAGATGTAGTAGCGTGCGCCTGTAATCCAAGCTACTCGGGAGGCTGAGGCAGAAGAATTCCTTAACCGGGAGGCTGCAATGAGCCAAGATTTTGTCACTGCACTCCAGCTTGGGCAACAGAGCAAGACTCTGTCTCAAAAAAAAATCTGCCTCTGCTTTATGGAAAAGAAAGAAGGAAAAAAAGGAAGAAAAGAAAAAGGGAGAAAGAAAGGAAAGAAAGAGAAAGAAAAGAGAAAGACAAGAAAAAAATCAACCTATTTATAGTTATTTCTGTTGTTTCTTTTTTTTTCTATATTCCTCCTCCTGGGTAGCTTTGTCATGTGGAGGGTAAGAGCCACACGGCCTGGATTTGACACCTACCTCTGCAACTCACCAGCTCTGGGGACTGGCTAAATCTCTCTGAGCCTTTGTGTCCTCGTCTCTATGGGGACTAGTGAAGTGTGAATGAGAAAGCATGGGAAAGCTCAGGGATAGGCCTGAACTGGTGTGGGTCCTCAGCAAGTGCTGGCTGCCTTTCCTCTGTGGTGCCCTGGACCCCCTCCTGCCAGCCCAAGCACCATGCCAATCACTAGGCATTCCTGAGTGCTCTCTTCTTCAGACAGTATCCTCTGTGTCAGCAAGATGTTTTTCTCCCCTTAACCACCCACCCATATCTAGTACCTTATGCTCCAAGCCAGCAACATTTTTGTCTAGCAAGAATTAAGAGCCTGCAAGAGGAGACAAGATGGAGGGCGGGATGATCCAGCTACAGAGTCGGCCTGTGCTGCTGCGTTGCACAATTCAAGGGGGTCACCGTTTATCATGCATTCATACAAATGGTTTCCCCTAGAGTTGGATATTATGGTGACCCTGAAGTGGCCTTAAAAATATGGAGGTGTGAGGAGATGGGAGAGAAAAGGAGTCTCCTCCTCCTCCTTCTTCTTCCTCTTCCTCTCCTTCTCTTCTCCTCCTCTTCCTTCTTCCTCTTCCTCTTTCTCTTCCTCCTCCTTTTCCTTTCTCTCCTTCTCCTTCTCCTTTTCCTTCTCCTTCTTCAGAGACAGACTCTCTCACTCTGTCTCCAAGCCTGGAGTGCGGTGACATGATCTTGGCTCACTGCAGCCTTGACCTCTTGGACTCAAGCGATTCTCCAACCTCAGCCTCCCAAGTAGCTAGGACCACAGGTGCAGGCTACTACAGCTGGCTAAGTTTTATATTTTTTGTAGGGATGGAGTTTCATCATGTTGCCCAGGCTGGTCTCAAACTCTTAGGCTTAAGTGATCCACCTGCCACAGACTCCCAAAGTACTGTGATTACATGCATGAGCCACCGTGCCTGGCCCTTTTTCTCTTTTGGATAATATAATTACACATATTGTTATGGCTGGAGAAAGGTATGTATATTGGGGATTAGGGAATTTGGAGAGGGGAAATGCTCAGACACTGAATCCATTTATATGAAAAAACTTTTCAAGGGAAGAGGTGGGGAAAGTATCTACTCAATGCTAATGAGAGAGAGAGAAAGAGAGAGAGGAGAGAGAGAGAGAAAAAGAGAGAGAGAGAAAAAAAAGAGAGAGAGAGAGAGAGAGAAAGTAAGTTATGTTTCCCTCTTATGAAATCTCACTGCAGTCACCCCAGGGCCGGGTGACAACAGGCCCAGGCCAACAAAGGCAGATCACACAGCGCTTCCTCGTATCAGGCCGGCTGCCGGCAGCTGTCACTACGCCTTCAGGGGGCTGGCTGCAGGCACCTGCCAGGAAGAGCTTTAAAACCTGACAGAAGGGATGGCAGAGAAGCCCAAAAAATGCCATCAAGATGCTAAAACCACAAATCACCAAAGTGAGGATGGCAAAGAGAAGACTCTGGTTCCTCATGTGAACTGGTGAATATCCCGAGGGAGCCCCACAGGGCTGGAGAGGGGTGCACCTGCGAGCAGTCAGAAGGAGAGGCCAAAGGGGGACAAAATGTGTGAGAGCTGAAAGAAACCCTTCATCTCATCGAGGTGGGGAGTAGCGTGGTGGTTACCAGAGGTTGGGGGCGGGGAGAAGAGAGGTTGGTTATTGGGTACAAAAGTACAGTTAGATCAGAGTAGTAAGTTCTTTAGGCCAAGGACGTTGGCTCGCGCCTACATTCCCAGCACTTTGGGAGGCCAAGGTGGGAGGATTGCTTGAGCCCTGGCATTCAAGATCAGCCTGGGCAGCATGGTGAAACCCTCATTTCTACAAAAACTACAAAAATTAGCTTGGCATGGTGGTGTGTGCCTGTAGTCCTAGCTACTTGGGAGGCTGAGGTGGGAGGATCACCTGAGCCTGGGAGGTGGAGGTTGCAGTGAGCTGAGATTGTGCCACTGCACTCCAGCCTGGGTGACAGAGTGGAACTCTGTCTCAAAAAAAAAAAAAAAAAAGTTCTAGAGTTTAATAGTATAGTAGGGCAACTCTAATAATAAGAATTTACAGTAGACTTCAAAATAGCTGGAAGACAGGACTTGAAATGTTCCCAACACGAAGAAATGATTCATGTTTAGGAGCTGGATATGCTAATGATGCTGATTTGATCATTACACATGGTATGCGTGTATGAATATATCACATGCATCCCGTAAGTATGTACAGATATTATGTATCAATTTGAAAATATCTTAGCACTGGAGGAGGTTTGGACCCAGGAACCAGGAAGGGAGAGAAACTAGTGTTAACTGAGAAAAGCAAGCACTAACTAGTTCAATTAGGATTAGAGTTTATATTTACTGAGCCTTTATCACCTGCCAGGAGCCATTCTAAGTAACGTAGGTTTATTATCTAATTTAATTTCAACATCAGCTGTGTAAGGTATTATTTCCATTTTACAGATAAGATAATTAAGGCACCAGTGATTCAAATAACTTGCCCAGGGCCTTTCGGCTAATAAATAGCAGAGCCATTGCTCAATAAATACTAGATAATTGAATAAATAAAAGGATAAAAACTAATCTCTTCCTCCTGAAATATTTTACCAGAGTAATAAATCTTTGGACATGGTTTATGAGTAGTCTATCACAGTGTTTGACAAAATGTCTCGTACATTCTTTGTAGATGTGGAGGAGAACTGGAGGTGGAGTGATAGTCTAGTTGGTGGGATTTGTTAACTAAGGTGGCTCAGTCAGAAGAAGGCCTCCAGGGGCGTTTTCTATTCTTGTTCCTATTTTGTCCATTTTTTTTCTTTTTTTTTGAGACGGAGTTTCGCTCTTGTTACCCAGGCTGGAGTGCAATGGCGCAATCTCGGCTCACCGCAACCTCCGCCTCCTGGGTTCAGGCAATTCTCCTGCCTCAGCCTCCTGAGTAGCTGGGATTACAGGCACGTGCCACCATGCCCAGCTAATTTTTTTTGTATTTTTAGTAGAGACGGGGTTTCACCATGTTGACCAGGATGGTCTCGATCTCTTGACCTCGTGATCCACCTGCCTCGGCCTCCCAAAGTGCTGGGATTACAGGCGTGAACCACCACGCCCGGCCTTTTGTCCATTTTTTTGAAGTCTCTGACTGGACAAATACATGCCTGCCAGATTCGAAGATGCCCCACCCTGGGAGAGATCACTGGGCTATGGAACCATGTAAAAAGAATTCTCAATAATTGGGCAATAAACTAAAATGAACAGGGTGAAATTTAACAAGGATAAAGGTTAAGTCCTGTCCCAGAGGCTCAAAAATTTAACTGTTCTGTTCTAACTGAGGAGAGACTCAGCAGACATGGATGAAGAAGACCTTAGGCTGGAAGATGGCTCCACGTGCAACCTGAGTTGTGAGTGGAACGTCACTCCTTAAGTACCAAGTGCAGTGTGAGTTGTGCTCAGTGAAGACATCCAACAATATTTTTCACTGGTTACATCTCTTCTGAAACAGAGTGGTTTTTTCTTTTTGTTTTTATTTTTTTGTTCCATTTCATTTTGTTTTATTTTGAGATGGAGTCTTGCTCCGTTGCCCAGGCTGGAGTGCAATAATGGTGTGATCTCAGCTCACTGCAACCTCTGTCTCCTGGGTTCAAGCAATTCTCCTGCCTCAGCCTTGCAGGTAACTGGGATTACAGGTGCACACCACCACACCCAGCAAATTTCTTTCTTTTTTTTTTTTTTTTTTTTGCATTTTAGTAGAGACGGGTTCCACCATATTGCCCAGGCTGGTCTTGAACTCCCGAGCTCCGGCAATTCACCTGCGTTGGCCTCCCAAATTGCTAGGATTATAGGTGTAAGCCACTACACCCAGCCCAGAGTGGGTTTTAAGCACATTTTAAGAGGGACACTTCAGTATGTATGGAAAAGGGCATCTGGTGAAATCTCTGTAAACCGCTTTGCATTCAGAAGGTAAGAAGTTATATGGATGCTTACCTTAGAAGATTGAAGCCATAGGAGATGGGTTATAGTGGTCTGAAATTATTTGAAGAATTACCCAAATAACTCTGAAAGGCCAAAGTAGGATAAACGGGTAAAAATTACAGAGCGGCAGAACTTCACACTGCAGAGGTTTACCATGAGTATTTTTGTCCTCAGAATACCTGAGTTCCTTAATTTCTCCTCCTCTTAGTTTCCTCTTCTGTAAAGTAGGGCTAACAACAGTAACTCTTTTCACAGGAATATTGTAAAAAGAAGTCGGAATAAGACATGTAACGTACCTAGCCCAGTGCCTAACATGTAGGAATCAATTTTAGAGGGTTAGTATTTACTTTACTTTGTAACAGCTTTAAAAACACATCGAGATGCCTACTAGAGGAGGAGATTGCTTTTGAAGGCAGTGAGCAAACATCCTGCCACAGAGCGTTTGCAGAGGAGCTGTCGAAGCAGCTCCACCACTGGGCGGAGGATTGGAGTCAGTGGTCCTCAGGGTCTCAGCCATTGTATGATTCCATGATTCTACATATCTCCTGACCACTGTCAAAGGCGAAAAAGTCGCAGTGTTCTCCTAATCACAGCCAAGGGTTCAAAAACCAATTGAACCACAGGGTCACCCCAAGTGTGACTTGTTCCCAAGCATTGTCACACCAATCCTGGGTAAGGACCATATAGGTAGACCTCTTTTATCTTTGCCTACAGTCTCCCTTCTTCCACATTCATTTTACTAAGTCCTTCATCCTCAATCTCAGTTTCTACAATTAGGGGGAAGCTGAATCTACCTCCCAGACCCAGAGGTTGGCCCAATGCCCAGCCTTAGCCAGTGCATTCCCTTCTCCTGGCTATGAAGATTTGTTTAGAGACATGCATGTGACCCAACTCAGTCCAATACAATCTTCAGGATGGTGCTGAGGCCACTGGGAAAGAGGTTTCCTTTCTCCCAGGGTTGTTCATCTTAAACCTGGAGCACTTGGTGGCATTATTGGAGAAAGAACCTAATAGAGGAAATACTTAATTTGAGAGAGAGAAAGAAACAAATTCCTAATACGATTAACAGCTATTCCTGAAATATTCCTGAAGTCACCTGAGCCAGTAAATTCATCTTTTCGTTTAAGTCAGTTTGAGTTAGGTACATCTCTTGTGACCCAAAGATTAATAGCCAATCCTCCATCCTACTAGCTTCAGGAAAATAATAGCTACAGGAGGCTGGGGGAAAATTACAAATTCCTTTGGGCAATTCCAGTTGAAACGAGAGCCCGCATATGAATGCAATGACATGGGACATCCCAAGTGAGAACCACCCAGCTGAGTCCAGTCAACCCCTGAAGGATGAGAGATTATGTTGCTTTATTGTAGAGCTGCAGTAGGTAAGTGAAACACACACTCAATAATGGAGCTGCAGAGAAAATCCTAGCACATACAGTAAAAGTGTACAGCCCAAGTTTACACTCCCATTTCTTCTTCTTTTTTTTTTTTTTTGAGATGGAGTTTTGCTCTTGTTACCTAGGCTGGAGTGCAATGGTGCCATCTCGGCTCACCGCAACCTCCACCTCCTGGGTTCAGGCAATTCTCCTGCCTCAGCCTCCTGAGTAGCTGGGATTACAGGCACGCGCCACCATGCCCAGCTAATTTTTTGTATTGTTAGTAGAGACGGGGTTTCACCATGTTGACCAGGATGGTCTCAATCTCTTGATCCACCAGCCTCGGCCTCCCAAAGTGCTGGGATTACAGGCTTGAGCTGTTTGGTGACTCTCACTGAGGTAGAATGAGTCTGTAGATGCAGCTCGTGTCTAAGCCATGAACAGCAAAATCCCTCTAGGGTGAACAACCAAGTAATAAAGAATAAGAGATCTTTTAAACCCTTTTGTCTACCTTTCTTCATATTTGGTTAAGATGACAGCCCTTTGTAAACTCTAAAGAATTTTTCTTATTCTTCCTCATCCAATTCACCTCTCTCTTATTCACCCAATCTGTATGCATACACAGTTAACACTGTTTCTGGTAATAAGGGGATTCTGTTACAACGTCAGGTAAATCCTTTTCACCTTCCTTCAAGGGAAGAATTAAGTCAGGGAAACTGTTTTGCTCTTTGGAGTTGCTGTTCTTTAAAATGAAGTTACTTGATTAGGCAGTGTCTATAAAATTAAGATGTATGTATTTAAGAATCCCAATGGTAAGAATTTATTCTACAGACATTCACAAGAGTTTGCTAAGATACCTGTACAAGGATGCTAATTGGAGTGTTCTTGTAATTGAGTAAGAATGAAACCAATTGTCCATACACAGGAGACTGGCTGAGGAAATGATGGTACCTCCAAACGATAGAATCTATGAAGCCGGATGTTTAAAAGAAAATGATATAGATCCGTATTTATTGATTTGAAAAGAGCTCAAGGATATAGTCTGATGTGGAAACAGCACTCCTGCCACACTGGGCGGCTCTTGCGGGCTCCACGCACACTGCGTGCTGTGGGAATATTGCCCCATCTAGGACACCGTAAACGACATTGTGGTTGGTGTTCCATGAAGTTGTGCAAACCCGAGGTGATTTTTGGTACACTAAGAATGTTTAAGGACAAATGGAAATGTAGGTATATGTACATTGTTTTCTCATGGGAAAGAAACAAAAGACACTTAAAATGTGCGTTTAGGAAGGGATAAGCCGGGGATGGGAGCCTTCACATTTTATTTTGTACATGTATATTATCCAGAACTACTTCTACAATTATCTGAGGTTGGGTGAGAGATTATGGGCCATTTTTTTTGGTTTTATTCTTTATATGTCTTTTATTTCTAAATATTAATGTGTAGCTTTTATTAAGAATCCACTAAGGTTTTCCAAACATCAAACATAATTTTTGAAGATCATTCAAGTTACTCACTTTTCTCAGGCAAAGCATACTCTTGATGTTGCAACCCTCCCTGTTATCACATACTTGTTTCTACTTGTGGCCCTGAAATTCTTGGGCAAGCACATATTTTCTACCCCTGGTGCTGTTAGTGCAATGTGGGATTGGGGTGGCAGGTGGCTGCTGCTCCCCGCCCCCCCGCCTTGGTCAGTTCCTGCCAGGTGGCCCACGCCATCAGACTCCTCAGTGCTGCTTCCTGCATGCCAGCTCTCAGAGCTTGTTTAGAAGAGAGAGATGAGTCAGCAGATTTGCCTGATGCAAGGCTGGCCTGGCGCCAGTACGATGCCCTGCCTGGTTTCAGCCACCCGACTTCAGCAATAACTGGGAAGATAGGGTCAGAGCCACCTCTTGGGTTCTGGAAATGAGCTCATCTTCTTTGGCTGCCCTGGGGAGACAGAGGGCCTGGCCAAGGCCAGGGAGGAGGAGGGTTTGGAGACTGAACTGAGCGCCTCCAAGCCCGCACCATGAGTGGTGGGGACTGCACTGGGAAGCATGAAAGCCCCGACACCACAATAATTGCAGGCAGGGGCGCCGGTTGACAATAACTTCCTCCCCCATATTTCTCAGGAACAGCCTCTGTTCTATTTCCTCTGCCTTTTCTTCGCTGAGGAACACAACTATCAAAAGCCAAAGACAGGAAGAACTAAACAATAATTCAAGTACATTGATAAAGTGGGGGACTTCCTTACTGCCAGCCCTGGATCACTGTCTCTTTTCAGCATTTTTGCCTGTTGGTCAGTAAGACTGAAGGGGCCCGAACTCTTAACCTGGTATACATAATTCATGTTCCATCACCTCTTCTGACAGGTGCTCTCTCCATTCCAGGCTCTTCAGGAATCGACCACTCTTCATTCGGCAGCCTGGGGCCAGGAGCTCTGTCTGGCTGGGTGCTCCAGCTGACTGAGGAAAGCACCAGCTTATATCGCAATTTTCATGGTACGGTCTTCAGAGTAGCCTAAGGTCCCCATGGTATTGTGTTGCTTTCCATGGCTTTACCTGCCTTGTACTTGAGTCGCTCCTTTTCCGAGGCAAAGGGGTATCCCCGTTGTCCTTCAAGGCGAAAACCCCAAAGGCTCCAAACATTACGAGTCCTCTTGCCTTCCATGCAGTAACAGCACAATTCAGATGGTTTTATGCCAACAGCAGCTCCTGCTTGAGGACTCTGCTTTGGAAGGGAACGGTCTCCCCTGTCAGGAGATTGCAGACGCAGGTACCACTGGGTATGTAAGGGGAAGACAAGTTTATTGGCTGTCATGCTAGACATTGTGAGAATTTTGATCACCTATATCCTATATCCTTCCTAACAATTCTGAGTGGCAAGTGTTTTTGCCCCTTTTTTTATAGAAGAGGAAACTGAAGTGTGGACGGATTCAGTCATTTGCCAGGAAAATTCAGCTTATACAGAGTCCCTGTCTGTCTCCTGCAAACCTCTGACTGCCTCCTTCTGGGTCGATGAGTTGACCCCACAGGCTAAAGAAGCACAGTAAACCACTCCTTTGCTAGTGAATTTGCAGATTGTGTGTTCAGATAGACCCAGCTTGCCACCCGCCCGAATGCAAAGTGAATGTGATCCAGCCTACGGCTCACTCACAATGGAGGCTCAGTGCCAACCTGGCCCAGAGATGGCAAGTCACTACCTGTGGCAAATACCATCCCTGCCTTAATCTGAATCCCATGAAACTCTCTCATGTAAGATTGAAGAAAAACAAAGGAAGCTGCAAAATCCTCCCAAGCTCCAAAATTCAAGGCCCCTAAGCCAGAGGCCCAGTTCACTTGTTCTTTCTTGTGACGGCATCTCCAGTTGCTTGAAGCCATTCTCCATCCAGACGATGTGGTCTCACAGCCTTTCCCTACTCATAGTAATATGGCTGAAAGACTGCTTGGAGGCTACCGGCCCCGGAGACACCTTCCTCTGGGTAATGATAGCAGCAGCTGTTCCATTTAGAAAAGCACCGAGCAGGCCTGGCTTTTAGATCCGTGGTTATCGTCACGAGGCTAGAATGGAGACTCCTGGGCCCCAGCTCTGGCCAAACCATTATAAAAGTCAATTTTCAAACGGAGTCAGCCTTCAGTTATTCAGACTAATGGTTCATTGTAGATCCTCTTCCCCTTCTTCATCTTCTCTAGCCTTCTCTTTGCCAGCTGCCTTCAGGCTCTCATCGTTAATACACCCATCAGAGGAGGAATAGGCAGAGGACGTAAGATCAATCAATGTTAGAGCCTGTGAGTGATTACAGTGAAGGATTTGTTTAAGAAGCAGGCGGAGTGTAGTTTTTACATATTCTTGCTAATCCCATTTCCACCTATTGCGGACAATATAAAACTGCCTTGAGTTCGTTGAGCCCTTCTGAATTGCTCGCTTGCCAGGAGAAAAAAATAGAAAGACCACCAAAATCCACATGCCCAGAGCCAGGAAGTCCCAGGCTGAGACTAACTGGCTTGAGAAGGAGCCACACCTGGCACCAGACCGTCCTGCAGGCCCAGGGTGTACGTGCCTCTCTACCCGGAAGTTTAGGGTGTCCAAGGGAGAGCATGCGGTCGTGGGTTCTTAGTTTCTGCTTCTGGTTGGACCAGTAAAACCCCTTCCTCATCCTTCTTTTCTGCTTATTACTAGAGATGGAAACTAAAAACCATGGCTTCAGGCTGCTAAAAGCCTAAAGCAAAACAGAACAAAAAAACAGCAGAATAAGGCGGGTTGGACAAGGTTGTCTCTTATGGTAGACAGCAGAAATTGGTTTGAGAGAAATGAAAACACTCAGGGCTTTTCTCTCTTGAATGGTTGAAGTTTTGTATTTCCAAACCAAATAAATTAGCAGAGAAAACATGAAAACGAATCTAAAAAACGCAATTCACAACTGTAGCAGTAGGCCCATCTTTCCCAGCAACATAGACTTGCAAGGTTTAGGACGGGTTGCATTCCCAACATAAAGAACAGAAAAGGACACGATGACTTTCCTTTACATTATTAATAATAATAAAACTGATACCTAAATGCCAGATGCTAGACGTATTGAGGTTTACGAACTGTGTTATTTAATCTCTACAACACCGTTGGGAGGTGGAAACAGCAAATGAGACTTAGAGAAATTCTACGACCTGCTCCAGGTAGCTCCGGACCGGAGGTGGAGGAGGTTGTCCCATCCAGTTGGTGGACTCCATGGCCCTTTGATCTGCCACATTGTTCCACCTTTTCTTCAGTGTGATCCAAGCGACATGTTTTAGCCTCTTCTCTTGACCAAAACTACAATAAGCACAATTGCCACCATCACCACCACAAAAACTCCAGTAACCTAATTGTGAATTTCCACTCGCCCCACTTTCTGTTCCCTCCATATGGCCTTTCTCATTTTTTTAAAATACCGCATTCTCATTTATTTTTATTTATTTAATTAATCTGAGTTCTTTAGAGACAGGGTCTTGCTGTGGCCTGGACTGGGGTGCGGTGGTACCATCATAGCTCACTGCAGCCTCAAATGACTGACCTCAAGCGAATCCTCCCATATCTGCCTCCTGTGTAGGTGGGGTAACAGGCACATATCACTATACCCAGCTAATATTTTTTTCTTTCTTTCTTTCTTTCTTTTTTTTTTTTGAGATGGAGTTTCGCTCTGTCACCCAGGCTGGAGTGCAGTGGCACAATCATAGCACACTACAGGCTCAATCTCCTGTGCTCAATCCGCTAACCTCAGCCTCCCGAGTAGCTGGACTATATAGACGTGCCACCACTCCCAGCTGATTTTTGTATTTTAGTAGAGACAGGGTTTCACCACGTTGGCCAGGCTGGTCTCAAACTCCTGACCTCAAGTGATCCACCCACCTCAACCTTGCAAAGTGCTAGGATTACAGGCGTGGGACACCATGCCCGGCTTCAAATAAACTCTCCATTAATTTTGCCTCATGTTATTCTTTTAGGTCTATATAGCCCACATCCTCCGCTGGTGATACTGAAGCTAGGATTCACGTGCAGGGCCCTGACAGCAGCGGGAGGAGGACATGGGCACCAACTGGGATGTCAGCCTGGGACCAGCAAGGATTGCCCCTGGAGACATACAGAGAGAGCATGGTCATAAGGTTAGGAAAGTAAGGATCTAGGATCGGACAGGCCAGGATCGAGGAGCAACTGAGGTAGGTCTGGGTGTCTCCATCAGCAGTCCCCAGGAACAGCCTGCGGGGAGTTTCTGCCGACCTAGACTCTGGACCTAGGTCTGCCACCAGGTTCTACCCATATTAAGATTTTCTCTTTGGGCAAATGATGTCAACCACTCCAGCCCATGACTTTCCAATTGTTCCTGGACCTGAGCTGGTACCAGTTGGATAAATCTGCATCAGAATGGAGAGAGGGCTCCCTGGGAGTCTGTGGGAACTTAGGGGAATGGCAAGATGAGAGACAGCAGGATTAAAAGATTTAACAAAGAAAGCATTGCTTTACATGGGACAGTGCCCAGAGAGCTGGTTTTGAAGCTTTCGTGGAGTGGGTTTTGTTTAGCCCGGGAACAAGAGAGTTTGCATTTACCTAAGCCTCCACCACTAGTCTGCTCATCTCGTGGGAGACTAGGACTGCTCTGGGTTTCTGGTCCATCCCACCTGCGAGCTGCTCACAGCCTCCAGTCCCTGCCTGCTCCCATTTGGAGTTTGAAAATTTCTCTTCATGGGAAGGCTGATAAGGGAGAAAGACTTCCACAGCACATAAGTGTGAGGGAGGATGAAAGAGTGTGGTTCCACAAGCCCCACCCCAACCAGCCCTAGCATGCACGCGCACACACACAGCTTCCAGCGTGCACGCGCGCACACACAGCTTCCATTCTGCCAGCAGAGGCAGGTGCTGTCTTTCTCTGGACTGCAAGACAGGGGTAGCCAGACTGGGCTACACAGGTTCCCTCCTGTCTTCTTTTCAGGAGTCTGGGCTTCTCAGTGGGGACCTCATCTTCCCCTGCCCATGCACAGTGAGGTAGATTATAAACTCTGGGAGGGCAGATAGCATGACTGACTTGTTCACCAGTACTGGCGTATACATTTAGTTGAATAAATGATTTAACAGTGTTTCACGTATACCTATTAACCCAGCCCTCTCTGCAGTGCTGTGGTCCAGTGATTACAGAAATCTGTTGGCAGAATGGTGGACTGGGAATGTGGAGGGAACAGTGAATCCACTATACAGGTCCGAGTGCTCATCAGTTCTCAGAGTGTCGAGTATGCTCTGGCTCTTCTAGTGGAGAGGAAAAGGAAGCACAGGCAGCAGGTGGCGGGGCCAGGAGCAGAACGAGGCGGCCTGGCCCACGGGCACAGGGATGCTAGCATCTCCCCATCTCCTCCCGCCAGAATCTCTTCTCTGGTCCACTGTCAGCCACGCTCTAGCCGTCCTCAGTCCCGCCTTCTCAGGAATGCTACCCCTCTCCACTGCCTTTTAAAATTATAACTGTCTCTCTAGACCCAGTCACATTTTCCATGACCACTTTCTTTGCCCTTCAGCCCAAACGGCTCAATCTTGACCTCCTGCAGCATTAAAATGAACATGTAACTAACTACATCCTTTGATTCTTCTCTTACTTGTGTCATAACATCGCATTCTTTCCAGCAGAAAGGCTGCTATGTGCTCCTCCAGGCAAGGGTCTGTGTCTCATGTCTTTTGTGTCTTCCCTCCCTTGAGCCCAGCGGACTTTCAGGAGCGTGAGAGTGCTCAGGAAATGCTTATCGATATTTTCAAAACTCCTAGAAGTTGCGTTGAATCTTTGCAGATGATTATGGCTATTTGCCATCATCACGCTGAAATGTGTGTTTGTGGGTGATCTCAGGGTGCAGAGACAGCAGACTGGCTTTGAGGAGAACTTGTGCAATGTAAGGTTCTTTGTCCTGTTCTCTGTAGATTAGAACTTTATTTGCAAATCTCTGAATAACTGGACTCTTCTTTTGCCCCCTCTCCCTTCAATTTCCTGACTTGACCCCTAGAGAGAAGGAAGGAGGAGGTTCGTATAGAGCAGCTGTGGAGCTGAACTAGGAAAAGATAAGAAATAAAACAGAAAGGTACGTCCAGGAAAGAGGCCTGCACTCAGCTGGGGCCAGGCATCAGGTCTCCTTCTCTGGGGATATCTTTAATGGCCGGCTACTCCGCTGGACCTTTGTGCCACGCTGTTTGAAGGTTTATGTCGGAAAATATAGAAGGGGAGTTGAGGGACCACTTAGTACCTGACTTGGGCAATCTGTCTCTGGGTTTCAGTTTTCTTGCCTGAAAAATGGTAATGAAAATTGTCAGGCCTCCATGTGCAAGCCCGGACCCAGACGTTCTGAAGTCCTGCCTGCCTCGTCTGATCACCCCCACCCCCAACCTGCGTTTGCCATTATCCCTGATCGCCCAGTGGAGCTTCCCCCGGACATCAACCCACCTGCCATCCTAAGTGTTACTACGATAATGTGAATACTCCTCACCCCGTCCTGCCATCTTAACTACTCTTTTTTTTTTTTTTTTTTTAGAGCAAACTGGGCCACAGTGGTAGCAAAGGAAAGAGAGAAGTGGACAGATATGTGATGATGTGTTTGGAAAGGCGTGTCAAATGAAGCCAGCCTCCTCACTCTACCTGAGACACACCTGTCATGTCTGTCTCCTGAACTTGTCCTGTTTCTTGTTTACCCTGTCTCACCTTCAAAGTCCCATATTCAGTCTCTTTTCCTTCATTAAACACTTTCTTGAATATTCTACTTGTTCTCTTCCGTAAACTTTTTTTTTTAATGGATGCAGGTGTTCCTGGAGTGATAAAAACCTTTTGAAACTAGAGAAAGGTGGTGATTTTTTTTTTAAAGAAAAAAAGAGAAAGAGAAAGAGGGAGAGAGAACAGGAATCTTGCTCTATTGCCCAGGCTGGAATGCAATCTAAAAGTAGGTATTAAAAACCTCTTTTATGCTGATAATTGTACTTATCAGCGGAGACAGGAAGGAATAAGGGAAGAAAATAACAGCCAAACAGCCAAACTACTCTTACACCTTACCCCACCCACCATTGTAACTGAACTTACGGTGATGTATACTCCTTGCGCCTCTCCCCACCACTGTAACTGATCTTACTCTGTAACTTTCCACTGCCCACCCCAAACCTATAAAACCAACTCCTATCCCACCACCCTTTGCTAACACCCTTTCCGGCCTTAGCCCACCTTAGCCCACCCAGGTGAATAAACAGCCATGTTGCTCACACAAACCCCGTCTGGGGGGTCTCTTCATTCAAAGTGCGTGTTTTAACAATAATGTCTAGCCTACTTACCTTGCTGTGGCTAGTTGTGTGGGTTAAGTGAGAAAAGAAAGTGAGAGCAACTCTGTGAGCTAAAGTCCACTCATTCATTCATTCATTCATTTAATAAATATTTATTGAGCACTCAGTATATGCCAGACACTGAGTTAGGCAATGAGGATGCACTGGCAGGCATTTTAGCAACAAATGTAGTTCCTGCTCCCATGAAGCCAATAGTTGGGTGGGGAAAATGGCTTTAATCAGGTAATCACACTATTGGGTAAATACTTGAGATATTAGGAAAGGGACATGGTTCCATGTAACAGTGTGACAAAGGAAAAAAAATCACATAACATGGCTTGTTGCTGTTATAGCCTAGGCAGTGGTTCTCACACTGAGGCTTGCAAAAGTTACCTGGGAAGCACGTTTAGCATTCAGATTCCTGGGCCACATGCCAGGGAATCTGATTTAGTAGATCAAGAATCCCCTCCAGAAATTTGCATTCTTAATGCAGTCCTCCACCCTACTTCTCTAAATGATTCTCAGGTAAATGATCTTTGGGGAAATTTAAAGAAAGTGTGACCTAAAATTGGGGTGGGGCCTTAATTGAGGACCGATGTCTACAAAGTCTCTGCTGACAGTGTGTGCTTCTAAACTGGTTCCACTCCAGGCTGTTCCTGAAATGTGTTTGATTAGCCAGATTGTTTTGCCCTTGCTTAAGCTAGTTTGAGTTAGGTTTCTGTCATTTAAAATGACCACATCCTGACCAACTTAGGTCCCTGATGATGTCAGTGACCGTCTCTTGTAATCTCTGCTGGCTGTGTGGGTCTGCAGCGGTGAACTTATAATTTGCTGTTGCCATGGTTACCAGTTCTGAGCGGGGACATGGAGAAACCCTCCCACCTTTACAGCTCCTCATATTTGTCTACCAGCTTTCTGTGAACATCTACGATATGTGTTATGCACAAAACACAAACATCAGCAACTATTCCCAAAATACTAATTTCTGACCAAACAAGATTGCTCATCGTGTCTATGACCAATTCAAAAAATTTTGGTTAAATAATAAAGACTCAACGTTTGCGATCACCACACAGAGTCAGAGTTGGGTGTTAGAGCTCTCGAGTCCACGCTGTGAATTTGCATCTTGGCTCTGCCACTCCCTGGCTCTGTGATGTTGGAGTAAATCCTTCACTTCTCCGAGCCTTAGTTTCCTCATCTATACGATGAGTGTAATGAATAAGGCTTAACTCATCGGGTTGTTGTGAAGGTTGAATCCACTATGTATGTAAAGAGCTTGGAACGGTGCCTGCCACACAAGCTGAGCTCAATGAATATTAACTATTATTTCGTGGATTTAAGTGTGCTTCTAATAGCAATCCCTACATTGGCTTTCCCTGGCCTGATGAACTTTTACCCACATACTCACATTAGGAAATCTTGTTAATTGCACTTTACTTTCTTTCCTGCTAATAAATACTATTTTTCCATCTAAATCTACTGCTTACCTTCTGTCCCCCAGAATTTAGGGCCTTGAACACTTGCCCTTTTTCTGCCAATTCAGTGCCTGCTCCTTTTGATGAACTCCCGTTTCTGTGATTCCCCCTTCCTGTATCCTCAAGGTTCCGGTTTGAGCCTCTCTCACTGTGTATGTCTCCTTGGTACGACCAAGAGTTTCCAGAGACCACAGAGAAGCTTCAAGTATGCTTATGCCCCCAGAGCCTAGTACACATCATCATGACCATTGGAGCCCTGTGATAGGACGTAGCTGGCTAATGCCATGACTCACTCGATTCTCACGCACAGCCTTAACCATAGTGTCTTTATATTAACTGGGGATCATGCTACCTATTTAAGTGATTGCTATAAAAATTGGAGGTGATGATATGGGCAAAGCCAGGTTAATGCTCAACAGCATTCACTATAGTAAGTAGTATTATTTTCTATACCTGTAGGTAAAGTAAAACAAATGAAAGTGCCTGCCCTGGTTGAAGACCCCTGTTGTGCTTTATAATTCTCTTTCTCTCTTACTGTGGTAAAAGGCACATATCCTTAAATTCACCATTTTAGCCATAGTTCATTTATGTCAAGCACATTCACATCGCGGTGCACACCGTCTCTACAGCTCTTTTCATCTTGCAAAACTAAAACTGTCTCCATTAAACAGCAACTCCTCCTCCCTCCTCCCTCACCCCCCATTCTGTCTTCCGTCTCTGTGACTTTGAGTACTCTAGTTACTTCGGGTGAGGGAGTAGAGTCCCGAGTGAGTATAGCACGTGTTCTTTTGTGCCTGTTTTATTTCGCATAGCGTAATGTTCTCAAAGTTCATCAGTGTTGTGGCACATGTCAACATGTCCTTCCTTTTTTAAGGCTGAATTATATTCCACGTTTTGTTTGTCCATTCATCCACTAATGGGCACTTGGGCTGCTTCATGTTTTAGCTATTGTGAATAGCTGCTATGAACAAAGGTATACAGATATCTCCTTGAGCTGCTTTTAGTTATTTTGGGTAAACACCCAGAAGTGAAGCTGCTGGATCACATGATAGATCTAGTTGTACTTTTCTGAGCAATTTCCACAAAGGCTGCACTATCAAAGTCTCCCATCAACAGTGCACAAGGCTTCCAATTTCTCTACACCCTCACCGACACTTGTTATTTTCTGGGTTTTTCTTTCCTTCTTTTTTTTTTTTTACTGTTTATAAGCCCTGTCCTAATGGATATGAAGTGGTCCAGAATTGTCTTTTAACCCTTAGGGGGCTTCTCTGACCAAGGACAGGCTTTGGAGGTAGATTTTTCCATCACAGCCCCAGGGAGTGAGTGAGTTTTGGCAGAGGGAACACAGGCCCTAGGACCACACTTCCTAATTTATCTACTCATCAGAATTACCCTAAATTCTAGCACCTTAGTTTCACAAGTGAGAAAGCAGACTCCGTATGGTTCAAAGATCTTTCCACGACATGCAGCTAGTATTTGAACTGGGCTCCATGACGCATGGGCATGGAGGAACTGCTGTGTGTGTCAGCATCCACACTGTACCACCTGAGTCCAAGGTAGGAACATTTTCTCTCTGATTCTCCTTGAGCAATGCAACCCTAGGCAGAAACCACCACCACCTCTAGCCCACAGCTGTTCAGCGGCCTGCAGGGCTGGGCCAATAGGCAGCAAAGCTCACTGCATTTATTATTTAAGCAGGTGTCCCAGTGCACCTGTTGTGGTATTGTATTCTATTTATGAATACAATAAAATGCATAGTCCTAGCATTAGAAGGTTTAAGAGAGTTTCCTTCAACTCCAAAACTCAGAGTGGGGGAAGGGTAGGTGCCAGCCAGCTGGAGTTCCTTCAAGTGTGACCTGGTTGCAGAGAGGGCATAAAATTGAATTGATGCATTGGGCTTGGTTTTGCCTGATTTTGATCCAGACAGCAGCAGTTTAAAGAACTCTCTCTCTGGCACAGCTGGGTGGGGTCACTCAGATATGAGTGCTTAGTACAGAGTGGTGAACCAGGAGATAAGGCAGGGAAAGGCTCCCAGCATCCCAGCCGGTGAAGACTGGTCCCATCCGACTCAGCCTAGCAGTCCGCTGGCCTGTTCTATCTGGAAGTCTTTGTCCCAGACACAGTTACCTTAACTGCACCCTGAGGGATTATTGGTCAATCAACCTGCAGCCTTGGTAGAAGCCTTGGGAACCTCTTAAAGGTGAACACTCAATTACTGCAGCATGTCTCCCAGCCACAGGTTAGCAAGACTCCACTGTCTTCACGCCTCTTCTACTTATTTCAGAAGTCACTATCTCTGTTGTAACTTGGTTGTGGAGGGGCCAGAGGTCAGCCCAGTGGGAAATGTACCCTCAAGGAAGGCTAGGAGAGGGACCAGAGGGTTCTGGTAAACCCAGCTTTCAACAGCAAAACGGAGCAGATGACAGTGGAGGAAGGGCCTGGGGCTTTACCTGGAAAGAAGCCCAGGAAAGGTCTCAGTGCTAAAGGAAATGTACAGAGCCCAGGAAAAGTCTCGGTGCTAAAGGAACCTTCACAGATGGGGCCCATAGGTGTTCTGGTTTTGATAAAAATTGTGCAGATATCACAGTCCATGAGCTTGAAAACAAGATGGGGGAAAATGAAAAGGTATGTGGACAGCTGGGGATCCAGAGGGACCTGTCATGACTTCCATTCGAAAGGAATGCCAGGGCAGAATGTGTGTTCGGTTATCAAAGCATTAGGGTATCCTTTGGGAGGCTGAGGTGAGAGGATCACTCGAGCTCAGGGGTTCTAGACCAGCCTGGGTCACATAGTGAGACTTTGTCTATATTAAAAATAAAAATTAGAAAAGTAGCTGGGCATGGTGACACACATTTGTTTTCACAGCTACGTGGGAGGCTGAGGTTGGAGAATCGCTTTGGAAAAGGGAAGCCAGGTGAATCAAAAGAAGAAAGAAAGAGGCGCCTGCATTTTGCTGGCAAGACGCTCTCACCTAGGCTGAGGTTTCTCCATGTTCAGCTCCTATTTTAGGCTTGGGACTCTATAGCAGCTTAGCCCTGGGAAGGACTTAGGGACTGACTGGTCCAGCCACACCATGTCATGATGGCTCAGAAAAGGAAGGTAACTTGCCCAGTGTTACACAGATAGCTAGTGACGAAGTCCAGACTAAAACCTTCATTTCTTCACTCCCGTTGCGGTGTTATTTCCATCTCTTCATATGGCTTCAAAAGTGCACGTTTCCCAGATCCCTCCTGTAAGACTTTGTCCCTGGACCCAGAGCTGTAGGCCCTTTGGACAGAAGCCAGCGTCTCAAGGAGAGGCAGGAGAGAAGCACCTGGGGAGGCTGGGGGATGGGCCTGCCCTGGGAGTTAATTTTATTCACTTCAATGGGACCAAATGGAATCAGAGCATCAATGCGGTGAGTGTGCCTCAGAGCTGTCTAAACCAGCCATGAATACTAACCAGGGAGCTTAGAGGGAGCTAAAAATAACTGGCTAATCACCACCAGGAAGAATTAACAAGGACTCTGAAGAAAGGAAAATGTCTTAATATTCCATCTCTCTAGCAGCTGGGCTCCAGCTGGGACTGAAGTCTCCTCCTGGCTTCCATAGGGCAGGTAATTAGGCAGTGCAGAAGCTCCCGCACTTAGAGGGGCTGAAATGCAGTGGGGGCAGGGGGCTGCCCAGCCTTCAGGAGGGTAAATGGAACAGGGTTATTTGGGGTGATGTGAGTTGGAAAACTGTGAACACAAAAGAAATGTGCTGTGGCAGGAGGCGGGTTTTGAGGAATAAAGTGGTTGTTGCAGTTTACAGCCCTTTTCCCAGAAAGCAAAATCCTCAACTAAAGGAAAACATCATTCTCTTTTGCTCTGAAAAATCCTTTGAGAGTCTTCCCTTCCCTAATACATAAGGACCTGGGTCTAAAGGCCCCACGGGGGTTCACACGCTGGGGACCATATTGAAACTGGGTCCCCCTAGCAATTTCCCTCTGGGGACAAGGACCAAGGCAGACCCACAATACCACAACAGATGGAGCACTGTGACAGAGCGGAGCGTGTGAAACCATGAGAGGCACAGCTAGAATGATTCATTCACATAACTTCAAAGAGCCGATTAGGAACAATGGTTACAAAGTTGAAGGTCAGTTCAAGAGAAATAAAGAAACATTACTTTGTGGAGGGCAGGGTAATGCTCAGAGTTTACTTCCTCCATTAAGTTGTAAACTATAAAGTATCGGAGACAGATTTCAATCCGTTTAGAAGTTTATTTTGTCAGGGTTAAGGATTATGACCTGTGACACAGCCCCAAGAGGTCCTGAGAACTTATGCCCAAGGTGGTTGGGTTACAGCTTGATTTTATATGTTTTAGGGAGACACAAGACATCAGTCAATACGTGTGAGGTAAGCATTTGTTGGGTCCAGAAAGGCAGGACGTCTCTAAGCAGTGGATGGGGAGCCTTCCAGATTATAGGTGGATTCAAAGATTTTCAGATAGGCAATTGGTTGTAAGAGTTATTACCTAAAGGCCTGTAATCAATGAAAAAAAGGTTGTGGATGGCACAAGCCTGTAATCCCAGCACTTTGGGAGGCCGAGGCGGGTGGATCACGAGGTGATCCAAAATACAAAAATTAGCTGGGCACGGTGGCACGTGCCTGTAATCCCAGCTACTCAGGAGAATTGCCTGAACCCAGGAGGCGGAGGTTGCTGTGAGCTGAAATCGCGCCATTGCACTCCAGCCTGGGTAACAGAGCGAAACTCCGTCTCAAAAAAATAAAAAAATAAAAAAAAGGAAAAAAGGCTGTGGAGACTGAGGTTCTTAGTATGTAGAGGAAGTCTCATAGGTGGCCACTCTTGGAGGCAATAGATAGCAATGTTTCCTATTCAGACCTTTAAACGGTGCTAGACTCTCAGCTGATTTCTTCAAGATCAGAAAAAGACCTGGAGAGTAAAGGGGATTCTCTACAGATTGTGAATTTCTTCCACAAAAGACCCCTTTGCAAGACCATTTCAAAATACGTCAAATAAATAGATTTTGGTATACAGTATTTTGATTTCTCTCAAGGCCTGCTATCTGTCATGTGATGCTACACTACAGTTAGGTTGGAATTTGGTATCTTATTGCTACAAAGAGTCAGTGTGGTCAGACTTAAGATCTCTCTTTTAATGTTACTGCTGGTCAGTTGTGCCTGAACTCCAAAGGGAGGAGCGTTCACTGAGGCATGTCTGCCTATCCCCCTTCTAGCATGGTCTACACTCGTTTTTCAGGTTTCCTTGGAATCCCCTTAGCCAAGACAGGGGTCCATTCAGTTGGTTGGGGGTGGGAATTTTATTTTTGGTTTACAAGATATAAATGGATTTAAATAAATAAATATACTTTGGTTAAAGCAGCAGTCACCAACCTTTTTGGCACCAGGGACCGGTTTTGTGGAAGGCAATTTTTCCATGGATGGGGCAGGGGGGCTGCTTTCAATGTTCCAACTAGGAGTGTCAGGCATTATTACATTCTATAAGGAGCGCACAAGCTTGATCCCTCACATGCACAGTTCACAACAGCGTTTGCACTCCTGAGAATCTAATCAGGCGGTGATGCTGGCTTACCTGCAGCTCACCTCCCCGGACTTGGGGGGTGTAGGAGGGGGTTGGGGACCCCTGGGTTAAAGGACTCACAAAGGACAGATGCATTATTAAAAACAACTGCCAGTGAGAAACTGTGGGAGCACATCTCTAACTATTCAATTTCACATCATGGCATCATAATATTGCTTGTGATGCCTCTCCCAGTCCCTGTACTTGGTAAGGACAGTGGCTGCATCTGCTGGGATCCAAAGACAAAGATGGCAGAGTGATGTAAGGAAAAAAAATGTGGATTTTTAAAAGAAGAAGCATTTGCACTTTGGACGCAGAAGACAGGTTCAAGTCCCGCTTCGCCAATTTTTAGCTGGATGCCCTTGGCAAAATAACTTTCTTCTCTGGGCCTTTATTTTCTCACCTGAACATGTAGATGGTAGGAATATCACTTCCTCTGGGTTGGAGTGAGGATCAAACCATCTAACACAGGTAAGAGCACCTCATTCATTGTAACAAGCAGTACAGATATTAATAACGCTTATCCTGTGGCAAGAGACCAGCATGAGCCAGTCAGGACTGGGCAATCTTTCTAGTGCACAAATCAGGATAAAGAAGCATTTAATGCTCAGCCTCCAACTCTACACCTACTTCCCACCACAGTCCTCCTTGGTTGGGAGGGTCTCGTCATCCTACTTTTTTTGCTGTGTATTCTGGCTCCAGGAATCTAGTGACTGGGTCCACCACCACCATGGCCTGTGGGAAGGGTGTATTGGTAAGTTGCAAGGAGGCCAATTTCTGGATGCCATGGAGTCTCTGTGCTGTTTTCTCACAGGCAGAGAGGCCCCTTCTGCAGCATGAGTCACATGTAATCCCTAGGGAAGAGGGCAGTCTCCATTTTAGAAGAGAAGGACTTCAGAGGATTCTTCCTGGGGCACTAGAGAAAGCTGGATTTGGAGTTACAAAAAATCCACTGGTCTTTTATTGTTTCCTGCTCCAGATTACTGGATTCTTTTTTTTTTTTTTTTTTTTTTTTTTGTCTGCCTGACATTATTCAAAACTCCTAGACGGCATAATGGCGTTAAAAAAGAAAAGAGTGGAAATCAGAAAACCCCATTAAAAGTGCAGCTGTGCCACTCCCTAGTTGTATGATATCGGGAGATAATTTAAGAACTCTGAGCTTCATCTGGTAAGGGGAGAAAGGAGTTCTCCTTATTGTCTCACAGGGCTGCTGTGGCGTTCATTTGAGGTGATATATGGGTGAACAGTTATGAACTATATCATCTCAGTCAGATGTGAGGGTAATTCATTTTTCAGCTGTTACATGGATGATGATTCATTCATAGCTTGTATTAGCACAGCATCTTTTCTTTTTTGGTCAAGTTTATTAAAGCATAAATTATTGCATAAAGTTTGCCCTTTTCAGAATTTTGACAAAAACTCAGTTGTGCAAGCACCAGTACAAAGGCAATCACTGATTTGTTTATAGTTTTTTCAGAATGTCATATAAATAGAATCATACAGCAGGAAGCCTTTTGAGTCTGGCTTTTTTTCACTTAGCGTAATGCATTGAGATTCGTCCAGGTTAACATAACTACCCGGGAACTCGTTCCTTTTTATTGCTGAGTAGAGATGTATTATACTTTCTTTATCCATTTGGGTTGTTTCCATGAATAAACTGTTATTAACATTTGTATACAGATTTTTGTGTGATCATAATTTTTTATTGCTTTTGGGCAGATAACTAGGAGTGGGATTGCTGGATCATATGGTTGGTTTTTGTTTAACTTCATAAGAAACTGACAAGGTTTTTAAAAAGTTGTTGTAGCATTTTGCATTCTAGCACAGCACCATTTACAAATTTATTTGGAAAAACCCTCTTGTATTTAATTTAATTTTATCCTCCAAGCAGTTCTGTGAGATAGGGCAGGTAAATATTTCTATTCTTTTGCCATAGGTGGGAATATGAGAGCTAAAAAGGAGACATGTCTGGTCAAAGGTCAATGTGGCAGAGCTGCTACTGTTCCCAATATATTATCCTCTCCTGTTCTTCCTTTGAGCAAAGAGTCTCTTGATCCCCACTGAGTTTTGGCTAAGCACAGAGTACCCATCCAGAACCTACATTTCCTGGCTTCTTTTTCATGGAGGAGTGGGTCATGTGACTAGAATTTGGCCAGTGGGATATGAGTAGGAATGATACTTCAATTTGCTTCCTACAGGAGGACTTTCTTTTCTTTCTTTTTTTTTTAAAATTTTATTTATTTATTTATTTATTTATTTTTTGAGATGGAGTTTCGCTCTTGTTACTCAGGCTGGAGTGCAATGACGCGATCTTGGCTCACTGCAACCTCCACCTCCTGGGTTCAGGCAATTCTCCTGCCTCAGCCTCCCGAGTAGCTGGGATTACAGGCACATGTCACCACGCCCAGCTATTTTTTTGTATTTTTAGTAGAGACGGGGTTTCACCATGTTGACCAGGATGGTCTCGATCTCTTGACCTCGTGATCCACCCACCTCGGCCTCCCAAAGTGCTGGGATTACAGGCGTGAGCCACCACGCCCGGCCCAAATTTTTTTATTTTTGAGACAGAGTTTTGCTCTGTTGCCTAGGTTGGAGTGCAGTGGTATGATTTCAGCTCATTGCAGCCTCTGCCTCCAGGGTTCAAGTGATTCTACCTCAGCCTCCTGAGTAGCTGGGATTATAGGCATGCACCACCACACCTAGCTAATTTTGGTATTTTTTTTTTTTTAGTAGGGATGGGGTTTAGCCATGTTATCCAGGCTGGTCTTGAACTCCTGACCTCAAGTGATCCACCTGCCTCAGCCTCCCAAAATGCTGAGATTACAAATGTGAGCCATTGTACCTGGCCAGGGCTGACTTTCTATACTAACTATTCTCTTTCCTGCTAGCTGGAATGTGGCTGTGGCTGCGACTTAACTTAGATTTGCAGATGGAGACAGTACAAAGTAGGAGACACCTAGATCCTTGGCTGATCTCATAGAACAGAGCTGCCCTGACAGCCTGGGCTGCTGAGACTATTACATGTCTTTTACTCACTCCATTGTAATTTTGGGGTCTCTTTGTTACTTCAGCTTAACATTTACCCTGGCTAATACAGTCCCGTATCACATTAGTGGGAACACATTACAGCCGGTTCACACAACTTCGTTCATCTTATTTAAAATATTAAGAAAAAAATTGGCTTTCCTAAAATATAGATAGGCCATATCTATACCAATCCCCTGATCTAACGGTTTGCTAACCCCTACTGAAAACAAAAGTGAGTCCAGGAAGTAGTATTAAAATAGTGACTTTATTTTCCATGCACACTTATTAACTCCTAGTGATCACGTTTTCTACTCTTCCCGACGAAGCATTTGCATTTCTCTATGTGCATACCTTTCCAACCCCATGAATGTCTAGCCTACTGGTCTATGATGAGAGGCATTTGTTTTATTCATAGAAATGTTCATCTGGAGAGCTAGCAAGAAGTGAGATTGTTAGAGGTGACAATGGTTACTCAAGGACCGTAGAGGTAAAACAGAGGCACTTGGACTTCTTGGGTTAAGCAGGAGGCAGAAGGGGACCGAGAAGATAAAATATAGTTTAAAGAAGATGCTCTGACAGTTGTGTAGTGAGTAGATTGGAGAAGGGTCCAAGAGTGGGTGCCCCTTCAGAAGGTGTCTCAGTCCATTCAGGCTCCTATAACAAAAATAGCAGAGACTGGGTGGCTTTAAAACCCCAGCGTTTATTCTCAGAGTCCTGGAGGCTGGGAAGTTGAACATGAAGGTACCAGCTGATCTGGTGTCTGGTGAGGGCCCGCCTCCTTGATCATAGCCAGCTGTCTTCTCACTGTGTCCTCACGTGGCGGAAGGACTGAGGGAGTGCTCTGGAGTCTCTTTTATCACAACACTAATCCCACACACGAGAGCCTAGCCCAAAGGCCACACCTCTTCATGCCATCATCTTGGTGGTGAGGATGTCAACATATGGAAAGGACGCATTCAGTCCACACCAAGAAAAAATTGTGATAGTGTAGATATGGGAGCTGGAGAGTGTGAAGGAAGAGCTCGGTGACTGTGCATAGTGTGAGAGGAAAAGGAGCCGGCAGTGAGGAGGAAGTGGACGGGCAAGCCTTCGCTTACAGGGCCCCTGAACCAGGCTGTATAGAGCCTCTCCCAGGGCCACCCACAGCCCCCACTCGTTCCCTTTCCTACTTTCCTGGTGAGTACTCACTAGCAACTCCATACTTGTTCAGTCTTCAAATCATGGGACAAGAGCCAAACAGGGCCTGACCTATCCTCTAGTAACACAAAACATGCTGGTCCGGGCTCGTGAATACCAGAACAGCAGGCGAAGGAGTGGGGAGGCTCTGTCAGGTCATGGGGAGCACTGGGGGCTTAAAGAAGAGTGTGTCTTACTGAAAGTGGTGCTTGAGCTAGTAGAGTAAATCCCACCAAACAATCACATATAAAGAACTGATTAGATTTATCTGGGTTACTAAATTAATTCAATTTGTCTAGGACCTAAATGCAGTCTTGAAGAGGGGAAGTACAGCTGCTCGGAGCCTATGGATGAAGGTAAGAGTAAAAGGTAAGAAGGGTAAGTGAAGAAGAGAGGACATCTCAGAGTGTTCAAAGAAGGTATGGCAGAATGGGGGAGTAGTCAGGACACTGGGTACAGACCCTAACTCTACCACTAACTTGCTCTGGGACCTTGGGCCAGCCACTTACCCACTCTGGACCCCGGATGGACAAACCATACTTATGATCCCTACAACTGACAACATTCTATCTGTCAGATGCAATGAAATAACACCTAAATCAAGCATGGACACGTCGCCTATATTGTTGATTGTACACTGGTGGGCTTGCAAATACGAAAGCATTAATCTGTAGATCTGTGTTTCTTGAACAAGTCAATCTGAGTTCCTCTGGGAGTGCTCAGCCGTGCTCCCAAGGGGTATGAGAAGCCACATGACAAACAGAGGCATCTCCCCGGAAGGTCAAGTGTATTTGCTAACAAGTGGTTTAACATATATTTATATGATATCAAAAACAAATATATCATGGAAAAGAATACAACATTCCAATATGTTTTAAAAATATAACACAGAACTTAAATCTTTGAGCATAATTTGAAACAGCCTTCTCCATGCTCAAGGGGATTCCAACAGTGTGTATGTATGTGTGGGGGTGGAGGGTTGGGTGTGCGCATGAGTGTGCAGGTATATGTCCCATCTCAGTAAATCTGAGCAGACAGAAATCCAGGAGACATGTATTTTAGAATTCCACTCAGGTTGCAGTGGAATTAATCCAAGTTGGGGGAAAGGCGTGGAGATGATGTAGATGTACACATCTGGTGAGAGAAGCTCACTAGGCCACCTAGGGATAAGGAATTGGATGAGATTGCACAATGAGCCAGGGCTGTAGCAAAGGCCAGGGCCGGGAAGGATGGAGTGGGTCCCGCAGAGGAGGTTTGACCTGCCGTCCCTCCAGTGGCCCTCTCACATACCTCGGTCCCTGTTTAACCATGTTGTTAAGCTGCTGCTGATGGCAGGTTCTGGTGGGGAGGAAATGGCAAGGGACACGGAGGCAGGACTAGGGAGATCCCAGAGAAACCGAGGAAGTGTGGACATGTAAGTTGCTATCCTGGACAAGCTTCTTTCAATAAGCAGTGCCCATCCTAGCATGTCTCCTCATTCTTGGAGATTTCTGAGGCCACCAGCATCCTCCCACCTACAGATTTATCCATACCTGCACCCACTTCCTCCAGCCTTCAAGGCCAAGAGGTCCTTCCTGATACCCAGGCCAAGACTTTCCTGGACTCTTTAAATCCCCATGTCCTGTGGCCTGGATGTGGCTTCATAGTCACTGCTCCTCTCCCACCATTGTTTTCCATCTCACCCTCTTGACCTGCTTTTCCCCTCAACCTATGAGCATAACCGAGTTTCTTCTCCTCAACGCAATGTCCCCTCATCCTCCAACCCTCCTCTCCCTCTTTCTCCCCGCTCACTTGAGCTTCTGGGTTGCACTGATCACCCCCACTTTTCCATGGCCCCTTTTACTATGCAAACTCTTGCAACCAGCACTATGCTGAATAATGGCATTGCAAAGAAAAAAGAATGAGTCTACATATGAATGTGTGTATGCACATACACATATATCAAAACACATATTTAAATCGATGATTTCGTGGGAAAAAGCAGAATTCTGTAGGAACTTTATTACAATTATAAGGTAGCATTGATTTTATTTTGAAATGCACATGGGGAGAACAACATAATCTTGTTAGTACTTAGGGCCTCTAAAGGCCTGCTCTTGCCCTGGAAATTAGGACTTCACTCCCATCCACGAACACCACTCTCACCGTGGCCATCAGTAAAGAGCTATTCTTCAACTCCAGTGGATATGTGGACCCCCTTTCTTGGACTCCTCACCGACATTCACACTGTTGACCATTCTCCCCTTAAAACTCTCTGCTCTCTTGGCCTCTGTGACTTGGCGCTTTCCTGGATCTCCCCTGACCTCTCTGACCCCTTTTCTCTGCCTCCTTCAGGGCCTCTTACCTGATCTCACCCATCGAACATGATGTGTCCCTGTGCTGTGTGCTTCGTTCACTTTTCTTCCTTCTCTACTTGTTGTCTTTGGACCATCTCCTTAACCTTGTGGTTTTAACTGTTACTTCTGGCTCCAGAATCCACATCTGCCAAACTGTCTGCTGAACTCATTCGTCTGCTGAACTCGTACAGAAAGATGAGTCTCCAGCAAGAAATCTGTATTCATTTCCTGCAGCTGCCGGAACAAATTGCCACAAACGGGGTGGCCTCAGACAACAGAAATTTGTTCTCCCATAGTTCTGGAGGGCAGATGTCTGAGCCCCAGGTGTCAGTGGAGGCATCTGGGGAGAATGCTTCCTTCTCCGTCCAGCCTCTGGTGGCTGCCTGCCATCCTTGGCTTCTCCCGCTCGAGGCTGCATCACGCCGACCTCCCCTTCCATCTTCACGCGGGCCTCTCCTCTGTGTGTCTCAAGTCTTCCTCTATGCGTCTTTCGTAAGGGCATCCATTACTGGATTCAGAACCCACCCAGATAATCCAGGATAGTCTTTTCATGTCAAGACTTCTAATTATATCCACAAAGCCGTTTTTTTCCAAATAAGGTAAGTTTCATAGGTTCTGGGAATTAGGACTTGGATGAACTTTTAGGAGACCACCATTCAACTCACTACAAATTCATTATCTTCCCCTAAAATCTACTTCTCATCTCCACTAAAGCCACTGTCCTCTCCCTTCGGTGACTTGGGCCACATACTCCGAAAGCATCTGAGACTCTGTCTCACTTATTTCCCACTCCAATGGGCCGCCGAATAGTGATGATTTTTTTTTTTAACCCTGTGTCTCAAACGTGTGCCTCCTTACCACCTGGCCCGGTCCATGCCCTCCCCATTTGTGACCACCAGAAACACATCCCGGCAATGCTCCCTGCATCTGGTTTGACCACTTGAAGATCCCTCCTCCACTGCAACCAAGTAATATCACAAGTTTCTCTACTTGAAACCCTTCATGTGTTCCTATCTTGTACAGCAGAGTCCAATCCCTTCTCCTGGCTTAAAGGGGTTTCTAGAACATTCTGCTGGTACTGCGTTAGATTCGTCCTCT
Source organism: Saguinus oedipus (assembly GCA_031835075.1). NCBI lineage: Eukaryota > Metazoa > Chordata > Mammalia > Primates > Cebidae > Saguinus > Saguinus oedipus. The sequence goes on from CM063175.1 coordinate 88,819,626, forward strand.
GTAACACTTCACATATCACTTCAGGATTGCTCCCTGGTGGCTCCTTTCAGAAGCCACATGGTTTCCTGTCTCTGTGCTTCTGCTTGTGTTGCTGTCTTTTTCTGGAATTTTCTCACACCGTATTTATGGCATCACCTTCTCCATGACACCTTCCTTTAACTCTCAGGAGGATTGTCGACTCTTGACATCCAAGATCTGTGGACATTTCTGTCATTACAACCTACCTGTTGCACCCAAAGTATTTGTTTATATGTATCTTCCCAAACAAATTCGACCTCATTCCCCTTTGTAACCCCAGTCCTCAGTCCAGGGCCTTGTATAGTAGCAGATGCTTAGTCACTTTTGAAATAAATGTAAATTGAATTGGACAGGAGTTCAGCTAAATGTTTTTACTGAGCTAGCAGACTAGTTGTGAGAAGGCAGGGCCCAAGGCTTACATGGGTGAAGGAGGAAGGGCTGGGTTCCTGAGATGGTGAGGGATAGGAAGGGTTGAGTGACAGAGGGGAATGGATACGAGGACACGCCATGGGGAAACTCTGCGTGTGTGTGTGTGTGTGTGTGTCTGTGTGTGCGTGTCGTCTGCGTGCGTGCATGGGAAGGATCTGGAGAAAGACGAGGGGTAGGTTATAAAGAAAGGCTGGGCACGGTGGCTCATGCCTGTAATCACAACACTTTAGGAGGCCGAGGCAGGTGGATCATGAGGTCAGGAGTTTGTGACCAGACTGACCAACATGGTGAAACCTCATCTGTACTAAAAATACAAAAATTAGCTGGGTGTGGTAGCACACCCCTGTAATCCCAGCTACTCAGGATGCTGAGGCAGGAGAATCACTTAAACCTGGGAGACAGAGGTTGTAGTGAGCTGAGGTCGCACCACCTTGGTGACAGAGTGAGACTCTGTCTCAAAAATAAATGAATAAATAAAATAATACAAAGAGAGAGTAAAGGGGGAGAGGAGTGGTGAAGAAAGGGAGGGAGGAGAAAGCTCAAAAGAAAGGAGTGAAGGATGGGGAAAATACCCCAGAGGAGCTCTGTGGCTGTTCACAGAAATCCGATAGCTACTGATAAGAGAAGCGACAGGTGGAATTTCCACATCTGGCCTTGCTCGGGCTTGGAGCTGACTTGGGAGATGACCAGGACCTATAAACTCTGGAAGTTTTATTTTTCTTTCTGGAGTTCAGGATTACTGTTTCCCTGCCTCTGGACCCTTTCAGATAGGACTCTTTTATTGCCCTGACAGAATGAAACACAGCTGTTTGCAAAAGCGTCCTTCCACTCGGGAACACCTCCGCCCTGTTTCCCCTGTAAAGGGCTTTCTTTCCCCAGAGAAATCAGCCTCAGCCGAGAGTCCACAGGCCTGTGGGAGGGATAATTTGCTAAAGAAGGTCGAATAAATAAACCACCCAGAGTCGAGCTATGAAGGCTGGAGAGTTCTTCGTGTTCAGGAGTCTGCCGGCCGAAGAGCCCTCTTTCTCCCAAGTGGCATCTTAAGGGCGCAAACAGGAAAACCCCAACAATAGGAGGAACACAGAGCCTTGCCTGGCATTGGCAGTTGGAACTAGTCTAACTAGTTGTTCTTCGGCAGCTGAAGGGAAGGAAAAGGCCCAGCTTCCGACCTGCTCAGCCTGGCCTCAGCCTGTCACTGCTGTGCCCTAGCCCCCGCAGGCATGCAGGAGGAACCAGCAGGGCGCAGCCAGGCACTGGGGGCACCCTGGCCACTGCAGCCAGGCTTGCCCCTGCTCACGTTTTGTTTACTCTAAGAAGCATGATTTTGAGGGCCTACCCTGTGCAGATACTGTGCAAGACACCCAATGCGAACGTGTGAAATGCTCAGGTCTTGCCCTTGAGAAGGGCACAGGATGGTAGAGGAAGCAGATTAACTGTCATGTCTGCACAGCGATAAGTGCTTCATGTGAAATACGCTCAGGATGCTATGGCGCCTGGGAGGAGTGCCTGCTCCAGCTTCCACAACACAGTCTCAACACAGCATTTCAGGCCAAAGGGACCCAGTGGGGACAGAGGCCCGAACGAGTGTGGGCTTCAGGAAGAAATCAGGTGTTGCCCAAGGGTGAGATGGAAGAATTGGGCGACAGGAGGTGGGACATCCTGAGACATGCTCGTAACTTCTTAGCCACAGCGGTTCACTTTCTTCTGAACTTTCTCTTCCACTCCAACCTTTGAAAAGATATGGCTTTGAGGGGTAGAGAAGAATGATGAGAGAGAGGTAAGAATTCTTCCCCGGGCCTTGCTGTCCAAGTCCCTGGTCATTGCCGTTGCAAGGCCTCTGACAGAGGATGGTGCCCTCTGCAAGCGCAGAGGGGCAGACTGGGCACCAGAACGTGAGGCGCTATGTGAGGTGCCCTGGCAGACCTAGGGGCAGAGGGTTGGCCAAGGCGCACAGGAGGCTCAGAGCTTGGGAGGAAGGCGGGGGTCACTCTCACTTCCTTCTCAGCTTCCAGCTGACCAAGCCCACACCAAATTATTTACTTTCCCTCCCTTGATTGCTTCTTCTTCCAAACATATTGGTTGTTTTATCTCCTGGGCGTAGCAGAGTTGGAACAGTCTGTCTTGGCAGGACGCCTCTTTTTGGAGAGAGTTCAGAAGGAGCTGCCCTTTCTGGCCTAGAACAAGCTGAACCGGAGGTGGGTGCTGTGAAAGTCCAGGTGCTTTCCGGTTGCTGTCACCTTCAGAGGGAGGCTGGACTGGTGGAGATCACGTAGGAACCAGCAGTCGCAGGTCCTGAAGACGGACCACAGTTCTACTTCGGACTTGATGAAACTGGATATTTAAGATGAGTTGTCGTTTGCAGGTTCTTATTGAAAAACAGTTTCCACATATGAGGTCCCTTCATGCAGGTGTTTAAAAGTATAGCTGAGTTGCCTTCTCACAATAAAATAAATTGCATCACCAGTCATGTTGTTTGTCTTCCTTCTGGGTATTAATGGTAGGATTTTTCAGGCCTCTGAGAAGAAGGGTAGACCTCAGAGAGTGAGTCTTACAACTCAGCAGTGGTTCCCTCTGCTTTCAGAATAAATTTCAACTTCCCTACTTTTCCCAACCTCCTGGCACTACATAAGGCCTCTGTGCATCAATCCACTAAAAAATGTTTTCTTTTAACAAAATCAAGAGACTTTATTTCAGGAAACAGTTTGTAAACCAGGGAGAAGCAGTCTTTTGTACAAAACAAAGGTGCATTCAAAGAGATCAAAGAGAGGGGTTGTCTATTATAAAAAAAAAGTTCTTGCCCAGGTTCCCATTTTGGTTTGTGATGCAAACGAAGAATGCAAGCTTGCTTAGTTTTGATTGGTTGATGCCCTGCTGAATTCTGATTTATCGACACCTGCTGAGTTCCGATTGGCCAATGCAGGTTTATTGGCTGATTCAGGTGACCATGAATGGAGACAGACAGTTATGAAAGCCCCAAAGTTAAGCGAGTGTGGGAGTTTTCTGAGAATGCAGACTACGTATGTGACCTCTAAACAGCAAATGGCCACTTGGCTCTATTTTGAATTCCAGCTCAGTTAACCACTGAGGCATCATCTTGAAGGATTGGTTCTTTCAAGGTTCCCACCTGCTTTTCATTTTTAGGGAGAAAAAAAATTAACCAAAATTAAACCATGGAAGAACTACATTTTGTATCTTTGCAGTTTGAATGAAGCAAATCATGAGAGACGACTTGTTTCAAGTGAGAACTTGAAGCCCAGCCCTGACCTTTCCCTCATACTCATGGTCTGTCCATGTCCTAACATGGACATGCCCTTCCTCCTGCTCGTCTGTCAGCTGGCCCCATCCCGTGCCACCTGGCCTTCCAAAAGCAGACAGAAATGAATCCTTTTCATTTGCTTCTTAAATATGCCACGTCTTTCTCTCAACGCCCTTTTTTTTTCCTGATGGTCAGCACACCTGGCCCCATAGAATGTCCTGCCACAACTGCCCTGAGGTCCAACCAGTGTGTACCTGGAATTATGACCTTCTGAAATGAACTTACAGTCTTTCTTATGTGAAAAATTGGCTACTTAATGATAGATTCTTTTTCCCAATTGTATAACCCTCTCTGGACCAGCACAGTCTTTTGTCACCTTGCTGGTTTCTTTGCTAGCAAGAAAATACACTTTGGCATGCGGGTAAGATCAACCGGTCTAAGACGCATCCTGTTTTGGGAAGCTCCTGCCCTCCAGGCACACTCTTCTGTGAAGGTTTTCTGTCTCCTTCTGGCTAGTCCCTGCCCCCAGGCATTTTCACATGCAGGGAGGACTGGTAAGTCCCTAGCCCCATGCCCTGCTCACTCCAATTTGTCTTTCAAGATTCAGCTGAAGATCATCTCTTTCTGAGAAGCCTCTCCTGACAACTCTCCCCTGATTCCTGATTTTCCCATTCCTCTCTCCACACCAGAGAGGCTCCTCCTCTCTGCTGCCATGGTCACATTAACATCCACTGTTAACATCAGTGGACACCATAAAAAATGTATTTTTGAAAACTTGCCTAGCTTCATCACTTAATTGTGAAATGATGAGACATTTGTAGCTAACGTTTAGTTGAGTGCTTATTATGCACAACGTCCCATTCCAGGACTTTACATAAATTACCTCATTAAAGTTTATTGAAAGCCTTGTAGTAGACATTATTGGTGCCTACTCTGAAAAAAAAATTTTTTTTCTTTGTTCTCAAGCCACAACAACAATCAACACAGAAGACTTCCATGACCAGATGTGTGTGGATTTCTCCCCATACACAAGAAAGCAAGCAATTCTGCAGCAGACATCAGCTGGGTATCCTCCAATTCAATTCAATTTTAGCATTATGCACCTGGAGATAGTGTCAGAAACCACAGGTTGAGGGCTCAATCCCTTAAGAGCACCCCCTCCTTCCCACCAGTCACAGGTCTGGGCTTCCAGAACTACTGACCAACTGGCTCCAAATTGGGGTTCCCACAACCCCCTCTTTGGGTTCAATTAATTCACTAGAATGGCTCATTGAACTCAGGGAAACACGTTTACTGGTTTATTACAAAGGATACCTTAAAGGCTACAAATCAACAGCCAGATGAAGAGATACACAGGGTGGAGTCTGGAAGGATGCTGAGTTCAGGAGCTTCCGTGCCCGTGGAGCTTGGGTGCTGCCCCCTCTCAGCTCCTGCATGAGTTTTTGTTCACCTTCCTATAAGCCTCTACTTATTTGTTTTTCTGGAAGTTTCCCAAACCTGTTTTCTTGGGTCTTTTGTGGAGACTTCACTGAGTAGGCATGACTGACAACCATGTAGAAATTCTATTGGACCAGTCTATTAGTGTTAGAATATGGTCTAATACTAACAGACTGAGTGGGGAAGCCCAGCAAGGCCTGTCTGTTCAGATTCTTCTTGGCTTCTATGTGCAGCATTTCTTCCTTCTGGGCGTGGGCAGGACCCCTTCTGAAATGAGGATCTTAGAGTTTACAATCAGACAAACGTCAGGGAAATTTCTTTATGGCCAGCTCCAAGACAGAAAGGTGAGGGAAGATTCCTACCTTGGGGAGGTGAAAGGAGGGCAGGAGAAAGAGAGAGAGAGAGATTCTATTTTCTGAGGCCTGAAGCACTCCAGTGTTATAACAAAAGACTGCAACAAGGGTTTTGGGAGTTATAAGCCAGAACCATGGATGAAAACCATTATATATATGTCATAATATCACACCTGCCACACAACCCATTCCTTTCGTCATGGCTGTCAGAGCCCTAATTTTGCTTGGATGTCTACAGGTCTTCCTTAAGGAAGGATATCTCCAGTAATATCACAGTAATTGGCCCCAGCCACTTACTGTAATCTGATTTCTCTTAGAGTGATTGGGTTCAGCATGGACACTTCATACAATTTGGGTCAGTGAGCGACGAAGAGACGTTTAATGGTTAGAGAAAAGGGAGGTAACTTTTGAAAGTTTCTTGATGGCAGAAACTTGGGTAAATCCTTTTGTAAGCAGAAGGGGAACTAGCTGGGAATAAGGAGACAGAAAATGTCAGAAGCAAGAAATAAAAACCATTTGAGTCCTTGAGTCCATTGATTATTGGGGTAATCAACCAAGGCGTATCACAATTTCCTTTTATGTGAGGAGATATATTTTCCTTATTGTTTAAGTAGAAATATTTTGCAGTGAATTGATCACTGCAAAATTCATTAGAATGCACTATTATTATTTTATATTATCATTTTACACATGAGGTAATTGAAATTGAAAGACCTTAACTAATTTACTCAACATCAACTGCTTGTAAAAAGTTACTCTGGTTCTAGGACTTTCAAGCATTTCACATTTCTTTGAGAAAGGGGCCTGATCTTATTCAGTTTTTTAATCCTTGCTGCTAGCACAGTGTCTGGAATATAATTAGTGCTCAATAAATACTTTTTAAATATGTAAGTGCTTATGTGATGTGAATTTTTGTGAATACCTTTTCCTTAAAGTCACTGAATAGGCTGACGTTCTTGGTACAAGAAAACATATTGCATTTGGATCCTGAAACACACCAACTGTGTACCCTGAAGAAGGAATTATTTCCAATATGGAAGCAATGTAACTGTGTTACAAACAGATAGAAAAATAATGAAAATAACCCCTCTCCACTCAACATAATTGCCATTTCAGCAAGTACCCTTTCAGTCCATTTTGTATGCATGCTGGGCAATTCAAACATCCTCGATAAGTTAATATCCATCTTTTCCATTTTTAATTTTATAAAAATTGTGGCAAACTAAAAAAAGAATATTTTTCTAGTCTTATAAAGTATATCCCTCAAAAAATTACTGCATTTAATTTCATGTTGAAAATGTAAAAATAATTCTCCCTAAGTTTAGGATCGAGACCATCTCTGCTTCACTACTTCTGCTATCACTATATTGAAAACCCTATCTAGTGGATTAACACAAGAATAATAAAGTCGAAAGGACAAGAAAGGAAGGAACAAAGCCATTATTATTCGTGGGCAATTTTACTATCTACAAAAAAGACAAGGCCAAGAGAATCCACAAAAACACTGTCAGCACTAATAAAAACTGTTCCGCCAGGTTGCTAGATAAATACACAAATTGTAATCCAGTATATCTTCACCGATTAGAAAAGATAATTTTAGAAAACACCATCTTCAACAGTGACTGTAAGGCTCATATGCATAAAACCCACAACAAGAGTTATGCAAGACTTCTATAAAGAAAATTATCAGAAAGTATTGAAAACCATTTAAAAAGACCTAAATAAGTGAAGAAATATGACAAGTTTATGAACTGACTTAGATTGTTATAAGATTTCCAGTTCTTCCTGAATTAAGCTATGAATTTTGCATGAAGAAGAACGAAGAAGGAATTTGACTTACTAAGTATTGATACTTGATGTAAAGCTATATCATTTAAGATTTCAAAAGCATTACGTAGACCAGAGCTTCTCAAACATTCATGCTCAAACTATGACTCTTGTGGAGATCTTGTGAACCACAAATCCTGATTGAGAAGGTGGGGGATGGGGCTTGAGACCTAACAAGCTCTCAGGTGCTGCTGGTTCACTGACCACACTTTATACATAATTAAAACAACATAACACGGAGCTCAGAAGCAAACTACTGCATTTATGAAAGCTTGCTACATGATAAAAATATAAAAATATCATAGCAGATTAGTAGGAAGGTGAACTATTTAATTCATTTGGCCCAATATCCTTAAAAAGTGGGGAGCAGGAGTGTCAGAGTGAGAGATTCTATGTAGCTGGCTTTGAAGACAGAGGGAGAGGACAGAAGCCAAGAAATGTAGGCACCCAGAAGCTGAAAAAGCAAGGAGATTCTCCCCTAGGAATGCAGCCCTGCCCACATCTTGATTTTAAGCCAGTGAAACCCAAGTCAGACTTCTGATCTCCAGATCTAGAAGATAATACATTTTCTGCTTTAGTTACTAAGTTTGTGGTAATTTGTCACAGTAGCATAAAGACACTAGTATGCCATATAATAAAGGCGGCCATAAAACAAGGCAAAAAGATAAGCCACAGGTGGGAAGGAAGCATGAGCTGACAAAGGATTTGAATATAAAAATTCAAGGCAAACTACAGAGTAACAGAATAAGACAAGTGACCCACTAGAAAAACGGGCAATGGATATCTACAGAATTCACAGAGGAGGAAACCTCTGTGTTGGCCAAGAGAAATATGAAGAGATGTACAACCTCACCAACAGTCTTGAGAATAAAAATTTGCACAACAGTGAGATATTATTTTCCATGTAACAAAAATGGAAATTTTTGATAATGCCCAAGGGTTGAGGCTGTAGAACAATAGCAACTTTCAGAAAATACTGACAAGAGGAGATGTTTTTGCAATGACTTTGGAGAGAGCAGCTTGACAATTTAGTAAACTGGAAGGCACTCCTACTCCATGGCCTGACAATCCCATCTGTAGGTATTTCACTAGACACTCTCGTATGTGAGTACTTCGAAAATCTCACAAGACTGCTCGTTAAGGGGTCTCTGTAATATTTAACAGTTGAAAATAAACTATCCCTCAATGGGAGAATAGATAAGTAAATTGTGGTATAGTCTTGCGATAGAATACTACATAGTAATTAAAATAATTGAACCAGCACTGCCTCTCTTACCTATGTATGTAATTATCCCCTGACTGGTTCCCCTATTTTGTGTCTTCCCCATTTTTGTACCACTGGCAGATCTTTGAAAATCTGATCGTGGCCTCTACTTTAATTAAAAATGTTCCAGTGAATTTTGTGAAGAACTAAAAGCAGATCTACTATTTGATCCATCAATCTCACTCTTGGGTATCTACCCCAAGGAAAAGAAGTCATTCTAGGAAAAAGACACATGCACATGTATGTTTATCGCAGCCCAGTTCACAGTTGCAAAGACATGGAACCAACCTCAGTGCCCATCGATCCATGAGCGGATAAAGACCAATGAGTGGCTAAAGACACTGCGATAGATATGTACCATCGAGTACTACTCAGCCATGTAAGGAACAAGGCAATGTTTTCTGCAGCAGCTTAGATGGAGCTGAAGGCCACTATTCTAAGTGAAGTAACTCGGGAATGGAAAGCCAAACACTGCATGTTCTCACTTATAAGTAAAAGCTAAGCTATGAATATGCATAGGCATACAGAGTGGTATACTGGACTTTGGAGACTCAGAAGAGAGAGGGTCGAAGGGGTGAGAGTTAAAAAACTACCTGTTAGGTACAATGTACACTACTTGGGTGACAGGAACACTCAAATCTCAGAGTTCACCACTATGTAATTCATCTACATAAGCAAAAAGTTGTTGAAATAAAAAAATAAATTTTTAATGCATTTTTATGTTACTGTGCTTTTAAAAATGGTTTTATTGAGGCATAATTGATATACGATCAACCGAATACATTTAAATCACACAGTTTGATAAGTCTGGGCACATGGTTAAGCTTGCAAAACAGCACCACGATCAAGACAGTGCACATGTCCCTCACCCCAAAAGTTTCCTGGGGCCCCCTTTTAGTCCCTCACCCCAGCCCTCCCTTCCCACTCACCCCTGAGTATCATGAATCTGCTTTCTGTCACTTTAGAGCAGTTTGCATTTTCTAGCATTTTCTACAAATGGAATCGTTATGTACTTTTTTAATTTGTGTCCTTTCACTCAACAGAACTATTTTGAGATTCATTTATGTTGAAGTACGCTCCCTTCCTTTTTATTGCCCAGTAGAATTCCATTGCATGTATTGACCACAATTTGTTTATCCATTCACCTGTTGATGGCCATCTGGGTTCTTTTCAGCTTTGTTTTGTCTTCGAGACAAAGTCTTGCTCTGTTGCCCAGTCTGGAGTACATCGGCACCATCACAGCTCACTGCACCCTCAAATTTCTGGACTCAAGCGATCCTCAGCCTCCCAAGTAGTTGGGACCGCAGGCACGTGCACCACATCTGGCTAATATTTTAGTTCTTGTAGAAATAGGGTCTCCCTATGTTGTCCAAATTGGTCTCAAACTCCTAGCCTCAAGCAATCTCCCCGCCTTGGCCTCCCAAAGGGCTGGGATTACAGGTGTGAGCCATCGCACCTGACACTCAGTTTTTGACCGTTGCAAATAAAGCTGCCATGAACACTCATGTACAAGTCTCTGTGTACACATATGCCTTTTTCCCTCTTAGGTAAATTCATCAAAGTGAAATGGCTGGATTAAACGGCAGGTTTATATTTCACTTTTTTTTTTTTTTTGAGACAGCGTCTTGCTCTGTCACCCACGCTGGAGTGGAGTGCAGTAGCCCAATCTTGGCTCACTGCAACCTCCGCTTCCCAGGTTCAAGCAATTCTCCTGCCTCAGCCTCCTGAGTAGCTGGGATTACAGGTGCGTGCTACCACGCCTAACTAATGTTTGTATTTTTAGTAGAGACAGGGTTTCACCATGTTGGTCAGGCTGGTCTCGAACTCCTAATCTCATTATCCACCCACCTCGTCCTTCCAAAGTGCTCAGATTACAGGCATGAGCCACCGGTCCCAGCCTGTGTGTTTCACTTTTTAAGAAACTGCTGTAGCTGTTGTCCCATTTTATAGCCCCTCTCCCCCAGAAGGCTTCCATGGGTTTTAAGAGTGAGATCACAGTGATCTGGGGTGCTTGTCAAGCATTCAGATTTTCAGTCCACTCCTATGAAAAAAATCTGATTCACTAGGTTGTGAGGGGGCTGGGAATCAGAGTGTGTAACACCAAGTATCCCAGGTGATTTCTGGAGCAGGTGAGTTACAAAACAATACCCTAGGGGATAGAGTCTTACCTCCTAGGTGATTTCTGGAGCAGGTGAATTATGAAAAAATACCCTAGGGGATGCAGTCTTAACTCCAGAGCTAGGTTTATGCACCCTTCAGGCTCTTGCTCCTCTCTCGTTCCCCAGCCCGGCACTCCCTGCTTCAGTATTATTAAATTGTACCTGGTTCTTTGTATGACCGACTACTGAGTGTTGTGGGTCTAATAGTGACCCCACAAAAGATACATCCACGTCCTAACCCTCCCTGTGAATATGATCCTCTTTGGAAAAGGGGGCTTAGTAGAGATAATTAAGTTAAGGAGCCTAAAATGGGATTATTTTGGATTTAGGGTGAGCTCTAAATTCAGTACCAGTTGTCTTTTTAAGAGAAAGGAGGGCTAGGCACGGGGGCTCACGCCTGTAATCCCAGCACTTTGGGAGGCTGAGGTGGACGGATCGCGAGGTCAAGAGATCGATACCATCCTGGCCAACATGGTGAAACCCCGTCTCTACTAAAAATGCAAAAAATAGCCGGGCATGGTGGCATGTGCCTGTGGTCCCAGCTACTCGGGAGGCTGAGGCGGAAGAATCGCTTGAACCCAGGAGACAGAGGTTGCAGTGAGCCGAGATTGCACCACTGCACTCCAGCCTGGCGGCAGAGCAAGACTCTGTCTCAAAAAAAAAAAAAGAGAAAGAAGGACAGAGACACAGAGGAGAAAGCCATGTGAAGGCAGAAGCGACATGTAGCGATGTTGCCCCAGGCCAGGAACACCGGGAGCCTCCAGACACTGGAGGAGGCCAAGAAGTATTCTCCTGAGAGCCTTCAGAGGAGGTGTGGCCCTGCCCACGCTGTGATCGTGGACTGGGGACTCCAGAACCGTACATTTGTCTTGTTGTTTTAAGCTACGCAGCTCTCAGTTATTTTTTTTACAGCAGTAAGGATTTAAAGATTTGAAGGTGTGGATCCCACTCCTGAAGAGTGTAAAAGTCAAAAAAGGAACTGACAGGGAACAATTACATTAAATGAAGATAATTGCTGTGATGAGGCATATTTAGTAAGGAGAGTGATTGCAAATGTCGCCCAGGGAGGCAGCTGTGTCCTGCCCTCTTTCACCCTCTACCTGCCTCCATGGTTCACATTGCCCGTCTCCATAAGCGGCATGCTCACTGCAAATTGCACAAGTCAGAAATCTAGGAGTCACTCTGATCTCTCACCCTGGCCACGGGCCCCGTGCTGTCTGTCACCAAACCCCTAATAATGACATTTATTTCCTTAACATATCTAAGAATCTCCACTTCTCTCCCCTCCATATCTGCCACCACGGTCCAAGCTCCATCATCTTCACCAGAGCAGTCCCTCTTAACAAGTCCACCGGTCGCATCACACTGTGCATTAAACACGCTCATGGAATTACATGGCTCTTAGGAGAGAGGACAAACCTCACAAGCAGGACTCAAGGCCCTGCTGGTCCAGCCCTGCAGGCGGCTCTTCCTCCCCACTCATTCTCTGTGCTCCAGCCACTGCCACTCTGGGCCTCCTTAGTCCTGTGTGTCCCAGCTTTTCTCACAGCTGGCCTATTCTGCAGCTGTTCTCTGCACCAAAGTGTAACCCTACTGTACCTAGGGGACTGCTACTGCCCCAGCCATCATCCCTATGGAAGCCCTCCTCCACTTCCTATCGAAGTCTCAGCCTCTTATTCTAATCCCTGAGAAAGTCGTGTGCCTCCCAGTCACAGTTGCAATTTATATTGACCCGCGTGATTATTGCACTGAAGTCTGCTTTCTCCAGCGACCTGGGCACAGGACTGTGACCTTTTAACTCACTTTTGTGTCTCTAAGGCACAGCCTGGTGCCTAATACATAGTAGCTACTCAGTTCATATCTGTGGAATTAATGAAGAAATTGCCCATTGTTTATAACAGTAAAAAAAATTGAGGACAGTTTACTGAGAGCGAATTAAATGCATTATGTCTATCCGTGCTGTGTAATACCATGTAGCACTTTCAAATAATGACATAGACCTGTGCTTACTGATGTGGAACGTCGGCTGTGATAGATTTTTAGTAAGAAAACAAAAAACAAAAAGAGCAAGTTGCAGAACAATTCTCAGGGTAAAACGGTGTTTAAAATTAAAACAATGATTTCGAATTGTTTTTAAATATTTGGCGTGGCACAGTGAAGGTGTGGAAGGACAATACCAAATAGTAATACTTCGTGCTGGGCAGTGGGACTGGGAGAGTCTGAGAAGCAACGGACACACACTTTATAAAGAACTTACACAATTTTGCAGTGTTTGGACTTCTGCTTTTATAAGCATGTATCATTTTGATAATTCAAGTCATGCTTTTAAAGATGGAAAAGACAAGAAGTGACTCAAGGAGGGGAGGCACATTCCCTGTCACCAACCACCAGCCGCCTTTCCCACCTTCAAACCCCACACATGGTTGACCTTACCCACCTGGCATGGACCTGCATCCCTGCATCCCTGCCCTCTCATCTGCACCCCTGCCTCCTCGCCTGCACTCCTGCCCTCTCGCCTGCACCCCTGCCCTCTCGCCCGCACCCCTGCCCTCTCGCCCGCACCCGTGCCCCCTCGCCCGCATCCCTGCCCCCTCGCCCGCACCCCTGCCCTCTCGCCCGCACCCCTGCCCCCTCGCCCGCACCCCTGCCCTCTCGCCCGCACCCCTGCCCTCTCGCCCGCACCCCTGCCCTCTCGCCCGCACCCCTGCCCTCTCGCCCGCACCCCTGCCCCCTCGCCCGCACCCCTGCCCTCTCGCCCGCACCCCTGCCCCCTCGCCCGCACCCCTGCCCTCTCGCCCGCACCCCTGCCCCCTCGCCCGCACCCCTGCCCTCTCGCCCGCACCCCTGCCCCCTCGCCCGCACCCCTGCCCTCTCGCCCGCACCCCTGCCCTCTCGCCCGCACCCCTGCCCTCTCGCCTGCACCCCTGCCTTCTCATCTGAACCGCTGTCCTCTCACTGTGCTGATATCCTGTGGTTTGCCTGTTGTCAATCCCAATAAGCAGCACTTGTGTTCCTGGTAAGCACCACCTTCCTAGATTGTGTGGTTCTTCTGCAAGGTTCAGAAAGGTGAGGTTGGGAATGGCAGTTAACCTCAAGTAAATTCATGTTAGTGGCTTTATCTCCCTAACTGCAATGTTAGCTTTCCGAGAAAGGAATGCACATACTCAAAAATTAAACTCCTAATACCTAGGAGGCATTCCTACTTACAGCCCATCAAATCCTCACAAGAACCTTGTGAGGAGGTATTTTCATCTCTGCCTTAGAGAACTCTGGCACCAAGAGCTCGCCACTTGCCCAGTTTCTCACTGCAAGGACTCAAACAGAGTTCTGACTGGCTCTCCAGGCCGTTTTCTGTGCCATGGCACTGGGGCAGGGAGTGGGGGCGACTGCACCACACTGCCCGTTTCCGAACTCAGCTCCTCCAAGATCATACATGCTGTATAAATGTTTGCATTATGAGGACAGTAGTTTCTCCTTTAGCCAGCATGTTCATTAAATCGTCTTTGTATTCATTTTCCATTAAAGCATTATCTCCCAAAGCTTAAAATAGAATTGAAAATGTGCAGTGTTTGACCTATTTTCAGCCATTAGCATAATTTATCAAATTAGAGAACTGAGAAGCAATGACAGTGAAGAGGAGGCGGTGCAGGCAGTCTCGGGGTTGGGGAGGCCAGGAGTCCCAGGGACACAGGGTCCCAGGAGCAGTGGAGGGAGAGAAAGGAGGAGGGCTCCGAAGTTGAGGCGGGAAAGAGCAAAGACAAGCTCCACCTCTTCACAGCAGAGTTGGAAAGAGTCTCAGACTTCATGGAGGCCACCTGCTCTCAGGCCGCCGCTCTGCTGCTCACTGGCTGGGAACCAGGGTCAGACCAGTTTACCACTTGAGCCTCAGTTTCCTCCTCGGAAAACTGTGAGACGCTACTCACCTCACCAGGGTGACAACATTAATTTTAATGAGGTAATATATGCAAATCCGGCCTCTATAGAACTAAAACGGTAAGACATTACAGTGTTCCGTATGGCTGCTCTGCGGGGGTGACTTTGCCTTCTTCCCTTTGGATTCAGAATTCTCCATTTGAAAGATGGGATGTTACAAAATTGATGACATGCTTTAGAGGCAGGAATCATCCTTACATTCCCCCACCTCCTAGGGTCCAGAATGGTGTCTTGCACATAACAGGTGCTCAGAGACTATCTGCCAAATGAATGATGAATGAAAGAATTTAACTCACAGCTACTGCTCAAACATCGGCCCTTCGGCAGTAATGATTTTTACTATCTCGCTCCCTAGCCCTCCTCCCAGAATGTCTTCATGTGCTAATCCATCTAAAAGGAGCCATTTGGGGATGATTAGAATAGGTGAGAAGAGCTACTAGGAATAGGGCATATGCAGCCAGAGAGTCCCGCTGAACCACAGGAAGAAGAGGCTTTTGAATCAGCTCTTTGCTGAGCATCAAAGACCTAAGTTGGAGCAAGAGAAGTAAAGTGAAAGATAAGACCGGGGAAAACGCAATGATCTGACAAGAAGTGAGAAGCAGTCTTCACACCATTAAAAAACAAAAAGCAAAAGCAACAAATGAAAATAACAGTGGATCTTAATCAAATGACCATTTTAAACACATCATGCATACACACACCCAAGTTATAGGCACTCCAGTTGGTGATATATCTAAGGAAAATAAGATGCTAGTTGATATTTGGTGGCCTTAAATTAAAATGTTTCACGTGTGTGTGTGTGTGTGTGTGTGTGTGTGCGCGTGCGTGCGCGCGCGCTCACATGTGGCCTTTCTCTAGGTCCCCGTAAACACTGTGCTATCTTTCCCTCCATAGGTGCTGATACACACATTATTCATTTTCAGCCGCAGCTCTTGATTGCTTTTGGCAGCAAGAACACTGCTCGAGGTCCGGATGAGAGCAATTTGGAAGAAGATTAAGATGGATTCTTGAATGGTGATCCCCAAAAGATACATACGTGTCCATGTCTCAGTCCCTGGAATTGGGGAATGTTACCTGATTTGGAAAAATGATCTTCGCAGACGTAATTAAACTAACAATCTTGGGATGAAATCATCCAGGATTATTCAGTGGGCCCAAGATCCAATGGCCAGTGTCCTTATAATAGCAGGGCAGAGGGAGCTTTGAGACAGACAATGTAAAGACAGAGGCAGAGATGGGAGTGACATGTCTCCAAGCCAAAGAATGCCAAGGATTGCCCCAGTCACTAGAAGCTGGGAGAGGGGCACGGAGTAGATTCTCCCACAGAGCCTCAGAAGGGACTGTGGCCCCACTAACACTGTGATTTCAGATTCCTGGACGGCAGAACTGCGAGGGTTCCATTGTTTTAAGTTAGACATTGGGATAATTTGTTACAACGACCCTACACAACTAGTACAATTCTGAAATGCTGTCTTCTCACAAATGATCGACGTGAAGAACTTCACATAAACACTCAAACCTAAATTCAAACGTCCATGGTGAAAAGTCCCCAGGAAAGCCTTAGCCAGCATCTCTGTGCTCAGTCTCCCGGAGTACATGTCCAGTGTTCTCCGGGCTACTTAGCTCCTGCCTCAGAGCTTTGCCCCTTTGCAGTATTACAGATCCTGCAAAACCTTCCCCAGAAGACATGCTCTGTGCAGCCGCACACACACCGGTTCATAGAGAAGTTGAGCACAATTTCTCATCTGCCCAACCTTAAGGGCTGTAGGATTTCAGAAAAGTCTTAAGATGTGCCTAAAGCCTCGTAATGAAGATGTGTTGATTCCGGTCCTGGGAGTGGAGGGACTGTCTTTGTGGTACTGTGCTTGTGCCACAGTGTCTCACCACTGTGAAGTGCTAGTTAACTGCATACTCACTGACTAAAGCTCGTATATGTATCCCCTATGACACCTGCCTGGGCAAACTGTGAAAGGAATGAAATCGTCTTCTAATTTCCTCATCTCCAAAACCTCCCACACCCTTCGATACCCAGGGCCTCCCTGCTGCTCTGATCTCTCTGCAGGGCCCATTCTGCTGCTCCTCTGACCCCGCCCACAAATGAACTTGTGCCATGCCCATTGGTCTAGAGTTTTCTCTAATGCTAAGGGACAGTAATAATTAATGCATTAATCAGGTCAGTTCAGGAGTTTGGCAAATTTATCGTGACGAAAACCAGATGGAGAAATGTGGGCTGGACAGTGAGTGTATCCACGGGTAGATTCATAGGAGGCTGAAGGCCCTTATCCAATAAGAAAATCCAGGCCTTCTGAAGGGAGGATCCTTGCCCTTGGCCCAATCCTATTCAGTATTTTAATCAATGATTTGAATAAAGTCAAAGCAGCAAGTTTATCTGCTTTGCAAACAATACAACTCTGAGCAGTATAGAAAACATACTTGTTGACATACGAGGTTAAAATCATGAAATGATGGACTGCAATGAATACATCAAAATCAATGTGATTTCTTTCACTTAGTTTCAAAAAATAAGCCACAAAAGTAAAAGATGGGTTAACAGGACTCATGAGAGAGAAGAATTAATAACTTTAAGTTTATTTAAGCTCAATAAGAGTCAACAGTATAAAAAGAGTTTTGTTTTTTTTTTTTTTCTTTCTTTCTTTCTTTTTTTTTCTGAGACAGAGTTTTACTCTGTTGCCCAGGCTGGAGTGCAGTGGTGTGATCTCAGCTCACTATAACCTCTGCCTCCTTGGTTCAAGAGATTCTCCTGCTTCCACCTCCCAAGTAGCTGGGATTACAGGAGTGTGCCATCACTCCCAGCTAATTTTTGTATTTTTTAGTAGAAATGGGGTTTCACCATGTTGGCCAGGCTGGTCTCAAACTCCTGACCTCAAATGATCCACCCTTTTTGGCCTCCCAAAGTGCTGGGATTACAGGCATGAGACACTTTGCCCAGGCTGAAAAGAATTTTTTTTAAAAGACATAAACTTAGATTGCATTTCTAGAATGTACAGAGTCCAGATGAAGGGTCGTGATAGCTCTGGAATGTTCTGTGCTGGTAGAACAGAGATGCAATTGAGAATGTGGTTTGTGTATCGTGGTTGAAGGGAGATGTTGACCTGTTGGCAGGTACTGAGAGAGACCTGTCAGGTTGATGAAGAGTTCAATAGCATCATCACCTGAGCAAAGTTGATTTTTTTTCTTTCTTTTTTTTTTTTTTTTTTTTTTGTATTCACCTGGGTGCAGGTGGGCTAAGGCCGAAAAGGGCATTAGCCACAAAGTTAATTTTTAGTCCAGAGAAGAAAAGACTCAGGCAAATATGTTATCTATCTATCTGAAGAATCTTCTATATAGAAAGGTGTAGGTAGGGGTGGGGTGGCAGGTTGAAATCTTGTGCATTTTCAGAGAGGAAAACAAAGACAAAAAAAAAAACTGGAGTCTATTTCCAAGAATCAAAGGTGTCCAGCAATAGAGTAGTCTGCCCTGTGAGGAGGTGATGCTCCCATCCTCAGAAATATTCAAGCAAAACAATTATCCCAGTGATCCCCAAGAATAGATTTGCCGGCTATATGGGTTGCTCTTCCACCTTCACCACTGTGTGTGTCTTCCCTTAGAAGCCATGTGGTTGGTCAAAAAGGATAGCTGTTCCAGACCAAGGATGGTCATTCTTTGTTAAAGAGTCTCAAATGGCATTATTCCTAGCTGGAACCTCTAGATAAGTTCTCCAAGTTCATTTGAATGAGTCTCTTAAATAATGATACATTACTTGTATGTAGTATATTTTAGTAGGATTATTTTGGTCGCAGGTGACAAATCCCCAACTCAAATAAGCCTAAGGAAAAAAATCAACATGCCAGAATATCGATTGCTCTCAGACACAATCATCCCTCTCCATCTCTGAATTTCTTCTTCCTCCATTCACAACCTAGGGTTGCAAAGGGCTCGAGGCTGACAGCTCTTCCTCCAGAAGAGCTCTCAGTGATCCCGTCCCGGTCATGTGTTCGCCCTTTGGACTAATTACTGTGGCCAAGAAACTGGGGACTATAACTGGCCAGATTTGTATCACTTTCTTGATATTATGACCCAGGAGAAGAAACTGTGATTAGCAGCCAAACCAGAATCACAGGGATAAATAATGGAAGTAAGTTACCAGGCAGACATAACACTGGCCATCTCTTATTGTACTTAGGGTTATTGAGCACTTTTACACACATGATCACACTTTTTTTTTTTTTTTTTTTTTTTGAGACGGAGTTTCACTCTTGTTACCCAGGCTAGAGTGCAATGGCGCGATCTCGGCTCACCGCAACCTCCGCCTCCTGGGTTCAGGTAATTCTCCTGCCTCAGCCTCCCGAGTAGCTGGGATTACAGGCACGCACCACCATGCCCAGCTAATTTTTTGTATCTTTAGTAGAGACGGGGTTTCACCATGTTGACCAGGATGGTCTCGATCTCTTGACCTCGTGATCCACCCGCCTCGGCCTCCCGAAGTGCTGGGATTACAGGCTTGAGCCACCGCGCCCGGCCACATGATCACACTTGATTGACACTACAACCTTATGAGGAATGTGGAGCACATATTGCTTTTCTCCACTTTATGATGCCACTTCACCTAACAGAGGTAGTAGGTTGCACATACAAAACATTCTAAGTTTCTTTTTTTTTTTTTTTTAAATAACAACGGGGTTTCGCCATGTTAGTCAGGTTGGTCTTGAACTCCCAACCTCAGGTGATCTGCCCGCCTTGGCCTCCAAAGTGCTTGGATTACAGGCGTGAGCCACCATACCCGGCCCATTCTGTTTCTTAAAGAACATTGCCATTAGAACGATAGATTCATCTGAATGGCCTTTATTGTCCTTTGTTAACCAATCCTTGCTCTGAGACCCTGCCAGCTCTAGATACTTCAACTCCTGACAGTAGGAAACCCCCTTCCGGGTTTTCCGATGACAGAAACCTGGGGAGTATCCTAACATCACACAAAAAGTGTAGCAGAAGCAAAGCAGTCACTGGACTCCCTGAGGGACTTATCCTCTAAAGCACAGGTTTTTCTTCGCTTCCCCCAGATCTTTCCCGGCTCTGTCTCTATGAGGAAGATCAGATGGCATTAGGAAAGTGAGACAGGTGTTATTTCAAGCAGAACTGCAACTGGCAATACTTCCATATTCATTCATAGATGCATGTTATTTTTTTCTCTTCTTTATCCATGCATCTATTTGCTCTTGTTTTTTTTAACTTTATTTTTTGAGACAGAGTATCACTCTGTCACCCAGGCTGGAGTGCAGTGTACAGTCTCGGCTCGCCGCAACCTCTACATTCTGGGGTCCAAGCGATTCTCCTGCCTTATCCTCCCAATAGCTGGGATTACGGGCATGCGTCACTGCACCCAGCAAATTTTTGTGTTTTTAGTAGAGACAGGATTTTGCCATATTGACCAGGCTGGTCTTGAACTCCTGACCTCAGGTGATCCGCCTGCCTTGGCCTCCCAAAGTGCTAGGATTACAGGTGTAAATGACTGTGCCTGGCCATGCACCTATTTGTTTACACAAAAAAATTGGGTTGAGCACGTGTAAGCTGTTGGGTGCTTAGGCAAAGCAGTTTTTACAAAAAGATCCTAAAAAGGAACAGTTGAAGGAAAATTGTAGTTTATTTCTCATGTAAGTGTTTGGGGTAGCAAGGAGCTTTGCTGGGGACCCAGGTGCCTTCTATCTTGTGGCTGTGCCATCCCCTGAGTCTGGTTCTCATCTGCTTCTTCTGCTTTCCAGACCACAGCAGGGGGAAAGGGCAAAGGAGGACAAACAACTCTGTTGTTAAAAATTTGAAGTGGAGGGTCACCTCACTTCTGCTCTCATCCAATTGACAAAAACCTCACAGGACCATGCCTTGCTGCATAGGAATCTGATAAATGTAGCTCTAGCCGGGCAGCCATATGCTTGGCCAAAACTCACTGGAAGAAGAAGGGGACCTGGGTACTTGGGAGTCGTGTCTGCTACAATCGGCTCCACCTAACACAGTGTATGCTCTCAAGTTGCTTGTAAACAAATGGGCAAGAAATGCCTTGTTCCATAGCCACCGCACAAGGCAGTGTGGAAGCAGGGTCAGAGGAGTGGGGCAAAGAGCTTAAAATGTTCAGAGAGGGAGGGATGACTTGACCTTGAGATGGCCAGGGCGGGTTCCTGAAGCAGGTGGCATGTGAACTGCTTGGCCTGGCTGAAAAGATATATATGATTCTGAAATGAAAATGGAGTGGCAACAGCAAGCTGAGCAAAGAGCAGCGGCCACCACACGCCAAAGCATTCAGGTGTGTGTGCGGGGTTCTTCCCTACTTATTCCTGACGGCACTATACGCAGGTGTGTCTGCTCACTTCTGGACCCATCGGCACCAGCATCGGCGAGTCACCAAGCCTCAGTGCCCTCCTTGATCTTGCATGATATTCCATGCATTCCCTAGCCCTTTGGCGTGAAGGGGACACATAGCCTCAGAAGACAGGCCAGGTTGAGAGTCAGAGCCAGGAATCTGGGGTCTAATAACTTATTAGCAACAATCATTTACAGAGCCTTGCAGTTTCTAGGGTGTGCTGACCTATACAATTTGATTTGATTTTACCTCATCTCATTTCAGCTTTGAAGAACTGATTAAAGTAAGACATCAGATATGAAAATGGTTTGAAAAACCAGTCCTATAGGATCGAAAACATCACTATAGCAACACTAAACTCGATTGCTCCAGAATTTGTGGAAATTTGCACAAGGTCTAGGCTGAAAACTCTCTTTATGCTCAACATAACTAAAAGGTCTTCCTAAGCAAATTAACAGCATGGCCAAGATTGCTGGGAGACGTTTATAACCCATGGAGGACAACTGTTTTTGGTGACTATTGTAGCACTATTGTAGGAGTATTGGACTTCAGTTAATTTTGAACAATGCTCTTTTCATTAAAGTAGGTCTGGCAGGATTTCCTCAAGGCAATAAAACTTGGTTAGCTGTTTGTTTGAGCTTCTGAATATTCTAAGGAATAGGAAAATTGCTAAGCAAATTAATTTGGGGCCTTGCTGAGAGAATTTGAGTGTTCTAGAAAAAGCTGGACAACCATTTGGCCAGGATGCTGAAGAAGAGATTCTGGCACCAGTTTTGCGGCTTGGACTAACTCTTCCCTTTCCTTTTCCCTAAAATCTACATAAAAGCTCTGTCAACCAGATTAATGCAGAGTGACTCTGGGTAAGCAGGGGTGTGTCCGCTTCATCTCCCACCTTTACTCCATCTCCCCACAAAGCACCTTTGACTGGGCATCAAAAAACTCAGTCCAAAACCTGGTGACACTTAAAACCTCTTTTATTTTTATTAGCTTACAGAGAACCACAACAAATAGTAGCTAACTTATTCAGATCTCATTCTGGTATATGCTAAGTGTTCTATTTTACAGGTGGAGAAACTGAGGCTTAGAGAGTTTAAGAAACTGGTCCGTGGTGACACTAAGTGGTGGAAAAAGACTTGGCTTGTGTCACAAATACAAAATTCAGGCTTTTAGAATCACCTTCCTTATAGATCATGCCTTAGTGTCAACATTTTCCATCTCTTGGCTGGACATGGTGGCTCATGCCTGTAATCCCAGCTGAGGCAGACAGATCACTTGAGCCCAGGAGTTCAAGACCAGTATCTCCAAAGAAACAAACAAGCAAACAAACAAAAAACCCCCAAAAACGAATAAACAAGAACCACATTTTTCATCTGTTTAGTGGGTCATGATTTAGTGGTGGTCTTACTTTCTGCATTTTTAATAATGTGTATCCTAGCAAAACTCAGAGGATGGGGACTCATCTTTAAACTGTATTCTTTGAAGCCTTGATAAGAGAGCTTGGTGATATGGTCTGTGTCCCCAGGGCCCTGGAGCTTGATGAAGAAGTTGACAACAGCTGAGAAACTC
Source organism: Saguinus oedipus (assembly GCA_031835075.1). Lineage (NCBI taxonomy): Eukaryota > Metazoa > Chordata > Mammalia > Primates > Cebidae > Saguinus > Saguinus oedipus. The sequence goes on from CM063175.1 coordinate 88,842,217, forward strand.
AGTACATTCAAACCTAAATGTACAAATATGGACTATGTTTTAAAGTGGATACACCATGGTTGGGCATGGGGTCTAGAAATCAGCTGAACAATTTGTAGAATTTAACTTTGGTTATTTTCTCTGAAGCTCATTCACTTATCAGACATCCATTGAGCCCCATGCTATGCCAGACACTGGGTTGAATAGTGAGGATATGAAAAAAAAGAACAGATTCCTGATCCTCAAGGGAAATGACTTGTTAAAAATATAAGGATATTCAAAAATAATCATTATAACAGCCTGGGCAATGAGCAGTCAGAACGGATGTGGCCACCGCGGTACTAAGACTCACGCGCTGAGGGTGAGTCCAGTATTGCACTGCAGTAACAAGGGAGGGAGGGGTGTTCCTTAAAGGGTAAGGGTCAAAAAGGACTTCATCAATAATACTTTCATGAAAACTCCTGCTGCTCCAAGGACGCTGCTGTCGTCTCACAGATGGAGAAAGTTTGGCCAAGGAGAGGGCCCTGGTAAGAGATTCCCAGTGTCCTTCTGCAGCCTCAGCTCCCTGGGCAGCTGGCTCTTGCTGTCTGCACTAGGAGAACCAAACCCGACAGATCGAAGAATTTGGAGGCTGTTCTTTCACCCTAGATATCCTGCACCTTCACAGAGGGAAGCCGCATTTGCCTCTGTGGTCAAACTCCTTCCGGCTGAAACATCCAGTATTCTGTTTCCCTGTGAGTCCCGGCTGAAACATCCAGTATTCTGTTTCCCTGTGAGTCCGCACTCACCAGGGAACTGTCTTCTGCTTCCAAGGGTTCTTTGTTAGTTTGATGTTGGGGAAGCTGTGGGCTTCCAGAGGGTAGAATGCTGCGAGAGGGTGAGGGGCCTGAGGGGAGGTGAGCCTCTGGCTGATGAAGGGCTTTGCACCACTGGTTTTGCTGCTGGTGGTCACCAGATGCACTGCTTCACCCACTCTCTTCAAGGCTCAAATGGCCACCACCTTTCCTCCTCTGGCCTTCTCTTAAATGCTTTCAGTTTCAAAAAACAAGGTCTCACTCAGGTTGCTTCAGGTAAGGGGCTTATTTCTATGGGCGTGCTTGGCGATAAAAACAACTGAATTCCCAGGGGAACCCAGCGAACCGTGGCTTCACAGGGGCCGGAAGAGGGGACAAGAGCCTGAACCACAGGGACCTGGGACAGCAGTAGCCTGTTTTATTCTCTCCATTCTCTTGGCCCCAGAGGCTCTTCCATTTCGCAGCATTGTGGAGACTCTTCTCCCCAGCTCCACTTCCTCTTGTCCCTTTTGTCCTCTCCTCCCCTCCCTTCCTCCTTCTCTCTTCCCCTCCTCCCTTCCAGCCCTCCTCCCTTCCAGCCCTCCTCCCTTCCAACCGTCCTCCCTTCCAAACTCCTCCCTTTCAGTCCTCCTCCCTTCCAGTCCTCCTTTCCTCCTTCCCTTCAATGCTCCTCCCTTCCAGCTCTCCTCCCAGTCCTTCTTCCCTCCTTCCATTCAACCCTCCCCCCTTCAACCCTCCTCCCTTCCAGCCCTCCTCCCTTCCAGTCCTCCTTCCCTCCTTCCCTTCCAGCCCTCCTCCCTTCCAGCCCTCCTTCCCTCCTTCCCTTCAACTCTCCTCCCTTACGGCCTTCCTCTCTTCTAGTCCTCCTTCCAACCTTCCCTTCCAGCCCTCTTCCCTTCCAGCCCTCTTCCCTTCCAGCCCTCCTCCCTTCCAGTCCTCCTTCCCTCCTTCCCTTCAACCATCTTCCTTCCCAGCCCTCCTCCCTTCCAACCCTCCTCCCTTCCAGTCCTCCTCTCTTCCAGTCCTCCTTCCCTCCTTCCCTTCCAGCCCTCTCCCCGGCATTGCTGCTAGGAATGCCTGTAGCTTTATGCTGCCCTAAGCTTCTGCACCATCAGGACTCCCGCTAACTTCATGGCCCTGCTTGTCCACTTACTCTCTGTGGATTTTTTTCTCCTTTTCTCTTCAGTTTCTGATTCCAAACCCACCAGCCTTCTCTTTATAACCTCCACTTCAAATTCTTCCATGGTCAGAGCTTCCTTGCAATATTGCTCGCCCAAATGCTTGTCCAGGCAGCCATAGCCAGATGGCCGGAGTCGCACAGTGTCACAGTTCCTTCCGAGGAAAGACTATTCCTTACTGAAGGGCTGTGGACTGGATTCATAGCCCCACCTTCAACCTGCTTGAAAACGGAGCTGTAGGCACTACTGGCATTCGGGGGCTTGTTCTACCCACTTAAGGCCTCTGCTTTCAGGACAGATTTTGAGAGGGAGGGCCTTAAAAGTCACCTAGCCCAAAGTCCCCATAAGGCTTTGGTGCCTTGTACCACAGCCTGGCCAAGCCATCATCCAGTCTTCTTCTAGGTAGCTTCTGTGACAAAAAGCCTCCCCAGACATTCCCGTCTGTGTGCAGTCCCCTCTGATGGCCGGTGAAATTCTCTTGTCGAGCTTGACTCTGCCTACAGCTTTACTCGCCGGTTCGGTTTCATCTGTCCAGGCCTTAAGGGCAAGTGTAATGCCTTTAAATATTATGCCTTGTTAACAGAGGATGGTTTTCTTGCATTTTCCCTTTAAGAACTAAATACCCCCCGTTTACAAGCATTCCTCATATGATTTGTTTTTGAGCCATTTTAGCACCCTAAGCATTTGCCTGGGTTTCTTTTAAGATGTAATCCCAGAAAAGAAAGTAATTCTCCAGGTATGGGCTGACATATTCTCAGAAAGTGTGGCTAGGCCTGTTCTTCCTCATCCAGATTTCTTTCTTTCTTTCTCTCTTTCTCTTTCCTTCTTTCTTTCTTTCTTTCTTTCTTTCTTTCTTTCTTTCTTTCTTTCTTTCTTTCTTTCTTTCTTTCTTTCTTTCTTTCTTCTTCCTTCCTTTCTTCTTCTTTCTTTCTCTTTTCCTTCCTTCCCTCCTTCCTTCCTTCCTTCTCTCCCTCCCTCCCTTCCTTCCTTCCATCCTTCCCTTCCTCCCTCTCTCTCTCCCTTGCTCCCTCCCTCCTTCTTCCTTCTCTCTCTCTCTTTCTTTCTCTTTATTTTTTCCCTTGCTCTGTTACCTAGGCTGGAGTGCAGTGGTGCCATCTCAGCTCACTTCAACTTTCGCTTCCTGGGTTCAACTGATTCTCCTGCCTCAACCTCCCAAGTAGCTGGAATTACAAGTGCGCACCACCACACCCGGCCAATTTTTGTATTTTTAGTAGAGACACGGTTTCGCCACTTTGGCCAGGCTGTTCTCGAACTCCTGACCTCAGGTGATCCACCCGCCTTGGCCTCCCAAAGTGCTGGGATTAGAGATGTGAGCCAGTGCGCCCCACCTCCCATCCAGATTCTGATTAAAGTTGTTCCTCTTGTACTTTATTCCAAGCATTAGCTCAGTGGTTTCCAGTGATGCTGCCGATTGGGACATTGTTATCAGCAACACTTCTGCTTTTGCATTGTGCGTATTATCAAAACTGTATCATACCCAGCTATTCAGCAGGCTGAGGCAGGAGGATTACTTGAACCCAGCAGCCTGTGCAACACGGCAAGACACATCTACTAAAAAAAAAATTAAAAATTTTTAAAAAGTAAAAAAAAAAACACCCATATTGCCCAAAGACCATCAGGGATAAACTCGTAGCCTGACATACAGCGAGGGAGGATGCTCCAGAGGACCCGTGGAGGCTGCTGGGCAAGAAAGAGAGGGGAGCATCCTTCATAAGTCTTGTGTTCCTGCTTAAGGACTCCAAGAGGATTGCAGGGGAGTGGGGATCAGTTCTACACTGTTTCCTTTCCAGAGCTGGGAGAGGCAAAGTGGGGAGAATTCAGTGCTGTCCTGTGATCAGGGTAGTTTAGCAATTCGGTAATCTCAGTAATAGAAGAATTTAGCAAAGGGAGCCTGGGGGTGTCGGGAAAGAAAGCAGTAGTCACTCATTTTACAGCTACTGCATGACCTCAGGTAATACCAGATCCCCTGTTATTGGGGCTGATTTTTATCTGTATCTGTCGCTCCAGCCTGATTAACTGGATTTCTTTTCAATTCTTCAGTCCAAGCTGACTTTCTTTTTATTCTTTCAGATTCTGACCATTGTTTACTCCTCCAATGTCTTTTCAGTATCTTTGTGGATTCAAAGAACTTAGGAGGAAACCTTTAAAAATGCAAATCGAATCATCTCCTTCCCTAAATAACATCCTTTAATAGCTCTCAGAGCCTAGAGGGAAGTCTGGACTATTTCTGCAGCACACAAGCTTTTCCTGGGACCCGGGCCTGTTTCCCCAGCCCTGTATTCTATGACGCCTTCCCTTGGTCCGTGTGATTCAGCCATAGAGAACCAGCAGCTGCTCCCTGGACTGGCTGTCCATCCTAGCACACCTTTGTACAGGCAGTTCGCTGTGGCGGGGGTGTCAAAAATAGTCATGACAAAAATACGGTTACTATTTATTGATTACATACCACAGATCAGGCAGTTGCTAATGAATTTACTTGTATTTTCGTAACAATTCTACAAAACAGGTGCTGTGATGATTTCCATTTTACAGATGAAGAAACTAGGACCTCAGAGAGGTTAAGAGGCGTACCCAAGGTCACACAACTGATAAGTGACAGAGCTGGGATATGAATCCAGGATTCCAGTGAAATGAATTCTACTGTATGTCTTCCTGGGTATAGGGTACATTCCAATCATGTTTTAAAAACTCAGCTACCACATCCTTTTAAAGTCTTGCCTGACTACTCTTTTCTAAACAGCTGGTTAAGTCTCCTCCACTGTATCTTATACATAACTTTGTTACATCACCCATCTGCCTTCTGTCCTGGGCATATAAGTAGCATCTACCCCCTTATCACAGCCAGGCATGGGTACTGCCTGCCAACCCAGGCTGTGACTGATTGAACAGGGAATGCAGATCTAACCTCAAAGGGCTAGTCCTCAGGCTTGGAATGTAGCTGTGACATCATATCATATGTCTACATCGAGAGCTCCTGGAAGGCCGTGTCCCTTCTCCGGGGGTCGTCTGGCTCACAGGTTCCCGGGTTTCGGCACCATCTGTGGGAAAAATGAGAGACACGGAGTCAGGTGTTCATGCGAACAGCTGCTGCTGCGGCTCTGATGAGCGCGGCTTTTATTCACTTCTACACAATGATCTCATACAATGATCTCATGTAATGATTATACATCCTGGAAATCATCAGCTTAATGGTTACAGAAAAGGTTGACAGACATCAAGGATATAGCCATCTAAAAATCAATTAAGAATCAATTTCCTTCCGTTAGCAGTCATTAGGTACATAAGAGCAGGAGATGGAAAGTGCTTTACTGACAGTCATTATAGTGCCTGTGTGGCTATGGCTTTTATCAAGACCATGACTGTTGCCAAAGCCTAACTTTGTAGTACTTTTAATTGACAAGCCAGAAACTTCCATAAAAGTTTCTACAAAGTTCCCTACACATGCCCAGGTAATGTTTTGTATTTTTAGTAGAGATGGAGTTTCACTACATTGGCCATGCTGATCTCAAACTCCTGACCTCAGGCAATCCGCCCACCTGGGCCTCCCAAAGTGCTAGGATTACAGGCATGAGCCACCATGCCTGGCCTCCCCAATCCATTTCTGTATCACTTCCAGATCAATCTTCCTGGGACATGCCTTTGTACATATGACTTCCTTTCTCCACCTTTGTACATATGACTTTGTACATGTGACTTCCTTTCATGCCCTGGGCTCATGCTCTTCCTTCCCTCCCTCCTTCCACAGCTGCCAGTCTTGTGTCACGTTCTGAAGACTCTCCCCCTGCTCCTGCTTCCCTCCTTTATCTTTCATATCTTTTTGCTCCTGCGATCAAGAGAAACTAGAATGCCTTTTTTAAAAAATGCAGTAATGTATCATTGTGATATTAATGATTCGAGACGCCCTCTCTCTAATTGCATTATGGGATTGGAAGAAAAGAAGAAATTAAAAGTGACAGGACCACTGAGTAATGAAAACTGATTTGAAAGTGTTTTTAGAAAATCGGAACTTTGCCGAGTGAAAATGCCTCTGTGCCTTCCATCCCCAGCATGATTCCTGTTAAGAGTTCTCTGTGTCGGGCTCGGGCATCTGCTTGTTTCCCTCATTATTCTTCCCCGAAGGCCTCAGAATCCCCATTCATCCACCGATGCACCAGTTTCCCTGATCATACTCTCTAACTCAGGATTCAATATTTCATAGTTGCCTACTTCCCAAGGGTGACAGAGGGCTGCCACAGTGTTCAGATCCAAGGAGGTCTCCTTCCCATCACAATTTCTGAGACTGGTACCCTGTTGTACATGACCCTGTGTAGATTCTCCTTCCTAGGGCAGTCCTCAGGGAAGCTTCCTCCTCCCCCAGACTCTACAGCTTGAAACCAACCCAAAAAAATTCCTATGTGATGAGATCCATTCTGCCTTCCCTGGCAAATTTCCTAGAGAAAGACTATACATTTAGGGTTTTGGGCATGATGGTCCAGGAAAGGGGAATAATAAGCATCATTTTGAAGACTTAAATACAGTCTTTAGTTCTGCAAATATCATAATGACAGACTTGCATTCTCAGTACTAGAAAATTTTGTGGGCACTGGAGCTTAGAAACGTCCTGGGCATGTAAGCATGTTTTATTCTTATTTGTGTCTGGGATCCAAGAAAAAAAATGGGAAGTTTGAGTGCTGGTTCACTCCACGCTCTCATGGAGGCAGAGAGAAATAGCTCTACAGCTGCATTTCTGTGATGAGAAGGTGAATAAAATACATATTTATGGGCCCACTGGTGCGTTCTGGGCCATGGGGATTATGTGAGCACAGCATCAGGATGGAATTTCAATAAAGTGGTCTAGTGCAGAGAGGCACGGGCAAGGCCTGGACAGATGGAATGAAGCCCCATTGTACATATAAACTGGTGGTCTAGAGCAGAGAGGCATGGGCAAGGCCTGGACAGATGGAATGAAGCCCCATTGTACATATAAACTGGTGGTCTAGAGCAGAGAGGCATGGGCAAGGCCTGGACAGATGGAATGAAGCCCCATTGTACATATAAACTGGTGGTCTAGAGCAGAGAGGCATGGGCAAGGCCTGGACAGATGGAATGAAGCCCCATTGTACATACAAGACTATGGTCAGAAATGCTCGTGGTTGCTGCTGAAATTACAGACATAACAGTTTTAAATGGTATCAAGGAATTACCTTGCTAGAACCACAAAACAGCATACATGAAGCTTCTTTGCACACACCCCATTCCCATCCCCCTGACCCCCATTCTCTCTGGGTGGGTGCAATGGGCCCTATCTAGACATTCCTGAGGCCTAAGGCATGCTTATTCGCATGAAATCAATTCTAATATTCGTTTCATATCCACATGCATCTTTATTTCACAGGGTACAAATATATTTGAAGAATTCAAGTAAACATAATTTTTTAAAATCTCATATTTTTTATAGGAAGCAAGAAAGATCTCGTTAAAGGATTTCTGTTTTAAGTCTTTTTATAAATCACACTCAGTTTGTAAAGTCAGATTTTTCAAGCATCGTTCCTTAAAGCCTGAATAAAACTGCATTTTCTTTAGGATTTCATGTCAAAACAAAATTCCATGTGAGATTTTTGCAGAAAAGGACACAAAATGTAGCCTGTGTGTCAGGCTGCTGGGGGGCGGGGGACACTGTCAGGTCCCTAACCTCGACCCCAATACTATCCTGAATGACTGGCTGGGGTAAGGCGGGGCCCAGGCCAGTTCCCAGGAGTGTCGCTGTCATGCTTGGAATGTCAGTTCCCCAAAACACTTCCTTTCCCCTTAAAGCAGTGAGGCTTGGAAATGAATTCTACAAAATTGCTGTAGAGCTGAACTGAACTGGGCTTCCAGGCTTCCCCACAGGCATGGCCAGGGAGTGGCAGGAAGGAGGACTTCCTCCCCTGCACAGATTCTTCATGAATGGGGCATTTATAACCATTTTCGCAAGGTGAAATTGTGGCATGATGGTTGCTTAGCCTAGGTGAAAATTCATTCAGAAGCAGAAGGAAACTGATTAGTTTGATCAGTTAGCAATTGACACCTAGCGTTTGTATGAGTCTGCTCAGGCTGGCAATATGAAATACCGCTGACTGGGTGGCTTAGACAACAGAAATGTATTTCCCACAGTTCTGTAGGCTGCAAAGCCCGAGATCAACATGCAGGCCAATTTGGCTCCTGGTAAGGACTCCCTTCCTGGCTTGCAGCGGGCCACCTTCTCTCTGTGTCCTCTCACGGCAGAAAAAGAGGAAGCAAGCTCTAGATGTCTCTTCTTATGAGGACACTAATCCTATTGGATCAGGGCTCCACTCTAATAACCTCATTTAACCTAATTACCTCCTCCCAAGCCCCATTTCCAAGTACATTGGAGGAGTTAAGGCTTCAACTTAAGGACTTTTTGGGGAACCCAATTCAGTCAATAGTAATGGTCAAACAGCAAGATGCTCAGGGAAAGTGGTGCCCTTTGAGGTGTTTGCTGCCCTCCCAGTCAAAGTCCCAGACTTTGCCTTTGGCCTGCCCACCCCTGGGCTCCCGTGTCCCATCTTTTTTTTCTTTTTTCTTTCTTTCTTTTTTTTTGTGTAAGTTCCTGGATGCATGTGTAGAACGTGCAGGTTTGTTATGTAGGTGTGTGTGTGCCATGGTGGTTTGCTGCACCTATGAACCCATCACCTGGGTTTTAAACCCCACATGCATTAGCTATTTGTCCTGATGCTCTCTCTCCCCTCATCCCCCAACTCAACAGGCCCTGGTGTGTCAGTTCCCCTCCCTGTGTCCATGTGTTCTAATTGTTCAACTCCCACTTATGAGTGAGAATGTGCAGTATTTGGTTTTCTGTTGCTGTGTTAGTTTGCTGAGGATGCTGGCTTCCAGTTTTATCCACGTCCCTACAAAGGACATGATGTCATGCCTTTTTGTGGCTGCGTAGTATTCCATGGTGTATATGTACCACATTTTCTGTATCCAGTCATCACTGATGGGCATTTGGGTTGGCTCCATGTCTTTGCTATTGTGAATAGTCCTTGCCCCATCTTAGAACCTGGCTGTGCTTCTGCCACACCACCCAGAGAGGCGAGATTAGCTCCTAAAATGTGGTACAGGAACACAAGCTGGCAGAGCTGTCTGAATGGCAATCTGTCCTGCTGAGTCCCCAGCACCTAGCCAATGTTCACTTGTCCCTGTCTGCCCCCTTGGCCAATGGTCATGCCTCGGAATGGGGAGAACTTTGGGGAGGAGGAAGAGGAAGCAGAGAGTGACAAATCTCATCTCTTACTTGACAGAAGCAAGAACACACCTGGGACAGAAGGTAGATGCCTTATAAAGTCAGTACTTGGGCGGGCTCCTTCATACATTTCCCAGTGTTCACCATTTAGGGGCTTGGAGGCCTTGGCATGCCTGGCCTAGGATGTGGAGAAAATTCATCCCATGCAAAGGTCAGGTTTGACTGCTAAATAAAATCAGGTGTGAAAAAAAGACATGGAATTTGCCTAAGATTACAAACAGCTCAAATGACAGCCACAGAACTGTGTCCAGTCCCCTTCATTCCTCCTTTTCACCCTGGAAAATGCTACAGTTTCCACCCTGCTCTCCTTCAGCCTGCACCCACCCCACCTCTGTGTCTGGAATCCTTTTTCCACCTTTGCTTTGTAGCACTGAATGGCAACACCCTTCAAAAGCTCAGGGGACATCCTTCCATTGTTAGAGCATCCAGTCACACCACTCAGGCTGCACCCACTCAAGATTTTATTCTTCTAGGGATGAGTCACTGCTGCCATCTTGCCCATGTGCTTCCTGCAAGTAAATAAGGGAAGGGAGAGGAAAGGAGGGGCACTGGGCCAACTCATGTAACACTTTATGAGTCTGGGTGGGCCTCTGACTTGTGTCTGAGGGGATGGCAAAGGCAGTAAGGGGAACAGTCCTATTGCCCTGGACAGGGACTGGAAGTCATGCCTCTATGGTGGTGGGAGAGCCACATGGGATAAGGGACCTAGGATGGTGTCATAAACAGAGCATGACTTTGGGTGCCAACAGAGCTGGCTTGGAAGCCCAAACTTCTTCTCTGAGCCTCCTGGGCAAGTCACCCAGCTTCTCTGAGCCTCAGTTTCCTCATGTGTGTAATGGGGATCCCCATCTCCTTCACAGGGCTGCTGTGGAGGCTAAAGGACGTGATCCACTTAAAGCACCTAGAGCAGTGCCCGGCATGAAATCGGAGCTGGGTACACATTCGGTTCCCTTTTTGCCTTTCATATCTTCCTCCTCTCCTATCTCCTCCTGATAGGAGACCAATCATCTCTATCCAAATATACTGTCCTCAGAAAGGTTCAGCAAAGCATCCAGTCTCTCATAAGGCCAAGCTGCTGGGCGCATGGAGGGCCTATTTCTCACTTGGAAACAGGAACAGATGGGAGAAAATATGGGGACACATGAACACATGTGCCTGTACTGAGGGGGACCTAAGCACACACATTTGTTTCACCTCAACGCAGTACCTGCAACAATTTATTAGTTAATTCTCACATCTTAGGCTCGTGGCAGGGATTTAAATTGCCCTTTATTTTTTTAATTTTTATTTAATTTTTTTTATTTTTTTAAATTTTTATTGCATTATAGGTTTTGGGGTACATGTGCAGAACGTGCAAGATAGTTGCATAGGTACACACATGGCAGTGTGTTTTGCTGCCTTCCTCCCCTTCACCCACACTTGGCATTCATCCCCAGGCTATCCCTCCCCAGCCCCCCCCCACTGTCCCTCCCGCATTCCCCCCAATAGACCCCAGTGTGTAGTAGACCCCCTCTCTGTGTCCATGTGTTCTCATTTTTCTCACCCACCTATGAGTGAGAATATGCAGTATTTCTTTTTCTGTTCTTGTGTCAGTTTGCTGAGAATGAAAGTTCTCCAGATTCATCCATGTCCTTACAAAGGACACAAACTCATCATTTTTGATTGCTGCATAATATTCGATGGTGTATATGTGCCACATTTTCCCAGTCCAGTCTATCATCGACTGGCATTTGGGTTGGTTCCAGGTCTTTGCTATTGTAAACAGTGCTGCAATGAACATTTGTGTGCATGTGTCCTTATAGTAGAACGATTTATAGTCCTTTGGATATATACCCAGTAATGAGATTGCTGGGTCAAATGGAATTTCTATTTCTAGGTCCTTGAGAAATTGCCACACTGTCTTCCACAATGGTTGAACTAATTTACACTCCCACCAATAGTGTAAGAGTGTTCCTATTTCTCCACATCCTCTCTAGCATCTGCTGTCTCCAGATTTTTTAATGATCGCCATTCTAACTGGTGTGAGATGGTATCTCAATGTGGTTTTGATTTGCATCTCTCTAATGACCAGTGATGATGAGCATTTTTTCATGTGTTTGTTGGCCTCATGTATGTCTTCTTTTGTAAAGTGTCTGTTCATATCCTTTGCCCATTTTTGAATGGGCTTGTTTGTTTTTTTCCTGTAAATCTGTTTGAGTTCTTTGTAAATTCTGGGTATCAGCCCTTTGTCAGATGTGTAAACTGCAAAGATTTTTTCCCATTCTGATGGTTGCCTATTCATTCTAGTGACTGTTTCTTTTGCCGTGCAGAAGCTGTGGAGTTTGATTAGGTCCCATTTGTCTATTTTGGTTTTTGTTGCCAATGCTTTTGGTGTTTTGTTCATGAAGTCCTTGCCTACTCCTATGTCCTGAATGGTTTTGCCTAGATTTTCTTCTAGGGTTTTTATGGTTTCAGGTCTTATGTTTAAGTCTTTAATCCATCTGGAGTTAATTTTAGTGTAAGGTGTCAGGAAGGGGTCCAGTTTCTGCTTTCTGCACATGGCTAGCCAGTTTTCCCAATACCATTTATTAAATAGGGAATCCTTTCCCCATTGCTTGTTTTTGTCTGGTTTGTCAAAGATTATATGGTTGTAGATATGTTGTGTTGCCTCCGATGCTTCTGTTTGGTTCCATTGGTCTATATCTCTGTTTTGGTACCAGTACCATGCTGTTTTGATTACTGTAGCCTTGTAGTATAGTTTGAAGTCTGGTAGTGTGATGCCTCCTGCTGTGTTCTTTTTGCTTAGAATTGACTTGGCTATGTGGGCTCTCTTTTGGTTCCATATGAAGTTCATGGTGGTTTTTTCCAGTTCTGTGAAGAAATTCAATGGTAGTTTGATGGGGATAGCATTGATTGTGTAAATTACTTTGGGTAGTATAGCCATTTTCACAATATTGATTCTTCCTAACCACGAACATGGAATGTTTCTCCATCTGTTTGTGTCCTCTCTTATTTCGTTGAGCAGTGGTTTGTAGTTTTCCTTAAAGAGGTCCCTTACGTTCCTTGTGAGTTGTATTCCTAGGTATTTTATTTTCTTTGTAGCAATTGTGAATGGCAGTTCGTTCTTGATTTGGTTCTCTTTAAGTCTGTTATTGATGTATAGGAATGCTTGTGATTTTTGCACATTGATTTTATATCCTGAGACTTTACTGAAGTTGCTTATCAGTTTCAGGAGCTTTTGGGCTGAGGTGATGGGGTCTTCTAGGTATACTATCATGTCATCTGCAAATAGAGACAATTTGGCTTCCACCTTTCCTATTTGAATACCCTTTATTTCTTTTTCTTGCCTTATTGCTCTGGCTAGAACTTCCAGTACTATATTGAATAGGAGTGGTGAGAGAGGGCATCCTTGTCTAGTGCCGGATTTCAAAGGGAATGCTTCCAGTTTTTGCCCATTAAGTATGATATTGGCTGTTGGTTTGTCGTAAATAGCTTTTATTACTTTGAGATATGTTCCATCAATACCAAGTTTATTGAGGGTTTTTAGCATAAAGGGCTGTTGAATTTTGTCAAATGCCTTCTCTGCGTCAATTGAGATAATCATGTGGTTTTTGTTTTTGCTTCTGTTTATGTGGTGAATTACATTTATAGACTTGCATATGTTGAACCAGCCTTGCATCCCTGGGATGAATCCTACTTGATCATGATGGATAAGTTTTTTAATGTGCTGTTGCAATCGGTTTGCCAGTATTTTATTGAAGATTTTTGCATCTATGTTCATCATGGATATTGGCCTGAAGTTTTCTTTTCTTGTTGAGTCTTTGCCAGGTTTTGGTATCAGGATGATGTTGGTCTCATAAAATGATTTGGGAAGGGTTCCCTCTTTTTGAATTATTTGGAATAGTTTCAGAAGGAATGGTACCAGATCCTCTTTGTGTGTCTGGTAGAATTCGACTGTAACCCATCTGGACCTGGGCTTTTTTTGTGTGGTAGGCTCTTAATTGCTGCCTCAACTTCAGACCTTGTTATTGGTCTATTCATAGTTTCGGCTTCCTCCTGGTTTAGGCTTGGGAGGACACAGGCATCCAGGAATTTATCCATTTCTTCCTGGTTTACTAGTTTATGTGCATAGAGTAGTTTGTAGTATTCTCTGATGATGGTTTGAATTTCTGCAGAATCTGTGGTGACTTCCCCATTATTGTTTTTTATTGCATCTATTTGGTTGTTCTCTTTTTTCTTTTTTATCAATCTGGCTAGTGGTCTGTCTATTTTGTTGATCTTTTCAAAAAACCAGCTCTTGGATTTATTGATTTTTTGAAGGGTTTTTCTTGTCTCTAACTCCTTCAGTTCTGCTCTGATCTTAGTTATTTCTTGTCTTCGGCTAGGTTTTGAGCTTTTTTGATCTTGCTCCTCTAGCTCTTTCAATTTTGACGATAGGGTGTCAATTTTGGATCTCTCCACTCTTCTCATGTGGGCACTTATTGCTATATATTTCCCTCTACAGACTGCTTTAAATGTGTCCCAGAGATTCTGGTACGTTGTGTCTTCATTCTTGTTGGTTTCAAAGAACTTCTTTATTTCTGTCTTCATTTCATTGTTTATCCAATCAACATTTAAGAGCCATTTTTTCAGTTTCCATGAAGCTGTGCGGTTCTGAGTTAGTTTCTGAATTCTGAGTTCCAACTTGATTGCACTATGGTCTGAGAGACTGTTTGTTATGATTTCAGTTGTTTTGCATTTGCTGAGGAGTGCTTTACTTCCAATTATGTGGTCAATTTTGGAGTAGGTGTGATGTGGTGCTGAGAAGAATGTATATTCTGTGGATTTGGGGTGGAGAGTTCTGTAAATGTCTATCTGGTTTGCTTGTTCCAGGTCTGAGTTCAAGTCCTGGATATCCTTGTTAATTTTCTGTCTGGTTGATCTGTCTGATATTGACAGTGGAGTGTTAAAGTCTCCCACTATTTTTGTGTGGGAGTCTAAGTCTCTTTGTAAGTCCTTAAGAACTTGCCTTATATATCTGTGTGCTCCTGTATTGGGTCCATATATATTTTGAATCATTAGCTCTTCTTGTTGTATCGATCCTTTTACCATTATGTAATGACCTTCTTTGTCCATTTTGATCTTTGTTGCTTTAAAGTCTATTTTATCAGAGACGAGAATTGCAACTCCTGCTTTTTTTTTTTGCTCTCCATTTGCTTGGTAAATCTTCCTCCATCCCTTTATTTTGAGCCTTTGTGTATCCTTGCGTGTGAGGTGGGTTTCCTGGATACAGCACACCGATGGGTTTTGGTTTTTTATCCAATTTTCCAGTCTGTGTCTTTTGATTGGTGCATTTAGCCCATTTACATTTAGGGTTAATATTGTTATGTGTGAATTTGCTACTGCCATTTTGATGCTAGCTGGCTGTTTTGCCCATTGGTTCATGTAGATTCTTCATTTTGTTGATGCTCTTTAGCATTTGGTATGCTTTTAGGACGGCTGGTACTGGTTGTTCCTTTCTATGTGTAGTGCCTCTTTCAGGAGCTCTTGTAAAGCAGGCCTAGTGGTGACAAAATCTCTGAGTACTTGCTTGTTCATGAAGGATTTTATTTTTCCTTCACTTATGAAGCTCAGTTTGGCTGGATATGAAATTCTGGGTTGAAAGTTCTTTTCTTTAAGGATGTTGAATATTGGCCCCCACTCTCTTCCGGCTTGTAGAGTCTCTGTCGAGAGATCTGCTGTGAGTCTGATGGGCTTCCCTTTGTGGGTAACCCGACCTTTCTCTCTGGCTGCCCTTAGTATTTTCTCCTTCATTTCAACCCTGGTGAATCTGAGGATTATGTGCCTTGGAGTTGCTCTTCTTGCGGAGTATCTTTGTGGTGCTCTCTGTATTTCCTGGAGTTGAGTATCGACCTGTCTTGCTAGGTTGGGGAAATTTTCCTGGATAATATCCTGAAGAGTGTTTTCCAGCTTGGATTCATTCTCTTAGTCACATTCTGGTACACCTATCAAACATAGGTTAGGTCTCTTCACATAGTCCCACATTTCTTGGAGATTTTGTTCATTCCTTTTTGTGCTTTTTTCTTTAATCTTGGTTTCTCATTTTATTTCATTGAGTTGATCTTCAACTTCTGATATTCTTTCTTCTGCTTGGTCAATTCGGCTGTTGAAACTTGTGCATGCTTCGCAAAGTTCTCGTGTTGTGTTTTTCAGCTCCTTCAATTCATTCATATTCCTCTCTAAGTTGTCCATTCTTGTTATCATTTCCTTGAATCTTTTTTCAAATCTTTTTTCAAGGTTCTTTGTTTCTTTGCACTGATTTAGAACATGTTCTTTTAGCTCACTGAAGTTTCTCTTTATCCACTCTCTGAAGTCTGATTCCATCATTTCGTCACACTCATTCTCCGTCCAGCTTTGTTCCCTTGCTGGTGAGGAGTTTTGGTCCTTTGTAGGAGGTGAGGTGTTTTGGTTTCAGGTGTTTTCCTCCTTTTTGTGCTGGTTTCTTTCCATCTTTATGGATTTATCCACCTGTCATCTTAGTAGTTGCTGATTTTTCAATTGGGTCTCTGTGTGGATGCCCAGATTGTTGTTGATGAAGTATTTCTATTACTTAGTTTTCCTTCTAATGGTCTAGCCCCTCTGCTGTATGAGTGCTGAGGTCCACTCCAGGCCCTGCTTTTCTGGGTTACACCTGTAGCAGCTACGGAACAGTGAGGGATGCTACCAGTTTCTTCTTCTGCTATCTTTGTTCCAGAATGATGCCCGCCAAATGTCAGTCTGATTAGTCCTTTTTGGGGGTAACTCTGGATATACAGGGGTCAGGGAGCTGCTTAAGGAGACGGTCTGTGCTTTATAGGAGCTCCAGTGCTGAGTTGTGAGCTCGTTGTTCATTCAGGGTTGTTGGGAGGATGTGTTTATGTCTGCTGCAACAAAACTCATAACCCCCCCCTTTTTTCCCCCTTTGATGCTCTGTCTCAAGGAGTTGTGGCTTTCTTTATGGGTATCTGTTGCACTTTCCTGCCCCACTAGAAGGCAGTCTATTCACTATTTGCCTTCTGGGGCTCCGCCCTGCTAGCGCGGGTCCGCCCTGCTGCGGCAAGGCTCCGTTCTGTTGTGGAGTGCTCTCTGTTATGGCAGGTTGCCTCGGCAATGGCAGGCTGCGTCAGCCCTGGGCGGTACTTCAGTAGGGGCGGATTGCATCCATAGTGGCGGATGCCCCTCCCCCACCGGGCTGCACTGTCCTAGATGCCGGCAGCAAAACTCTCAGCCCCAAGCACCTCCAATTGCTGCCCTGCCCGTCCCAGTGAGGGTGGGACCTGCCGAGCCCGATCACCCAGCTCCCTGCCTCAGAGTCTGTCCTCTCTCTCTCTCTCTTCCTCTCCCCAAGCTGAACTGTCGACTCTCTCACTGGCGCCCCAGCAGCCTGCCGATAGGGCACTGGGATCCATGTGTTCTCCCATGCCGCTACCCACTGCACCAGCTCAGATCACGTTTCCCAGGAATCTCCTGGTCTGGCTCATTGTCCAAGTCCCGTTCAATCAGATGGACATGCCAATCTGCCCTTCCAAATCTCAGATTGCCAGTTTAACAGGGCACCCGGACCAGTGAGTTCCGTGCTGGGTCCCGCTGTGCTACGGCGCTGGCCGAACCGGCTGCACAAGCTGGCTGCGCTCGCGTCCCGTGTCTCTCCCACACCTGGGACTTTCAACGTTCTGTGGGCAAAAAAGGTCCATCCGAGAATGCGGCTAGGACTCTACCTCTGCACCTTCACCGAGAGCTGCAATCCCGAGTCGCCTCTACAACGCCATCTTGGAACCCTCTAAATTGCCCTTTAAAGGCAGCTCTTATCATGATTCAGCTCCATAATCATTATTCAATTTTTATTATGTTCAGGGCCTTCTTCCAGATGCTGTATATTTACTTCAGTCTGGAAAGCTGAAGGCTGAGAGGGGCTGCTTAAGATGCCCATGAAGTCCCCAGCAGCACACATGACTGGGGAAGCAAGTCCGGGATCACACGACCCCAGTGTTGCAGGTTTAGGAAGGGGTCAGTGACATATGAGCAAAAGGACTTTGAAGTAAAATAAAAGGAAAGGCTTGTTGGTTGCCACCAAGTATTAAACTCACAAAACTCACTACCCAAGAGGGAGTTGAGTGTGAGCACAGAAAGCCTGTCAAAAGAAGTGTCAGGTAAATCCCCGGTGCTGACCTCTGTGCGGGCTGCCCGTGGCCCTCTGAACTTGCTATTAGGATAGCAGCCTAGCATTCTGTGGGTCCTACAGAAACAGAACACTGTACTCTGGGACTCTGGGGTTCCGGCCCTTGCAGCAATTCATGTGCCCATCAGATTGTCCTTGTGGATTTCTTAGATTTGTGATTTTCCAATATTTTTCATCTGAATTTGGGGGAGGAGGAGGAGGAGGAAAGGATCCTGGAGAAAAGGGCTTTTCAGCAGTGGGCAATCTCCTAGGCATCATATGGAACTGTTATTTTTGTTTGTTTTCTGCCTAAAACTCCAAAGGGCTACACAGTTTTAAGACTGCAGCAATCTCACAAGAGCATGAAGCACTTGTGTTGGAAGGGAGTTGCTGGGCCATTCCACTTACTGCAGTTTCTACCCTGAACAGTTTTGTGCAATGGCAATTAGATTCAGAAATAGAAACAGTGACAGCGCTAGAAATGCAGTTGCTGAGCTATGTATCTTTGAGGCAAAAAAAAAAAATCTATGTACCTAAGGACTGAACATTTTCTCATTTATGCAACAAAATGGGCATCAACTCTGAGGCATGTGCTTGGGATACAAGGATGAAGAAGACACATAGCTGCCTTCTGAGAGTTTATCCAGTGGGGGCAAGAGGCAAATAGCTCCGGTACTGTAGGTGTTATGAGCACAGGGAGAACAGAGGGTCCATCTTCACTTGCAGGAGTCAGGACTTGAAGGACAACCAGGAGTTCTGTGGGACCTACAGTTCCGGGTGGAGGTGAAAGGGGAGGACAGGGCTTCAGGCAGACGTAAGAGTGAGGGACATTTGAGGAAACTAGAATGTACTATGGGTGGAGCTCAGGCTGCCCCAAAGAAAGGGGGATGGAGGTCAGTCTGAAAAGAAAAGAAGACATTGAGGGTGGTGTTCTGGGCTAAGGAGCTAGGCTTTGATGTTAGAAGGAAGCTGGGAAGAGCTATGATTAGATCCTAATTTTCAGAGGATCCTGTAGTTCAGAGGGCCATGGACACCTCTCACAGAGGTCAGCACCAGGAATTTACCTGAAACTTATTTTGACAGGCTTTCTGTGCTCACACTCAGCTCCCTCTTGGATAGTGAGTTTTGTGAATTTAATACCTGTTGGCAACAAAAAAAGCCTTTTCTTTCATTTTACCTTTTACCTGCATCTTAAGCAGCCCCTCTCAGCCTTCAGCTTTCCAGACTGAAGCAGATCATCATGTGAAGGCCTAGCTGAGGATGAGCCTAGAAATAAGTGACTTGCAATATCTAGACGAGGAATGACTAGAGACAAAAGCAGAGCACCAAGGTTAAAGGTGTGAAGACACATCTGAGAGGTATCGAGAGGGAGGACCAATAGGCCTGCATTGCCAGAGGCATAAGCGGGAGGGAGATAAGAGAGAGAGCAGAAATTACCCCCCGGTTCCTCTGAGTAGATGGAAGTACCATCCACTGAATGGTAACTGAGTGGTAAAGGAAGGATGTGACAGAAAACGCTGATTAGGGCTTTTAATATGTTGCACTTGATTTTTGTATGAGGCAGCCACACACAGATTTTCCTCAGGGTGTGTACATGCAGACCCAAGATCAGGAGAGTGGTGTGGAGATCCCGGATCCCAGGGACATCAGCAGATAGAGGCAAAAGCTTGCTGTTATGGTCTGAATATTTGTGTCCTTCCAGATTCATATGCTGAGACCTAACTCCCAATGTGATGCTATTAAGAGGTGGGGCCTTCAGGGAACAATTAGGGCATGTGGGTTCCACCCTCTTGAGTAGAGTTAGTGTCCTTATTCAAGAGACCCAGGGAGCTTGTATACCTTTCCTTCTTCCTCCACGTGAGGACACATGGAAGCCGCCATCTATGAGGAACAGGCCCTAACCAGATACCAGATCTGCTGGCACCTTCATCTTGGGTATCCCAGCCTATAGAACTGTGGGTAATACATTTGTTTTCTATAAATTACCTCATCCATAGTATTTTTTTAGCAGCCCAAATGGGCTAAGACACTTGTCAAGGGAGAGCCCAAAACATGAGCAGAGTTGCAAACTGAGCATGTTGCTCCAAAAATGCCAAGGGCAGAGGAAAATGAGCTCACCAAGAAAGGCAGGCAAAGAGGAGGACGAAAAAAGTCCCATCGGGGAACAAGGGAAGGATGACTTTGGAAGAAAGGGGATGTATTCTACGGTATCACATGATGCAGAAGTCAGCGAAGGAAGACTCACTGGGGAGAGGCAGAGAGAAACCGGAAGACAGTGGGTCAAGGAAGTGGTGACAGAAGGTAGAGGATTTCATCCAGAAGCTCACCTGGGAAGGGAAGGAGAGAGCTTGGAGAGTGCACTGAGGATGAAGACTCAGGAGGGGAGGCCGGAACACAGTCATGTGCACAGGGCAAACAGTTTGTAAAGAAGATTGAGAAGAGAGAGAGAAAACAGATGGGGCACAAATGCAGGGGACCCTCAGCTCCAGTGTAGAGTGCTCTGTTTTCCCTCAGGGGAGCTCAGCTCCAGTGTAGAGCCTCTGTTTTCCCTCAGGGGAGCTCAGCTCCAGTGTAGAGCCTCTGTTTTCCCTCCCTGTTCTCTCCACTCCTTAAACACCCCTACGACATTCATTTGGCCCACTCACCTAACACCTTCACATACTGCTTTTCATTACAGTTGTGGAAGCATGTGTTTTCTCTTATAACTAATTTTGAATCTTTTCAAGGGCAGGGACTCCATCTTACACATTTTGTTGCAATCCATGGTGCTCTTTTAAAAAATTATATACATATTATATATAATGCATATATAAAAAATATATAAAACCTATTATATGTTATATATAAAATACCATATGTAACAGATTTCTAAGTTTTTTTCAATTGAGGTACAACCTTTGAGGTAAAAGAAACAAAAAGTATACAGCTTGATGAATTTTTACATCTGTATACACCCATGAAACCACTAGTCCAACATACATACAGAATATTTCCACACACTGGAAGGCTCTCTCACGGCTCCACCAGGTCGATATTCCACCTCAAAGCAACCACCATTCTAACCTCTATCACTGCCTCATTTTGCCTGCTCTTGGCCTTCTTATAAATGATCACGTGGTATATGTTGTTTTGTATCTGGTTTCTTTTTCTCAACAATGTCTCCTGTTGTATGCAATGGTTAGTAAGTTCTTCTTTTTTTTGTATTGCCATGAAGTATTCTATTGTGTAAATATATTTGTTTCTCTATCCATTGGTAGATGCTAGAGTTTCTCCCAGTTTAGGGCTATTATAAATAATACTTCTGTGAACATTCTTGTGTGTATACATAGGGGTCATAGCACTCATTCCATTGAGTAGAGGCCCAAGAATGTGGTCATAGGGTCATAGGGTAGATCTTTGTTCAGCTTTCCTAGACACTGCCAAAGCATTTGTGCCAGTTTAAATGCTCTCAGTGTGAGTGCTCCAGCTCTACAATATTTTTCAATAAAATGACTTTCTATAAGGAATGCTTAAAACTCTGAAAAGAACAACTACTTTCGAGAACCCTCAACACTGCAGAAGTATCTATTGATATGCTAACAATTGCTGTGTAAATAACACATCATTCCTGCACTCACCGCCTTTATTTATGTAACCCCGTGTTGGCCTAGAATTTAAGGTAAATTCTTGAGTGTAAAATAAGCACATTTATTTTAAAATGGTTTCATAATTTATGATTATCATCAGTTTTAAAAGCCTCTCTCACCTTTCATTCCAATTCAGAGGATTATAGATCTGATTTTTCCTAATAGCAGATATGACTTTTCCCAACCACAGGATGTATGCACCTTGGATGTCTTAAGAGTCAGCATTAACTCAATTCTTTTTTCATGGCTTCACTCTAAAAATATATGTTGAGCAGCTACCCTGTGTCAGGCATTGTGCTGGACTCTGGGAAAGTAGGGGGATATGAAGGTCATCAGACATGGATTCTGCCCTGAAAGAACTTAGTCTAGAAGAAGACCTGGACACAAAGAACAGTAATGCGGAGTAGAAAAGTCTCATATGTCACTGAAAGTGTGTGTACCATGGAAGGGGGCTACCAACCTATGTGAAACTTTAACAGAAGAAGCTGCCTCTTCTCCTAGGTGGAGGCAGCAGGTCACATGAGGGCAGATCTTTGTTCTCAAATTACGTAGGTGTTCTCTCTCAAGTACCAGTTACCCAGAGGGAAAAAGAAGTGTCAGGAACTCTTTTGGGCTTCACAAAGCCTGCTCTTCCAAATACCCTTAGGGAGAAATTGGCTCAAATTGCTTGAAGTTATAGAATCTCTTGGAACCTTGGAGTTCTAGACTCTGACATGTTTACAGTCTTTCTGATCGTAAAATCTCAATAGGTTTTCCAGAATGATGCTGGCTAGCGGGAAAGGGCCCAACCTCATTGAGCTCAATGCTAGGCCTAGATGGTTCCCTAGAGTGCTGGTTCTGGCACAGTGAGAACTTGAGGATAGGAGCCTCTCTGGACCAATGCAGCAGCCTCTGGCGACAGAGGCTGAGTGTGTGAATGTGACCTTGGAATTCAAGCATGGATCATCCTTAGCTAACATGACTTGGGAGGGAGTAGGAGTCAAACATGAACACGTAAAAGCTGAATTCCTTTACTTCCAGATGCCGAAGAGTTTCATATCAGCTGTAGGCTATAGCAGACATTATTGGTTATCGTAGCAGAGTTGTCATCTCATTTTCCTTCCAGATCTCTTTACTGTCTTCGTGCGTGCCAGCTTCTACGGCCTTCCTATAGGAAAAAAATGTCAGGGGAAACGGCCTGCCCTATGTATTCTGCTTCTAAATTCATTTCGGCCCATGTTTACTCACAGTAGAGTTCTTTTGTGAGGGTAAAAGGAGCTGACCCAGACAGCAAGCAATGGGTAGAGAGTAGCACATGGTGAAGAATAAGGAGAGCGAAGTTTACCTGGGTATTCCAAGCACAGGTTGAAAAGACAATACAGGCTGGGTGCTGTGGCTCACATCTGTAATTCTAGCATTTTGGGAGGTCCAGGTGGGAGAAATGCTTGAGGCCAGGAGTTTGAGACCAGTTTGGGCCACATAGTGAGATCCCATCTCTAGAAAAAAATTGAAAAATTATCCAGGCATGGTGGTGTGTAGCTGTAGTCCCAGTTACTCAATAGGCTGAGGCAGGAGGATTGCTTGAGCCCTGGACAAGGTTATAGTGAGCTACACTAGCATCACTGTACTCCAGCCTGTGTAACAACGGAGCAAGATCCTGCCATTCAAACCAAAAAACAAAAGGCAAGAAAAAGACAATACGGTGACTCCTAGCATTTCAGAGAGGAAAGGCTCCAACATATCTGTTTCTTGACTGGTGGTGTGCCTGTCTGGGTTGTTTGCCTCTGTGGTTGCTGTATACTATCATTCTGGAATCTTTTTCCACTTTCTTTTGGGGAATACTCTTTACTTTTCTTCTGTGCTTAAATTTCTGCTTATGTTATATCTTCCTTTTTATTGAGAAAGATTGCATGGAAAATAAATTTTTGAAACTTTGCATATTAAAGTGTGCTATTTTATCCTCATACTTGTTTGATAATTTGGCTAGGTATAAAATTCCAAGTTGGAGAGTTTCCTTTGAGAACTTTGATTATATTGCCTCCATTTCCAGTGGTGCAATTGAGAAGCTCCAATTCACTTTAACTTTTGATCCTTTGTATGTGACTTGTCATGCTCTGGATTCTTATAGACTTTCTTCCCTGCTATAAGTTTTGTTTGTTAGTTTGTTTTGGTTTTAATTTTCCAGTGAGGTGCCTGAATGTATATCTATTTTTGTTTGTTGTGTTGGATATTTCATGTATTCTCTGAAGCTTAAAATTTTTGTCTTTTATCTCTGGGAAATTTTTTTGAATCAGTTTATGTTTTCTTTCTGTTTTCTTTCTTCTTGCTCTATGAACTCCTATTATTTAAACACTGAACTTAGACTGGTCATCTCATTTTGTTTTATTTTCTCTCCAATTTTCTATCTCTGACTTTTTGCTCTACTTTTTGGGAGATTTACTACTGAGTGTTTTCATTTCTACTGTTATGGTTTTAATTTCCAAGAATCCAATTTTGGCCTCTGAATGTTCCTTTTTTTTGTTTTGTCCTGTTCTCTTTTCTGGGATATATTGTCTTCTCTCATCTCTGTAAAGATACATTATATGCACGCACTTTCATTCTCCTCTTCCTGTATTCTTATTCCCTCATACAATGCTTTTATTTCAGTTTATTCATTGCTTGTTTTGGTGTTTGTCATCCACGATATTAGCTCTCTTCAGGTGTTTGGTAATATTGGAATACTTTATCATGATTAAGAGTGTGGAGCTATTAATATGATTGGATGCTCTTATGCTGATTAAAACCTCTGGGTAAGCGGGTGGAGCTTTGGTTATTGCATTGCAATGTAAGGTTATTGGAGAACCTCTTGTGTCAGTATTCTTAGATTTTTCCCTTTTGGGCTATACAGATTGCCTAAACACTCCACGTGCTTACAATAGTGCATAACAGGTAGCATGTGCTTAATAGACATTGGTTACTATTTTATTATTGTAGAAAATGTGCACACAGAGAAACAAATATACACACAACTCGGCTAATCCTAAAGTTTATATCATTCCCGGGATCTTCATGCAGATTCACAAAGGAGAAATCATTCTCAAAGGTTTGGACACAAACTTGAAATGGTGGCTTTGATGATTCAAGGTTGGTGGGCAGATGACAGAGAACAAGAATGAAGGAAGACACTCAGGACCCACGTAGGAGATGGTGGAGAGGCAGCTGATGGAGAAGGTGTAAATGGCTAGAAGAAATGCCAAGTAGTCACAGTGACTTCCAGAACATGCTGGTGGTTTTCTCATCAAACCAGTGTCTAAACATTTTAGGTATTTGCAGTTCTAGTGGAATGGGTTTTGGCACACTTGGGGGCAGATTTGTTAATTAGCTCCATGGCTCCTCTGGCAACCGTCTGTTTTACGGGTGATAGCACTGAAGGACCAACTCTGCCAGGGCGGAGAAGGAATATTCCATTAATCTGGCTGTGGGTTATTAAGCCACTTTTTCTTCCTGTCACAAACAGATTGTGAATCACACTGTGTTCTCTCCCACCCTTCCTCTCTGCCTCCTCTCCCCCTTTGGCAGCCTGGGGAGGACGGTGAGACTAGCAAAGCTACACTGTTCTGAAGCCTGGGGAGTGCTAACTTGTCTGGTTCTTGGTAATGGGAATGATGCTCTTTTCCTTCTTCCCACAGCTGTCAGTCCCCAGCTACCTGGGAGTTCCCTCCAGAAATCTGACCAGCAGCTTCCGCAGTGCCTGGTCGCTGCCAGAATGGTGGATTCCTCCCAGGAGCTGTTGCAGCCCTTGGCAGGGGATCAGCTCCATGAGCCATTGATTTCAACTGCTCAGCATCTTTATCTCAGCTCTCCTTGTGTATCTGCCTCTCAATTCAATTCTAATAACTTATTGGCGTGAGAGATGGAGAGAGCAGTGCCAAAGTCAATAATGGAGTTTCTGCAACCAGGATAATTTTGTTGTTGTTGATTCAGTGTGGATAAGAGCTCTATGGGTTCATATTGTGTTTTGTCTTTGGATTATTCTCTGGTAAGTTCATATTAGGAGGCATGAGTCAGATTGTTTCTCTAGTTATGCAGCCTCATTCTTTTCTACTTCTTCTTGGCTTATTTTTGTTTGTTTCCATGTCTTTTTCATACCATTTAAAAGCGATAATAAAGTCAGGTAGGCAAATATTTATTGAGATCATACTATGCCTTAAGCATTGTGATAGAGTCTTAAAAGACATGCCTTACTTTCTATCTAGAGAATAAAAAAAGTAGGCAGTCCAATAAAGAAGTAATAAAATGTGGTTACTTTTAGTTGCCATTCATTCAAGGCAACTAATAACATAAATCCTAAAAGGGAGGAACGATCATTGTGCTTAATGTACGCTTTATCAGCTCTGTTCCTGCTTGTTATATAACATTGGGCACATTTCCTCATGCCTTAGTTTCCTCACCTCCAAAAAGAGAATTATAACACTAGCACGTACCTCTTGTTGTAGAAATTATATAAGATTGAACATAACACTTAGAAAAAGTCCTGGCACTACGTAATGACTTGGTTAATGTTAACTATTACTGTTGTTGTGACCTACAGAGATCTTAATGATTTGCTTGTCCAAGCTCCTTCTCAGTCATGAGGATGACAGAAGACCAGAGAGGCCAACTTGCACAAAGTCACTGTTTGGTTTCTCTTATTGTAGACAAACATGTTAATTACCTCTACACCGTACTGTCCTTTTGGTTAATGGCATGAGTTTTGATTCTGGAAACTCAAGCAAAATTTTGACAAGTGATTTCTCTCCAGCCCACCACTCAATGAATAATCCCTTACAGAGCATTCTATGAATTTTATTGTTTCTAGTCACTGGGTTTCTTGTAGTGTGGTAACGTAGAAACCACCAACATCTATTTGAATGATGGTACTCTGGGTTTGTATGGGGTCAGGATGGTGCTGTGGTTAAGAGTTTACAGTCTGGAGCCAAACAGATTTAGTTCAAATCCTGGTTTTTCACCTTTTCCATACTGTGTGGTTTCAGGCCAATTAACCTCTCTAAGGCTCAAGTTACTCACGTGACATTACATGGACAGTAATCACATCATCCCCTACTGCACTGTCAAATGAGGGTGAAACAAAGTAACACACAAAGAATTTTGCCTGATACCTGGCTCAGAGTAACCCTTGTTACTTGGTAATGTAATATGATCTTTAGTCTAGTTTATAGTGCTCTTATTTATCCATTACCTCATTTCATCTTCAAAACATGCCTCCATGAGATAAAAGAGCGATGCTTTTATTCTCACTACCTTGCAGAAGAAACAGATATTCCAAGAGGTTAACTGATAGTCACACAGCTAGCGGCAGGCAGCAGAGGATCCTGAACACAGACAGGCTTTGTGACTCCTAAACCATATTCATACCTCAAGAACTCAACAAGCCTGAAAACATCCTCATAGTTGAGGGGGGAAATAAAGAAGGATAATGGGAAAACTAAGTAAGGTCATCATAAAGTAGAAATTCTAGTGGTGTTTTTGCATTGGGCACATTAAGTCAAAACACACATAAATGAAGCAGAAATGGAAGAAAGGAAACTCACTGAGCCACAAAAGGCCAACCCACTCCCAAACCCAAACCAAACACCCCCAAAATGTGTGTAGAAAAGAGCAAGCAAAGCAGTAATGAGGAGTCCCCTCAAAAGTGAAAGCTGAGAGACCGCTGCAGGTAACTGACCACTTTCAGCTCATCCCAAATCTAGGACAAAGACAGAAACTTAGAGAACAGGATGAGCAGAGGGGCGTGCAGTGAGGAACCAGAGCGGAGTCTGCAGGGGTTCTGCGCAGTGCTCATGAAAATGAAGATGAATAGGGCTACTAAGATGATCATCTGTGCATTTATGCAGCCAGAAGCCAGGAAGCCAACACGTTCCCAGAAAGCCACCCATTAAGTCAGGAGGCAATGGGATGAGGTGGGAAGGAATGCGCCATTTGCAGCAGACCTTTCTTCTCCCTTTCCCAAGACACTATGAATCTAAAGGGGATCCTGAGCAGACCGACTGAGGAGGCAAGCCACTTTCATCAGAAACAGTGGTCTGAGGTCAGGAGCAGTGGCTCATGCCTGTAATCCCAGCACTCTGGTGGCTGAGGTGGGCACATCACTTAGGGGTCAGGAGCTCTAGACCAGCCTGACCAGTATGGTGAAACTCCATATCTACTAAAAAATACAAAAATCATCTGGGGGTGGTGGCATGGGCTTGTAGTTCCAGCTACTTGGGAGGCTGAGGTGGGAGAATCACTTGAACCCAGGAGGCAGAGGTTGCAGTGGGCTGAGATTATACCACTGTACTCCAGCCTGGTGACAGAGTGAGACCCTGTCTAAAAAAAGAAAGAGAAAGCAAGAAGGAAGGAAGGAAGGAAGGAAGGAAGGAAGGAAGGAAGGAAGGAAGAAGAAAGAGAAAGAAAGAAGTGGGGGCAGGGAGGGAGGGTGGAAAGAAGGAAGGAAGGATGGAAGGAAGAAAGACCGGAAGGAAGGAAGGGAGGGAGGGAGGGAGGGAGAGAGGGAGGGAGGGAGGGAGGGAGGTCTGAACTGATACTGAAGCAAAGAGTGATCCGATCTACCAACTGCCCTCACCCTGGGCCTTGCATGGTCTGGTTGGTCTGCCTCTAACCTAAAACCTCTTCCTCATACCGGCCACCACTGGATGGCTGGGAGACCCATAGGATCACTTGGCATGAGTTTCTCTACCTTTTGTAGAGGTGTATAGCAGGAACCTGAGTGTTGAAGGGGTAAGAAAAACGCTTCAATTGGGAGGCTCTCATTTTGATATGCGCAAGGCTGGGCAGTGATGGGTGTACAAAAGCGGGGAACTGGATGCTTCCCCCACATCCCTGTAGCCTGCAGACTTCAAACAGGGAGGAGTGTGCTGTGCTCATGGAAATACAGAATGCAGAGAAGCAGCCATTCCCAGCAGTGCCGAACCCCCACAGGTGGACTGTGGTCCCATAGTCAGCATGGGTCCAGCACAGCTCAGAGAAATAAGAGCCCCAAGCCCCGGGGAACAGCTGTGTTTTTAGCACCATCACGATAGCTTTGTCACATCTGAGGAGACTTTCTTTTCTGCCTCACTGTGAGTAACCAATTTTTGTTGTTCCACTAATGGCGTGTGAATACAGTCCTGATGTCCCCCGTTGATCGACAGAATCTCCTGATTTTCTCTCAATGAAATATCCCAGTCCCCCAAGTCAGCTTCTGCTGGTGCTGAGAGAAGCAGGAAGATCTCCATGTACTGACTGCATACTCTGTGAAGACAGGAGTGAGGTCAGCTTACTCCAGACCTCAGTGCCCAGGATGACCGCCACCCTGGTCACTGTGCATTGATTGATCCTTGGGGAATTCGAATGGGCATTTACCATTCAGCGGTGCAGGGGTGGCTGCCAAGGCAGTTGGGCACAGAAAGGCAAGAATGTTATAAAAATCTGAGAAACAGGGGAGGAAGAGCAACCTCTCACCTTGAGAGCAGGTAAAGATGGGGAAGGGTGTGAGGTGAAGAGCAAGAGAAGGGCACCATGGTGAGAGAGCTGGAGCGGGACCCCTGCTTGAAGTGGATTCCCACAGGGGACCATGGTTGAAGGACTGAAATAGGGCCAGTGGGAGGGTGTGGACGAGGTCCCCCAGGTGGGCCAGGCAGAGGGTAGGAGTGTCTAGAAAACTGTTCCATTCTCTCTCCCTTCCCAGTCTCCTGGCCACATCAGCACCCCCTACTTTCACCTGCTGGGAGTAGAGCTTGTCAAGGGGTTAGGGATGTTTCCATTAGGAATTTGAGAATGATATCTGCCTATGGAGAAAGGAACCTTCTTCTGTTTGAATCCTCAAAACATACTTTGAGGCATGTCTTCATGGGGTGCACAGTTTTAAATTCAAAAATGAAGTAAATTCAACTGGGAAGTCAGAACCATCATGCTGTTTGGATATACAGACAATTAAAATTTTAAATCAACATTCATCAAGTGCTACATAATTTAAACAGTTTTACACATCATTCACTCAGGTCTTAACTCATAAACTCCATGTTATACAGGTAAAACTAAGACCTCAAAAAATTCAAATCTGATGGCCACGTGTTAGCCACAGAGCTAATAAGTGGTCATCAGATTTCCCGGTCTTATTGTTTTATCTCCTCATGCATTATTTTTTTCACTATACCAATTAAGGATATCAGAGAGCTGTTATTTGAAGCTCATGAGGGGGTGCCATTGTATCTGTGAACCTCCCAAACTTATATGCAGAATTTGCACAAGTGCATGTGTGATCTCTCCTGGGAATTAAGTCCATAGTTTGTGCAGATTCATAAAAGTTTTCATGGTATGCAGAAAATTAAATCCAATAAAAGGACAAAAGGAAAAAATGTCTCCTGTCCTATGTATACACCAGTGCCATGACAAACCAAAATTAAACTGTCAGATAAAGTTTAATAACGTCCAAACTGAGCCCTTTACAACTACACCAATAATTTGGCATTTGGTTGCATAAAACATTCAGCTCAATTGAATCTTCACTTGTATTGGAATGTTTTGGCTCCGCATAGAAACAACCTCACTTTCTCTTGTCCTCACCATTACCTGTGTCTCTTCTCCTTCTTACACAGCCTGGGGAGGGGAGATGGTAGGCAGGCAGGGGCAGGAGACAAATTTTCTTAGAGGCCTCTTTAGAATGTGATTCTCCAGCCTCTTTAACAGATACTCTTGGTTTCCCACCCAGAACCTCAATTTTTCCCAACTTGCATATTCCTCAGTGGGGCCATGGGCTTTCCAGAATTTGGTCTTATTCCCAGTGTTAGCACATCAATCTTGGTAATCTGACCAGTGACAGTAATTTTATTCCCCTTGCTAGGAATTGGTTAGGAAGGAACATGCAACTCAGTTCTGGTCAATGAGATTGGAGGAAAACTCTTCTGGGGGTACTTCCGGAAATGTTATTAGTTCTCAAAAGACCTGTAAGACATATAGAATTTTATTTTCTGCCTCTGAATGTATTTGCACACAGATAAAATCACCAGAGCTCTGGTAGCCATCTCGCAGTCATGAGGGGAAACAGCTGATGTGGTGAAGACGGCCAAGCAAAAGCATCGAGAGACCCTGGCTCCTTGATGAATTAAGCATCCCTGGAACTTGCCTCCCTGGAAACACCATGTTATGTGAAACGGTTAATTCCCTCACTGTCTAAGCCATTTCGAATGAAGCTGATAATTTATTTGTTGGCAGAAACATTCTAATGAGTATAAGCCTATGCCATGGAATCACCTTCTGTGGAATGACTTCAAGTAAAATACTTTTTCTTTTTTTTTTTTCCTTTTCTTTCTTTCTTTCTTTTTCTAGGAGATGGGGATCTCAATCTGTCAGTCAGGCTGGAGTGCAGTGGTGTGATCATAGCTCACGGCAGCCTTGAACTCCTGGGCTCAAGTGATCCCACCACCTCAGTCTTCCTGGTAGCAGGCTTGTACCACCATACCAGGCTTATTTTACTATTTTTTAGATAAACCCTCCTTATAGAAAATGAAAAGCCCGTGTAACCAGGTAAATGACCAAGATAGGAAGATTCCAATTAGGTCTCACGTTAACCTATCTATCCCCAAATGGTAAGTTTTAGAAGGGATTTTTGGGATAATTATTTAGGTGATTTTTACGCTCTGACCAATGGACCACTATAGTTATGCAGAGATGCTCTAAGAATCTATGAGTATTTGATTCAAGTTTATTTAGAATTTTGTTTTGCAATTAAAAATTCATCAATAAAAAAACATTCACAGTTAGATGTTTTCCACATCAAATGCTTACATATTGGAGACAACTATCATATGAAATTGTACTTCCAGTTTTACGTGCTACTTTGTATACAGGTCTTGCCATAACGGTTTTGTAAATGTTCATTGATTCAGGACACAGGATCTCTATAATGGTCCTTTCTCTATTATTGTTTTTGTTATTGTTTTGGTTTTCTGTTTTCTTTGAGAGACAGGGTCTTACTCTGGCGCCAAGGGTGTACTTTGTACTGTAATGGCCCAGTCATAACTCACTGTAGCCTTAAACTCCTAGGTTCATGCAATTCTCCCATCTCAGCCTCCTGAGTAGCCGGGACTACAGGCACATGTCACCATGGCTGGCTAATTTTCTAAAAAAAAAAACTTGTAAAGATAGGGTCTTGCCCAGCCTGACCAACATGGTGACACCTGTCTGTACTAAAAATACAAAAATTAGCTGGGTGTCGTGGCACATGCTTATAATCCCAGCTACTCAGGAGGCTAATGCAGGAGAATCACTTGAACTCTGGAGGCAGAGGTAGCAGTGAGCCGAAACTGTGCCATTGCACTCCAGCATGAATGACAGAGTGAGACTCTGTCTCAAAAAAATAAAAATAAAAAAATAGTCTCATTGTGTTGCCTAAGCTGGTCTTGAACTTCTGGCCTCAAGCAATCCTTCAGCCTCTTATTGTTATTTTTAATGTAGGCCTCCCATGTCTGTTTACATAAAATTATATACATGAGTATCAACATAGCATACACAGGTCCTATGAAATTCAATGCCAGATAAAATATACTTTTGATTAGTACCCTGTGTAATCATGGTGCAATAATCAGTTTTAAAATAAAAATTGAACAAGTTTTGTGATGGAAAGATAGTGTCATATTAGTCACACTTTTAGTACCTATTGCACTATTTAAATGTTTCTTTTTTAAAAACGCTAAATAAGGTCACTTTGGCAAAGCAAACCCTCTGGGTTAATTTTACATAATTGGTCAGCAAAGTGTTTATTTCTAAAAATACGTATTCAGTGTTCCAAGCAAAATAAATTTGTTTATTCTTAAAAGGAGGAAGGTCTCAGTCCATGAGTTTGAGAACAATATTGGAGCAAACATTGACAGGGACCGGCAATGGGGGACCGGGAGCATCACTGGACATCTCATAATTCCTAACGGTTGGTTGTTCTGTGTGCCCAAAACTGTTCAAAGGCCTTACCTGTATTGAATAATTTAAACCATCCAATAATCCTCTCAGGTAGGTACTATTAATGTGCCCATTTAATGGATGAGAACACCAGGACTGATGTACTCAGACAGCAAATGGTAGTTCCAGGATTTATACCCAAATTTGCCTCCAGGATCTGGACTCTGAGTAACTACATTGTATTTTCCTTTGAACAACGAAGATTTGCTTCATTGAAGAGGCTGTTTATTGACTCTCTCGATCCGTACTGATCGTTGGCCAGCTAAGGAACGAGAACAGGTCTGACATGCTGTTATTGACTCCACTTTGAAGGGAAGTCATCCAAACACTCGTCTCTCAAACTATCTGACCTAAGTTTGCAGGGCACGAGAACTCTTCTATTTGCAACTACTCATATGCATGAATTAGGCTTTCTCAACATTGTGCAAGCAAAACAAAATCAATAAATATGCTGAATGATGAGGCTGATGTAAGACTTCAACAGTCATTGGTCTTTCATGTTTTCAAATTTTATGTATTCATTGAAGCAATCATTTTATTTTTCTTATAGGATTACTTGGTGACAAGAAAATGCCACAAAACTAACCTCACAAAACAAGTATCATGATAATGCTGTCCACATTTGTTACATGCGACAAACATAAACCTGTCCTTCCTGGTTTGGGCAATGACCTCAGGAAGGTTCTGCGGCTGGAATGAAGCACATATTAGAAAAGCACTTCCAAGCTAGATAGAAATTCAGGTCAACAAAGAGGGGCTTGTTTTTCTCACATAATAAGAAGTCGGGAGGTAGACCATGTTGTGATGTCCTGACAGCTTTACAATGTCAGGGCCAGGATCTCTGTGATTCTCTCAGCCTTTCCCTTATGGGCACAGGAAGGCCGATGTAGGTGCCGCCAACACATTCACCCTCCAGGCAGGAAAAGGAGCAAAGAAAACACCTGCCTTTTTTTTTTGTCCCTTCTATCAGAAAAGCAAAACTTTCACAGAAAGCTCACGAAGGCTGCTGCCTGCCTCTCACTGGCAAAAACTGCCATAGAGTCACTTCAAGTGCAGGGCAGACTGGGAAAATATTTAGCTTCCCTGAGCTTTGTAAGCAGGGTGGGAGAGAGAAAATGGGGTTAGGAATGGATGCTGAGTCAGCGAGTATGCAGTATGTGCCATGAAGAAAAACAAAGAGTTTCTTGATTACCTTGGGGAAATGCTGCCCATACACCCATCTAACAGCATTTGATGAATGACTTATTATGCCCCTAACGCTGTACCAGAGGCCAGGAAGTCTTGGAGGATTCATTGTAGAAGCTCTCCTGACCTGAAGAAGAGCTTACTAGATGAGCTTGCTAACCGATTTTTCACAGTGCTAAGGAATCATGAGAAATTCTCTATCTCCATTTTTATATAAAACAAAATAACTGGATTTCTTTTTTTTTTTTTTTTTTGCCTTTAAAAATGTGTTTATTTTGGCTGGGCGTGGTGGCTCACACCTGTAATCCCAGCACATTGGGAAGCCGAGGCAGGTGGATCACAAGGCCGAGAGATCAAGACCATCCTGGCCAACATGGTGAAACCCCGTCTCTGCTAAAAATACAAAAATTAGCTGGGCATGGTGGCGTGTGCCTGTAATCCCAGCTACTCAGGAGCCTGAGGCAGGAGAATTGCTTAAACCTGGAGGCGGAGGTTGCAGTGAACCGAGATAGCGCCACTGCTCTCCAGCCTGGCGACGGAGTGAGACTCCATCTCAAAAAAAAAATAAGTGTTTATTTTTTTAAAAAAATCAATTGTGTACAAAAGTGTTTTGTAGTTTTTAATTCTCAAGACAAATACCTAGCCCTCCACTCACAGCCCACCCGGCTTCAATGGTATTTCTGCTAACCCACCCATTTTCCCCTTACAGGAAGTTAACAGCTCAGAATAGACCCTCCCACAGAATTTATCATCACTAACAGATTGTTTAGAATAGAGATCTGGAGAAGCTAACACGCAAGGTTCCCTATAATGGCAGTAGACTTCCAGCAGACACCACGTCAAAGCACCATCAATTGCTGAAAGCTAAAAAATAGATATTATTTTCAATAATACTGTTTTTCTACTGGAAAAGTTCTAAAATTACATTAAATAAGTCTCTTTGCCCCCAAAGAAATAGTCTAGCTTTTATTATGATGCCTGTAAAAAGTAGGTAACAGCAGGCAGACAAGGGTCATTACCAGCACAGTATAATGATTTCTATCCATTCACACCTAGAATCAAACTAACAAACTGTGCCACACTTGATTATATATAGCAGCATGATTGAAATAACCAAGCAAAAAAGTGACACATTCAAAACTTTTATGTAGGTGACTGCAAGTTCATAGGCTAGATCAGTCCAATAAGGCAGTAACAGAACAAATGGGACAAGGGAGATACTACCACTCCCCTACCCCTATGCCACAAGATTTTTGACTTACATTGCAGCAGTGGAAATAGAATGTGTGACATAATATGTAGACACTGAAGAAAAGTCACACTTGGGAATAAAGGCTATTTATCAGTAAATACTTCAAATTGCCTTCTTCCCAGTGACAGCAACTGGCTGATGGTAAGCATTTATTTTAAACTGCTACTAAAGAAATGGAATTGGATTTCTAAGCACACTTCAAACTCTAGAGTTCCCTGGCTCTGTATAAACAATAATTTATTAAGATATTCTCTGTCCCCACTTCAGCGTCACTGTCAGTGTTGCCAGCAGCATGTAATAACCCACATTTTCCTAGCAGCTTAAGCAGCCTTTGCATTAATTTGATATGATGGGGGCAACTAGACTGTTGCATGGAAATTATAGTTTTAAAAAAAGCAGCATTATAAGCTGAAGAAGCAAGGACAGATGGTAGAAGCTTAGAAAAGAAGGAAAAAGTCAACATAAATAAACATAAGAATTGAGAACTTGAAGCTAGTATTAATAGGCAACTCATTGCCATGAATTCTTGGCCTATGATTCTATCATGTGTCAACCCCCCCTTTCAGGAACAAGTGGCATGCTGGTTTCTGAAGGTAGTTGCTCTTCGTATAATCTCAGGTGCTTACCCTGACAGACCATGTAATATCACAGTCCTTCACATATTCAAGAAATCTTCAGTGAGCACCTATTACGTTCCAAGCACTGTAGTAGATTCTTGGGACATAAACACAGAATAAGCCTTGGTCATTTACCTTAGGATGCTTATGTCTACTGAGAAAGATGGGCACTTTGACCAAAATTAAGATTCAGTAGGACAAGTTCCTGTTCTAGAACTGTGAGCCAAGCGTGGTGGGAATAAAGAAGACAGGCATCGATCCTGCCAGATGCAGGTCAGGGGGCAAGGAGTGGATGGGTGCTGAAGGAACAGGAAGAGTCTTCACAGGCAGAGGAAAGGGAACTTTCAGGTGGTACCACAAGGACAAAGGCATGGACATATGTTTGGAAAGGGGCATGTTGTTTTGCACATCTTCTAGAACACACTGCACATGGGGGAAGCAGTGAGAGAAGAACCTAGAGGTAGGCCTAGAAATCGAAGACAAAACTGCACCATATATTGGTTTTTGTTGGCTTGTTTTTACCATTATTTCTACTATCCCTGCCCTTTATCACTGGGGCTAGAAGCCTGCGAACTACTTGCCCACACTCCTTTACCTTCACGTTACTATGATCATCCAGCCAATGAAATGCACTTGCTTATGATTTCGAGATGGGAGGGAGTCAGAAGCAAGCTATATGACTCTCTCTCTCTCTCTCTCTCTCTCTCTCTCTCTCTCTCTCTCTCTCTCTCTCTCTCTCTCTCTCTCTCTCCAAGCCACTATGAAGTGGCTTGTAGATACTTGGGCATTGGCAGAAATGATTTATTACATCCTCAAGGCAGCCAGCCCTCTCACCTACCCTGTTCGCTGCTGTGGGACAGCTGTGACTATCAGTGGCAGTTTCCTGCAGCTTGCTGACCTGGATGGCAACAGGAGCTTCTTGATGGGAAAGGACACAGCTGCAATGATGAACCTGAACTCTAGCAGCAGCCTCCCCCGACTCTCACTACTCCACACTCCCAGCCAGCTTGTAAGCACCTAATCTCATCTATTACTCTCTCTGCTTGAAATACCAAGAGCAGTTTCTTTTTTCCTGACTGGATATTGACTGATCTACGTCAATAAAAATGAAAAGTAGGACCCAAACCACTTATTTGCAGTCAACATAGTTGTCTACATAGCAAAGCTAAGCAAATGTACAATTAAGCTTTGGAACTACAAGAAAATTCATCGAGGTGTCTGGATACAAGGACTAACCTATAAAATACCAGTTGTGGCCAGGCACGGTGGCTCATACCTGTAATACCAGCACTTTGGGAGCCTGAGATGGGTGGATCATAAGGTCAGGAGATCGAGACCATCCTGGCTAACACAGTGAGACCTAGTCTCTACCACAAATACAAAAAATTACCCTAGCGCGGTGGCACACACCTCTAGTCCCAGCTGTTTGGGAGGCTGAGGCAGGAGAATAGCTTGAACCAAGGAGGTGGAGGTTGCAGTGAGCCAAGATCACGTCACTGCACTCCAGCCTGGGTGACAAAGCGAGACTCCATCTCAAACAAAACAAAACAAAACAAAACAAAACACAGTTGTACAAGTCACAGGTCTGGATGTCATCCTTGGTTCTTTCTTCTTCTTGCTCATCTCCCACATCTAATCAATCACCAAGTCCTGTTGATGATACCTACTCAATATTCCTAAAATACATCAACATCCCCAGCCACCACCCTAATCCAGACCACAATCACTTCTCCTTGTACCACTGTCATAGCTCCCTCACTGGCCTTCCCTAATGCAGTTCTAGCTTCTTGTATCCCTTACAGCAAAGCTGGAATGGTCTTTCTGAAACAATAACCTAATCCAGGCATTGTTCTGCTTCGCAGGCTCCTCACTGCTCACAGGAATAATTCCAAACTCCTGAACATGGTTTACAAAGCCCTTCACAATCTGTCTCCTGCCTATGTTTTAGCTTGCTTGCCTCTTTCTTTCTTTCTCTTTCTTCTTTCTTTTTTCTTTTTCTTTCTTTCTTTCTTCTTTCTCTTTCTTTTTCTTTCTTTCTCTTTTTCTTTCTTTCTTTATCTTTCTGTCTTTCTTCCTTTCTTTCTCTTTCCTTCTTTCCTTCCTTTCTCTTCCTTTTGCCTTTCTTCCCTCCCTCCCTCCTTTCCTTCTTTCCTTCCTTCCTTCCTTCCTTCCTTCCGTCCTTCCTTCCTTCCTTCTCATTCTCTCTCTTTCTCTTTCTTTCTTTTTTCTTTTAGATGGAGTCTCACTCTGTAGTCCAGGCTGGAGTACAGTGGTGTGATCTTGGCTGCAACCTCTGCCTCCTGGGTCCCAGTTCAAGCAATTCTCCTATCTCAGCCTCCAAAGTAGCTGGGGCTACAGGCACGAGCCACCATGCCCAGCTAATTTTTATATATTTTAGTAGAGACGGGGTTTCAACTTGTCAGCCAGTCTGATCTTGAACTCCCAACCCCTTGATCCACCCGCTTCAGCCTCCCAAAGTGCTGGGATTACAGGCGTAAGCCACCATGCCAGGCTATTTATTTATTTATTTATTTATTTATTTATTTATTTATTTATTGAGACAGGCTCTCACGCTGTCACCCAGGCTGGAGTGCGTGGCGCTATCGCTGCCAACTGCGGCCTTGACCTCCTGGGCCCAAGAATTCCTCCTACCTTAGTTCCCTGAGTAGCTGGGACTACAGACATGTACCATCATGCCCAGCTAATTTTTGCAGCTTTTGCAGAGAAAGGTTTGGCCAATCTGCCCAGGCTGGTCTTGAACTCCTGGAGTCAAGTGATTCACCTGCCTTGGCTTTCCAAAGTACTAAGATTGCAGGCGTGAACCACAGTGCCTGGCCTAGCTTTATTTCTTGCTGAACCATACTTCTCATCTGAGAGCTCCAACCATACTGTAATTCTCTCACATTCTCAAATAAGACTTCTCATAACTAGTTAAATGCATCTGAAACTCTCATCTTCTCCTTGGCTCCTCCCTGCCCCTTCAGCTCCTAATCAGCTTTCAAGTTTGGGTCTGGTCCTCACTCCCTCTGATCTCCTAAGCTAGTTCAGAAGCCATGCCAATGCTCTTCTAACTCCTCATGCCCCACCCAGTCATGGCACTTGGCACACTTTATTGTTATTGCTTGTTTAAATTGTATTCTCCATCAGCCAGCTGTAAGCTCTACAAAGGTGGGGAGTGTATGCATCACGGTACTTTTAGCGCTGATACATGACAGATGCCTCTTAAACGCGTACTAAACATAAACTCCTACTCCAGGCCTTTCTCAGGTGTTGGGCTGAGGGATAAAGGGTTGAGGGAAAAGGCAAAGATACCCAAGGCTCTATTGATGGGTTACTGTCCTATACAAGCCACCATAGAGGGCCACAGTGGAGTTCATTTATATCTGAGAAAACTCTGAATGTGTTATCTCTAATACCAAAAGATTCTTAGGCAGTCCATGTGGTACAGAGACGATATAGGGAGATTGAGAATACAAGTAACAACAACTCACTGAGCAACTGCAAAGTATCAGGTATGCTTTGGGTGATGCAGGTGTTCTTGAGTGATGAACACACAGTTGTCTTTGACTCTTCCTAGTATCTTTATAAGGTATGAAGCATTATTATTATCTTTAGTGACCAACGAGGAACACAAGTCTTAAAGAAGGTAAATAACTTACTCTGAGCCATCAATTGGTAAGTGACAGCTAGGATTTGAAACCAGAGTTGTTGTTTTTCATATCCTACTCCAAAACCTGGGTTTAAAATGAGTGTATTTATGTGAAAGAAAGATTTTATAGTGCTATGATTCCATTCACACAAATGGAGTCATACTATACATATCCCCTCAACAAATACCTTTGAGTCATCCCATGTGCCCAGGACTGATCTGGGCTCTGAGAATACAACAGGGAGTAAAACAAATCAAATGTTCTAAAATTTTCTGTATTCACTTTCAGTTTATCTTTTAGATTTCTCCATGTCAGTACCATAATATCGTCTTCATTTTTTTGACCACTGAATCATACCTAATATAACAGGAGAAACATCATTTATTAATTTTTTCTCATATTGAAGATCATTAGCTTATTTCTGTTTTTTAACAAATTAAGCAATACTTGAGTAAACTTTGTTTCATGCACGTGCACACGTGCACACACACACACACACACACACACACACACATTTCAATTAGGTCAAATTTCTATAGGTTAAATTCCTGTAGATGGAATTGCAAGGGTCAAAGGTTATGTGCTTTTGAATTTATATAGGTACAGTACTGTCAAATGACTCACCCAGTACCTTTTCTCCCCCATTAACACTGTAGGAGGCGACGTCCTAGATAGAACAATAAGGTAAGAAAAAGAAATAAAGGGCATTCAAATTAGAAAGGAAGAAGTAAAATCACCATTATTTGCAGATAGTATGATCTTACATTTGGAAAAACCTAAAGACTAAACTAAAAAACTGTTAGAACTGATAAATTCAGTAAAGTTGCAGATACAAAATCAACATACAAAAACAGTAGCATTTCTGTATGCCAACAGCAAACAATCTGAAAAAGAAATAAAAAAGTAACCCCATTTACAATAGGTACAAGTAGAATAAATGCCTAGAAAATCTGACTAAAGAAGTAAAAGATCTCTGTAACGAAAATTATAAAGCACTGATGGAAGAAATTGAAGAGAACAGAAAACAGTGGAAAGATATTCCATGTTCATGGATTGGAAGAATAAATATTGTTAAAATATTCTTACTACCGAAAGCAATTTACAGATTCAATGCAATTCCTATCAAAATACCAATAATGTTCTTCACAGAAACAGAGAAAAACAATCCTAAAATTTATAGGGAATCCCAAAAGACTCAGAATAGCCAAAGCTCTCCTGAGCAAAAAGAATAAAACTAGCAGAATCACATTACCTGACTTCAAATTACACCATGTAACCAAAACAGCTTGGTGCTGGCATAAAAACAGGAACATTGGAACAGAGCACAGGACTCGGAAACAAATCCATGCATTTACAGTGAACTCATGTTTGATAAAGGTACCAAAAACATACATTGGGGAAAGGAGTCTCTTCAATAAATAGTGCTGAGAAAACTGGATAGCCATAAGCAGAAGAATGAAACTAGACCTCTATAACCGATCATATACAAAAATCAAATCAAAATGGATTAAAGACTTAAATCTAAAATCTCAAACTATGAAACTACTAAAAAAATTGGAGAAATACTCTAGGACATTGGAGTAGGCAAAAATTTCTTGAGTAATATCTCACAAGCACAGGCAACCAGAGCAAAAATGGACAAATGAGGTCACATCAAGTTAAAAAGCTTCTGCACAGCAAAGGAAACAATCAACAAGTTGAACAGACAAATCACAGAATGGGAGAAAATATTCACAAATTTGACAAGGGATTAATAATCAATATATATAAGGAGTCCCAACAACTCTATAGGAAAAAAAAATCTAATAATCTGATTTAAAATGGGCAAAATATCTGAACAGACATTTTTCAAAAGAAGACATACAAATGGCAAACAGGTATAGAAAAAGGCACTCAATATCACTGATCATCAGAGAAATGCAAATCAAAACTACAATGAGATATCAGGTCACCCCA
Organism: Saguinus oedipus; assembly: GCA_031835075.1. Lineage (NCBI taxonomy): Eukaryota > Metazoa > Chordata > Mammalia > Primates > Cebidae > Saguinus > Saguinus oedipus. Next base: position 88,882,862 of record CM063175.1, read on the forward strand.
GCTAAAATGGCTTTTACCCAAAAAGCAGGCAATAAAGAATGCTGGCAAGGATGTGGGGGAAAGGGAATGTAAATTAGTACAACCTGTAGAGAATGGTTTGGAGGTTCTTCAAAAAACTAAAAATAGAGCTACCATACAATCCAGCAATCCCACTGCTAGGTATATCCCCAAACAAAAGGAAATTTATTTACCAAAGAGATCTCTGCACCCCCAAGGTTGCTGCAGCACGGTTCACAACAGCCATGATTTGGAAACAACCTAAGTGTTCATCAGTATATGAGTGAATAAAGAAAATCAAATACACTGGCCGGGCGTGGTGGCGCAAGCCTGTAATCCCAGCACTTTGGGAGGCCAAGACGGGTGGATCACGAGGTCAAGAGATCGAGACCATCCTGGTCAACATGGTGAAACCCTGTCTCTATTTTTAAAAGTACAAAAAATTAGCTGGGCATAGTGGTGCGTGCCTGTAATCCCAGCTACTCCAGAGGCTGAGGCAGGAGAATTGCCTGAACCCAGGAGGTGGAGGTTGCGGTGAGCCAAGACCGCACCATAGCACTCCAGCCTGGGTAATAAGAGTGAAACTCCGTCTCAAAAAAAAAAAAAGAAAGAAAGAAAGAAAGAAAGAAAATCAAATACACTATGGATTACTATTTAGCCATAAAAAGAATGAGATCCTGTCATTTACAACAACATTGATGGAACTGGATGGCACTTACCACACTTTATTGTTACTGCTTGTTTAACTGTTGCTCTCCATCAGCTAGCTGTAAGTTCCACAAAGGCTAGGAGAGTGTGCATCACTGAACTTTTAGTGCTGATACATGTTAGGTGCCTATTAAACGTGTATTAAACATAAATTCCTTCTCTAGGCCCTTCTCAGATGTTGGGCTGAGGGTTGAGAGGATGAGGGAAATGGCAGGTGAAGGCAAAGACAACAAGGGATATCATTATATTCAGGGAAATAGGCCAGGCGCAGAAAGACAATTTTGCATGTTCTCACTTATCTGTGGGAGCTAAAAGTTAAAACAACTGAACTCATGGAGATTGAGCATAGAAGGATGGTTACTAGAGGCTGGGAAGGGTAGTGGAATGGGGTGGAGAGGGAGGTGGGGATGGTTAATGGGTGCAAAAAAATAGAAAGAACCAATAAGATCTAGTGTTTGCTAGCACAACAGGGTGTTGTAAATTAAATAATAATTTAATTGCACATTAAAACATAACTAAAAGAGTATAATTGGGATATTTATAGCACAAAGGATAAATGCTTGAGATAATAGATATCTCATTTACGCTCATGTGATTATTATGTGTTCTACGCCTGTATTAAAATATCTCATATACTCCATAGATATATATACCTACTATGTACCCCCCAAAATTAAAAATAAAACATTTCAAAAAACAAAAAAATAGGCAAGGCAAGGTGGCTCACGCCTGTAATCCAGCACTTTCAGAGGCTGAGAGGAGCAGATCACCTGAGGTCAGGAATTCAAGACCAGCCTGGCCAACATGGTGAAACCCCGTCTCTTCTAAAAATACAAAACTTAGCTGGGTGTGGTGGCACACACCTGTAATCCCAGCTGCTCAGGAGGCTGAAGTAAGAGAATCATCTGAACCTGGGAGGGAGAGGTTGCAGTGAGCTGAGATCACACCACTGCACTCTAGCAAGGGCAACAGAGAGAGAATCCATCTCAAAAATAATTAATTAATAAAATAACAAATAAAGAAGTAAGTAAAAACAAAACAAAAACACAGAACACTCCAGGAGAATACCATCTTCCTTTGCCCACAATTATAATGAATATTAACAATCTGAGGTTGATAATGATATTTTCTTTTCATTTGCACTTCTCTGATTACTGAGGTTGAAGATACTTTCATACATTTATTGAACATTTACATTTCTGCTTCTTTTTTGAGTAGCCTATTTTCCTCTAGATTGTTTTCTTTTTCTTACTACTTTATAGGAGTGCTTTCGGTAAGACTGCATATAAATTTTTTGAATATCAGATAATGTAAAAGTGTTTTCTCTCCCAGACTGTTGGTTAAAAATTAACTGTATTTACGAATTTTTTTCATTTGAAGTCTTTAAGATTACACAGTCAGTCTTTTACTTTATCGCCTTATGATTTGGTGTTCTGCAGAGAAAGGCCCTTCTCACATCTAGATTTATTAATGTATTTGGTCAACATGTATTTAGTAAGCATTTTCTGTGTGCCACTGTTCCATACATAAGTGAAAACTAAATTCTCTTGTATGTTCTGGTATTTTCATGTCTTGTTTTTATTTTACATTTAGGCCTTTGATTGGTTGGTAATTTATTTCGGGGTATCAATTTCTTCCTCGTGTCACAAAGTGGTTGCTGCTCTTAGGGTAAAGCCCAACACCATCTACGCACCAATAGATGCCTGCATATGGTATGAGCTGGGGATCTAACTTACTCTTTTTGTGAAAGGAGAACAAGTTGTCCCAGTGCCACATACTGAATTGTTCATCCTTTCTCAGTGACTTGAAATGATACTTCTAGCATATACTAATTCCCACGGCCAAATGATAGTTTCTATACATAAATGTGAGCCTTCTTTTTTTTTTTTTTTTTTTTTTTTTGCCAATCAATGAGAGCTTGTAAGGTTGCTGAGGTTGGTTGGCCTTGAACTCTTGGCCTCACCTTCGCAAGCGCCACATCTGGCCGGAGCCACTTTGGGCCCCGAGCCTTCTTTTTAGTTATCCTGTTACTGTGCCAGCACCACACTGTTTTAATTACCATAAACTTGTAGTATATTTAAGATCTCATAGCACGAGATTATCATGACACAATTTTTGCAGGGGATTATCTGCATACAATAGATGAATTTTAGAATTAACTAAAATTGATTGATTCCAAAATTGGTTGGGAACTTCTATTGTAATTTTGACTGGGGTTATATTAAATATAGACTAACTTAGGGGAAACCACTGTCTCTTCACAATACTGAGAGTTTCTGTGCAAATATCTGCCATGTCACTGTTTTTAGTCAGGGCTTCTTCATAATCTTCCATAGAAGACTATAGCTTCTTCACACAGATCTTGTACATATCTTGATAAATGTATTCCCCAGTTGTTAATAATCCCTAGTTGCTATATGTAGGTATCTTTTTCTACATTATATTTATTAATTCAACACTGTGTGTGTGTGTGTGTGTGTGTGTGTGTGTGTGTAGAAAGGCTGTTAATTGTTATATTTTCCGAAATGGTTCTAATACATTTTCAGTTGTTTTTCTTGGATATTCTAGGCGGACAAATGTTATAGATAAAACTGCATCGTGCTTACACTCTGACAGGCCTCTAAGCACTGTACATATATGAACTCATTTAATTCCAGCAATCCCTTTATGAGGTACTCACTATTATTATCCCCCTTTGCAGCTGAGAGTTGACACAGCAAAGGTTACATAGTGATGATTGAAGTCAGGATTTGACTCACTGCAAGCTTACTTACAAGTAATAATAGATTTGCCTCTTCTACAATATTTTTGCCTGCTGTTATATATTTTTGTCGTGTTACATCAGCCAAAACTCCAAAAATATTATTGAAAAGTACCACAGGACTGGAATTGAGATGAGGCGAGAGAGGCACTGGCCTTGGGGACAAAGCTAAGGGAGGCACTGAAAGCTCTGCAGTCAAGACAAAAAAAGATTTTAATGAGTATTAGAGGCACGGCAGAGCTGGAAGCAAAAGGAGAAATCAGTTATACTCATTCCACCTTCAATATTTGTGCATTTTGTTCTTTGCGGAATTTTTGCATTAATTTGGATTTTTTAGTACTGCATTTTTAAAACATAATTATTGAATTTATGGGCACTTTCTCAATTTTTGCACCTCAGGTAAGTTCTTCACTCATGTAACCGTAGTCCCAACTCTGAAGTACTGTAAAGTGTTTTCTCAAACACAGATGAAAAGACTTCTTTTGTCTCCTTGTTTAGTATAATGTTTGTTGTGCATTTTTTATTGACATTTGTTGATATCATTAACATTTGTTAGTATCATTAATAAATCAAGAACTTTCCTTTTATCCCTGGTTTACTAAAAGCTTTTATTAGGAAAAGTCACTGACATTTAACATGTGCTTTTTAAGCATCAATCAAGATGATCGTATGGTGTTTCTTCTTTAATTTAAGAATGTGGTGAATTACATGGATATCAATAAGTAAAGTTGCTTCTCATTGTTTTGTTATCACAAGTAAATAATCATCATTTTTGTGGATAAATTGCTTTCTGTCATTCGGATTATGTCCTTAGGTCAAAATCTCATAAATGGAGTCAGTGGGTTGCCATTTTATTTTAAACTCTTTCATTCTAAACTAGCCTCAAATGAAGCACATTTTTAAAAAACAAATGCCATAAACAATAGTAGCAGTCTTCTTTCACTAGAGCTCTGGGGTAGTTTGACACATATGCCCTTCTTGGTGCCTGTCTTATTTACTGTTTTCTGTCATGGTTTGCATGTGAGTAAGGGGCTGGCAGCACTGACAGTACCATAACTGTTAAACCCGATGGGATCTTTCAGTACCTTTTATGGGAAATAAAAGAAAATCCCCACACATGGCAGGATTCCATGAGGGAAATTTGCTATTGTGTAATCCCTTAATATGGCTGAGTAGTGTAGAAAAAGAAAATTGAAGCTTAGGAGTGATAAAAGGTAGCCACGTCTTTTATGCCTTCTCTTCGTATCTTGGCTGGGAATACGGAGTAAAGATGACTTCATGACTGACTCATCAAGGACAGTTCCATCTCTTCTTTCTTTTCTTTCCAGGAGGATTTGTTGACTGTTGGTGAATTAGGTACATCAACGTGAAGCGCTGCCTCGGAATGAAAGCCCTACACGTGGTTAAAGCTGGGGAAGTAAGGAGATTGCTCGGAAGGAGGGTGGGCCGTAGCTGGGGCCGTGGACTGGGGACAGAGTGCAAGCTCCGTGCGAGAGGGGCCTCATCTGTCTTCATGGCTCCAACTGCTGCACTTAGGATAAAGCCCAACACCACAGGGGTACCCAATAGATGCCCAGGGAGGAATAAAAGAATAAATCATTAAATCTTGCAGGAAAGCACCATCAAGACCTGAGCTGAGGAGCAGGAATAGGAGAAGAAATGATGAGAAAACCCAGCTGAGACGGTGTCATGAGTGTCAAGGAAAGACGGTTTTCAGTGGAGGGAATGGACAACATTATAGTAAATGCTGCCAAAAAGTCACTGCAGTCACAAAACATGTAACTGTAAGGAAAAAGAAACATGCCACAGCAATGACTTTAAGGGCTTTTGATGGTTGCTGATGTGTGTTTGGTGCATGATGGAAGTTCAGAGAGAGGTAATGTAGACTGGGGCAGTGCTCAACAACGCTGTGTGAGACCCAGCTTCTCTCTCTTTCTCTTTTCCATTTGTAACGTGTTTTGTGTCATGAAACGGCTGCTGTGTCTCCAGGTGTTGTGCCCACATCCACAGTAAGAAAAGTGGGGAGAGGCAGAAGGGTAAGGAGTAAGCCAACGCGTCAGTCCATTTTCTACAGAAATGCAAAGGTTTACCCAGAATAAGCTTTCATTTTCCTTCCTTGATGAAATCTAGATCATATCATCCTCTGGATCAATTTCTGATCAGAGGTCTTGAGATTCCATCACTGTTTTAATCACTTAGATTCATCCTCTGAGGCTAAGGAAGGGCCTCTCCCTGAGATCCAGGGATCTCTAGGGTGAATGAAAACACTTGGGTTTCTGTTATAGAAGTTACATTTTTTAAAGACTCAAATAAAATCAGCTGCATAATTTGTGAGGTCCCATGCGAAATGAGAATACAAAATCTCTTGTTCAAAAATTATTAAGAATTTCAGGACAGTGAAGCATTAAATCAAATGTGGGGCCCTTCTGAGTCCAGGGCCCTGTGCAACTACATGGGTACCACAGTCCTAATGTTGGCCCTAGACCCAGGGCTGTCCACTGAGCTGGGCACTTGGAGACTGTTGGTCAGTTTTGGTGGGGTGTGGAGGACAAACGCAGAGGAGAATGCAGTAGGTTGAGAAGCGAATGGGAGGTGAGCACGTAGAGACGGCACCAAGATTTCGTGGAGAAAATAGACCCAGGAGAAAGCTGGCAAATGGGAAAAGAGGAGAGTGGGTGGAGGCCAAATGTACCCAGCAAACCGCCGCACAGGCATTTTCTGTCTCTCTGTTGTAGGCCAGCTTGTGTTGGAGCCTGGGGGCAACTTTCATGTAAGGCAGGTGGGAGAGGGGCTGAGGCTGACAGCTGCAATCACACTTCTCAGGTTGCTTGCCACTGCAGAGACCTGCGTTTGACGCGCTAGGTTCCAACTTGGTTCTGCTCTGAACTAGCAGAATTCTGAATCACTGTGCCTTAGTTAGCTCAGCTGTCAACAGGCTAGGAGAATGTGTCACGTGGCTCATATGAGGGTGACTTGCGACAAAGGGAAGGCGCAGCTGTTGCCCTTTGAACAGACACTTCAGTTCTTCCCTCCTCTCCACTACTGACCCCAGCCCCTTAATACTAATTTTAAGGACAGGTGTCAATTTTAAGAAATTCTATTAATATATAATGATACTGTCAGTATGAGCAGTGGGTGGGATGGCGCAAGGAGGGTGGGAAAGGAAGAGGTAGATGGTATCTGTTTGTGTAACCCACTCTATTTCCTCCCATCCCCATGTTTCACATCCACTGGGAAGCTTGGGCCCAGGGCTTATGCCACTTGGTGATGTCACCCCCATCAGTGCCAGGAGACATAAATTTCATTTCCCAGAAGATGCAGCAGACAGTAGCTTCTGGGCAAACAGTGACTCCAGCAATAAATATTGGCAGAGGAGAAAAACCTTTAATGGAAAAGCTCTGTGAACCTAAAACAGCCAGGCTGTAAATCCCAAAACAGGGAGGGGTTTCATACTTTAGACCAGAAGAGAGATTCATCAGCAGCAAAATAAATAATTCCAAAGGCTATTTGAAGGAATTAAAATTTAATTATTAAATAAAAAGCACTTCTAACTATCAAGAACCATGGAAATGAGACAAGCCCCTATCCAGAAGGAAGAAGCCAAGCGACCCCCTGAGATTGGTGTGGGATGGCAGAGGGGTGCGTGGAGCTGAGGAGGACAGCGGGAGCCCACAGGAGACGGTGGACAGGGCCTCGGCCCTCCTGGGCAAGGTGGCAACTTTAGAGCACACTCCAGGGAACTGAACTGAGGGTCACCCAAACCAAAACTCTGAAGGGAGGACAGCAAGGAAAACATAAAAAAAAGGACAGATTGCAAGCTTAAAACTGTCCCCCAAATACCACTTGTCAATAAAATACTTTGGGAACCTGAGCTCCATGACAGTTTAAATGGTCAAATGTGAATTTCATGTTGTGTTCCTCTGCAGAGTGAGTCCACTTTCAACACTGACTGTGGAAGAGAATGCAGGCTCCTGTTCATCTTACAAGATATCAGGGCACTTGCTTTGGGATAGGCTGGTTTTTCTGAGAAGGTAATCCAGCATCCACAGGCAACTCCCTGGTCTACCCAACCTAGAACACTGCAGGCCACTCCGTGACTGCCCAACACCAAAGCACATCTGCCCGGGGAGGGCGGCAGGACTCCGTGGTGTGACGGCACCTGCGCAGGTTCCAGTGCCTGTTCTTTTGGAATAGGGGGTTGGGGGACATGGCTACTGTTGTCTGCCTCAGACGAGGACGTGGAAGTTCAAAGAGGTTAGGTAACGTGCTCACTGTTACATAAGCCCGAGGCTTCTTCCTTGGAATCTCAAGCTTTTCTCACTTTCCTATGCCACCGCACCAAATTCAAACTCAGTGTGAGAAATTTGCAGCAGGAATTCTGCTTCTGGAACAAGAGATTCAGATGTTCAAAAGTGAATCTGGAGACTGCGTGGGGTTCCCTAATAGGCCAAAACTCTAAATCCTATTCTAGAATTGCCCCCCTGCAGGCCAAGACTGTAGGAGCTTGCTCTGGGGTCTGGAGTCAGCCTTTTCCCCAATTGACCCACCAGGTTAGAGCAGGTAGAGGTGAGGAACTGTGCTTGGCCTATGGCCTTCGCCCCATAAGGTGTTTGCCTTAACCAGAGATCCAGATGTCCATCACCCCTGAGCTTGAGAATCTGCATTAAAGAGATCTCTGGAGTGGAACCAACAATAAGACAGGTGTGGGGACCATGGCACTAGATGGTGATATCCAGAGGACGTAACCACGTTTTATGCATATTATTTCATGGTGCATGATATTCGGCACATTTAAAACTTGTTCACTGAATATATGGACAGACACTTTGGATAAAAACACCTGGATCTGAGTCTTGGCTTTGCTACTTAAAGGCCATGCCTTAAGTAAGCAAATCCCTAAATCTCTCTCAACTATAGTTTCCTCAGAAATGAATTATACCTTATAGGATTGTAAAGAATATATGAGCTCAAGTGTATGAAAGAACCTGACAGATTAAAATGCACTAAAAATTATAAAAGTTCAAGAGGGAGCATTGCCAACATTAGAAATCCTTTTCTTGTCACTCATCTCTCCTTGCTACACATCTCTCCGCCAGCTTTACTAGTTTACGGTCTCTCGCGCTTGTCTAATATGTACTGGAGTGATGGCTGGGGAGGAGGTAGAAAGATAAATCGGCCTCAAGTTGCTGACAGTCTACAGTTTCTGCTCTCTTACCTAGAAGCAGCCACATTCCCAATTACCATGGCAACCTGGAGTCTACCCATCTCACACCCTGGTGTCCAGAACAATGGTCTTGTGTTGGATAACTCTGTGTGTGTGTGTGCATGTGTATGTATAAGCACCCCAGGACCACTGCACACCCCAGTGGCTACTACGTGATCAAAAAGTGTCCGCAGAAGACCTATGTTGATCACCCACAGGCAACAGACAGTGCATCTTTTTTTTTTTTTAGACAGAGTCTCACTGTTGTTGGCCCAGGCTGGAGTGCAATGGCACGATTTCAGCTCACTACAGTCTCCACCTCCCAGGTTCCAGCAATTCTCCTGCCTCAGCCTCCTGAGTAGTTGAGATTACAGGAGCTCGCCACCAGGCCTAATTTTTGTGTTTTTTAGTAGAGACGGGGTTTCACCGTGTTGGCCAGGCTCGAACTCCTGATCTCAGGTGATCCACCCACCTCGGCCTCCCAAAGTGCTGGGATTAGAGGCGTGAGCCACGGCGCCCGGCCAAGTGCACCATTTTTGATGCTTTGGACCCAGAGTGAATAAGCTACACCCCACAGGCCAGATCTGCTTGTTTTTGCATAGCTCTCAAGCTGAGAATGGGTTTCACTTTTGTAAATGGCTAAAAAATCAAAAGAAGAATATTTCATGACATGTAAAAATTATTTGAATTTCAAATGTCAACGTCTATTTAAAAAGTTTTATCAGAACATAGCCCCACTCCCTTGTTTACATGTTATCTGCGGCTGCTTTTACAGTTAAAATAGGACTGTGACAGAAGCCATCTGGCCCAGAAAACCTGAAGTATTTACTCTTGTGCCGTTTACAGAAAACGTCTGTCCACTCCTGGTCTAGGTCTTCAATTTAACAAACTTTTACTCAAAATAGGCTCGTGCCAGGCTCTGGGTCACCCCTGGCGAATATACTGATGAAAAAAGCATGGCCTTTGTCCTTATGAGGCTCAGAGCCTAGTAGAGGATCACAGAGGATGGTAATCTCAGCACTTTGGGAGGCCAAGGCAGGAGGATCGTTGAGTCCAGGAATTCAAGAGTGCAGTTGGCTATGACTGCACCACTGCACTCCAACCTGAGCAACAGAGTGAGACCTTGACAAAAAAAAAAAAAAAAAAAAAAAAAAGAGCACAGAGTCCAAACACCCAATCCAGGGTATTCCTAGAGATGCCAGGCCCGCTCTTGGATACTCTTCACCAAGTTTGTCTAGAGATCCCACTTTAAGGTAACCTGCAAGGGGTCCTAGCCAATCATGACTCCACTGAGGGCATGATTCAATTCTGTAAAAGAGCAAGCTGGTCCCTTGGAGCACAGCCAATGGTCCCTGCAGGTGCCCAGAATATGGGCTGGCTCTCATATCCAGGTGACATCCTGTGCCAACCTGTTCTGACCGGTGCTTTGCAAACAGGTGTGGGGAGACACACTGATGGTAGGCTGAAGTCCCTCAGGCAGATCTCCAACAGTCTGTGAGTCACCTGCCTTCTGTGTATGGCCATGTGCCCTGTTCCCTTGGAGGATTGCTTTATTGTTTCACTGTAACCTTTTTATTGCCTGTACAGCATGCAATCTGGTCTCTCCTCGCCTCACATGGATTTGTAATGTCTCCTGCCCTGGGTAGGCTCACCAAGTCTTCTGATGCCACCTTTGGAGAGACTTCTCACAGGAGTTAAGGCAGCACCACGCATGAAGCATTGTCCGTAAAGCAGTGAAATGACAAACCAGCACTTGACATGCCAACACCTAAGTGTGGACCTGTTCGGTGCAGACCTGAAGGATCCTTCTGCCAAGGGGACCTGACCAGGCTAAACTCGAAGGCTGTACAGATCAAAGGACACTGCTTTCCTCAAAGCCCAGTGCATACACGATGCTTCCATAATGGAATCTATGAGCTGAGTTCAAAGATAATGGATGGGGCTAACTGGGGTGTTGAGTGGGAGCCTTAACTGTAACTAAGGGAATAAGATGAACTCCTCTTGCTGCTGAATGGGCAGGGACATGAGACGGTCCAGGCAAAGTCCCCACAGGCACTAATTGGCAAGGAGAGAGGTAGGTCACATGGAGGGACCTGCTGGGGAAACGAACTCTGGTAGGGCATCTGGGGACTCAATATGGAGAATGAGGGGTGCACCCATGCCTCGCCAAGAAAGGAAGATTGCTGCAGCAAAGGTAGCATTGCCTGCTACGGAAGGGGCATGTGGGCAGAATGAACTTCGTGATCTTAGGGAGAGAGATGAAAGGGACTGTGAAACTTAGAAAGAAGTAAAAGATGTTGACGCACCGAGGGGCAGCAGTGCCATACGTTGTGTAATTTACTCTTTCCACCTGCTTTCAGGATCTGTTTTGCCCAGCTGGGCTGCAGACAGCCCCTGGCATGCTGAACCAGTGAGTGAGACTTGTCTGTGTTTCCTACAGCAGAGCCTTGGTCTGCGCAGTCCCAGGCTGGGCTGGTGGCCTGCTGGATTAACACAGGACAGGCCACATGGTCCTAGAGTACCTTAAGCCCTAAGGAAGCTTCACATGCATTGTCACCTCCACCACGACGAGACCTCACTTTCTGGAATGTTGTATAGAAACAAAATGTGTATACTTTGAATGAGAATACCAATGCCCTATTGAAAATTACATTTGCAATTTACATTTGTACCATGCTTCACAACATTATAAGCTATTTTCAAAGACATGATTTCCCCCTAGTCTTTCACCACCTCTGGGAGGTGGCTATCATCACCAGCATTTTATAGTTAAGGATGGTGAGACTGAGTGTGAACACGCTACTTCACATAAGTTCCAGAAGCTGGGAAGCTCTGAGTTAGTAAGTCCAGTGGCTCCACAGTGTCCCCAGAGATCACCGTTCTTTCCATCTTCCCACCCTGCCCTCGTCGCTCCTCAGTTCTGTCCTCAGGCTTACTTCCTCAGCAGCCACAGTTCCAGGTACCATGTCCTCATACTGCAAAACTCAGCAGCAAAAGGGGACTGTGTCTTCTTTGGGTTCATTTTTGAGATGAAAGAAATCCTCCCTGGAAGCCTTTCCCTGCAGACCTTTTCTCCTGCCATGTTAGCTAGAATAGGGTTATATGTCCATTCTTAATCTAATTGCTGGAAGCAGGCATGAATGATCAGCGTTGGCTTGGATGAAGTACACAAGTTCTACCATAAATTCGTGATCACCAACCTCAAGAACTCTCTTAACGCTGCCTTGAAATCATAGCATATTTTCCGAGACTAGTGATTCTCAAACTTAAGTGTGCATCAGAGTCACCTGGAGAACTTGTAGAAGCCCAGCCTGCTGGGCTTGGGCACAGACCTGATTCGGTAGGTCTAGAGTGGGGTCTGAGAATTTGCATTTCTGACAAGTTCTCAAGTGATGCTGATGCTGTGGGTCCTGGGATCACACTTTGGGAGCCACTGCTCTAGATCATTGGCTCTCCCTACCATCCGAGACAACAGGTATTTGCACAATCTTTTTCCTTACACTTCTGACACCTCCCTTCACACATTTCTCAATCTCAACTGATAATTGTGTTGCTGATTTTATTGGGAAAGAAAAATGATTAGAAGAAAACATGCTCCCACTGTCACATCTGCCAAGCACTTGTACAGACTTCCTTTCTGCTACTTTTTTTTTTTTTTGAGACAGTCTCACCCTGTCTCCCAGGCTGCAGTCCAGTAGCACGGTCACAGCTCACTGTAGTCTCGACCTCCCAGGCTCAAGCCCTTCTCCCACCTCTACCTCTTGAGTAGCTGAGACTACAGGCTCACCACCATGCCTGGATAACTTTTTTGTATATGTAGAGACGAGGTTTAGCCATGTTGCCCAGGCTGGTCTTGAGCTCCTGAGCTGAAGTTATCTGCCTGCCTAGGTCTCCCAAAGAACTGGGATTACAGGTGTGAGCCACCACACTGTCCTTCTTTCTGCTACTATAAATGAACTGCCATGCTCCTACTCAAGGCCAATTCTTCCATCTGTCTTTGGACCTTATCTCCTCTCATCTGTCCAAGGACATGACTCCAAAAAATGTCCGCTCCACAGGTCATTTCCATCAGCAAACATGCTCTGATATTTTCCATCCTAAAACAAAACAAATGCAAACCCAAAACCTCTCTTGACCCCAAAACCTGGTTGACCCTTACCTCCATTCTCTGTTTTAGAGCAAAACACTTGAGATCTGTATGTACTCACTCTCTTCATCTCCTGTCCTTCCCTCCTCTCTTGAGCCCAGTCCAGTCACACTTTGATTCCCATTTCTTTCGTGCTAACTTCCTGGTTTCCAAATCTTGTAGTTCAGTCTTGGTTGTCATGTTACTCTACCACCAGCAGCATCCAACCCAGCTTGTCACTTCTCTGTCGACCTCTAGGTTCTCATTCCTCCAGGACTGCTCCATCTCAATCTTCTTCAATGAGTTTTCCTCATGTCACTGACACCTGTTTAAATATTCTCTCTTGAGGTAGTTTCATCCAGTGTTCAGACTTTAAATGCCACCTACATGCTGTGACTCCAAAATGTATGTCTCCAGCCTAGACCTCTCTACTGAATTTCAGACACATGTATCCTGCAGCACTAACTGCCATCTTCACGTATAGAATCGGCAGGCCAGTCTTAAACTCTTGGAAACTGATCACTTGATTCTTTCCTAGCCACACAGCACACAGAAGTCTGCCCAGTTCCTCCTCCTATTCTCAGCAAGTAGAGACTCCATCATAGTTCCTCAGGCCAAAAAACTTGGTTTTGGTGAGGTATGTGAGAAACAAGAGTTCAGTCAAGGATGACTCCATCAGCAAAATCTGGGTCGACTTTCAAAATGTATCCAGAATCTGACCCCTTCTCAACAGCTTCTTCCACCACTGTCTCTGGTCCAAACCGTCTTCATTTCCTGCCTCCATTATCATAAAAGCATCTTACCTGGTCTCCCTGTTTCTTCCCTTGACCCCATTATCTAGTTTCAACACAGCCACCCAGAGGGAGTCCATTAAAATGTAGATCAGGTTATGTCACTCATTCAGCTCAAAATCTCACTCAGAGCAAAACCCTTACAAAGGCCTGCAAGGGATTTGCAGGGCTACCACTCGACTTTATCCCCTGTGCTTCTCTCTCACTTCTCTGTAGGCACGCTGACCTCCTTGCATTTCCCTGAACACATCAAGCACATCCTTGCCTCTCCACTTGCTGGGACTCTGCTGGGAGTACCCCTCCTGCACATACCTTTGCATCTAGCTCCTTCAGGTTTCTGCTCAGATGTCTCCTTATCAGAAAGACCTTAGCTGACATTCCTAGATGAAATAGGAGCAACCCCCTCCCCTCACTTCCACCTCAACCCTTTCTCTTCCCCCTTCACCTACCTGAATTTTCTGGCAGCCCATGTTATTTCTGATATATCATATACTTATTTGCTGATCATCTCTTTTCCCCCACTAGAACGTACATAGTGTATAGGCAGGGAACTTGAGCCCATAGTAGGCATTTAATAAAATTTGTTGGATAATTAATGGACAGGGGAGTTTCCATAGTAAACCAACAAATTGGCAACTGGTTATTATACTTTGGGCTCTTACAAGTTAGATTAGTGATGGTCAGTCCCACAGAGCCCCATCAATTCTGTATTCAAGACTGAGCTTCTGGATCTACAAAGCCAAGAAACAGACTCTGGACTATGTTATCGCCCTATAGATACTGTCTTTCTGTAGATGCTTCCCTCAGAGCATCTCTGTCTCCTCTTAGATTCTCCACGTCCTGGGTCTTCGGTATTTAAAGAAAACTATGACAAATTCTTTTTGAAATGCATACAGTCCCTCCCTGATTAAGTTAACAACTATTAATTTTTGAACATTGTTTTTCTCAAAGCTGGTCAGACATGTATTCACCCACCCCACCTGCCCCCCCGCCCACACACACACACACACACACACACACTAACCCTACCTGGCATACATCACTCTTTGCTTCCTGCCACAAGATAGCACACTCAAGTAAAACAACCTGGTCAGCCAGAGTAGGATCATTTCTGATGGTTGTTTCTAGTCAAGTGTAACCACCTGCACCTTGACAAGAAAATTGATTATTCTATCAGGAGATTACACTCTTACTGGCATTGATGCAAACTTTCTTCTTTTATGTAAGTCAAAACCTTGTGTCATCCTCAGACAATGGTGTTCTTTTGTTAAAAGTAGAAACATACAGCATCCTGTGAAAATGGCAAGACTTTCCATGAGGAACTGTCTTGCTTGGAACTTGCCCACATGGCAGCTAATACACGCCTGCACTGCTAAGAGACCTGAAGTGACCTCTTCAGGTGATCTGTTTCTCTTCTGTGAAAGATTACAAGTCAGACTTTGGAACAATTCAACAGATTATGAGATTGGCAAAAGGAGACAGGGAAAGTCAACTGGAAATAAGATAGTAGCATAAGCGTGACCTCTGTGGCACCCCGTCCACCAAAGGGATTAAACTGAACCAATTGGCGAAGGAGCTAAGGCAAGGGTTTTGCCCACTGGAAAAGGTTAGGAAGACTTTCATGATATTATTGTGGTGAACCATCAATAACTTAACTGATGCAAGGTATAGCTGGCTTGAAGTAAGCCACAGGAAAAGCAGGCAAATTCCAAGTCTGGTAGACAAAGCTTAACTGAGTGAGTCATTAACTCTCCCTATTGAAAAGAGGAGGAAAAGTCCCCTTAGTCAAGACACTGAGAACCAATTGGGGGCATTTAGTTTTGAACAGAGCAGTGTGAAGGAGTGTATGTGTTACAGACCTCTCAGCAAGTGCCCTGTCTCAGCTAAATCATTAGAGCTGCTGCTGTGCCTGGAGATCTCTGCTCATCTGGGGAATGTGGCGGTACTATCAAGACTCAGGATGTGCCCAGAGAGAACTAAACACAATCAAGAGCAGTGCTTCTCAAACTGAACTGTGCCTCAAATTGCCTAGGCAAACTTTTTAAAAAGCAGATGCTCATGAGGTAGGTCTAAGGGGCAGCCTGGGATTCTGTGTGTCTAACGAGCTCCCAGTTGATGCCCACGACGCTGGTCCAGGGACCTCACTTCGAGTAGCAGGGCTTAGTACTATACAGAACAGACTGCAACCTCATTTCTTTTGGCAGTGATGGAATTGCCAAAGAGGTAGATTTAGATACATAACTGATTGGGTCAGTTAGTCTGAGCCTTGGTTCTCAAAGTGTGGTCCAAGGACTAGCAGCACAGGCATCACCAGAGAACTTGTTAGAAATGTGAATTCTTGAGACCTACCATAGACTTTCTAAACCAGAAACTGTGGGAGTGGGACCAAGCAATCTGTATTTCAATAAGCCCTCTGGATGATTCGATACACACTAGGGTTTTGAGACCAGCTGTTCCACCACATTACACTCACCTGGAAGTTAGAAATAAAAACAGGACGTGGGTCCCACCTCAGAGAATCTAAAGGCATCCATGGAGATTATCACATGCAGTCAGCTTTGAGAAGAGCTGGGCTAGAGCAGAAAGCCAATCCTGCTCATGAAGTTGATTTAACTATAGAGCATCTCAGTAAATCAGGGCAGGCTGGTTGTAGAATCTGGACAGGTATCTGAACAATGTGCACCCCGGGGCTCTGGGGCGGTGAGTCTGAGAGGACCAATAATACAGAACAAAGGCCTGGCTCCTCACCCTGACACTGGGGCCCAGGTTTCTTGCTCTCTGCCACCCTGCACACATCCCAGGTTGCCACCACACATTTCCCTGGCTATCCTGTCACTCTCCCTATCCTCACGATGTGTTGTGGCTGAAATGTCTCCCTGCTGTGGTGTCATCAGTCAAAAGTTTCACCCGTCCTTACAGGTCAATATCAAACTCTGGTCTTCCAGAAATCCCTTGCAAAACTCCCTAGCCATTAAACTTATCTGTCCTCAGAATCTCATGGCATGTTACACGCAATTCATTAAGGTTACTTCTTAACTCTTTCCCTCTACTTGGTCGTAAACTCTTGGACACCAAGAACCACCTAATACCCAACTTTGCATTTCTTATTTTGGCATAAGTGCTTTGAACCTAGCAGGCATTTAGCAAGTAAATATTTATTGACTCTGGGGTCAGAACACATGAGTTTCAGATCTGCCTTTGCAACTGGTGGCTTTGGGACCCAGATTATTAGATCTCTCTAAGCCTCCAATCACCTTCTCTGTAATATTAGAATGTGAACTGGATGATCTTCAAGGCCTCTTCCAAATCTCATATTCTTCTCTTCTATCCAGCCTGTTCACATCCATAGAAAAATAAGTCTAAACATGAATTCTGTTGATACTGGGTGTAGTGGATTAGAGATGGTCACAAATTATTTGATCATTGTTCCCTAGAGATGTGGGGTTTATTTCCCCTCCCCATGATTCTGGGCTACACTGGGACTTGCTTTGAGTAATAATAACTGCAGAAGAAGTGACAATGTGCCAGCTGTGGGCGCAGTAAATTGGTGTGTGAGAGGCTCTGTGGAGAGGCCTTGAGTCTCCATGGAGAGAGGGAACCATGGACTCCAGCCTTACGGCCATCCCTGCCAATGTGTCAGGTGTGCGAGTCAAGTAGTTTTGGGCCCTCCAGACCCGCCTCATCACTAGTTGAATACCACCAAGTGACCTCAACATGCATCACTCTGGGGCAGGAGAATCACCCAACCCAGCCCTGCCCTAATTCCGGATCTACAAAATCATGATACATAATAAAATAGTTGCTATTTGGCTGGGTGCAGTGGCTCATGCCTGTAATCCCAGCACTTTGGGAGGCCAAGGTAGGTGGATCATGAGGTCAAAAGATTGAGACCATCCTGGCCAACATGGTGAAACCTCGTCTCTACTAAAAATACAAAAATTAGCTGGGCATGGTGGTGTGTGCCTGTAATCCCAGCTAATCCCTCCTGCCTCAGGAGGCTGAGGCAGGAGAATTGCTTGAACTCGGGAGGCAGAGGTTGCAGTGAGCCGAGATTGTGTCACTGTACTCCAGCCTGGCAACAGAGCGATACTCCGTCACACACACGCACACACACACACACACACACACACACACACACACACACAGAGAGAGAGAGAGACAAAATGTTTCCGTTTAAGCCACTAAGTTTGAGGTAGTTTGCTATGTAGCAATAGATAACCAGCACATTATGTTAATGGCATTATGCTTGTCTGTGAAATGCTATGCAGTTTAGCATGCAAATATTGACAGATGTTGGAGAAATATATGCAAATACACATATACATAATATGGGCTTGTGGAGGTGCATGCCATTCTGTGCTATTCCCACTAACTTTGATTTCTCAAGTCAACTAAATGGCCTGTGGATACATTTCCACAGTAAAATGTACCACAGCTTAAAACAAGAACCTCCTTGTGAATTGTACTGAGGTCTGTGATGTGGCACCAAGTTCTGTGTTGGAACTTGTGGGGCAGATGGAGGCAAAGCCGGTGAATTGTGCTGAAGGCTTGAGAAGGTGGCGTCCTTAAACAATGAGGGCTTTGTCTGCTCAGGAACACAGTGTGGCCATTTTCTAAGGTAGAATTTTTAGTTTGGAAGAGATCTGCATTTTGAAAAAGAGGGATTTTATTTCCTTCTCTCTCCAACTAATTTAAACCTCCCTCATCCCCAGGGAGATTTTTAGTGCAGTATAATAAGGACACGTTCAGAATCACAGCCTCTTTTTCTGAATGTGTTTCTTATGTAAATGCTGCATCAGAGAAATTTCCTTCAGCTTTACACTTTAATTCTGCTTTTAAAACCTGCAAAATAGAAACACAGAGAAAAAGACACCTTGAAAATACTTTGAGTTTCATCTATTTTCCATTTTTACCGCAGGCTCCCACATTTTCTTTTTCATCCTTATTCTTCAAGTCAAGTATATTTTAAAATCATCCTCTGCTGAACTGGAAAGGCAAAGAAACATTATGGTTCCTATACATTAAGCTGCCCACATATGCCAAGAAATCCAAGCACTTTATAATGATCTAATAATCTCAAGATGCTGCAGTGAAGTCAGATGACCCGCAGGAGGGGAGTCAAGGGACTTTTTAAGAGATCCCATCTGAAGCCACTGTGTCCCCTCCCCCACGCCGCAGTTCTTCTACAGGGGATGGGAGAGACCTAGTTCCATAGTTCTCTTACTTCCTGCCCTTAGGAAGAACTGGCTATGTATTTAGTGTCTACGGCCCACCCATAGTACCCCAAACAGCTTCTAGCCCACAACACCTCACTACAGTGATTTGTTGACATGTCCATTTGGCCCCTTGGGAACATAAGCGATGCAGGGGAGAAGAATTATATCTCATCTCCGCGACTGCAGATAGCCAAATAGCACTTAAAGATTGAAAAATATGCTTGCTCAGACATGGTAGCTCTCACCTGTAATCCCAGCAATTTGGGAGGCTGAGGTTGGAGGAGTGCTTGAGACTGGGAGTTCCAGACCAGCCTGAGCAGTATAGAGAGAACCCATTTCTAAAAAAAAAAAAAAAAAAAAAAAAAAAGTGAGGTGGGTCTGGTGGCATATGCCTGTAGTCCCTGCTAAACAGGAAGTGGAGGCAGGAGAATTGTTTGAGCCCAGGAAGTCAAAACTACAGTTGAACTATCATTGTGCCATTGCATTCCAGCCTGGGGAGCAGAGCAAAACGCCATCTCTAAAACAAATTTTGAGAAGAAAAAAGATTTTTAAATATGCTTACTGAGTAACTGATTGAAAGAATGGGTTTGAATATCAATCTAGGCACTTAGTAGCAGTGTTTCCTTGGGCAAGTTATTGAATCTTTAAGCAGGCACTGGTTTCCCCCTCTGTGAGATAGGGGCAAGTTGCACCTGTCCAGCTTGTGGACAGTTCCAAGGAATAAAAGGGATACCATATGTGAAGCGTCTGGGAGTACGCAGCAGGTACACAGTAGGTTCTCAACTAAGGGCCCATCACACCTCCACCCCAGACTCATCTGCTAAAGCTCACAGAAGGAGTGGGCCTTGCTTATGGGGTTGGGGAGCACCTGTAGGGTTTACGGCACCCACAATGCTGCTCCCCTCTCCTGGCCCTTGCTTGACTGAATGTCCGTAAGAACTTCTTCTAACTGGAGGCTTAAAGGCAACTCTTTGGCGGGTAGGAGGTCCTTTAAGCTGCTGTCAGTCACTGAATCCTCGATGTGAACTAGTTCCAGATCCTCTTCTTAGAACATTTTACAACGCAGAAATGGAGCTAGAGAGAGCAAATAGGTGCCTGAGGCTGGGCTAGGGATGAAGTAGGGGCGAGAGGGTGAAGGGAAAGCTGGGAATGCTGGGCCTCCAAGGGAAAGAATCAAGAGGGGCACTGTGTAAGGATGGGCTCCCTGGAAAGCAGGAAAACACTGCAAAGTCAGATCCAGGTTCAAATGTGAGCCCTTCTTATTGCTGGCAGTGTAACTGTGAGCTAGTGACGTAGCGGGCGACTGGGGATTCAGTGAGGCAACACAAAGCGTTGGGTAGAGGGTCGGACGAATAGTGGAGGGGGCGGTCCAGTACCCAGCGGGCTCCTCTTCTCAGCATTAGGTCAAGCAAGGTTTCATTTGTGGCACATCTAGGCTGTGTTTATTACTTCCTTTCCCTCACCTCAATATCTCAGTCTGTGCTCTCTGCCTCGGGCCAGCTGTGGCCGCAGTGACAGCCACCTACATTAATTAAGAGGGAATGCATCTTTTGTATCTTCAAATCCCAAACCAGAGACAGAAGCCAGAGTACAACAATAATATTTCATTCTAGCTGGGACGGTCGGCCTCAACCACAGCTCCAGGAAGGAAATAGTGAAACCAATTCCACCATCGTGGAAGGCAGTTCAGCGGAGGGGGTTGGTAGGGACCCTCGGGCCTGCGCGGCGGGGACGCGGATTGGCGCGGCCGAGGACCCTCCGGCACTCCGGGCGGCCGGCAGGAGGCGCTGCGGAGCCATCTCCGCACGCTCTTGGGGCGCAAGTGGGAGCCCTTCCTCCACCCTGGGTGTTGTTAAAATGCAGAGGGGCGCGGCGGCCGCTCTCCCTCGCTCCTTCCCGGTCCCCTGGCGAGGTGCTCCTTCCCCTTCGTTCTCCCCTGTGCCCTCCTTCCTTCTCTTGCCACCCCATCTCCGCAGGCGGCTCTGCCCGCTGCTCCTGCGCACCCTCTGCAGGTGCCCCGACCCGCCGCAGAACGGAGGGTGACCCGTGGCGCGGCCTTTGCCGCCCTCTCCCCCTCATCTTGCCCCCTTTCCGCCCACCTACTCTTCCTTATTCTCTCCCCGCCCACGACAACCTGTCTCTTTCTGATCCCAGCACCCCTCTGGCCTTTTGCTTCTCGGGAAGAAGGGGCAGGAAAGGCAGTCAGCGCGTGCCCTGGCTGGCCTGGTGCGTCCTGGCGGGGAGACCCCGAGCCCGCGCCCTGGGGGCATTCCACAGCCCGAGCACCGCCCTGCGCCATGCCGGGCTCCCCAGGCTGGACCCCACCCACAGATAGACTCGGCGGTCCGCAGACACCACCTCTGAGAGCAGCACGCTGGGGCAAACCCAGATGTGACAAAGCAGATGCTTTTCCCTCTGCTGCTCGGCTCTAGTGCGGACACGCTGCCTCAGGGCTCGGGCGTTCATCTGCCGCAGGGCTCGGGCGTTCATCCGGCCCAGGGGGCTGCGGGGGTGGGGTGGACAGGAGCGCCGGGGCAGCCTGGAGTGAGACCCGGGCTCGGACCCGAAGGCTGCAAGACCGGCCAGACGCAGAGCGAGTCTTATCTGAGTTCACCTAGCACTCTGCAAGCCTTTGACATTTTCAACTCTGCGGGAATGGGCTTCGCAATAGGTCACATTGCTCTAGGAGAGGAAAGGAATCGTGATCTGAATTGTTGTAGAGAAAGTGTTTACTTAGAATCTTATTAAGGTTTATTTTTAGAGCCTAGGTCTGCTGGTTTTATCACAAGAGACCAATTCCAGAGGGGTCTCTTGGCTCTGCTGACCTTTAAGAAAAGAATTCAGAGGTGTTAGAGCAGGAAGAGGCAGGATGTCCTGGAAGGCTGGGTTTCTGTGGTAGCTGCAGTCCTCACCTGCCTTGACAGGAAGGCCCTCAGGGCTGGGTCCGCCAGGCAGCCTGCATGTACTCCGCAGTGCCAGGTCACCGGGAATCCTTTCCTGGGATGGAAAGGCATTGCCCCTCCCTTCTTCCCCAATCCAGCAGACCCAGGGAAAAGGGCAGCTTGACCAGCGAGATCGTCTCATCATAGCAAACAATTTTTGAGTGCTTACAAGCCAAATACCGTTAAGTGCTTTACACAGAGGAACTCGCTTTTCACCATAACCCTGTGACATACATACGGTTACTATTCCTATTTTGCAATTTGAAAAACCGAGGCACAGAGAACTTAAGCAATTTGTCCAGGGTCATAGAACTTTCTGGTTGTTTTCCTCATCAGAAGAAAGTCCCCACCTGGAGGCACCCTGCCTCAACCCTTCTGGCCAAAGAGCAGGATTGAGGGCCAGTCACACACTGAGGAGACCTGAGCAGGGGCAGGGGTTGCTGAGGCCGGGGAGCCTGTGGCCTTAGGAGGAGGGCTGCTGCAGAGGGAGTGGCACTGCATCAGGCCTCTTAGAGCTGGTGCCAAGAGCTGCTTCTCCCTGCCAGGCTGCAGAAAACATCTCCCAGATCTGCCTCTTTGAATGTGCCATTTCTCTCCTAAGAACCCACCAGCAGCTTAGAATCTTTTCCTTTAAAACCTGAACATTCACAAGTTTTAATGGCCCCTGTAGTCCCCAGGTCTCCCAGCTTTTCAGGGCAATGTGGAAGCTATGAGTGAAATCCCCAGAAACCTAGAGGAAAGGCTCTCAGCATGCCAGAGAGTGATGCTGCTTTCCACTGGGAACCGGTCTAAGGCAGAACGACTAGACGGGGAGGGCCCTCAATCGTGAGCTGTGCCCGCCTAGAGAGGAGGCAGAAGGAGATGGTGGTGTGGGTTACAGAAATTCATGGATACAGACCTGCCATGGCTCCAGGGATTTCTGGGCACTGCATTTTCATTGGTTCAAAAACTGCCTCCAAATGGAATAGTTGCCAGCTCCCTCCCAGTGTGGCCAGGGAGAAGTCAGCAAGGCTTGGGGTGGTGCAAGAGAGGTGAACAGAAACCAATGGGAGACAAGGGAAAGCAGACAGGAGCCGCAAAGCCCCGCAGGAACAAAGGCAGGCTGGCAGAGCACCAAACTGCCAGGCTCCACAAGGCAGGGCCCATGTTACACTGGAACATGCCAGGGATCCTAGGGCAGCCGAAGGGGAAAATGCCAAGGCAGCTGTAAGCCATAACTGGGTGGAGAACCATTAGGAGGCTATATCCACGTGCACACACATGGCTATGCAGCTGCCTACCCCTTTCACATGAGCTCTGAACATGTCGTATGCTCATATGCGTATACACCCATATCTAGACGTGAGTCCCCGTCCACGCACACACGCTAGTGGACAAAAGCAAAGACACAGCATGACAACACAGTGAGGTTCGCTGTGGGGGATGCACGTTTGTCCATTTACACCCACACACAGCCCCATACCCAGAGATGTGCAGTGACAGAGTCCAGCCCGTGTGGACTGTGTGTTCCCGGGGAGGTCCCCATGGCCCGCTGCTGGCCATGTCCAGAGAGCTGGCCCGGAGTCAGGTGTTTTGCAGTGGGTCGCCCATAGCTTGGCTGCTCAAATCAAAGCTGGTTCTGGGAATCCCAGGAAGTGCTTTGGAAGTGCTGGGTTTCCCATAGGGATTTTAGACACTCACGTCGTGAGAGGGATTTGTCCAAGAAGTGGCTGTGTGGCTGGGCAGATCCACAGTGCTCCCTGTCTCCAGTGTCTCCACCTCTGGGTGCCAAGTATCATGGTGCCCACATAGAGAAAGCACCAAAGCTGAAGGCTGAATAGCCAGGATTAGAAGCCCAAGTTATGGAGCCAGACTGCCTATTTAACTCTGTACCCTGCCACTTACTAGCTGTGTGACCCTGGGCAAATTACTTAACTAGGCCTCAGGTTCCTCAGCTGTAAAATGAAAACAGTAATACACCTAACTCCTAGGACTAAGTAAGAATTAAATGAGGAAATTGCCCTCGGAGGAAATGAGTGGACAGTGAGGGGCCTGAGGCCCAGGGCTGAAGCCAGAGAAAGTGATGATGGCGGGGAGGGGAAGTGGGGGACAGGAAAATGATCTGGAGATGACTGCAGGCCTGTGTCTCTGCTGTCAACTTGATATTCTGGAGGGACGACAAATAAGAGCATAATTCCTGTAACCATATTTCCTCACAGAGCACAGTGTACTCGGCCAGAAAGCCACAGCAGGCAGGAACATTTTCTCATTATTATATAATAATATCAAAGATAATGTCCTCCTCCTCAAAGAAGCCCAGAGCACTTAGAGATTGCATATTCAGTGCCCAACTCACAGGGGCCGCAGGCTGGGTGGCCGAGGCTGCCAGCTGTCTGTGCCAGGCTGCTTTGCGGTGGAGAAGGCAGAACCTGAGCCAAGGGTGTGACTGATGGGAGCTGCCACACTCAGTGAAGTGCTGCATCCTCGGTCCACACAGAGAGGTCGCCCACCTGGGGGGCACCAACTCAGAAGCCTTGGAGGGGCTTCACAGAAGGAGGGAAGTTGTTTCTGCTCACTGCACTGCGACAGGAGAAATTGGTGGGGAGTTTCACAGACTCATCTGTTCCAAAGTGCTGCTTACTCTCCTGCCTCTTTTGTAGGCTCGGTGTGGGAGGCAGTGCCCAGAACTGGGGCAGAGCAAGCAGAGGGAGAACCCACAGGAAAGAGTAGGAAGTAATTCCTCTTCTGTCCTGCACAAGCCCTCACTGAATTATGGACTCCATTTCCAGGGTGACTTCTGCTCTGGGATTGGACTTCATGTTCAGGGAGAGAGATTTTTTTTCCTTCATGTGAAGAAGGAGAGACCCACTTAAGGACTGCATGGGCCCTGAGACATATCAGAGAGTTGATGACTTGTTGGGGCCATTGAGGCAAAAAAAAAAAAAAAAAAAAAATGTTGCCCAGGATGTAGTATGAGTCTAGTGCAAAGATGACATGAAACTTTTCTCCACTGTTAAGCCATGTTTGATATTTTCCTTGTAGGAGAAAGAAAGAAGCATGTGGCTCCCGACTGAAGGAGTTCAAGCCCCGGTTCTGCAGCGCCTGCTTCCTGGGCTTTCAGAGACAAATGTCTGCTCTAAGGCTGACTCCTAAGCAGGACCGCCTCCTGAACACGGTGGGAGCTGGCACCAGGGAACTCCATAGTCAGAACACTTTTTGCCTCTATTCTTGCAAGGTCTAGGTCTGACACAGATGTCATTAGTCAAGTAAGATCACTGTATTCCTAGTGCCAGCGGAGAGACAGGCACATAGTAGGTGCTCACAGCTTTTTAATGCCTTCCTGTTTTTATAGCGTAGTAAGAGCATGGACAGCAATAGTCATGAGCATTTGCTGAGGCCAGTTACGGGCTGGCACAGTTCTGTATGCATTGTACGTCTTATTCATCTAATGTCCTCGGCGTCTCTGTGAGACGAACCCTAACCACATGTGACAGATAAGGAAATCAAGGTGCAGAAAGGTTAAATACTTTGCTTAAGGCCACACAGCTACTAAGTGGTGGGGTCAGCATTTGAACCTGGGTAAAGTCCAAGCATCTGCTTGTGAGGCACAAAGTCTTTTCCCAGCAGCCTCTGCTTCCTCCCCAGTCTCCGTTCTTGACACGCCCTATCGTGTGGTCCACTAACAGCTTTGCAGCTCTCTCCATCACCCTCCACTGTCTTTTCCACCTCACCACCCTCCCTCAGCTTCACTTCATCCTTCTCCTGCCCAATACCTACTTCTCTTCCCAGATTCATTTGACCTGTCACCTCCTCTTGGAAGGCTCCCCTGATCTGCATGCTCTAAGTCCCCAAGGCTGAGTTAGGTGCCCCTCTTTTATGCTTCTGTGGCAACATATGTATAACCCAATCACTGCATACATTGCACGTGCTATTATAGAGCATTTATTTTCTCCCACACGTGACTATGGTTTCCCAAGGACCACAATGATGTCTTATCAATCACACCATCACCGGCATGTGGTAGGTAGGCACTTGGTCATGTTTGTTGAATTGTAAAGTTTTTCTGTAAGGAACCGGAGAATATTTTAGACTTTGCAGACCTCATGCAAACTTTTCTTCTCCTTCTCCTCCTCCTACGTTTCCCAATCCTTTAAAAATGAGCAACAACACAAACAGTCTTAGCTTGAGAGTCATAAAAAAACTAGCTCTGTACCAAATTCTGCTTGCAGTTTGTAGTTTGCTGTCATTGGGTAAAATGTTTCTAAACAAAAAAACTCCTAGTCTCACTAATTCAGTGATTGTCAAAATGAGGGGTATGCAGATGCATGTATGTTTTTGGCCGTCACAATGGCTGTGGTGGAGAATAGCAATACTTAGTGACCAGGAACCAGGGATGTTGTGCCCCAAGGGAGCACAGGTAGCAGGGTGCCGTGCGGTCCCCCAAAACTGCCACAGGAACTCACGGAGCAGCATGGGCTGGCTGTTTGCTGCTTTTTCTTTTGCTACTTTCTGGTAGCAATGAAACTGCTTTGGGAATTCACTGAAAGAAAAGACATTAGAGAACCAATTTCTTCATAGATCCAATTGTTTAGGCAGCAAGGATAAAAAGAAATGAGGATGCATCCCTGGACTTTCAAGGTAAGGACGCCCTTAAGTTCTTGCCTGAGTCCCTGGCACGGTGCCCAACACACAGAGGCCTCCATGTTCCTGGATCTGCCCACCAGTGCTGCTGAGGACTGGCAGAAAAGTACAGTGCCCCACGACCTGCGGTAGTTGATTGTGTCTTCCGAGTTCTCAGTAGGGTTGCCAGAGTGGGAGGAACTGGAAGATCACCTGAGGGCTTGAAACTCAAGCTACCACTGTTTTTTGTTGTTGCTTTAAAAAAAAGTTTCTTTTAAGGGTTGGGAAGAGTGGGAGGAGGAGAAGGAAAAGAGTTTGCATGAGGTCTGCAAAGTCTAAAATATTCTCTGGTCCTTACAGAAAAAGTTCACAACTCAACAATTTTGATCCCTTAAAATGGATCAAAATCATTCGTGGGTAGGCCAGAGCCCTCTGAAAGTCCTGTCCCGTGCTGAATGTTGAAAGGCACAAAGCTGCATGTCGGCAGGCTTCACTGAAAATGCATGACCAGATGGTTCCATCACGGCGTCAATGCAGAAACGACTACAGAAAGAACTGTTGGCTTTGCAAAATGACCCACCACCTGGGATGACTTTAAATGAAAAGAGTGTTCAGAGTTCAATTACGCAGTGGATTGTAGACATGGAAGGTGCACCAGGTACCTTATGTGAAGGGGAAAGTTTCAACTTCTGTTTAAATTTAGTAGTTGATATCCTTTTGACTCTCCTCAGGTCATGTTTACGGGTGAAAATATTCCCGTTCATCCTCATGTTTATAGCAATGGTCATATCTGTTTATCCATTCTAACAGAAGACTGGTCCCCAGCGCTCTCAGTCCAATCAGTTTGTCTTAGCATTATTAGCATGCTTTCCAGCTGCAAAGAAAAGAGACAACCACCAGATAATTCTTTTTATGTGCGAACATGTAAGAAGAATCCAAAGAAAACAAAATGGTGGTATCATGATGATACTTGTTGATGCCGCTGTTGTCATCCTCCTAGCAGAAGATAGTCCTACTGAGAAAATGAGCACTTTGATCGTTCAGTCTTTGAACTTTAGCCTTTGACTGGAAGTGACCTATAGGCAATGAAGACTTCTTCCTTTTACTGCATTTTTACTCGTGTGCATTCTGGGCGCATGTTGATCGCTGGTTCAGTCCAGGCAACTGACATGCTGTTATTAGTCACACAGTATTAATGCAGGTGTCAGGAAATGTCAAATATAATTCCATTTTTTATTTTTATTTTTTTAAAGCGTTTGGAAAAGCTCCAGGTCCTCATGTATTCTGCAATAACAGTGACTTCCTTGGCGGTTTTGGAACGTTCATTGCCGGCGATGGACGTTGTAACAGGAAAAGTTTTCATTAACTGCTGCCACTCAATGATTAATGCATGATAGGGCCTATGAAATGAACTTATCAGTTATAGTGGGAATATAAATAAAGTGAGGGATCCAACGTTACTTTAAAAGTCACCCCAACTGTTTATATTTGGATTCTATGCACTGTGATCCTAAGATTAACAGCATGAATTAACATGCATCTTTAAAGAACTGTAATGAAAGATCATTGTGTATTTATTTAATTGTTTATATCTGCTGTCAAGTTGTTTTGACATGGAAGATTTTCAAGTAACATTGGCAGAGAGGTACAGTATGTTATCCCTATGGTGAAAATAAATTCATTTGTTGTATACAGTTCCTCAATCTCTGAAGTAAAGGTATGAGTAATATAGGGTATGAATGGTTTAATCAAGGCTTTATTTTGGAAGAAAAATGGCAGTGATGCTTAAATTGCTGCAGTCCATAATTTGGGCTTATTTGTACATTAAAGATGTTTTTCCAAGTAGATTATAGTCTGTTAACTTTCTGCTAGCCATCAGCATGAGCCCTACTGCCTAAACACTATTTCATTTATTTATGTTTGGAAAACAAGTAAACATTTTTGTTTGCAATCTTGTTTCTTTTGTTGTAAGTCAAGTTTGAATGTTACAATACTTTAATTGAAAAAGTTTTGTTAAGTTTTTTTCTTGTAAATTTTCTTTACTTGTATCATCTTGTCCTTTAATCCTGTACCCTAAAATAAGAAATACATTTTTGACAGAGGCTTAATGTTTTAAAAAGAAAGAAA
Source organism: Saguinus oedipus (assembly GCA_031835075.1). NCBI lineage: Eukaryota > Metazoa > Chordata > Mammalia > Primates > Cebidae > Saguinus > Saguinus oedipus. The sequence goes on from CM063175.1 coordinate 88,911,332, forward strand.
AAGAAAAAGAAAATTCATGACCAAACAGCAGGAATGGTGCAATGGAAAGGCTTGGTTAGCACTGCCTTAGTTCATTTGGCTCTCTATGACAAAATAATATAGACTGGGTAGTTTATAAACAATAGAAATTTATTGCTGACAGTTCTGGAGGCTGGGAAGTCCAAGATCAAGACACCAGCAGATTCAGTGTGTGGTGAGGGTCCTCAGAGATGGTGCCTGGTTACTGTGTCCTCACATAGTGGAAGGGGCACAACAGCTTCACTTCTTTTATAAGGACACAATCCCCTTTATAAGGGCGGAAGCCCCCATGACATCATCACTCCCCACCTCTGGATACTGTTACGTTGGGTGCTCAGTCCCAACATGTTAATTTGGAGGGAGACACCAACATTCAGGTCATAGCAGCATTCTATGCAATAACTCAGAGCAGCCCTGCAGAAGAGACCACTTGACTATCTCTTTCTCCTTCAGTTCAACCCCGTTATACATCAGGAGTTTATTCACACGCCTGTACTTCAAGAACTTTGGTGAAACTTTATATACTCACATCATAAAAACTAATCAAATTGTTCTTCTAAACCCTTACTCAAGGCTTGTAGCACTTTATATGCAGTAAAACAGAAAATTATACCCATTAATAGAAAAGGGTTCAATCATACTTTGGAATAGCTTTAACTTTAGTTCCTACGCCAAAGTGACCTTAGTTAGAACTGGACATAGAAGACTGAGTGTGAGGCTACTCCTAGCCTTTATTAGCTGTGAGGTTGGAGTGCATTGGCATGATCTTGGTTCACTGCAACCTTTGCCTCCCAGGCTCAATCAATCCTCCCACCTCAGCCTCCTGAGTAGTTGGGACCACAAGTAAATGCCTGTATGCCTGGCTAATTTTTTGTATTTTTGGTAGGGACACAGTTTCATCATGTTGCCCAGCCTGGTCCCAAACTCCTGAACTCAAGCAACCCAACCTCCTCAGCCTCCTAAGTGCTGGGATTACAGGTGTGAGCTACCGCACCTGGCCTGTGGATGAGTTCTTTGCACTTTTGAAGCCTCTATTTCCCCATTTGTAAAGCTAAGGTGATTGGTCCCTTTCCAGCTTTTTTTCTGGGGATGATTTTGATAATCCAAAAGAGATAAGGCAGGTTAAAGTCTCTTAAAAGCTATAAAGCACCATAAAAATATAAAATCCCTTAGGAAATCTTATTTTTACATAAATCAGAATCTGTTTCATCACAAAACTTTCATCTGCTTTAGAATTATTTCTCTTTAGAACAGATTAGTTACTTGCACGAGAAAACAGATCATATCGACCTTTCATTTTGGGGCTGGTCACTAAGGTACCAAGATTAGTTCTGATTTCATAGCATTGTTTGGAAGTTCCATGGTAAGATTTCACAAAGCATTGGGTTGATTTATTCTGTTGTTGACTTATTCATGCAGACCATATCTATACCAAGGGGTCTACATTTGCCCAGTTGCAGCTGAAACTCTTAAATTGCTACCTTTCCCATGTCATGGCAACCCCATGAGGTAGGTATTATTATTTCTGTTTTCCAGATCAAAAAAAAAAAAAGACTGAGACTTTAAGAGTTCAAGTAACTTGTCCAAGAAAATGTAATGAGAAAGTGACCATTCAAAAAATTTTTTTTCTATAAAGTTAAATCTAGTTCTAGTGTTCTATAAACTAAATCTTTCCTAAAAGACTTAAAACGTATTTCTTTCTTGTTAAATCACCAACATATACACAAATCATTCTTCATTAAAAACCAAATTATGCAAGTACAAGAAAAATGATAAAAAAGTGTAAGTTCCAAAAATTTCAGAAGCATTCCTTTAGTCAGTTCTTCCCAGGTGCTGAAAGCAAATCCTGTAAGTCAGTTTTTGAAGAAAAATGGGGAAGAAGGTAAAATATGACCAAAAATATCAGGAAGAATGAAAAAGACTTGGTTACAAGGACTTCCGGGTTGTCAGTTTTTACTTTCCCAGAATTCTTTCTTGTTGGTTGATGTCATGTGTCTCAAAGGAATGGGAGCTATTCTTACTTCTTATTTCCCACTCTGTTCCCTTATGCAATGAGCCGGTGCCTTCAGAGATGAAGCAAAGACCTCTTCTTCCTCTCCTCACCACTCCACTCTTTGCGGCCTCAGTGACCCCAATATTCCTCTTGCTCCTGAAGTCCAGAAAGGTCCAAATTCTAGTTAATATTATTTACTTTCACAAAGTGGCAGCACGCTCCAGGTTCTGCCCATGAATTTCTTCATTGTCTTGCATCCTCGAGTTGCAGATTCTTAGCTCTATTCCTGACAAGGCAGAAGGACAAACTCTATCTCTGAAACTGCAGGATGTGTGGGAAGTAGAATGCTCTTTCAATATTAGCTTTCTTTTTGTCCCCTTTCCCAACGTCACCTCTGCTGGTCCAGAAAGCAATGAAAAATATCTATTTCTCTAAAGGCTTTAAGAGCGGCTTTCACTTTTGAGACAGCTCAGTCTAGTGAGTTAGATTAATTCACTCCCAAGATGTGTGTAACTGAGCAGGCCAAGTGTGCCAAGCAGCAGCAGGCTTGCCTGGGCACTGGGAGGGAAAGGTGCCCAAAGGGTACCTGCCGCTTTCAGACAACGCCACTGCCACTTTCAGACAAAGCCCCCACTAACTAGAAATGGCCCTTCCCTAAAACTTTCATTTTAGAAATACTACCTAATTTAAAGTCTTACCTCACACCTTTGACCTTGAACACCCCTGCTGGAAAAGACCCCTCTTACAGAGCTGCTCTGCACCGTGACCCACACAGCAGCATGTGTCACCAACCAGTATACACCCCACTTGTTTTTATGGATATCTTGGTTCCCTTCCTGGACTGCCAACTCCTCAAAGGCTGGAACTAAACCTCATGCAGCCTTATACCCTAAACAGCACTTAGCCTAGGGGTTTGCACACAGAAGTTGCTTGATAAATGATTTAGTTTGTAAAATAATGACTTCGTTAGATTTCTGCAACTTTCCTAGGTTTAACGGTTGTAAAAGCACATGTGGGGAAATCATAAAACACTGAGTCAAAACACTATTATTAAATAACTTTTTGATCAGAGAGAAAGTCTCAAGGGAAACTAGAAAATATTTTGAACTGAATGTAAATGAACATATAATACATTAAAATGTGTGGGATGTACCTAAAGCAGTTCTTAGAGGGATATTTATAGAAATAGATGCTTATTTTAGGAAAAACAGAAAGGTGCTTAAAAATCATTTTAGCTTCCAATTTATAAAACTAGATCAAGTAGAGCAAATTTAACTCAAGGCAAGCAAAAGGAAAGAAATAACAAAATAAGTGTATATATCAATGAAATTTAAAAAAGACAAACAATGGAGAAAATCAATAAAACCAAACAATTGTTCTTTGGAAAGATTAATAAAATTGGTAAACATCTAGCTAAAAAAGAAGATACGAATTACCAGTATCAGAAATGAAAGAAGGGGTATTACTACAGACCCTACAGACAGTTTAAAAAAATAATAAAAGAGTATTACAAAAAATTCTACACACACAAATCCTACAAGTTAGATAAAAATGCACCAAGTTCTTGAAAATCTCAATCTACTAGAATCTAGCCATCATGGAATAGATAATATAAATAGTATTATAATTATTAAAGACATTGAATCCACAGTTAAAAATCCTTTGAAAAAGAAATCTCTAGGTTCAGATGGTCTCACTGATGAATTCTGGAAAAGGTTTCAACAGGAAATAACAGCTATCTTCCCAGAAAAAAGCAAGGAATATTTATCAACCATTTTATGAAACCAGCTTTATCCTGATACTAGAGAAAGACAGTACAAAAAAAGAAAAGTTTAAAACAATATCCCTCAAGGGAATTAGGAAGATGCTATTCAATGAGTAGAAAGTTTTAGTTATACGGGATGAATAAATTCTAGAGCTCTGGTACACAACATCGTGCCTGTAGTTAACAACACTGTATTATATGCTTAAAATTTGTCAAGAGGGTAGACCACATATTAAATGTTGTTCACACACACAGACACACAGCAAACTGAATCAAGCAATAGAAAATGCATACAATAATAATATATAAAATAATGGTACACCATGAATAAGTGTTCTTCAATGAATGACTAGGTGACAAAACTCTTCTTTTTTATTGTGGTGATGATTACGCAAATTTATACATGTATTACATTTCATAAAATTGTTCACATACAAACATCAGTTTTACTATATCTTAATTTTTAATAGAAAGTTGAAAAAAGAATATGCTTTTGTATGTGTTATCTCTGTGATGACAGTAACCAGCACTTGTACTGCACTTTCAATACAATGCGCTTTCAAATACATTTCACATAATTCACTCAAGCACAACCATATGAGGTGTGCATCATTAGTCCCATTTTTACAGATGGGAAAACTGCCTTAGAGAAGTGAGATGGCTTCTTATGTACTGATAAGCAGAGCCCTCCGACAGGACCAGGCTTTCAGTGGAAGGCCCCTGCCAGCAGAGGTTCCCACTGACTCTCCCTGACTCTGCTCTTAAACCCCCAGATGGTAACGGAGTGAAATTCTGTGTTCCCTGAATAGAAAGTGAGCCCAGGAGCAATTTCACCCAAGAACAGCAGCTCCAGGCCTCACTGGAGAAGGTTTCCAGTGGGAGCAGGAACTCACAGCTCTGCAGCTCTAGCCCCAGTTAACCTTCAGAAAATCGAGAGTTCAGCCCACCCACACAAGGGAAGTCTTCGCCACTTGTTCGATACCTGCTCTCCAGGTGCTTCTTTTCCTTTTGTGATGATATCTTACTACGAGTGTGAGCTCTTCCACCACGTCTGAAGTAAGTGGTGGGAGGTGGGAGTGGAGGGGCAAGGGGACCCTCAGGCAAGAATGAAAGCTGCCACCACCACGTCTGAAGTAAGTGGTGGGAGGTGGGAGTGGAGGGGCAAGGGGACTCTCAGGCAAGAATGAAAGCTGCCAGAGTATTCCATTCTATTCTCTCCAATTCCCTGCAACTTCATTAAAACATTTGTCTGGTATCAGCACCATAGGAAAGGTTAGAAAAACACATTTATCTCAGAGACACCCTACTCCTCTCAATCTTACCCATTAAAAAAAAAATCATGTGTGTGTTAAGGAAGGAAGCGAGACCAAGAAACTGGGAAACACACCCACTGGGATCCTGGTCAATTGAGGTGGTCAGGAGGAGTGAGAGGTGAGGGGTGATATGCAGGAACACTTGAGTGAGGAACGTGCTGATGAAAGATTGCTTATATTTGACTAACTCCCCCTTCTTTAATTCAGTGGGCACTCATCAAATATCCAAAGGGTTATCTGCCCAAGAAACTGCACATATGCTGTCTTTGTCAGAGGAGCAGATTTCGATGGTCAAGAGCCATTTTCAGTGGTCTTCATTGTAAAAGGAACAACAGCTCAAGATGCGTAAGGAACTTTTGCCAAAACTCTGGAGCCCATCCAGACACTTTGGACAAGCAAAGATCAAATTTATTTCCTCGTGGTCACTGGCATAGACCTTACCCTATTGAAAGCACATGATGCTGGAGTGAAAATGTGTTTCTAGAGGCTTAATTCAGGATGAAACATATGGAGGCTAAGCCATTTGCTACCATTCTAATCTTATGGGAATCTGTCTCACACTGGGAGTACAGGGATGAGTGAATTCTAGAAGGCACAGAAGATGTAAAGCTGAGTCGGAGACAGTATTGGAATAGGGCAGAGGGCTAAGGGAGATTTTGCAGGGTCTTTGTAATGTGTGTTTGGTGAGTAGAAGGTATGGGTAAGCCACATTTCACACACTGGCCCTAGCAAAGCATAGCCAAGGGCAAGAGATGACTTCATCTTATGCTATATTTTCTGGGAGCAGGAGGCAACAGGGCATGGCATACTTTTTAAGGAAGGCAATTGTACGGCTCCTGTGCTTGAAGCAACCAATTCTAAGGGTTGGAAGGAGCGCAACTCTGGGAAGACATTTTTTAGGGGACAGTAAGAAAGAACCCAGTTGCTTCTCAGGCAGCCTGGGATGATCTTGAGATCCCAGGATTCCTTAAGAATCAATTAAAAGAGATTTGAAAAAAATACTTTAAAATATTCCTATATCCAAAGGGTTTCTGCTTTTGGAAGCAGATAGCCTACTTTCGTGTCCTGCAAACAAAGCCAGTACAAGTACCTAGGATACTCCTATATCAATTTTATGATTTTGGGGTGCTGAACTTGTCACATACTGACTCACTTAGTTTTCCAAATCTGTGAAGCAGGTTTTACGACCCCCATTTTACAGATGAGGACATTAAAATTCAGAGAGATTCAGAAACTTGTCAAAACCTCTCAGCCCTTATGTGGCAGGGCAGGGACTAAATCCCAGATCTGCGCAGTGCCCTTCCGCTGCCCCATGTTGCCTCTCCTACCCCGAGCGAGGTTCTTACACCGAAAGCCACCTCTAGGATTGCAAAGTTGATAAACTTTGACAAATGCAAAATGAGAATTTCCTTTTGTTTCTGAATTTAATAAAACATTAATAGGTGCTTCACTGCTGACCTGGCATATTTGTTTAAATGTTTTTCAAATCCTTCTCTTTCTTGCTTGCTTCCCTCTCTCCATCTCTTCCTTCCTTTCTTCTTCCCTTTTTTCCACAAATGCATTCTGAAGGGGTATTACGATGTCAGGCACTGTGGAAGTCACAAAGATAAATGAGACTCAGATTCTTCCCTCAGAGGGTGTGCAAGGTAGTATTTGATTGCAAAAAGGCATGTTACAAGTAGACTGTAATAAAGGCTGACCGCTCCAAGAGCGCCTCCGTCGCCCTTACTAGGATCTGCCCTTTATTCGTTTGACTGCTTTTGCTCTTCACCCACCAACAGCGAGCTCCCTGTGAGTGGGAACGCTTCCCTCCTATCTGCTATTGAATTCCTAGGGCCTGGAACAGAACCTGGCACATAGTTGGTGCTCGATAAATATTTGTTGGCCGAGTAAATAAATGAGAAATTGGTCCTTAGTGTGTTCTCCTGGGAAGTTTCAAGGTAAAAAATTATCATTTGAACTGGGCCTTGATGAAGAGGTAGAGTTTTTACAGGCAGATATGGGAGCTGTGCATATTCCAGACAGAATGTGAAGAGTATGGAGGCAGATGAGAAAAGCTGGCCTGTGGGTGAAGTTCTCTAAGTTGGGCTGAAGTATAGGGAATGGGTGCAGGAGGGAAGTTACATTGGGGCTATATCGTGGAGACCCCAAATGGCAATTGCTTGCTCATCTGGCAAAAGAAAACCAAGTTTCTGTAGCAGGAGAGAGGTGGGCCGGAGCTGTGGTTGAGTGCAATGATCTGGTAGTGATACTTTGTATGTGCAGGGTTGGGTGAGAAAGGAGAGGAGGTTGGTGGGCATGCTGGGGGTGGTGGCAAAAGCCCATGTGAAAGGGGCAGAAGTTGTAGGACTATGAAGAGGAGGACTCTTCGCAGATAGTCAGGTCTCAGGAACTCACGGAATGTGGAAGCTGTTGGATAGCGAGACATTAAAGATGACATTGATGTTCCCAGCTCAATGCCTGGAGGAGAGAAAGGGAAGTAGGAGGAGTTAGGCTGAGAGGAGAGGAAAAGGGAGGTGATGTGTTTGCTTTGTGCATCTTGAGTGAGTGTCCAGCAGGATGCCTGGTGAAAATGTCCAGCCAGTTGTCAGAATGTCAGAGGTATGGGTGTGACCCGACGAGGCCTTCTAATCACTGAGCCAAAAATAGTTAATGGAACAGAGCTGGGGAGCCTTTTAAGGCAAACTGCAGGTTTATGGGCTGCAGAGCATTAGCCTTTGAAGAGAACTTGGAGCTCGCTCCCCAGCCTCTGCACAGAAGGGGAATTTGAGGCCTAAAGAAGTTAGGTGGCTTGTCAAGTTCACATAGCCCATTTGACCTCCCAAATTATTATAGGGGGTCGGTTAACTTGTAGGTGATTGAAATATTAAAATGGAAAAGCTCCTCACTTGCACCTCTCAAAGGGCAAGGCTGACTAGAGTACTGTGCCAATGAAATTTTCGAAATCTTCTCAGTCGGTAAACTTAGCACCCACTCAGATGAGAGCAGGGGCCTAAGGAATCAGGTGAAGGGTGAGAGGCTTGGATTTTATTCACGTTTTGGTTTTGATATGTTTTTGTCTCCTGGGGTCTTCTGTATGTAGCACTCCATGAAGGCCACAGCTATGGAAGATTAATTTGTTTTCAGTCTTCAATTCATAACCTCTCACTGAGAAAATGTTTCTAAACTCCTGGGAGATGGAGGGCAGAAAGAAAAGCAAGCCTTTTACTGGACCCTCAATTCTTTTCTTCTTCACGAAAAGGACATGTGTCCAGTTACAAACTCCAGGACTTTTAAGAAAAGCAAACAAAACCCAACTACGCAGCAAAGGTCATCTGGCCTGCGGAGTGAATGATTAACCTTTGTGAGTGATTTTTGAGGGTTTTTTAGAGTGTTCGAAGATACCACTGGAAAACGTTAGCCTAGGGCAATTCTAAGCCTTTCTCCGTCACACTACGGGCTCCACCTTCAGGGAAGGACCTTGACCCATGTCCATGTTGGGGAATGTCCTCTATGTCAAGGGCAGGGAACAGCACCCAGAGAGGGTGCCTCTGTGTCCCTCTCTACTAAACTTCCTTTCTCGCCTCCTGCCAGGTTTATTGGGCTGCGGGGCAAGACCCCCTGGTCCTCTGTCTTCATGCCTCTCCTGTCACTTGCACTGTAAGGAATTCATTATGACAAATGCACAAGGAATATGGCTCTTTCCACTCCAGCCCATGACTTTGGGCAAGTTCTGTTTTTTCTGTGAGCCTCCGAGTGCTCATTGGCAAAATGGGTTTATGATGCCCGCCTACCTCAAAGGAGTGCTGAGGGGATTAAATGAGATAAAGCACAAAACCCCTAAAATATGTGTTGGGCACACAGGCAGTATCTGCAAATCTTGGCGTCCTTTCCTTTCCTGGAGCTTTCTGACCCACCCACCGTCTTTATGACCGTCCTACCACGACGCCTGTTCTGGGGGTGATCCGACGCTTAACTTCTTTCCTTCCCTTCCCTTTCCTCTCCTTTCCCTTCCTCGTAGGCGTTAGTCTAAGGAAAAGGAGTCCATAAGAGCACAGCGTCTTTCTTCTGTCTTCCCCAGCCCGGCTAACCTTGCAGGGAAGGAGGCTGAGCGCCCTGCGGCAGCACAGATATGCCCAGATGAGCCAATATCTATCCGGGGGTAGCTGTCCACCCCTGCCCCGACCCCAGTCCTAGGCAGTAAAGACTCCCCACTGAAAAGAGGGCCTGGAGCTGGGTGGCGCCTGCAGATCAGAGGCCCCTCGCTGGGCACTGGCTGGGCTGAGAGTCACACCCAGGCTGCAGAGCGCGGGTGGGGGCCGCCGTCCGCGCGTCCTCAGCCTCCCAGGGCCGGCGTGGGCGGAGGCGGCGGGACTGCGGCGCTCGGGGTCCGCAGTGTCCCGGCCTGCTCTCCGGCGCGGGCTCTGCCTCCGGCTGGCGGAATTTCCCCAGCCAGTCCCGGCTCTGCGCCTCGAGGAGCCGCGGGCGCCCCCTGCCGCTTCCGAGCCGCTGCGCGCAAGGCGGCCGCTCCGCAGACCCTCGTCCCCGGGCGTCTTTGCCCCCAGCCCCAGCCCTGCAAGAGCGGGAGCGCCTGCTCCCCGCTGTCTTGCTCCTCCCTGCTCCTTCTAGAGCCTGCGTCCTGCTCACAGACAGCACAAGTCACACATGGCGGCCCCCGGACAGAGAGAGTCAAGGACAGGGAGCCTTCTGGACGCCCCTCACATGTCACTGGGCGAAGGAGAACGTCCTGGAAAGAGGCAGGAGAAAGGAGGAAAGGGGCCGGGGCCCTGATGGAGGATCTGTGACCGCAGGAGAGGACAGAGCCCAGGCTCTGCTCCCTTTGTCCCCCGGCCACCGAAGGGCCCTGACTGTGCTTGTCTCTGCATTTCCTCGCCCACTCGGTCCCTCAGGCCTAAACATACTTTGGGGTACTCTGTAGTAAGCACCCCAGGGTGCTGAGTGCTCAAATTAATGAGGGAGGTTACATTTTTCATTTGGTGGTTTTTTCATTTGCAGTAACATTCTCTCACAGGGAGCACTGCTAACTCCATCCAGCCTTTGTATTCGAGCACCGGTGGGTCGGTCCAGACAGGAGATTCATAGGTTGCAAAGCCTGAGAACATAAGATATAGGCTCCCCAAAGAAAGTCACACAGCCAAAAATAAAGCAGGTTGAATGAGAGGAAATGAATGGTCTCGACTCAGAGACAAAGAGAACCAAGACTGCTACTGTTTGTGTCCGAGCTTGACAGGAAGGGAGTGTGAAAGTCTCAACTCTCTTCTGATGTGCTTTGTTTAAACTCGTGTGTGTGTGTGTGTGTGTGTGTGTTGCTCACACAATCTACACGTTGCACGTTGGAGCCCAGTTGAGCTAGACTTGTCCAGCAAACACCTGCTACAAAGTAAGCACCAATGCCCACGGTTGTCAGCGGCTGCCGTGGTGGCCTGCCAGGCTGGCCCCTCTGCAGTATGAGTGTGCATTCTCAAGCTCTGCTGCGTCAAGCTGTGTTCTGCACAGGGAGCAGAGCCAGGCCCTTCTGGGAAAACAGGCTTCTGGAGCCAGAGGCAATTTTTCTTTCTCTAAAACTAAAGATGTGGGATTCTTCCAACTCTCAAAATGTTACTTTGTAGAGGAAAGAGCCTGGCCTGAGAATTAGGAGACCTGGGTTCAAATCTAAGCCCTGCCACAAAGCAGATACATGTTACAGAGCAAATTCATTTATTCATCCATTCCTTCATGTGATTAACTATTTAACAACTATTCATTGAGCTCCTAGCTACTGAGCATTGCTCCAAGTACAGGAGATAAAATACAACAGTGAACAAGACAAGCTCTCTCCCTGCATAGAGTTTATATTCTGATAGGGGAACAGGCAAACCACTATGGGAGAGTGAAGTGTGGTGCAGGGCAGTGTGCTGGGGGGCTAGCTGTGTTAGGCTGTCAGGGAGGGTTGGGACATGTCAGCATATGGGGCATGGGATTTCTGAGCAAAGGGGCAAACAGGTAGAGAGGCCTTGGGCAGGATGGAGCCTGGGTGTTTGGAAGCAGGGAAGCCACTGTGGTGTGGCTGGAACAGGGTGAAGGAGCATGGTAGTTGGCAAAAAAAGAGAGAATGGCCCAAGTCAGATCACATAAGTGGGCCTTGGTAGGGAGTTTCACCTTTTTTTTTTTTTTTTCTATGAGTGATGAGAAGCTATTGGGAGAATGAGAGCAGGGAAAATAAGCATGATTGGGTTTGTAGGTTGAAGGGGCCACCCTTGCTCTCGTGTGGGGAGGACTGGGGTGGGGTGTGGTGGCAAGAGTAGGTCTGCAGCGGTCTGGAAGTGAGAGGCACAGCCTGGCCTGGGGTGGGCTGGCCTGCAGGGTATGAGGATGCCTACTGGGACTGCACTGAGAAAGGAGAGCCAAGAGATGTGCTGGTGGGTTGGGCGTGGTGGGTGCTGGGCTCAAGGCTAACTCTCGGGCCTCTGGAGGAAGCATGTGGCCAAAGCGACACTGCCTACTGAGGCGGTGGGAGCTTTGAAAGGGAAAGTCAAGAGTTTGGCCTGGACATAATGCATTTGCTTTGAGCAACTCATTTTTCCTCCTCTCTTTGGACCTCTGCATTCGCATCTGTAAAATGAAGGGGTTGGCCCAGTTGATAACCAGCACCTCTTCTGTGGTGATTACAGCTATTTGTTTTCTAATTTTTCTGTGTTCTTTCAAATCTACCAATATATTCTGAATTCAGAAAATAGAAATGATGGGACTCTTTTAATTCTCTTTGGGGGAGAGGAGAAGAGACAAAAAAGCCGGGGTGTCCCATGAGGGGTGCCCCGGAGGCTGATGTCCTGATAACCATGAGGGAGAGAGCATGGGAGGAGGGCGAGACAAGCCAGCCAGGGCAGAGGACACAGGCGGGAAAGGATGGTCCCACATGTGTCACTGGCCACGGTCCGAGTTAAACTTCATTTCCAACACTTCCAAGGTTTGCATTTTAGAAGATTCAAGGGCTTCTGAAAGGAAAACTATTCTAGACTTGCAATTACAAACTACCTCAGTTTGTGGTTTAGTGGAAAGAGGACTGGCCTGGGAATCATCACTAACTGTTAAGGCCAAGACAGTCACTCAGTCTGTATGGGCCTCATCAAATCCACTCTACATTAAAAAAAAAAAAAAAAAAAAAAAATTTAAACACGTCTACTGTATCTTTAAGATAGAGAATTCTGTGATTCTGTTGCTTAAAGAAAGAAACTAATAATGAAAAGTCTAAGAAACTGGAGATCTAAAATGATAGTTTTTGAAGAAGTCTTGAAAACATTTTCATCCAACACATGTTAACTGTGTACTTACTAATGTGCCAAGCTCTGTCCTAGGCTCCAAAGATACCATCCTGAAAATGCAGATGAAGCCCCTTTTTATGGAGCTTTCACCATGGTGGGAGACAGATGGTCTGTTCTGGGACCGTAGCATGAATGAGGCGGGAAGTGATTGGAGGATTGCACGCAGATGAGTAACGTGATGAAAAACTAAAGGAAGACTGAAATTCCAAATGATATGTGGAGGCAGAAGCTGGACAGCTGAAGTCCAGGTGGCGCCGAATGCTACGGAGAAGAATAAAGTAGAGGATGGGGTAGAGCTTATCAAGACTGAGGTGGAGCGGGGTGGGGCCCGGGATACTATTTGACATGGGGAACTTAGGGAAGGTATCCAGAGGCAGGGAGCAGCAAGCACACAAGTCTTTGAGGTGGGGCCATGTTTGGGGTATTCTGAGAAGAGTGAGAAAGCCAGTGTGACTAGGGATGTGTGTGAGAAACAGGGAAAGGAGAGGATGGGTTTGGAGAGGTCGGGGCCCCAGGTCATCCAGGGCTTTGGGACTGTAATATTATGAATGAGGCGGGAAGTGATTGCAGGATTGCAGGCAGATGAGTAACATGAGCTGAAAAACTGAAGGAAAACCCAAATTCCAAATAATATATGGGGCAAAATAATCCCCGGGATATCAGACACCATGTCAAGATACGTGAAACTCTAAAGCAGTTGGGGAAATTTGTTTCAGCAAATGCTTCAAACAAAAGTGTTGGCTCTTGGTGTGCAGCTGGCTGGAAGTTTCATCTGTTTATTTATTGAAAGGTTGCTGGTTGCCTGTTGTATGCTACACACTGGGAATTCAGTGAGATAAAAGACGTAATCTCTACCTGTTATACAGACAGGGACTTTGAGGTCTTGCCAAATTTAGTGAGTTATTGACTAGTAAGTGGTAGAGTTAGAATCCCAACCCAGGGTGTTCTGACTCTAGATGGGGCAACCAACATTTGCAATCCTGCAGGCTATCCAGATGAGGAAAAGCATTTTGAGTAGTGAAGACACTTGCCCAAGACTGCCACACTTTAAAGGGCAGAGCTGGATTTTAAAGGGATGCCTGTAGACTGTCTATCCACGGTGCCATAAGTTGGAACCCCTGGAAGGCAGCTTGGTGATAAAGATGCGTAGCAGAATGTTCAGTAGGAAGTGCCCTGAACAGCGACATCTGTGAAGGCAGGGGAAGGAAGCAGGGTGGAGCTGAGGAGACAGCTGAGCTGTGACACAAGCCCAACACAGGCCTCAGCCAATCCTTAGGAAGCTCTACAGCTGAGAACAGGCCTTCAGAGTTGTCCTGAGTTGGGGTGAGGGGCCTGGGCCCTTTTATACCCATGCTGATCAATCTTTGGGTCTGGCTGCCCCTAGAACGGGAGTGATTTTGGGTGAGGCAGTTTTCTTCAGTGAGGTCATCCTCCAAGAAGAATGACACTGGGATCACACTGGGAAATAAGCCCATCACTCCATCCAGAGGGACCTGAGCAGCACATCACAGAGTCCACACACATTCTCTTCACATCCTCACAGTGACTCTTAGTGACGTCCCTGGCCTTTTTCAGGTTACAAAAATACCATAGACCCACTTATTATATTTGACCTTTTAAAATTTTTTCCTGGCCGGGCACAGTGGCTCACGCCTGTAATCCCAGCAATTTGGGAGGCTGAGGTGGGCAGATCACGAGGTCAAGAGATCGAGACCATCTTGGCCAACATGGTGAAACCCTGTCTCTACTAAAAAATACAAAATTTAGCTGGGTGTGGCAGTACGCAACTGTAGTCCCAGCTACTTGGGAGGCTGAGGCAGGAGAATTGCTTGAACCCAAAAGGCAGAGATTGTGGTGAGCTGAGATTGCACCACTGCACTCCAGCCTAGTGCCTGGAGACAGAGCAAGACTCTGTCTCAAAAAAAAAAAAAAAAACAACTTTTTTTCTTTAAGGAGGCAGCAGTACATGAAAACAAATTTTCTTTAGACTATGTTGACCATCATGTTTTATATTTTATGTACAGAAGACATTAAGAAATGGCTTTCAGTTTCCCTTTCATTTTATTCCTACTCCACATTTGGCCAGTCTGTTTCTTTCCTTTCTGTCTTCACTCTTTGGAGGTGCTGGATAGTGGAGAAGGTTGTACTCAGGTATTCCAATAAAAGAGCTTCCTTTGTACAATTAGGGGGAAAAGAAAGGAATGCCGCCATTAAAGCTACTGATGGCCTGGAGAGTAACAGCTTGAGGAATTTTCTTAACTGCATGACTTTGCCAGAGCAAAGTGAGGGATGCTTACCCTTGGGAGTCAGGTTGCCCCTCATTTTGTTGGAACTGCTTGTGAAGCATCAAGCTGTGGCTTTTCATAGGAACCACCTGCAGTGCACAGGAGGGCAGGACTGGAGCTCTGTACGTGAACATCCGGGGAGTGGGATAGTACTGGAAACCACAGCAGTGGCTAAAATTGCTAAGTTGAGTGTGTAGAGTCTGAAAAGAAGAGGGCCCAGGACCAAGCCCTTAGGGGGGATGATAAGATTTAAGGAGAGCAGAGGAGTCAAAAGAGACTCAGAGGAGCTGAAGCAGAAGCAGGGAGTGGTGTCACATGGACTGAGAAAACAGGGATGCAAGAAGGAGGGGGTGGCTGTTAATGCTCTAAGAAGTTGTATAAAATGAGAAGCAAGAAGGAGCCCTTGATTTTGCATATAGGGTGGGAAGAGTTTATGTTTCAATGGAGTCTGTAGCTGGCGTTTGAATGAAATTTCCTGTGTACCCAGCACTATAGCAGATTAGGCACTCTGGATGACCTCCCAACTGAAAGAGCTAAAATGTTGTTAAATATATGAACTCTAAAACCTTTACAAATGTATTTCTGAAGTAGAAGGAAAGTAAGAAATGCACAGACTACACAAATGAAATAAAACTAAGAACCCTAGGTGAGCAGAGCAAAACCAGGTTTTACTCTGATGGGTTTGCTGATCCTAGAAATCTGGAACTTTCCATGGGCAGTTGGCTCAAATGGCCATGCTCTCAGAATAAGGGTGAATGAGAAATAAACCTGCCATAAAGAAGGTGTCTTGTTTACTTTGACCTTAGCACTGGAAGGAGGGGAAAAAATCCCCCTAAGGATTTTTAACCATAAGATAACCTGAAATGTTTTCTATCTGGATTCATTCACCCATTGGCCTGAAAAACTACAAACATCAAGTTTAATTTAAATGGTCTCAGTTGGCAAGCTCTTGGGTAACTGGCAGAATTAAACGCAAACACTTTTAGATATCTCAATTTCAAACAAACATCAAATTCCTACTGATAAAGTTTTAAGGGAAATAAACAGAATTTTCAGATATGAAACATAAAACAATTATGTTTATTATGTTTAAACAAAAGAGAAGCTTACAAACATGAGCAGAAACAAGAGACCTTAAAGAACAAATAGGCAGGTTTAAGAAATAACCAAATAGACTTCCTAAAAATAAGAACTGAAACATTAGAAATTTAACATTCAGTGGACAGATTAAGTAATAGATTAGATGAAGCTGAAGAGAGAATTAGTCAATTGGAAGATATATGCAAGGAAATTATTGAGGATGCAAATCTGAGAGTAAAAAAGTCACCATTTCTAAAAAGAGAAGGTAAAAGAGAGGGTAGAATGGTAGAATGTGTTATACATGTAAATCAAGTTCCTTCTACAATGGAATATTGAGAGAATGGGGAAGAAACAATATTTAAAGTTAAGGGCTGATAATTCCCCAGAATTACTGGAAATAGTTCCCCAGATTCAGGAGGCCTAATAAATCAAAGAAAAAGAGAAAGAGAGACAGAGACAGAGAGAGAAAGAGAATTATAAGATCCCAGAAAGAATAAGGCAGATACTGTACAAAGAAACAACACATAGTCTAATAACTGACTTGTAAAAAGCAACAATAGAAGCCAGAAAACAGTGAAAAAAAATTTCAATATGCTGAAAAACTTGTTTTTCAACATAAAATTGAAACTACCTTTCAAGAATAAAGATAAGAACAGTTCCAGACAAATAAAAACTGTTTATTCGTGTATACTCTCATTATAGAAAAATGCTACAGCACCTAGTCCAGGCAGAAGGAAAATAATTCCTAATAGAAAATCCAAGATGCAAGTAAGAGTAGTACTATGAGTACTACTAGCAGACATAGTAGTATGTACTATGTGTACATACTAGTACACATAGTGGCTAGTATGTGCATAAAATGTATATGTGTGTAGGGGAGTGGCAAATAGGCTAGAACCAAAATCCAGGATGACAACAGCAGACAATGTGGTAGGGAGAGTGATAGCAGCCAAAGCCTTCGAGTCCTTACCAGGTAGGAGAATGAAGGTATTGATTAGCTTTAGACTTTAATCTACAGAGTTGAGTCTATATATGTAAATAGTCTTGGCAACATTAAAAGGGTATGGACTTTCCAAGCCAATCAGAGAAAAAGACATTTAAAAAGAAGAAATAAATCTCTTAATTTTAAAAAGGCAAAAAGGTAGGGGCAGAAGATTTATAAAATAGGTCAAATAGAAAGTAAATAATAAGAGAATAGAAATGAATCCATATGTATTGTCAATTAGAATAAATATAAATAGACTAAACATAGAGTCAAAAGACCTCAACCATCAGATGGAAATTTTAAAATATTAGCCACTTATAAAAAATGCTGTTATCAACAATGTGAAGATACAAACAGATTGAAAGTTAAAGTATGAAAAAATATATGCCAGGCAACTAGTAGCCAAAATAAAGTGATATTGTTGTATTAAGAGCTGACAAAAATCAATATTTAGGGCAAGTGTTTACAAGAGTTTAAAAAGGTCACTTTGTAGCAAAAAAGCTTCAATTAACTAGGAAGATATAATAATTTTAAACCAGTACATCCCTAATAATATAGTCTCAATGTACATTAAACACAAGTTTGACAAAACTGTAAACAGAAATTGAAAAGCCCATTATCCTAATGAGAGATTTTAAAACAACTCTCTCAGTAAATGTTAGGAAATGCAGCCCTCACAAAAATCCATAACATATAGAAAATTTGAGCAGTGTATGATCTAACTGACATTTATTAGACATTACATCTAAACTCATATATCTTCTTTGTATGTACATAGAGCAATGAAGAAGTGCTAGGCTAAAAGGCTGTCCTCAATATCAAGGGATTGGGGTCATTCAGATCACTTTCTGTTATTACAATGCAATTTAGTGAGAAATCAATAACAAAAATGTAACTAGAAAACCCAACAGGTTTGGATATAATTTTTTAAAAAATCAATGTAGAAACTAGAAAATAAATAGAACTTAAATACAATAAAAAGTACATTGCCTGGAATCCCAGCACTTTGGGAGTCCGAGGCAGGTGGATCATGAGGTCAAGAGATCAAGACCATCCTGGTCAACATGGTGAAACCCCGTCTCTATTAAAAATACAAAAAATTAGCTGGGCATGGTGGCGTGTGCCTGTAATCCCAGCTACTCGGGAGGCTGAGGCAGGAGAATTGCCTAAGCCCAGGAGGCGGAGGTTGCGGTGAGCCAAGATCGCGCCATTGCACTCCAGCCTGGGTAACAAGAGAGAAACTCCATCTCAAAAAAAAAAAAAAAAAAAAAAAAATATATATATATATATATAAAGTGTAGCAGCAGATTCCCACAGTGGAAGATTATTCATCAATGAAAAGGAATAAACGACTGCTACATGAAGATGCATGGGAGTCTCAAAAGCATAAAAACAATCTCAAAAGACTGTTTGTCTGTGGCCATGAGAAACAATCCAGAAGACTTTATGGTTTCATGTTTGTAAAGCCTTTAGGTAGATGAAACAGTCAAAACTAAAAACACAATTTGGGATGCATGCAGATGATATGTTGTTGATTCTAAGCCATGTCTCCTTTTCTGACATTTCAATCACTTCAAAATTGAGATTCATTTTGTAACCAAAATTTTGTCAACAAACCATTGATTTTGTAAGTAGCTTTCTTAGACTTGAAATAATGATGCATCTTATAATGTTGGGAGCTTAAGTTCAATGAAATACGGTAGGAAATGAAACTATAAAGAAAAGCATGGGAAGATTAACATAAAATTTGGGACACCTACAGTTACCTATGTCTGGGACAGGCTGTGAGAAGGAAGGGGGAGCAAGCAGAATTCTATTTACTCACAATGTGCTATTTTTCACCTAGGTGCAGTATATGGGTGTTTGTTTTCCTCCTCCTCCTGCTTTTGAGGCAGGCTCTCACTCTGTTGCCCAGGCTGGAGTGCAGTGGCACAGTCTTGGCTCACTGCAACTTCCACCTCCCAGGTTCAAGCTATTCTCCCACCTTAGCCTCCCGAGTAGTTGGGACTACAGGCATATATCACCATGGCCTGGCTAATTTTTTGTATTTTTGACAGAGATGGGCTTTGCCATGTTGGACAGGCTGATCTCACACTTTTGGCCTCAGCCTCCCGAAGTGCTGGGATTACAGGTGTGAGCCACAGTGCCCAGCTTGTTTTATTATTATTCTTTAAAAAGGTTAGATTCTCACGTGCATAAATATCTTTCACAATTAAGAAAAAAAAGAGTGAATGAGGTGAGTAGGTGGAGACACACATATAGTAACTCAGGAAGCTGGACAGTAAAGGGAAGAAGAGAGTGAGGTGGCCGTTGTGGGAGGATGTGGAGGAAACTCCAGGAAATAAACGGAAATGCTGTGAAGAGCTGGGAGGCATCCAAGCTGACAAAGGTGGAGAAATTGGCCTTTCAGGGACACACCTCCTCTATTTTAGCAAGAGGGACAAAGGGAAGAATGCGCTTACAGAATTTACAGTGGAATTTTCTCATGTTTCCCCATGATGGTTTCTGTTTTCTTTACAAATAATTTATATATGGTCTGATACAGTTATCAGGAATGAGATGGGCAAATGGCATGAGGGGTAGGCACCTAAAATGAAAACATTTGTTCAGCAGTTATCCCACGCTGGGTACTTAACTAAGAGCCTTTGACATCCATCATTCCATTTATTGCTCTCATTAACGCTACAAGGTATATATTCTCTCATGATGCCGGTAATAGTTTCCTAGGGCCATAGGAAAATAATAAAACACCACAGATGAGGTGACTTAGATAACAGGAATTCCCTTTCTCCCTGTTCTGAGGGCTGGTGGTCCACGAGCAAGGTGTGGACTGGGTTGGTTTCTCCTGAGGCCTTTCTCCTTGGCCTATGGATGGCCGCCCTCTGTTCATGCTCAGCCCTGCCGTCTCTCCTGTGTGTCACCTCCTCTCCTTTAAGGACACCTGTCAGACTGAATCAGCTAAAGTGCTAATTTTCACTTAATCACTTCTTTAAATACAGCCACATTCTGAGGTGCTGGGGCGTTGGGGCTTGAACTTATGAATTGCGGGGACAGAATTCAGGCCATCACGATGCCCATTTCTCAGAGAAGGAACTGGAGACACAGAAAGGTCAAACAGCTTGCCAAGGTCATGCAGCTCCTCAGCATCAGAACTGGAATGTGGACGCAAGCAGGTCATCTGCGGTGGCGGAACACCAACCATTCCTCTACACGTCTAGTCCTGGGCGTGGAAGGTTGGAGAAGGATGGAAAGGTCTTTTGGAGAATGTTTTTAAAAAACAGAACAGAATAAAGGAGCAATATTCTCAGACTTTTCTGAACTGTCCCAGCAGACAGAATGGAATTGAATGCTCCAGGAGCCAGGATGGATGGTCCTCTTACAGCCTCCCTTTTAAAATCTGGGCTTTAAGGAGAAACGCATAAATCTAGACTAAAATGGCAGGAAAGGTCAACAACTTAAGCATGAGCTGGAATCCACTCCTCCTTGCTCTCTAGGGGCCAGGTATAAGTTAGGGACTGAGAAGGGTGACACCTGCTGGGCTCCGATGATCCGAATGGGTGGGACCTGGCTCCTTTTATATGTGGTCCCGTGCTACCCTCTGCTGGCCAGGACTGGGAATACATAGGAAGCTGCAGGTGGCCCCACTTTCTCCAAAATTCAACAACGGGAAGAATCTACTGGAATCACACTGTGTGGCGCATGTCAGTTTCTCTCCACACATATATATGCAAATTGAACCAATGTTACAGTCAGTTTTCCCTTTTTATGATTCTATGACTGTTTAGCTGTTTTAAACGTTGCTTATGATGTTCGTTTTAGTTTTTTTCTGTTTTGTTTTTTGTTTTGAGAAGGAGCCTCTCTGTCACCCAGGCTGGAGTGCAGTGACACAATCTCAGCTCACTGCAACCCCTGCCTCGCAGGTTCAAGCAGTTCTCCTACCTCAGCCTCCCCAGTAGCTGGGATTACAGGCCCACGCCACCATGCCCAGCTAGTTTTTGCATTTTCAGTAGAGATGGGGTTTCACCACATCGGCCAGGCTGGTCTGGAACTCCTGATCTCAGATGATCCGCCCGCCTTGGCCTCCCAAAGTGCTGGTATTACAGGCGCGAGCCACCCTGCCCAGCCAAGATTCCATTTAAAAATATTACTCTCTACTGACCTTATGTGAGAAAAAAGAAAACAAAAATGTGTTACATTTGCCACCTTTTCAAAAATGATGTTTCCTAAGATAGAAGAATATGAGAATTTGAATACAAGTGTTGATGGTTTATCAAAATGCTAGTTTGTTCATCATTTCATATACTCTTCTTTTTTTTTTTTTTTTTTGAGACGGAGTTTCGCTCTTGTTACCCAGTCTAGAGTGCAATGGTGCAATCTCGGCTCACCGCAACCTCTGCCTTCTGGCTTCAAGCGATTCTCATGCTTCAGCCTCCCGAGTAGCTGGAACTACAGGCGCGCACCACCATGCCCAGCTAATCTTTGCATTTTTAGTAGAGACGGGGTTTCACCATGTTGACCAGGATGGTCTCGATCTCTTGACCTCGTGATCCACCCGCCTCGGCCTCCCAAAGTGCTGGGATTACAGGCGTGAGCCACCGCGCCCGGCTACTCTTCTTTTCTAATTTTGTTTTAGAGACAGGGTCTCCCTCCAGGTGATTCCTTCTGTCACCCAGCCTTAGAGTGCAGTGGTGTGATCAAAGCTCACTCACTGCAGCCTCAAGCTCCTGGTCTCAAGGGATCCTCTCACCTTAGCCTCCTGAACACCACACCTGGCTAATTTTTAAATTTTTTTGCAGAGACGGGGTGTCAGTGTCTGGCTATGTTGCCCATGCTGGTCTTCAGCTCCTGGTCTCAAGTGACCCTCCTGTCTCAGCCTCCCAAAGTGCTGGGATTACAGTATGAGCCACTGCACCAGGCCTTCATGTTTTCAAAAATTGTAAACTCATTGTAGGTTTGGAAATCCTTTCTTTCAGTATTTTAAAAGCATTATTTGTTATGTGATAGCCTTGGGACCCCACTATTTGGTTACAGTACGTTTGAAAAAAATTCTTTTTATTTTCAAAGGTTAATTTTCATCAAAACAAAATCAGTAGTTCACACTTTAGAAATGTATCTTTGGTATAGACATTTGGGCAAAATCTTCAAAAGTAATAAAGGAGCCCCTTGAGTTGAGAAGTATTAAGTAAACACCAGAAAAAAAAAAAACACATTGATCTCACCGAGAACTCCTAGAATTCCTAATTAGTTGTGCCACACAGAGTGTGTTACTTTGTGGGCCTCCGTCAAATTCCAAATGGGTGGCTCGAGATCACCCAGTGTCCTGGCTCTTTTGTGAGTCCCCAGACCTGCCTCATGCAGTTACCAGAACAGTCGTTTAAAATGTAGTCAGGTCGTGATACTCCTCTGCTTCTGGAGAGGTCAAATATCACACCTTTGATCTGAGAATAAAATACGGATTCCTTCCTGGCTTTATAAGGCCCCTGCTCTGACTCCTGCCAGCCCTCCCAGGCTTGCCTTTAGTTACTTTTCCTTCCCCTTCAGCTATTTGCATTTTCATCTGTCGGGGACCTTTCTGTGGACTCTACTTCAACATTCTGTTTATTTCCTTAGGAGCACTTGCTTCCATTAGCAGTAACTGTGCGTGTTTATCTGTCGTTCATTTCTTGTCTCCACCATTAGGCCGCCTCCCCAGCAAAGAGGTCCTTGCTCTTTGCTGTGTTCCCAGGGCCTAATGAGCATTATTTGTCAATGAGTGAGTGAGCGAATGAGGTGAGCAAAGGAACACACTGAGCGATGACAGACACCAAGGTCACTCCACGCAGACCACAGTACTAGGTTATTTACATACATAAAAGGAAGTTCCATTCACGACCCATGGCATGGGAAGCAAAGAGAGGGCTGTGGTTGGGATCAGGCCAAGAGCTGTACTTCTGTCTTCGACTTACGCTTGTCATCAAAACCAGTCCCTCCCTGCTTAGAGAATACCAGGGAAGCAAACAGAACCTCAGGACCCACATGCTAAGGAAGCTGGAGGGCAGCAGGGAAGTACAGGCTCACTAACTCATCAGGTGCAATTTTGCGTCACTGCTATGGGTACTGATCCAGGATGCAAACACCAGCTGCTCAACCAACCAGTAACACTCTGTGTTGATCCAGTGCCTTCCCCTTGAAAAGGCGCCAGCACAGTGTCATGGGCACCCAGCCCTGCTCAGAGGTAGGTACATTAACATTCCCATTTTACACATGGCAGGAGAATGCACCCATGTTCAGTGGGCTGGGTACACAATTGGCCAGCAGACCCATGTGTGACCTTCCAGGGGTTCTGCCTCCATCGTCACTGTGAGACGATCAGAACCTGAACAAAGGAATCTGAGTTCCAAACTGTCACCAGTTCCCAGTCTGAGCCTGAGGAAGCCTGATGAGAGGCATCCCCAGGAGAGGTAGCTAGGACAGAAATACTTGCCGGGCTCCAGGGAGGCCTGGGCCAGACATCCTGAGGCACAGTTCCCCACCTGCAAAGAGTTACTGGTTTGATGTAATTTTCACTGCTGTTTGTGGCCTTTCTCCTGGGCAGGATCCTGGTACCTGACTTGAGGAACCATCCAGAGAACAAGCCAGCATAAAATGTCCCAGAGCGTCCCAGGCCAGGGCAGCCATCAGGGTGGGCTAATCTGGGGATTCTTCAGGAAAGTGGACACCTTTTGGGCCACGGCGTCCAGTTCCATGGGGTTGGTACACTGAAAGAGGTTGCTGTTTCGGACGAAATAGTGTTTCAGGAAGTGCTGGCTCACACACTTGTGCAATTTCCTCACCAGGCGCAGGAAGGCTTTGCTGAAGACCTGCCAGTCTTTAAAGTGGGGATATTTCTCGCAGGTCCAAAAGAGCACGGTCTGTGGAAGGAAGAAGTGCTGTCAGACGTGGTTTCAGGCAATTGAGGAGGATATCTCGGAAACAATTAATGAGCTTATGTGCCCTTGGAAGGAGGGAGAAAAGAGTTGCCCGGGGCAGACTGGATCTGCCATGAATTCACAATCCCCAGCTTCAGGTGGGCCGCCCTTTACCAGCGACCCCGCACCTCTTCCGAATCTATTCCCTCACCCTCCTCCAGCATCTCCCATGGTCTCCACTCCAGGTGATGCCTTTGCCTTCTGCTCCACAGGGAAAAGGGAACCCCTCATCCTCCCAAACCAGACAGATCTTGCCCACTGCGGCACCCTCCTCTCTTACCCCCTGCTCTGCCTCTCCTGCCTGTGGGGCTGACCCCTCCACAGGGCTCAGGATCCCACCTTCCAGGAACTGTATATGACCAATTACCCTCTTCCTCAACTGCGTTTCGCCAGCTGAAAGCTCTCCTGCCACCCCGACCCCTCAGCCGCCTCCCGCCCTCACTCTTCCCTCTGAAAAGCCAGGCTTTTCCAAAGAGTCGGCTCTGTTATCATCATTTCCTCTCCTCCCATTTCTCGCCTCAATCCACTCCAACATGGATTCTCCTCTCATTAATCCTCAAAAGCTCTTCTCATCAAGGCCCAATGATCTCCATGTTTCTAAATCCAACAGGCCTTTGTCAGCACCTTACTTGACCTTTCAGCAGAGAACCCCCATGCCCTCCGTCCTCAGCCATCCTTCACTTGATTCCAAGCAATCTCCTCTCTGGGTTTTGTCCTGGCCCTGCAGTGCCTCCTTGGCAGGCTTATGCTCCTTGGCCTGCCTGTAAGAGGTGGAGTTTCTGGAGGCTCAGCTCGAGGCCCTCTTCTCTCACTCTGCATTCATGCCTCAGGTCTGTGTTCCCTCCACAGCAGCGGCGGCTCTCATTCTCACTACATATGAATGACTTGCAAATTTGTGTCTCCAGCCCAGACTTCTCTGTTTTCCCTACCCTGCATCTCATGGGTATCTGAAAGTTTTCTCAGTCCCGACGTGTTCAAACTGAACCCCTGCTCTTCCTGCACAAACCTGATCTGCCTCCAGAGTCGCTTAACTAGCTAGTTGGGCAACATGCAAACGTAGGAGTCATCCTTCTTTCTTACCACCCCCAGTCAAGTCCTGCAATCCTCTTGCTTAAGTATTTCTGGAGTCTACCCACTCATCTTCACCTCTAGTATTCTTCTACTATCCCCCTCCACTGCCTCCACATCTCACTGACCTCTGCATTAGCCATCTCATCAGCCTTCCCTGTTCTCACCGACATCCCAACTATCACCATCCACACTGCTACCACCGGGATCATTCTGAAGCATGCATCGACTTCCCTTCTCATCTAACATACTTCAAGGTCTCCCCATTGTTAGCTAAAAACATTATCCTTAACATGGTGTGGTTTAGAAGGTTTGGTCCCTGCCTTCCTTTCCAGACTCATCTTGACCCATGTCCTCTCTTGCTGTCTCCATGTACCCACATCAACCATTTCATGCTCCCTTCTACCACAGGGCCTTTGCACACCCTGCTTCTGCTGCAAAGGACACACCTCCTTCCCTTCTTTGTCCATCATATCAGATTTCCCCAGTACACTCGTTGCACACTCTCTCAGCCATGTACTTCTCATAAGAAGCAGTGACAATGGTAGTAGTTTTTATATTTATGTGATTAAATTTATCATTTCCCCTACTGGATTATGAACTTTATGAGAGCCCTGAATGATGCTTTTTTTTTTTTTTTTTTTTTGAGCAGAGTCTTGCTCTGTCACCAGGCACCAGGCTGGAGTGCAGTGGCATGATCTCGGCTCACTGCAACCTCCGCCTCCCAGGTTCAAGTGATTCTCCTGCCTCAGTCTCCCAGATAGCTGGAATTACAAGCACATGCCACCACACCCAGCTAATTTTTTTTGTATTTTTAGTAGATAGGGGGTTTCACCATGTTGGCCAGGATGGTATCGACCTCTTGACCTCGTGATCTGCCTCCCTTGGCCTCCCAAAGTGTTGGGATTATAGGCGTGAGCCACCGCGCCAGGCTGATGCCTATTTTTATTCACTATTAAGCCACCCAGTACCAGCAGAGGCTAGTCCATGAGAGGCAGTCAGTAAACATTTATTGAATAAGTGAATTAATGAATTATTCATTCATGTTATGGTTTAGATATTATTTTTATACAGTCTATTTTTAGAGCAGTTGTACGTTCATAGCAACTATTTAGATTATATTATTTTGAATAAATGAGTTAGAGATCATTTCATGCTGTTGAAGATAACCTAGATATCAGGAAAAAAAATTTAATTCTTCTTGTTAATTAAGGTATCTCCCTAAGCAAACCGAGGCCACTAAGCTCATTATAAGCAAGTCAATGGGCTTTGAGTGGGTTTCAGGAATAAAAATGCCAATGAAAGATAAGCTTTGGCTTCACATGAAACAGTCTTGGAGCAGAGCCTTTTTGGGGAGAAGGTGAGGGTCTCGTAAGAGAGCGTCAGACTTAAGGTGAGGCGAGTCTGAGTGCCACAGCTTCCTAACGCTGTTTTGCAATCCAAAATGAAGATTTGGCAAGGATCCAGCACACTCAAGTCATGGTCTGGGATGGGGTCTAACACTACGTTTGTCACCAGCCACATTCATTTCCAGGGCAGGAACACCTAAATGGGAGATAATTCTGCCTGTGGAGTAAGGATAGAAGACCAGAGAACAAGGCGGTTAGCACTGTTTCTGTTCATCTTACTCCAGGAATAGTCCCCTTAAAAAACATGCCCATCCTCGAGAACGCACAATTGTATTGTGCCATGCAGGTGGTCAGGGAGTTCTGAAACAGAATGCTTAAGTTGCCTTAAAATCCACTAGGTGACTTAGGAGCCATCAGAATAGAAGTCAGCCTTTGTGGGGTATACAGATTTGCAAGCAGCCATGGACTGGAAAACCCGTGGAGGCCCCATTCAATCCTGCCTGAAATATTCATGTCACTGAATGTATTTCTATCCCTCTTAATTGAGAGGGAATGAGGTCGATTGTTAAGAATATGAGGTTTTGACACGAAATAGACTTGAGTTTGCTTCTCAGCTCTGCCTCTTCCTAGTGTGGCCTGTATAAAGGAAAGCAAGAGAAGCTAAATCCACAGAATGAATCAAAGTATCTTCTGCAAGCACATGCCCTCCATCCAGGAGAACAGCCCGTGTGTTTTTAGGGAGTGCGCTTAAGGACACGTTGAGAATGTTGGAACACCAGCGAAAAGCCCCAGTGCATGTGAATGAGATGTTAACAGATTCTTCCAAGGTCAAAAAAGATAGGTTATCAGGAAAGATCAGAATGTGAAGCCAAGACTTCACCTTTTTGCACACACATGAAAAAACTAAGTAAGATGTGAAGCCACTCATTCATCTGCTCAAGAAATATTTACTGAGATACTATCTACAAAGCACTGGGGAGATACTGGGGGTGTCGTTCATCCATCTCTCAATGAACAAGGTCATCAGGTAAGGTCAGCATGCTAGCTGGACAAGACCAGTGTGGTATCTGTCCTTCAATAAGTTACTTTACAGCAGACACAGTAACGTGAGGCTGGAAGACGGTTCTGTCCATGGAATGAGAGGAGGAGCAGCCAAGCGTATGTGAGGAAGGCACCTCACAGACAGGTGACTGCCCCAGGGACTACCTGAGTAGAAAGGCAGTCCATCCTTTCTGGGGCCAGGGAGGAGGGCTGAAGCTCCTGGACCCACACTAGCTAGGCTTGGCTGGGGTGTCCTGCAAGAGTCTCCTACTTCCCCACCCCCAGCAGGCTGTACACAGCGGCTACATAAGAGTCCACTTGACTCTGTGTGGTACACGATTTGAGAAAGAGGGAGTCGGGAGGGTGGACAAAGCCCACCTCTCCAGGGACTGCCCAGTCCAGGTCAGGCTCTGCTGCTCTGAGCCTTCACAGAGCCATGCTCCCCACTTTCCTGCGCTTCCTCACTGTGTGATTCTACACGCACCACGGGCTTGCCTCACCCATGTCTATCTCCCATGCTAGATCAGAAGTGCCACGAGGGAGGAACCACATCTATGTCTGTTCACCTTTGTGCCAACAGGGGTTGAGCCCACAGCAGGTAATGGGACAGGCCTCTGGCCCAGAGTAATCCCAATAAAAGCTTGCCGAATGAATGAGTGAAGGCATGAATAAATGTGTACTCTTGGCTTTAGGGGAGTGGGAGGCAGGTGCTGGCAGAGCAAGGGAAAATCCTTGCCTGGTGAGTTGGATCCTGGAAAGAGGTGTGTGGCACTACCTGTGTGGTAACTGCTGTGTTGCATTTCCTGGCTCCCCTCCGTGTTAGTGGGTCTGTGTGCATGAGGAGTCGTGCTTAGGCTGGAGTTGGTTCTAAGACGGGAGCAAACACGAAGCCATCTAAGTGTGAGGCACAAACCACATTTTGTAATCCATTTCTGAACCTCAGCAGGCTTTCAGGCACCTGGTGGGCACTCAGGTTGGTTTGGTGGGTAAAATAAAAGCGAGAGGAGAAGAAAAGTGGGAGAGAGAAGAGAATTGGGAAAGGGAAGGGAGGGAGGAAATTTTACCCTGGGCAGGGGCGTTGTGACTCTTACGTATTTCCATAATAAGTAATCATTTGTTGAATGGCAAATATAAATATTAGAGCCTTATCCTGAATTTTTCACACATGCCACCCCTTCTGAGTGGCTCTGGCCAGGCTCTACAGAGGCCAGAAGGAGAGTGACCTATCCTGTCATTCTCCAAAGCTGCCCCTGGGCCTTCTCCCACCTGCCCCACATTCACCTGCAGATGGTGAGATGTGATGACCGGCCTGTTCCCCGGGCACCAGACGTCCTCCTTCAGCTGCCTCATGACTTGAAAACACTTCCTACGGCAGCCCCCATCGTCATCCAGCTGTTCCAGCAACACCTGTTCGGCACGGAAGAAGCTCAGCTGCCAGTGATAACTTGAACAGGCCAACAAGTTAAACCCAAACGACTGGAATAAAGAGAAAAATACGGGAAATGAGAAGAACAACGCTCACTGCTGTAGAAAGCCATCTCTGAAGCAGTCCACTGATCTGGGGAACCTGTCACCGGGCAGACGGCACATCCTACGTGGGGATGAGAAGGGGTATCAGGGAGACCATAAGCCACCTTGGATGTGGACGGTTAGAAGGTGGTACCCACTTCCTCTCCTGAAGCAGTTCTCCAACGTGGGCATGCATCAGAATTACATCACCCAGAGGGCTTCTTAAAACACAGATTGCTGGGCCCTGTTCACAGGGTCTCATTCAGCAGGTCCAGAGCCAGGCCCGGGAAGCTGCATTTCTAACAAGGTCCTAGGTGACGCTGGTGCAGGGCCCACACTTTGAGAACTGCTGATCTAGTGACACCTCAACTTTCCTTCGGAAACTTGTCGGCAGTCAGTAATGCTGTGCCTGGTTAAGCTGCTGGCATCACTGCTCTGGCAAGTGGGGGTCCCGTCCACTGATACCTTGATGCACTCCACTCTCTCTTGGGAAGGCCAGCGCTGCAGACATCGAGGCCACCGGGCTTTCTCAGACCAGGTAGTGGGGATCTCCACTGCGGGGACCAGCTCCAGTTCCACCGGATATGCGGATGTTTCCACGGCAACCCAAACTGAAGAGCGGTTTCCTAGCATGCTGACCTTACCTGATGGGAAATGACCAACTGCATAAGGAGAAGAGAAAGGCTTGCCCAGTACAGGCGTTCAAACAAGGAATCTGCGAGCATTGCTCTGACCAGCTCCTTGCAACTGGTGTGGCAACTTTCACAGTGTCTGTAGCATGTCAAAGATCGAGCCTTGGCATCAAAACCAGATGGTTGGTCAGGAAGCCAGCATTGGAGCTAAGAAGTCTCATTGCTGGTGGGTTGTTCTTCCTCCCCCAATCCCAAGGCTTTTATGGTACCTTTCCTTTTAAATTAATAGATTCTTGGCCAGGCGAGGTGGGTCAAGCCTGTAATCCCAGCACTTTGAGAGGCCGAGGCGGGTGGATCACAAGGTCAAGAGATCGAGACCATCCTGGTCAACATGGTGAAACCCCATCTCTACTAAAAATACAAAAAATTAGCTGGGCATGGTGGCGTGTGCCTGTAATCCCAGCTACTCAGGAGGCTGAGGCAGGAGAATTGCCTGAACCCAGGAGGCGGAGGTTGCGGTGAGCCGAGATCGCGCCATTGCACTCCAGCCTGGGTAACAAGGCTGAAACTCATTCTCAAAAAAATAAAAATAAAAATAAAATAAATTAATAGATTCTTTTCAGAAGGCTCAACTGAAAGTAAAAGCCACAGAATAGAAAGAAAATGTGTAGTACAGATGCTCCTTGACTTACAACGGGGTCACATCCTGATGAAGCTGAAAATATTGCAAGTTGAAAATGCATCATCATAGCTTAGCCTAGCCTACCTTAAATGTGCTCAGAACACTTACATTAACTTACAGTTGGGTAAAATTACCTAACGCAAAGCCTATTTAGTAATAAAGTGTTGAATATCTCATGGAATTCATTGAATGGTTGTATGCATACTTGAAGTATGGTTTCTACTAAATATGTATCACTTTCACACCTTGTAAAGTAAAAAATCATACATTGAGCCATGGCAAGTTGGGGACCGTCTGTATTTGCTACCTTAAAATGAAACCTAATTATTTTTCTATATCCTTCTCCATTCCACCCAAACATCTAAATGTTGGTTTTCAGAGTAGTGCAAACATAGGGAAGGTCAATGCCATTCTTTCCCTCTTCACCTCGATGTTCTGACACTGGTTAGGGACAGCATCAGCCTCCTTATATATTTATATGCCTTTGGTGAAATCTGGCTTAACATGTCTTTTATCTGAGCCTCAGTCTCTTAGATGGTATTTTTTACCATCCACTCAGCTAGCCGAGCCTCAGAGGTACTTATCATCAGAAACCCCTGTAACCACAACGTACGTCAAAGCATGTTACAGCTACTGTTTCAAGGATCAGGTGACTGGAAAGAAGCGTCCATTGCCTTGTTTTCTAACCAGGCAAAGAGAAGAAGAGTAAACTAGTGCATCTGGGAGTTTTCCAGCTCCCATATTAGAATTTCCTCATTTCTAATTTGCTCCCTCTTCTTTCAAAAGATACGGTTTTTGCTTGTTTATTTGCCTTCATTACAGATAGAGAGAAGCAGTCTTGAATAGATCAGGATCTATTCATCCTTCTCTGCTCATCCCAATTCTTGAAATAGATAGGAATCTATTATTTTGCAGTTCCTTGCACAGATAAGAAAATGGAAGCACATTAATTGCGTTAGGCTGTTCAAAAGGGAAACGTTCCTCTCCTTGGCCAGGGTGGGATAAAGGGCTTGTTGTCTGCATCTCATCAGAGCTGCCCAGACGGGAACATGACGAGCACATTAGCATTATTTACTGACAGCACCTCGTCAACCTGGCTCAGTCTGAATTCTGCTTTGCACTTTCACTGTGAATAATGTCGCACAGCGTAAGAGGTGAGCGGGTGCTGGAGCCAGCCCATCCGCCCACACCCTGCTCTGTAGCTGGCTCTGCTTACGAGGTGTGTGACCTTCAGAAGTGACTTAATCTTGCTAAGTCTCAATTTTCTCATCTCTAAAACAGGTAGGAAAAGAATTCTTATTGTATTGTGCGGTTGTGAGGATTTAACTAAATAATCCACGAAATTTACTCTACTTAGTAAAAAATCTATTAAACATGAACTATTACCACTATGGAAATTTTCGTAACTATTCATCTAGACAAGCAGCAAATGTATGTACAAATGCATCCTTTTATTTTCACACAGATGGAACCTCACGTTGTTTAGCAGTTTGGTTTTTCACTTAATTATCCAGCACATGCATTTTTCATAGTGCTGCATATATACGCCTGTTCTTCTTAAAGGCTGCATAGCAGTCCAGGAGGCAGAGATAGCACAATTCAATTTAGCCAATTTTCCTCTGTTAGCCATTTATATTACTTCTTGCTATTTACTATTATAAAACTTATGGCAGCAAATATCCTGGTGCATATTTCTTTGTGTATTTGTAGAAATACATTTCTAAAACTAGAATTGCTGAATTTTCAAGTAAGCACATTATAAAAATAAAAAATAGACAAATTGTCCTTTAAAAAGGAGACACCAATTTACACTTCTAATAACAATGTGAAAATACCCATTTCACCATGCCCACTCGACACTAAGCGAGATCACACTTTTCATTTCTTTTAACTGGTTAGGAGTTTTAATGCACCCAACATTAGTATATTCTAATATATGTTGAAACATACATTAGATGGAATGCCTTTTCTTATTTTTTTCAAGCCATTTGTATTATTTTCCTATGATTCCTTTTTTTTGGTAATTATTTCTGTTGGTCAGCTTATCTTTCTTATTGGTTTATAAATTAAGAAAACATAAATGTTTATATTTTATTTAAATATAAATAATAGAAATTTATATTTATAAATAAATATAAATATTTATTTATAAATAAGTTTATAAATATAAACTTCTATTTGTATTTAAATACAAATACAAGTTTATAAATATAAACTTCTATTTGTATTTAAATACAAATACAAACTTCTATTTGTATTTGTATTTAAAATATAAATAATAGAAATTTATATTTATAAATAAATTTATAAATATAAACTTCTATTTGTATTTAAAGAAAATATAAAAAGTTAAGAAAATTCGCCATTTCCAGTTTGAAATTCACTTTTTCACTTTGTGTGAACAAAAACGGTGTGTGTGTACATATGCTGCATTGTACAGTAGCTTAAGACTTCGGAGTTGTCAAACTTAATCAGTTCTTTATGACTCCTGGATTCTGTGTTTTGGTACAAGTTGATGGTTTCCAAATGTGGAATCTCAGCACACTGGTACTGCAGATCGACCACATTTCTAGCAGTAGAAATGTGCTAATCACGAAGACCTGGGGTTTGTGAATAATTTGCTTTTTTAAAAAAAGTATGCTTAAGTTTTTAGGCCTGGTTAAGGCTTAATAATCCACAGCATTTTATAACTATGCCAGCACAGTAACTTTCTTACAGTCACACGACTATTTTGTTAGTATGAATTCCAATCGTCTGTGCATTAACAGCAGGAAAAAAAATGCTGATTCACATTTTGAGGATTAAATACATGTGAAGAGCATATGATTACTTTCTCAAATTTAGGGTGTGAGCTGCAGACAACACCCAAGCAGAGGTTTTATAGAGTGAAAGAGGAATGCCAGCAATTTTCCCTTGTACTTCTTCCCCATCAGCTCACCTGAGATGTGACAGGTTCTGACTGCGTTTTCCACCAGCTTCCGGAACACCAGGAGGACCTTGGCAGGTACAATGTCTCCGTCTATGTTCACATCTGTCTCATGCCACTGCCACAAGCTCTTCATAAATTGTTCCACCTCTAGCCACTGCTGCAGACCCTCGGGGTCTCGCAAGGGGCAGGGCAGCCTGGTGCCCTGCAGGGTGTAGTACCTCCAGCGCTGCTCCCTGGCTTCCCTGTAACCGGCCAGGCCTTTTACTGGGACTGTGACGAGGAACTGACTGGGGGCCAAAACCTGGGGTCAGGAAAGGATTGAAAACAAGTATGAGTTAATAGATTCAGGAAGTAACAGACGTCCTGGGAGCCAACCTGTCTCGCCAGGCAGCTCCGTTAACCACTCCACCCTCAGCAGTGTGAGCAGATACATAGAGACTTAGACCTGGGTGTTACAAGTGGATTACATCTTTGTTCTGCCACTGAACCACTGTAAATACTTCGAGTAGGAAAATTAACTCGCTGAGTTTATGATTTTATGAATCTGCAAGTAAAGACAATGAACTAGAGCAGGAACTTCACAGGAGACCTGAAGTTTGAGAAAGAAGAATGAATATGCATTGAGTTCCATGAAGATGCAGCATGTAATTCTAATGCATTTGACCATTTCAACTTCATAAGTTTGTTGCCATTTTCTTTTTTTTTAAAGATGGGGTTTCACCATGATGGCCAGGCTGGTCTTGAACTCCTGACCTCAGGTGATCCACCCACCTCGGCCTCCCAAAAGTGCCATTTCCAGGTGAGGAATCCAAGGTGCAGAGGGGCTTGGAGTTCTCTCCAGGGACACACAGCCAGGAAATAGAAGAGTCAGAATTTGAGTTGAGGTCATTTGACAGCTTGTTCAGTTATTATTTCTCTACCCTAAGCGGGTACTCACTCAAGAGTGAATGACATGGAATGGTGAACGTTTTGACACAAATAAAAGGTAAGAAGTAATAGGAGGGGAGGTGAAAAGACTTTGTAAACTGGCTCCCTTTTTTTTCTTTTTTTTTTTTTTGGCCTATTCTGATAACCCATGGTCAGTCTTCATGACTAACCCTTCCAAAATCAAAGGCAAAATGAAAGCTTGTTTGTTTAGACAATGTGAGCTGTTGAGATGATTCTAAGTTTAAAGAAGAAAAGCAAACTATCAGAATCCACCCAATCCCCTTCTCCAGGAACCAGTGAAGCAATGACTGGGGGAAAGCAGTCAGACCAGCAGCCAAGGGATGGAGCAAGTGGGTAAACAGAGCCGTCAGAGGATCCTGAACTCTGACGACGTCCCACTTCATGTACACATTCGGCTGGGAGTCAGCTGCCTCCTCTTCCTGGAAAGCTCTGACCGTGGAATTTGCTTAACCCTTGTCCAGGACCAGTCACTGACCCACTGAGGGGTGAACACCCTAATCAGCTCCAGCTGTTTCCGCCTAACTCTGAGAAAACAATAGTTCGATGTTTTAGATGATGTATCCACATGACTTCTGGCACCCATAAAAAGGTGGCTGGTTTTAAAAAGAAGAAAAAACATCTAAAGTATAGAATTTAAGATCTGTATATTATTTCAGTCCACTTTTATGTGAATTCAAAAGCGCAACGATCATGTTGTTAGTCATATAAGTGGTGCTTAGTAAATATTTATTGAGCAGCCTGGGCAATATGACGAAACCCACCTCTACCAAAGAAAAAAAAATACAAAAATTAACCAGGTGTGGTGGCATTTGCACCTGTAGTCCCAGCTGCTCAGGTAGGACTGGGAGGTTGAAGCTGCAGTGAGCCATGATTGCACCATTGCACTCCAGCCTGGGTGACAGAATAAGACCCTATCTTTATAAAAAAAAAAAAAAAACCCAAACCAAACCAAACCAAAGCAAAACAAACAAAAAAAAAAAAATGTTGAATTTGATCTAAGATAAAAGCAATTTTATATCCTGTGCTGTAACTATTTTCAAAGCTTAATATGTAAGACATGACATATGTAAACACAAGATATATTTTAAGCTGTGAATTCTAAGTGGGACCACTGAAAGAAACTTCCTCAGGTATAGTGCGAAGAAAAGTAATGTAATGTCAATTTCTAGTCACTGGTTTACATGTGTTCAGGTTAGATTGGCCTGGGTGTAGAGTTGGGCAGATGATTCCAGGATTCAATCTAGTTTAACAATTTTCACCCTGGAATTAATTTCCAACAATCTGACTCTTTTTCAAAATCCACAAATCCCAAAATCTCTCTGGTGGTTCTTGTGTCCACCAACTTCGAGACATAATGGGCCAGCAAGGGTCTTTTGCTCAGGTACTAATTCTCTTCTCATTTATTTATTCATTCATTCCATGTAAGTTAAGTGTTTACCCTGGGCCACACACGTTGCTGGGTGCTAGGAATGAAACAATCAATAAACATGGTCTTTACACTCAAGGAATTTGCAGTCTGTTGTGAGAAATGGGCCATGAGTATATACAAATTTAATACAAAGTGAAAGAGGTATGTGGCATAAGAAAAATCAAGATAAAGAATGATGGGGATTCAGAGCCCCCATCATTTAGACTTCTCTCACCCCTAAAATAGAGATAACCAGACTGTCTTTTCCACCAGGGGGTTTACAGGTTTGAGTGAGGTCGTTTCTGTGCGTACAGCTCTGCCCTCACCAATGCATTGCCTGAATGCTGGTGTTACCCACTGGCTTACACTGGGTGGGACTCCTCTTCGGGGAGAGGGGTTGCGAGCCTGCTCCTGCAGTTTCTTCGTGCCACATCTTCTACTTTCTTTCTTCCCCATCTGCAACCCTTAGACAATTACTTTCAACTGTTTTTTGTGGATGTCCTTGGTTCCCTCCACCCCACCCCCAGTCTATTAAGTAGATGGTTAGTAAATGAATGTGTGTTTAACTGAGCTTTGATTGTGACTGTGGAATGTGCTTTGAAATCAAAAGCCTCTATTGTGAGTTCTGGCTTAGTGCCTGACATGACTTGATCAAGTCATTTCACTTCTCTAAGCCTAGTTTTTCTCATCTAGGAATGTGGGGGCTCAAAGGAAATAACATCTATCTTTTTCTCATTTTCTGTAGAGATGCCATTTCATTACATTGCCCAGGCTGGTCTCAAACTCTTGGCCTCAAGCAGTCCTCCCACCTCGGCCTCCCAAAGTGCTGGGATTGAAGGTATAAACCACATTACTGGCTGAAATGGCATGTATAAAATGAGATTGTAAATGGTAAAAACTAAGGGTACCTGTGGAAAAAAGAATTGTTATGAGTATTCTTAGTGAGGCAAGCATCTGTCACATACTGAGATCCCCCTGCCCGAGTGTCCTGGCTCTGCTGGGCACTTAGAGACAGCGAGACTTACTTACCTTAATATTTACATTGTACGTGTCAGAGTAAGGCACGGCTTGAAATCTAATGTCTTGGGAGCTGATATTTGTGGTCAAATGATGAACGACTTTCTGCACCTCCTCCACAGCCTGGGAAATCTGCTGGCGCCTCAAGTCCACCTGGGTGTAGGAGGGATCAACAGAGGTGGTTATTTCCCATGTGGGCCCCAAGGCACTGGCATAAGAAACTGAGGAGACAAGGGAACAGGGAGGGGTGACCGGGGAAATTTAGTTCCAAAACCCTGCCTTCCCAAGACGCAGGGGAGATGGACTTCGGTCTGACTCTACTGAGAAGATACTTGTTGGGGCCTCAATGTTCTTTTCTGTAACAGATGCACTCATCTGATATTTATCTAGCACCTACTATGTAGCAGGTGCCAGGCCAGGTGCTGGGGACACAACAGTGATTAAGACAACAGTGAACACTATACATAGTGAAAATACAGGAATATGGCCGGGAGCGGTGGCTCACGCCTGTAATCCCAGCACTTTGGGAGGCCGAGGCGGGCGGATCACAAGGTCAAGAGATCGAGACCATCCTGGCCAACATGGTGAAACCCCGTCTTTACTAAAAATACAAAAATTAGCTGGGCGTGGTGGTGTATGCCTGTGGTCCTAGCTACTTGGGAGGCTGAGGCAGGAGAATTGCTTGAACCTGGAAGGCGGAGGTTGCAGTGAGCCGAGATTGCACCACTGCACCACAGCCTGGCGACAGAGCAAGACTCCGTCTCCAAAAAAAAAAGGAAAATACAGGAATAAGGCCAGGTGCGGTGGCTCACGCCTGTAATCCCAGCACTCTGGGAGGCCAAGGTGGGTGGATCACCTGAGGTCGGGAGTTCAAGACCAGCCTGACCAACATGGTGAAACCTGGTCTTTATATTAAAAATAAAAAAAGAAAGAAAGAGAAAAAAGAAAATACAGGAATATATGTAAATATAATATCATAATATATTATATATAATATGATATATATCAATATCATAATATACAGTATTATACCTGATATTACATTATACATACACAGACACACATATGTATGTGTATATATATGTGTATTTCTGTATGATATACACTTTCATAGATCTGTGTGTGTAGGTGCGTATGTGTGTGTATGTATAATATAATATCAGGTATAATAAGTCCCATGAAGAAAAATAAAATATGATAAGGGACTCGAGAATAAAGTGGCAGCTATTTTAGTTAGGGTGGACAATGGACAAAGAAGACTTCTCTAAGGAGGTGGCATTTGAGTGAGGATGAGGACAGCTTAGGAGAGCAGATTCCATGCTCCTTCTCTGAAGTAGACAATTCTCTAAGGTTAGCAGCGAGGCCACTGTGGGTAGATCCGGCAAACAGAAAGTGACAGGAGGTGAATTTGGAGAGGAAGGCAGGGGCCAGGTCATCACACAGGGCTTTGTAAACCATGGTGAGACTCTACCACGGTACCGTCACGCCTGCTGCCCCAGGTGTGAATATTAAACTTCTTAACATGCATCAGCACTCAGCAGCTTGCTTCCTACCGATGTCATCAGTAAATGATGGTTCTCTTTGTCTCTGTACTCACCCCTGCGTTTTGCTTCTAGACCCTTAAGAAAAGGCATGCGTTTATGTTTCTGCTGACAGAGGGTTACCACAGTGAGTTACCAAGAACTGGGAAATTCTCATCGAAAATTGAACACTAATCAGAACACTAACCTAAACTTAAGGTTTAGGGAAATAGATGTTTGTGGGAAACACAATGGAACTTTTAGTAAACTCCAGGAGAGACACAAGAAAATCCAAATAAGGGACAGAAGGGTCTGCAAATTTTTTCTGAAATGGAGGAGGTTCTTTGTCATTTGCTCAGGAGGTACCTACAAGCTGCTGTCATGACAAGACTCTCCTTCAGAGGCTCCTTCAGCCAGTAACCAATTTTTAAGCAATATCTGATACATCTCAATCTAACGCCCATTCGTGAGTCTCTGAATTACAGTATAATGGCTGTTTCTA
Source organism: Saguinus oedipus (assembly GCA_031835075.1). Taxonomy (NCBI): domain Eukaryota; kingdom Metazoa; phylum Chordata; class Mammalia; order Primates; family Cebidae; genus Saguinus; species Saguinus oedipus. The sequence goes on from CM063175.1 coordinate 88,949,624, forward strand.
CATATTCTAGAGTCATTCTGAGACACCCATAAACTGATCGCAACAGCCAGAAAAAAAAGCCCAAGTCAGAGATTCCTGTTTTTCTAAATTAAGTCATCAACTAGGCCACCTGAGATCTCACTCATACTTCCCATCAACCAGGAAGCCAACCAACTTCACATGTACATAGAATAAGAATGTGACTGTGCACCTATTTGTACACGTGTGGTGCAGCACATGTAGAGTCAGTTCATCAATAAGTATGTTTAACGTGTGCTCTGTGGTGGGCACTGTTAAATGCTGGAACACAGCAATGCACAAAACAGATGCAGCCATGCATTGACAATAGTGAGGAAGACAAATATAGGTACAGAATACAAGTGTGGGGCCGCTATTATGGAAAGAATAACAAATGACAAATAAAGCTTTTAGAAGCCCAGAATGAAGGTGCCTCTCCAGCGCAGGACTTCCGCTTTGTGTGGTAATTCAATCTTATTTGAGTAATTTTAGCAGAGCATCTATTTGATGCTGGGCTCTGTGCACACGTTGCCACAAGGTTTCTAGATAACTTGACAAAGCAGGACAAATAAACTGGAAATTAACATCACTGCACTCCAGTGCAAGGTAGAGGTTTGCACAAATGCTATGGATGCACAGAAAAAGGACACTTCATCCAGTTTGGAGGTTGGGAGGCCTTCCCGGAGGCACAGTGTGGTGGATTGTATCTTGAAAGCTTAGTAGGAGTCCGCTAGGAAGAAAAGAGCATGAAGGTTGCTCCAGAAAGGGAAAGCAATTGCACAGGCATGAGCGGCACAAAGAGAGAATCTGTGTTCCTCACACCAGTGCAATTGTTCCTGTGATATTTTTAGAATATAATCACCTTAGAGGACGTGGTGAAGTGGGAGAATAAACAGTGAGAAGTCTCAAAAGCAGAGGAAGAATTTGGAGAACAAAGTCAACAGTAAGTGGCTGAGTGAGTCAAGGCCCCCAAATGTCCATGGAGTCTGACAGCTAGAATACGACTGCTGTGTTGGGGGAATGCTGGGCACTAGCATTATCTCCCTCATAATGGTGGGGGAGAAGTGGGCAGTAAGTGATGGATTAAGGCTGAATGGAAGACACCAAGTGAAGACAGAGGTAAGCAACTCCTCCAAGAACTTTTACTTGGGGGGAAAACCAGAACAACAGGGATGTGAACGGCTTTTCCTTGTTTGTTTTGGTTTGCAAAATGATACACAGGCTTAAACATTTTTAAATGCTGAGAGAAAAGAGTCAGTGGTGAGAGAAGAGAGAGCAAAACCATTTCGTAAGGATTTCCTACCCGAAAGGAGTCATGCACATCCAGAAACCTGAGAGAGGAATTCATCTTGGTGTGGCAGGAGGAAAGAAAGGGAAAAGGGCACAGAATTTCACTCTTGTTGCCCAAGCTGGAGTACAGTGACACGATCTCGGCTCACAGCAACCTTCCACCTCCCAAGTTAAAGTGATTCTCCTGCCTCAGCCTCCCAATAACTGGGATTACAGGTGCCCTCTATCACGCCTGGCTAATTTTTTGTATTTTTAGTAGAGACAGGGTTTTATTATGTTGGCCAGGCTGGTCTCGAACTCCTGACCTCAAGTGATCCGCCTGCCTCGACCTCCCAAAATGCTGGGATTACAGGCATGAGCCACCACGCCCAGCCAAACTGTGCCCTCATTTGATGGTGAAATTCTTACCAGGCAGGACAGGATCACACACTCCTGGAAAACAACTATAATCTCTCACTTGCTACACAGGTTATTAGGTCACCCTTATGATCTGTTTTGATTGCCAAAGGTGAAAGTCAGAATAAGAGAATGCTCTCTGAGACCTAGAATCACAAATTCCAGTTTTAATTTTCTTTCTCCATCACTTCTGTTGCAATTAGGACTCAGGATCTTAGAAATGGACGAGACTCAGAAATTGCCTTGTCTGGTGTGACTTTACGGAGGACTAGCGTGACAGGCAGCTTTCCTAACATCACACCAGCTGTAGATGCAGAACTAGACAGGCTCTCCAACTCTTCTTTTCATCACACTTTGCCACACCCTCAAGTACTGATGTACCAGAAGTACCGCCTACCCCTCATCCTCTTCCTGAACCTAAAAATGGCTTCAATTTATAGTCAAGACTCATGAAACAAGGAGTCCTAAGTCTCCGTGTATTTGGACATCAGCAACCATTCTGGCTTCTCACAAGCACAAAGGGTCATGCAGGGGCCAGACAGTGAAGCCCCTGCTGTGGGACCTGAGTGGAAGCCTCTTTCTCACTAGGTGATAGGCAGCCCCTTCCCTCGCCACGTCTCTGGCTACACTTCCTGCAGCAAGTTCTTACCCACACAGCATCACTGCGCTATTTGGTGGCCCAGAAGTGACTGGTGCTGGGGGTTTCCAGGCTTAGTCCCAGACACCTCTTGTCACCCGCATGGTGTGACAACACAGACTCCCCAGACTGTTTCTCTCCACTTATCCTGGCCACACCCTAGGCAGATACAGCAAGAAGTTCATTTCACGGTGTGGAAAAGCAGGCAGTGGGGCTTGGCAGCCTTGAGGCAGCCTTGTCGCCAAACCTAGTTCATGGCAAAACACGGAAACAAATTTTGTTTGGGCCTCGCTCTTTCCAGGCATGTCCCCACGCTCTTGCAGGTCCATGTCCCATCCTGGGCCCCTTCCCCGCCTCCTCCTTAACCACAGCATCAGGTTCACTGTTGCCCCACAAGCCACTTGCTGCTATTATTAGCTCAAGTTCATGAATACTGCTGCTATTAATAGCTCGTTTGTGAATAATTTACTGTTTCAAATATAAATTATGGGAATTCGAGGTTATTCCTTATAATAACATCACTCTGACTCACTCAAATTCCGATACACCTCCTTGCGAGAGAGACAGCGTGGCGGTGCTAAGTGGCATGCCAGGAATGGCACACAGGTCATACCCATGAGCAGGCAGCCTATGTGTATATCATTCCCGATGAGTGTTACTGGGAAGAAAAGACTGAGAACTTCCTTCCAGAAAACAAGAAGTCAGACCTTTAATTCTGGAATTGCATGGAATCCAATCATCAGTTAAAAGAATTTCAACCAAACAAAACAGGTATCATCTCCTTTCAGGGGCTAATAACTTAGAGAAATGGAAAGTTAAATTCAGTGATAGATACACATGAGAAAATAGGCTTTCCACCATCATATCCCTTCGTTTTTAGACTAATTCTTCCATGAATCAAATGCTTGGGCCACACAGAATACTTGCAGCCCCCAAACATGGCAGAAGCTACAGCAGCATCAGCACTGTAGAACTGAGATTATTGAGTCTTTCCTGTGTATAGGGCCTTTTATAAGGGTAGGCTCATTCGTGCCTACCCATAATTCTTTAAGGTGGATGCTATGATTATCCCCATTTTATAGATGAGGAAACCAAAGTTCAGAACATTTAAGTAATTTTCCCAGGTTCCCAGAGTTAGTAAGTTACAGAACACAGGGAGCATCCTTCCAAAACCTGTATTTGTAACCACTGCACTGTTCTGCCTCTCCAAAAGAAAAAGGTGACTGGGAATGAAACACACCTGACTGTTTGAATGGGGTTCCCTTAGTCCTGAAGACCTTTCCTATACTTCTCCACTTATTAAAACCCTACACTTTGTCCAAGGCTTTGTCTCCACTCTTCTTTCTGTCAGACATCTTTCCCATCAGACCTAACGCATCTCGTTCTCCTCTAGCAATCTGTTGAAATCTCTACTGCATCCCTTATGGTCCACCATGCAATATTTCAAGCATTTGCCTGACTGCACATGAAATTCCCTCTTCCTTTGGAGTTATGTGCAAAATCTGCAGGTGGGACAGGGCCATCCTAGAGACCAAAACCAAAATTTCTCTCTCATTTAGCAGGCCACATCTCAGGCCTTGGTCTCCCTCAAACACAGTATTTTGCACAAAGTATTAGCACAGTGTTTTGCACAAAGCAGGTGCTTAGTATGTGTTTGCAGAGACATACAGGAATTTAGCAGAGGACATACGGCCTTTGGACTAAAAAAGATGAGGCTAAAACTTCAGCACCCTCATAACTGAGCAGTGTAACTTTGGATGGACAAGTTATTTAATCTCCACAAGCCTCTGTTTCCTCCTCTGTAAAAACAGAGGCAATTCGTACATCACAGAATTAGATTAGATGAGATCCTGTATGCACCTTGACCTGTCGGCTTCCACACCACTCTTGCCTTATCTTTAATGAACTCTGAAGAGATTTCTGATCACATATATGAAAGATACTCTGTGAATGTCAAAGAGAAGGAAGACATGCATGTAAGTTTCTTCCCTCCAGAAACTTACAAAGAATGAAATGATTTGACATGTAAGTTGCCAAACAAGATGATAATAGGAAATTATGAGGAGTTGATACACAACGCATGGCCAAATAAATGGTGCCACTAATACTAATTATAATGGGAGTGAATATGTGGGCAAAAACGTTTCGTGCTGGGTGTCAAGGACTCTGTCTCGAGAAGGTGAACTCTGAGTTTGAAGGATGAATACGAGCCGGAAAGGAGGAGCTGGGGCCCATGGCCTGTTCAGGGCCCAGTTCTTGTTGGGCAGAAGTGGGAGACTCAATCACCTACAGGAACGGAGTAGGAGATGCATGTGAGAGAGGCAGCGGGGACCAGGAACAAGTGTCAGATACTGGAGTGTTCAGCCTCCTGAGAAGTGGCCAGCACATGCTCTGGCTAACAAACACTCAGCCCTGGCACACGGTTTCCAGGCAAGAAATTGGGACCTGTGGTTGCCAAATATTCTGATTTTTTTCCCCCCTCGAAAGACAGCAATCTGCATTTCTATGCAAAACCTCACTATTTTGAAGTGTTTGTGAAAAACATTAGAAATCATCTACAGGCTAAACAACACATGGGCAGGAGCTGGATTCAACGTGGTGAGCACTGTTTAGGATTTCTGCTATTGGAAATGCAGGGGGAGCAGAGGGTAGAAAGAGCAGTCGAAGTTACTTGAACGCTATGCTAAAGATTTTGGAATTTTTTCTTACAAAAAATACAAGACCCATGGAAGAAAATACCAGCCAGTATCTCTACCATTATTCCTCAAAGGGAGGAATAATGGGAAATCACTTTGTTTACTATAGTTTTACCATCCCAGGTTTTCCGTATTTATCTCTCTTAATGATTCTGCCTAAGAAATACACTTTCTTATCACTCTGATAAGGATCTTTGCTTTGCATACTTGTAAAGGCATGAAAACCGCAGACTAGTTCTTACTTCCTAGTCAATTTAACTATTTTGGTTTTAACATTAACATCCTGCCTTGGTAGCTTCATTCGTAAATGAAAAGGCTTAAACTGGATAATTGTTTAAGACACCTGCAAGTTCTAACATTTTTTGACAGCCTATGACCATCTAGAAGAAATTAAATTCTTAATTGATATGCACTAAAAGTATGATCATATTTTAAAACCTAGTAGTTTCACAGTTTTTAAAAAGCTTTGTTTTAATTTCATTTGCTCTTTTTCCAAGACCCCGTGAAGGTCCTATTATTATTATTCCCATTTTACAAAGAAGAAGGTCAAGGCTCAGGCAGATGAAGTGACTCGTGACCACACGAGTGTCAGCGGCAGAGCTGGAGTTTCCCCCATCCCCCAGATTCCAACTCTCTGTTGTATATTCCATACCGAGCATGTCTCTGGGAACTGAACCCTCAAAGAGAAGACTGAAATATGTGAAGTCCCCAAACATTGTTATGGGTGACCGTCTGTTTTCTGAGGAGCATTTTATGTATATTTAGAAACGGCTTGAGATCCTTTCTGGATCAAAGTTTGGTTGAGAGCAGTGTGAATGGGGAGAGGGTGCATGGGAGAGACCGGGTCTGTCCTTACCTTATTCAGCAGGCAATCTTCTAAGTCTCCCACGGTAAGGGATTTCATGGCTGCTTGGTCAATCCTGAGTAGAACAGCAACTTCCTGGGTTTTTTTTTCCTCAATGGAGTACAACACTCATGAGTAGATAGCACTCCCAGTAATGTGAGTCTTGATACTGAATTTTTCCAGAAACGTGTAATGGACCAGAGACTTTCCCTCCAAACCTTTCACTCAAGTTTTTATTTCCAAATTGTGAAAATCCATCTGTCATTGTTTGGGAAATTAAAAAAAAAAAAAAGAATTTAAGAAGAAGAGTTGATAAAATTGAATTTAAGTCCAACCTAATTATACCTTATTTAGCTATATTGACTGGTTCTTTGACCAGAGAGCAATTTTCCAAATTGTATTTCCCACCCAAGTACTTAAAAGTTCCATCCAAGTTAGAAATACCCTGTAGTTGGCTTCTCCCACCTTTTATGCTCCTGTCCCGACACTAGATGCACCTGGAACTCAGTATCTTATATCTCCTCGTCCTTATCTTGTTGACAGTAAATACCCCTTGCTCTCCAATCCAGAAAATCCCCCAGATTGATTTACTTTCTTTACAATCAACAAATAAACTGCTGAACAACCAGCCAGGGACCCATCATTATGCCCACAAACAGGTGATCAGGTCTTGTCAACCACAGCAGAGCACAACGGTTGGCATTTGGAGAAGTATGCACACACGTACACACAGGCACACACTTACACAGAGGGCACATAGGCGCGCGCGCACACACAGGAATGGCCGGTCAGGAATCCTTCTGCTCACCTGCTGACCTTTAAACGTAACTTCCCTCTTCCAACTTGAAAGCTGGCAGTAAAAATAAAGTCAGTATAAACAGGTCCCTTGAGAGTCGAGGGAACACTCACGTCTGGTTTTGCCAGCAAAACTTCCGTTGGAAAACAGCTCCGGCAGTAAATTCCCAGTTGGGCTGGCTGGGGCTAGTTTTACTACAGAAGAAAAAAAAATTTCACAATGGTCTGATCTCCTTGAAGCTGGTAAACATCACGGGAGTCTGCTATCAGATAATCTAAAGAAATGACAGCCCTCCTGGGAGCACTGCTTACTTTTGAGCAATGTTGCAAAGGCAGGTGCTTCCAAGCCCACCTGGCAGTGCTGCCTGCAAAGGCACTCCACCGTCTGTGGCCCCAACATTTGCATATCTTCCCATATTCTGCCCCAAGCAAAAGCCAAATCACTGTTCTCTAGCTGCTCTGTGCCCCACCCACGGTATGAGTCCCAGCTTTCAATCCAGCTTCTACAGAAACTCCTGCCATTGCAGAGCCTGATACACAGACTGTAAACTACATCCTCTCCAATGATGCTCTCATAGCACCCCTCAAAACAGCCTTGATTTTCCATTTGCTTCTATATGCAATTCTAAATCTCCTTCTTTTTATATCAAGTACTTCCAAGTTTTTCAAAGTCTTATTCCTTGGGCTTCTCTTACCATAGTAGTCCCAAACTGCTTTTTAAAGACTGAGCAAGAGCCTCTTTCTCTGAACTTGCAATTTAGTATTCTCTCTCTGCCTCATTTTCAACATCACCAAAGTCCCACTGTTTCTCCCATGTGCTCATTTTTGTCGTGACTTCTGTTTTCACCGTAATCATTAACTTGTGAGTCACTTTCCTGCGGTGGGGTACTTCCTAATGTTCAAGGGTTACCCCAGACATCTGTCATCATTTTTGCACCTGTGGCTGCCCGATCTTGATTGCTCTAGAACTTCAGCTGATCAAAATGTTATAACTGGAATCTTCTCTTGCCAGCGACAATTGCCAGATGTGAGCAACCGACAGGGCAACTGAGCGGCTGGGAAATGAAGAAATAATCATGTGCTCAGGGAAGCTACCACAGTCTGATTTTACCAGGGTGCCGGATCCAGGGAATAGCTGTATGTGGGAGCACAGGCTAGTTCCCTACTCAGTGATACAGCTCCTTATGGGCAAATGCTCTGAAATACAGGGCAGTCCCACAAATAGACTGTCTGACAGCTCCTGTCTGACAGATCGATGAAGACAAGCTTTCTTTTTAGATGTAGATATCTGGGTAATTGGGATTGAATCACAGTAAGCCTAAGGCACTTGTAGGCCAGGCCACTGAGGAAATTCAAAGTTAGCTCAGGTTCTCTTCCTTCCTTGGAAAATAAATATCCTCATTTCTCATGACTCACACCAAATGCAAGTATGGAAATGTAAACCTGCTCTGGCTCAGTTTCTATTGTGAAGAGTAAGAACTTATTTTTGAAAGTCGGGTTAACAAGGTATTCACAGCCCTATGCTGTCAGTGTGAGAAGTCTCAGGGAGATCATGCTAGCCCTGGATTACCAGCAGAAGTGCTTGTTACTGATTTACTTAGTGTCTCAATTTTAATTTCAAGAAGGAGGAAGGTTAGCTTGATCCAAATCAACCTGAAATATGCAAATGTGTTAAAGTTTGCAAGGGTTACAAACTCTGACTTTTTAAAAGATTTCCGGTAATCCCAGATGACTCAGATTAAATCTGACAATGCAGAAGACCAGACAGAGCTAATCACCTGTGATGTGAAGTCCACAGTATTGGACAACTCAGGGGCCTTGTCTGTTCCATGTCTCCAGAGAAGCCTCAGTACCTAACACACACCTGGCCCTCATTAAGTGTTACTGAATGCTTATTTGATTATGTTAAACATTATGCAAAATAACATTATTTGTTAGAATGTCACTAATGTGATATTAGAATGTCATTAATGTGATATTCTAATAAATAAAATATAATATTTTAAGATGTGTAAAATCACCTGATAAATTATAAATTTAATTATATACAGGCACCTGTGACTGCTATCTCCTTTTACAGAAAGGCCTGATTTAAAAAAAACTTAGCATTTGGGGGGAATGGGGGAGGGACAGTGGGGGGGGGGGCTGGGGAGGGATAGCCTGGGGATGAATGCCAAGTGTGGGTGAAGGGGAGGAAGGCAGCAAAACACACTGCCATGTGTGTACCTATGCAACTATCTTGCACGTTCTGCACATGTACCCCAAAACCTATAATGCAATAAAAAAAAACTTAGCATAATACTTGGCACATGATAAGACTTAAAAAATATTTGTCTTTATACTCCATTTCACTCCCCGAGGAAAAAGATCCTTTTCTGTAGGGATGTTTAGATTTCGTTTTGTTTTTTAATTTTTATTTCCATAGTTTTTGCATAGAAGTGGTTTCTGATTGCAGGGAGATGAATTGTGTGGTGGTAAAGTCTGAGATTTTGGTGCACTCATTACCCAAGGAGTGTACAGTGCACCCAATATGTAGTTTTTTATTCCTTAGTTCCCTCCCACCCTCCCCCTTCTGAGTATCCAAAATCCATGATGCCACTTTGTAGGTCTTGGGATACCCATAGCTTAGCTCCCATTTATAAATAAGAAGATAAGGTATTTGGTTTTTCCGTTCCTAACTTCACTTAACAGTGGCCTCCAGGTCCATGCAAATTGCTGTAAAAGACATAATTTGATTATTTTTGATGGCTGAGTAGTATTCCTTGGTGTACATGTACCACATTTCCTTTATCCACTCATTGGTCCATGGACACTTGGGTTGGTTACATGTACCACATTTCCTTTATCCACTCATTGGTCCATGGACACTTGGGTTGGTTCCATATGAAAGATCCTTCTTTTACTGTATGTCAGTAATTCTCCTGGTCTGACCTTGTGGGTAGGATTGTTCACTGGGTTGGTCTTCACAGTTCCACCAAAAAATGGGTCTTTTTTCCTTTCACATTTGACATGGTAATCGAGATAGTTTGAATTTGATCTTTGGTCTGGGTTCAAAGGTAGGAAGTCCCAAACGAAAATTATAGGTCAGGTGGGTAATAAATCAGAATAGAGTAGAACAAAGGAAAGGAGTGGGGTCTGTGGTGGATGCAAGAGTATATATCCTACTGGAGATATTCTAACTTGTTGGGGTTATGTCTTTGTTTATCTTTTTTTCTTTCTTTTTCTTTTGAGAGGGAGTCTCGCTCTGTTGCCCAGGCTGGAGTGCATTGGTACAATCTCGGCTCACTGCAACCTCCACCTCCTGGGTTCAAGCAATTCTCCTGCCTCAGCCTCCTGAGTAGCTGGGATTACAGGCATGCACCACCATGCCTGGCTCATTTTTATATTTTTAGTAGAGACGGGGTTTCACCATGCTGGTCAGGCTGGTCTTGAACTCCTGCCCTTGTGATCTGCCCCCCAAAGTGCTGGGATTACAGGTGTTAGCCATCATGTATGGCCTGTTTATCAACACTGTACTATACACAAGATTCACCCCTGCACTCTGCACTCCTGCAATACTAAACTAGTTACAGTTTCCCGAAAGACCCCTCCCTCACCATCTTCTCTGGACCCTTGCACTGACAAGGCTCACTGCTTGGATTCTCCCCTTACTTTCCACCCCTTCACTGGGCTTCTATTTGTTCTCCAAGATTTTTCTTAGCTGCTACCTGTCCCAGGGCCTTCTCTGATTCTCAAGGCTAAGTAGGGGACTCTATACAATGCTCTTAAGCCACCCAGTGCTAAACTCCTACTTTAGCTCTTATCATACTACATTTTGCTGCTCTGCTTATATGTAGCCTCTGTGGTACCAAAAGCTCCTTGAAAGAAAAGATTTACCTTGTTGGAAACAGCATCTGACTTATAGCAGCTGCTTAATGAATGAATGAATGCATGCATGAATTGATGACTAAATGATGGTGGCCCTTTTCTGATTCTACAATCTAATCCTAGTCTAGCTCCCATCTGCAGGCATATATAAAGCAAGAAAAGTAAAGTGAGATAATGAGTAAGCTCCCATTATTTCATTTGGGAACACAACGAAAGGAGAAAAGAAATAAGAAAATGTTCCTTGGAAAGGCTGATTTCAATTCAGAAAGTACAAAGCAACAGGATAAGATGCTTTGTACCTGAAGGAAGTCAAAAGGCGTCAGGAATGCTGAAAAACTGGCCAATAATTAGAACATGCCATATAGATCTTAGAAGCCAAAACTTCATGTCTTTTAAAAGTCATGGCTCCATGTGGGTATTTCAATTAAAAGTACATTATTTCTTTGCTGCAATTATTATCACAATATATACAGAAAGAACGAGTTCCCCAACATTAGACTGAAGAAAGAAAATAAACAGTTCTACCACTATAGAGCCTGTGGTCAAAAGGAAAGAATGAGAAATAACCAGCAATGCCAACTCCAGCTCTCTAGGCAGCAAAGATGACCCGTTCTAGTCACGAAATCGTCCGTTGTAAAAGATCCTGGTTTGGGCTGGGGGAACGGAGACTATCTTTATCTGTTTCCATCTCTCCTCGTGTCCACCCATCTATACTTTTATGCACTAGAATGTCATTCTGGCTCTTCTTCATTCAAATGGTGCAAGCTGGAAGGCACCCAGAAACTTATTTTTAACAGAGACCAGTTGTCAATATAATAAAGCTTCTGCTATGGTTTGGATGACACTTTATTTTCAAATCAAATAGTAAAAGGTGTTTCCATTTTTACATTTTCCTTCCTGGTTTAAAAAAAAAAAAAGTTGTATTTTTATCTGAAACTTTTCCTTAAGTCTGTATGCAACTCCTTTCCCTCTGCCCTGAGCCGTGTGAGGCTGGCTTATTTTTCAGTTGACACCACCAGAAAAATACTGACAGTGAGAAAGACATTTAAGAAAGCAACAAGGCCGGGCAAGGTGGCTCACGCCTATAATCCCAGAGCATTGGGAGGGTGAGGTGGGCGGATCACCTGAGGTCAGGAGTTCAAGACCAGCCTGGCCAACGTGGTGAAACCCTGTCTCTACTAAAAATACAAAAATCATCTAGGTGTGGTAGTGGACACCTGTAATCTCAGCTACTCAAGAGGCTGAGGCAAGGAGATATGCTTGAACGTGGGAGGCGGAGGTTGCAGTGAGCCGAGATGATGCCACTGCAGTCCAGCCTGAGCGACAGAGTGAGATTCTCTCTCAAGGAAAAAAGAAACGCAGACATTTGGTTTTATTAATTTGTTATGCCATGAATCTAAGTCGTAACGTTACTGAGCTGTTCAACTCAGTTTCTGTGCTGTCTGAGTTAGGTGGTGACAGGGAATAGCTAGTTGGAGGAAGTAATTGTTGCCAGTTCTTGGGCACATATGGAACTCTTTCTTCCCTCTGGCCTCTATTGCTCATGACACACGACCAATATGTCTGTGTTTTAATTTAAAAAGACCCAAAGCGAAGATATAGACCCAGAGATCGATGGAACAAAAGAGAAAGTCCAATAATAGACTCATATAGCCATTTGTAAACACAATTTGGTGGAGGAAACTTATCCTTTCCAGCTGGTAGTGTCGGACCACTGGGCCTCCATAGGAAAAGAAATAAACCTCAATATAGAGTTCACACCTCAGAATTACATGAAGTTCATAAAGATTAACTCAAAATGGGTAATAAATCAAAATGAACAACATAAGACTATAAAAGATTTTACAGGAATAACTTATATAGAGAGGAACACAAAGAAATCAACGGTTGTTATCTTTAGATGGTGGAATAATTATGGCTGTGTGTGTGTGTGTGTGTGTGTGTGTGTGTGTGTGAATTTATTTTAATACATGTTCTACAATGAGCATATGCTATTTATAACCAGAAAACTGTATAAATGCTACAACTGCTATTCAAAATCAAATAAAATGAACTCGTTTCTTGATGCTTCTTTTTTACTTTTCGGTTTTGTCAACATTCATCTGCATAATTGGAAAACAGACCCACTCTCAATGCATAAATGTCTGAAAGCAGAAAAGTATTATCAGTCTGACTGTAAAGTATGTATTTCTGTGTTGGCTTTCTTTATTAAGGTGTGTCATGCTAAGGAAGAAAAGATATTAATAAAAAAGAAACAAAAATATATGTAGGTCAGAGGCAGTAATAGAACACTCGTAAATCATTTCACATTACACATCTATCTTTTCAAGGTAGCTACACAATTTCAAGGGCAAGCATTTAAGAGAGATATTTGAAAGTACGTTGGAAAACGTTAATAGAATCTTCAGACTAGACAACCAAACTCATTGCACTCCCGCTTGGTACAAGTCCTGTGCTGGATGCCAAAAATCCAATTGATTCCATAGATTCCTGCTTTAGGTAAAATTAGAGTGTCAAGACCAAAGCATAAAGATTGGGTGTCCTCAGCCTTGTAATGATGGGTCGAGTCCCAACTGGCCCCAGTCATAATTGCTTGAGGGAGGCATGGGCGGGAAGGCTGAGTGCACACTGAAGAGGTGACTGCCCAGAGAGGTGGGTGGGAGGGTGTCCTAAGCCAGAAATAACAGGCACAGGCATAGACTTGCTCAGGGACAGGGGTCAAAATTGTTCACCTAGAGGATGCCAGATTAGCTTAGAGAGATTACACAACGCTCTGAATTCAAGGCTAAGGAAGGTGATAGAGAGCCTTTGAAGGATTTTGAAAGAAGAGTGATATGATAGCAATTGTTCTTTAAAGTGTTCGCTTTGCAGCTAATTGTCTATGGAATTATCTGTCTCTACTAACCTGTCAATCTTAAGGGCAGAGATTGTGTCCGGCTCATTATTACCATGGGACTCAGGGCTGCTACTAGCCACTTCAACATCACTGTGCTAATAGTGAAAGCAACCCCTCTGGGTGAACCTAGCCCTGCAGGGTCAAGGCTCTGTGAGCTTGCCACTCCCGTAAGAAAAATTCTCCAGGAAGCAGCGGGCCTACACAAGCATCCATGGATTGGTAGGCAGAGCATGTTCGATTTCAGCCCCACTTGCCCCTCACTCAGACATCCTTGTGCAGTATGCAACCTGCATAACATTACGTCGAAACCCTAAGGAACACAGGGAGGGGACTGGTTCAGCGGTGAACAGATTAGGCACTGAACTAGGGTAACGGCAGTGGGAAACAAGGGAAAAAAAGCAAGACAAGTGTCTAAGAGACATGTACATTCTTGCATTTTCACAGGAATCATTGTTGTAAAGGACGCTGGGTATTATCCATAGCAAACACAGGCCTCTCTGACAAATTGCTCCATTCAGTTCCTCAATGATGTCTCTACTAGAAAAATTCCCTTCTCAAAGTCCTGTCCATAGGCATTGGCTTCATAGACTGGCTCCAGTTTCTTCCACTCCCAGTTGATGATGTTTAAGCCTGAGAGCTAATAGTACTTATAAGTAACTGCCCTCATGCATCTTAGAAAGCAGCTATGAAAAGTGCTAATTTTGTTTGGGGGTGGAAAGAAAGTGAAGGCAGCCAGCGTTTATTTCTCTTACAGCCTTCTGAGACATCCATGAAGACTACTTCTAGCAAAGTGAAGTTCATTTTAGCCCTGGACCACTTAACGTCTGATGTCCCACAAACACTGATTTCCCCGTGGCATATCTGGTTGCTCCATCTGTGTCTTCTGTTGGCTCTTCCTTCTCCATCGAACATCTCTTTCCTGGTTTCGTCCTCAGTTAAACCTCACTCACCTACACATCCCACCTCGTGGTCCCATCCACTCTCACGACTTCAAACGCCTGGGCGGTGTGACTCCTTTGGATGACCCTAGTGCACAACTTTTTTCCAAATATCAGACCTTATAGCATCTTCACCACCCAGCGTTTCTATTTAAATATCATGAAGATTTCTCAAAATCAACATAGATAAAGCCTCACTGATTGGTTTTTATTCTTATCATAAAAAACCTCTCATAGTAACAAGTAAAACCACTCAAAGTGGTCAGGCTCATGCCTGTAATCCAGAACTTTGGGAGACAGAGATGGACAGATCACCTGAGGTCAGGAGTTCAAGATCAGCTTGGCTAACATGGCAAAACCCCATTTCCACTAAAATACAAAAGTTAGCCAGGCGTGGTGGTGGGCACCTGTAATCCCAGCTATTTGGGAGGCTGAGGCAGGAGAATCACTTGAACCTGGGAGGTGGAGGTTGCAGTGAGCCGAGATTGCACCACTGCACTCCAGCCTGGGCAACAGAGTGAGACTCTGTCTCAAAAAACAAACAAACAAACAAACAAACAAACAAACAACAACAAAAAAAAACACAAACACACTCAAAGATGTAAAAAGATAAGTTGAAAATTCAAAATTCAGCACTACCACGTTCCATTTAGGTTTTGTTTTGATGGTTTCATTTTACAAAAATAGGATAATATTTTCCATATCATTTGTGTGTAAAAAAACAAAGACAAAAATAGGATAATATTATATATATATATATACTCTCTCTGTTCTCACGTCCCTAAAATATAGTATGGAAAATTCCCACCCGTTCAGCCTGCCATGTCTATAGCTGTAGATAGAATTCATTCTGTGAATAAGTATACGATAGTCTGTAGTATGAATGTGCCATAACTTAACTCTGCTTCTGATCAGCATGCTCTTTGCCTCTGGGTTTCTGGCTGAAAACAAACAATGCTGCCATTACTCTGTTCTTTTCTTTTTTTATTTAAGACAGGGTTTCACCATGTTGGTCAGGCTGGTCTTGAACTCCTGACCTCAGTGCTTGGATTACAGGCCTGAGCCACCATGCCGGGCCTACTGTATTCTTTTCAATCATCCAGAATAGCTTAAATAACATAAGAAATGTCTTTTCTTTACAGGTTAGATACAACTCAGCTGCTAAAGCACTTTGGCCTGGCTTTTTAAAAAAATCAAAACTCTCAACTATTTTTGAACAGCGCCATGGCTAATGACATGTTTAAGTTTTCTGTCTCTTCTAGGATCAATGTTGTTAGTTTATATTCGACTCAGAAATCATCCATTTCCTCTAAACTTTCGAATGTACTGCCATAGACATTTACACAATGCTCATTTATGATTCTTTTCATCTCTTTTATACAAAACTCTTGATTTTTCCCATTTGCTTTTCTTCCAGTTTTATGAATATCAAGAAACCACCGTCATCCCCAAATTAAAGTTACCTTTGAGTCCTTCTCAGACTTCCCACATTCAATCTTCCATTCAATCCTGCCCACCTCTCAAACAGCTCTTATCCATTCCTCCTGACCACCACTGCCATTGCATCTCTAAGCAATGTCATCATCATATCCTTTCCGGACTATTGCAACGCCTTCTGTGTGTCCCTCCACTTCTTCATTTCTGTCTCTGCAGCATTTTCACACTGGAACCAGGGTGGTCTTAAAATTTCTATTGAATCATGCTGTTCTCCTGCGGAAAGCCTCTTGAATTGAATGACATCGCTAAGTTCCGAAGTCCTTTTCTATGCTCCCGTGACCCTGCATGACTTGATTCCTGCCGGCTTTTCAGCTCTCATCTCCCACTGTTATCTTCCCCACACCCCTAAAGTTTTAGCCCTAATGACCGCTTTTAAAAAAAATTATTTATCCAAAAGCATCAAGCTAAAAAGGATAGTGCCATAAAAATTGGCTCTCCATCTTGAAGCAAAGTTAGTTAAAAATCTACCTCACACTATAGTTTTAATGTAAAATACATTTGAAAATTTTAAATCTTGAAATAAATTTTAAGAGAATTTATAATCCTCGGATTAGGAAGAACTTTTTAATCAAGAAATATAGAAGCTAGACATGAAAAGATAGATATATTTGAAAATATAAACATTATAACTAATTATGTCAATAAGAGATACTATATAGGTGAAAAGATAAATAATATTTTGTGATAAAATACTTGTAAATAAAGAAAAAGGGTCACTATATGTGCCAATAAAGAGTTCTCACAAATGAGAAAAAGATAAATATCCCATAGAAAATATAGGCAAAAGATCATAAAAGAAGAATCTCTCCCTCTCTTTCTCTCTCTCATGCATTCGCGTGCACGCGCGCACGCACACACACACACACACACACACACCTCAAAATGTCCAATAACAGCACTTTGGGAGGCCAAGGTGGGTGGATCACGAGGTCAAGAGATCGAGACCATCCTGGCCAACATGGTGAAACCCTGTCTCTACTAAAAATACAAAAATTAGCTGGGCATGGTGGTGTGCACCTGTAGTCCCAGCTACTCGGGAGGCTGAGGCAGGAGAATTGCTTGAACCCGGGAGGCAGAGGTTGCAGTGAGTCGAGATTGTGCCACTGCACTCCAGCTTGGTGCCTGGTGACAGAGTGAGACTCTGTCTCAAAAAAAATGACCAATAAAATAGGAATAAATGTTATCTCAAGAATGTAAAATTTCAGGTAATTTAAAAATACTCTCTTGTGTAGAAAACATTTTCTGTAAGTATGTCTCATTTATATAAACAGAAACACTTTCTCATTATCTTTCCTTTAAAAGCTAGTTTTCACTTAAGGCTTTAGCACATGTGACCCTGTCTGCTGGAACAGAGTGCCTTCGATTCTTGCCTGACCTGTGAGGCCTCAACCTACGTGTCAGTCCCTCAGAATTCCTTTGAGAGGGATCAGAATTTATTCTCTCCACTGCACTCAATCCCGTTACACTGTCCTTTGCCTTCAGAGCACTTGTCACGGTTTGAAATAATCTGTGTGGCCATTAGACCAAGATCTGTCTCCACCCCTGGAGTGGAGGCCACAGCGGCCAGGGGCCAGGTCTGGTGGGCTCACAAGTGAACTTCCATGCCTCGCTCACTGCTGAGCACAAAGAGGGCTCAACAAAACACTGGTACCTATTCGGATCATTTCTCTACATTTAATAACTTTTCACACAGTCTCATGTGGTCCTGTGTGCGCTCCGATGTCTGGGTCTGCGTCTTACACCACTCAGTACTCTCTTGAGTGCTCCACATATCTCTGGCTAATTGGATGCGTTAATGGGTTTCTCCAGCTTCCATTAGCTTTTCTCCTTCTATCATGCTCTCATTACTGCCATCCCCGTCTCCTGCTGGATTAGGAGCAAGCTACACTGAGCCCTAACCTCCCCACCCGGTTTCAGTTCTTTTGCCTCCACTTGAGTTCTTGTGACTACACTTTGGTGATTGTTAGCTCCCACGTCAATCACAGCTTCTTTGTCGTGTGCTCCCTGCCTCCTCCCAACGGTGAACTTTAGTGTCTCCTCTTGTTACGAACTGAACTATGACCCACAAATTCATATGTTGAAGTCCTCACCTCCAGTACCTCAGAATGGGACTGGGTTTGGTGTCAGAGCCTTTAACCAGGCAATGAAGGTCCAGTGAGGTGATAAGAGTCCTAACCCAATAACACCGGCATCCTTATAAGAAGAGGAAGACAGGCACACACGTGCACAGAGGAAAGGCCACACAAAGACACAGCAAGAAGGTGGCCATCTGAAAGCGAAAAAAAAAGGTCTCAGGAGCCGGGCGCCGTGGCTCATGCCTGTAATCCCAGCACTTTGGGAGGCCGAGGCGGGTGGATCACGAGGTCAAGATATCGAGACCATCCTGGTCAACATGGTGAAACCCCGTCTCTACTAAAAATACAAAAAATTAGCTGGGCACAGTGGCGCGTGCCTGTAATCCCAGCTACTCAGGAGGCTGAGGCAGGAGAATTGCCTGAACCCAGGAGGCGGAGGTTGCGGTGAGCCGAGATCGCGCCATTGCACTCCAGCCTGGGTAACAAGAGCGAAATTGTGTCTCAAGGAAAAAAAAAAAAAAAAAGGTCTCAGGAAAAACCAAGTCTGAAATTACTTTGATCTTGGACTTCTAGCCTCCAGAGCTGTGAGAAAATGAACTTCTGTTGTTTAAGTAATCAGGTCAGGCTATGGTATTTTATTATGGCAGCCCAAGCAGATTAATATACCTCTGTTGAAGAACTCACTTGGGTTTCCCAGAGCTAGACAAAGACGTCTTAGTGGTACCACCCTCTGCTGCACTCCCTACTACCCGCCAATCAATTACCTCAGGTAGGGACAACAACCTGTCAGCTGGTATTTTCTGAAAGGTGAGTTTTTTGCTTTTTGAGGACATGTTTCTGCTACTCTTCCCCCCTCCACCAGAAGTTGGGGACATATTTTTCTTCCCTCTTTACTAAGGAGTTGCAATCCTAGTATCATAGGAAGCTAACTATTACCACCACAGCCTCAATTCCTCCTTTATTACTTTTCTTTAGGAAGCCTGGCAGGTAATCTTCAAATCAGTCTTTTGGTGATCAGTCATGCTAATATAGAGTTCCTGATTCCGGCATCCAAATTAGGAACCAAAAGATTTCTTCTAAGCTTTCCCTCAGGACCTGGGGAAGCTAAGAAAGCTCACAAAGTTTACCTTGGAGATACTACTGTGTCCTTCCTCTGATAAGGAATAATAAAACCTCTCAAAGTGAATGTTCGAGCCACTATCACCAAAAGGAACACTTAGATCCCACATTTTGGTTTCACTATTCAGAAACCACAATATTTGTTCTTGAAACATGATTGAGGAAACCAAATACCCAGAGAACATGACTTTTTACCATAAGTTTATAGGAGTTTATAATCTACAATCAATGTTGAGAAAATAAAATTTGGCCTTTTGGGCAGGAGCTCCATCAATAAAAGTGGTCAAGTTCAGTCTATCCAGGCACAACAATAACCATGATAGGAAAGAATACAAATGAATGACGTTTGATACCTAAACATCAATTAGTCTGTATTGTTAAACATTTCTTAAAAATAACCCATGAAGCAAAGTACCAAATGACTAGTACCAGTTGAAATAGCTGTTTTACATCTGGCTTTGGTTTCTAAATGCAAATTAAAAACATTTCAATGGTTCTCACTGCCAAGTTTCTGCAGCAGTACCCAAGCGTCCTTGGGGTCATCAGAAATACATAGATAACCTTGATTTGCGGAACTACAGGATACTTTTACGGTCTTCATTTTTATATTCTAGTATCAGATGAGGCAACTTGATATTTCAAGCCCTATTCAAAGAAAGGCTATTAACAAAGACCTATTAGATAGTATGCAGGTTAAATTCCTTTATTCCGTAATGCAGTGCCCATCACAGGCACCTCCCAATTCATTCTCTGCTGTCGCCATGAGAAACCCTATCAATCATAAGCAGCCAGGATACTACCAACCAGGAGTAAAGAACAGACATTTATCCCTAGTTCATGTGGCTTTATTTCAAATAATGATCTTGTGGCTTGGTGAATTCCTGCCATATTACAACATTGAGCAGCCAGTCATTAGCACAGGAGGCTTCTAGGCTTTTAACACCAAGGAGTGCTCAGATTCCGGTTTCTTCTGTAACAACCAATTAAGAGCAAAATTATACACACCCTCAGCTTCCCAGCTGTTTAACTTTGCCTCAACCGTTCAATGAGATTAAAATGATCTAAGATAAAAAGTAGCACTGAATAGCACCGTGCAGAAAAGAAGTCATTTAAAGGCTCTATCAGAAAGGAAATGAGAGACACGGCATATAGGTCAACCACATCTACAGCTCTTTAGATGTACCTTAGCTTGGCTGCCCAGTATAGCTCACCATAACTTCTTTTGATAAGCCACTCCTAGAAGTTTTCTCAACCAAATATCTTCTATAAATATTTCAGATTGAGATGACACAGCCATAGCTGAAATTACTAGAGATTTATAATAGTTTTTCTCCTCAAGCTGGGCACACAGTGATTATTCTTCCTATAGTTTGTAACCCTGAATTGTCTAAGGCCCAACTACTCCCAGAAAGATTCCTAGGATGGTAGGCAGAATAATATATAATTGGCATATCTGTCTATAACGTAGAGGTTTACCAACAACTTAGTTTGACTCCTTTGGTAAGTGGAATGTGCATTTTCTCCCTTAAAGCCTTCCAAGACAGCTGTGTGCATTTAATCTAAGCTATAGATCACTGATAACACTTTTCTTTACATTAAACTTGGCACCACACCGAAGAGCTGCAAACATAAAGTAGAAAGGGTCCATTTTAATGTTGAGAGAGACACAGACAAATAATTGAAATGTGGAAAGAATTCATGCAAGAGTTTAGGAAGGGAAGGGTGACTAGGAAGAGAATGTAAATTCAAAAGCACAAAGTAGCTGCATGCGATGGCTCACACACTTGTAATCCCAGCACTCTGGGAGGCCAAGACAGGTGGAATGCTTGAGCCGAGGGGTTTGAGACCAGCCTGGGCAACGCAGGAAAACTCTGTCTCCATAAAAAATAAAAAAATTAGCTGGGCTCTGGTTATGTGTGCCTGTAGTCCCAGCTACTCAGGAGGCTGAGATAGGGAGAATCATCGGAGCCCGGGAAATTGAAGCTGCAGTGAGCTGTGATTGTACCACTGTACTCCAGACTGGGTGTCAGAGTGAGACCTTGTCTCTAAAAAAAGAAAAAAGCATGGGGAAAGTAATGCCAGTGAAAATGGCAGAGTAAAACCTCCAATATACTCTAATTTATAAAAATAATGAGAAAACTGGCAATAATTGGATTGGCAGAATCAACTTTCGCAGAAATCAGGATATTAACAAAAGACTTACAGCAATCTGGGAGCATTTATTAAAAAACAAAAAAAACAGGGCTGGGTGCAGTGGATCATGAGGTCAAGAGACCGAGACCCTCCTGGTCAACATGGTAAAACTTGTCTCTACTAAAAATACAAAAAATTAGCTGGGCATGGTGGCACGTGCCTGTAATCCCAGCTACTCAGGAGGCTGAGGCAGGAGAATTGCCTGAACCCAGGAGGCAGAGGTTGCAGTGAGCCGAGATTGCACCATTGCACTCCAGCCTGGGTTAACAAGCGTGAAACTCTGTCTCAAAAATAAAAAAAAACAAAATAAGCAACAACAAAAACAACAACAACAACTGAATCTTGGTAAGAAGAGTGAGATTTGTGGTATTTTAACTTGTCCCATAATTTACTGTTCAGTTCCACAGTAGCCTTGAAAATTAGCAGCCCACACTCATGTTGAAAACTAGCACTTGGCAGTCAACAGGAGACAAATAACAGGGCTAGAGTTCCTTTGAAGTCTCATTCCAGAGAATTATCATTATTTGACCTCGCTACTTGTTCTCTGGGAGACTTCATTTGCTGTCTATTTCACGGGATTCATTGCTCCCCAAGTGCAGACAGCCTTTCTCCCTGAGAGCCTTTGTCTAAACAATTGTGGGCAATTCTTTAACTTCATGGCTGCCTGAAGAGGTGGATAATAGACAGGACAAACAATACACTAACCAAATAACTTTTTAAGAAGAGCTAGGGAATAGGATGTCCATAGGGGCTTTACAAATTTACATATTTCTGGGAATTTAGAAGACCATACCCTACACATATGGTTGTATGAATGCCCAGGGATATACACATATGCTCAAAAAAGACCTGAGAAGACCCTAGGCTGTCACCTCCGATAACCTGAGGTTCTGCATAAGCAGGAAGTGAAGATTGAGGTAGAATTTTCAACTGTCTGGTTGTTAATTGAAGGCATACTCCAATGCACAACAGAGACCATTGACAAAGGCTGGAAAACCTATTGGTTCTAGGTGGTTAAGAAAATATCTGTCTAATCATTAGTTGACCACTAAGCTTAATGAGCAAAGACCAGGGGCCACATTCAACAAAGAACACGTATTTTACAGAATTAGTATGATCTAAGATAAAAAGTTCAGAAAAGTCACTAAACAAATTAACACTAATAATTATATGAAATAGTAATAACTGCAAACACTGGGAGAGACAAATCTGATTTCCAGAGTTACCACATTATATTATTTAAAATATCCAGTTTTCAACCAAAAAAAAACTTAAGAGACATATCAAGAAACAAGAACGGATGACTCATACGTAGGAAAAAGAAAGCAATCAATAGAAATTGCCCCAAGAAAGCCCTGAAACAAAATTTATTAACCAAAACTTTAAATCCCTTGTCTTAAATATGTTCAAGGAATAAAAGAAAATCATGTCTAAAAATCTACAGAGAAAATATGAGAACAATGTCTCACCAAACAGAGATTATCAATAAAGAGGTAGAATTTATTAAAAACAAACAAACAAACAAACAAACAGAAATTCTGGAGTTGAAATGTATAATAACTAAAATTTAAAAATCACAGAGAAGATTGTCATCAGATATGAGAAGAAAGAATAAAGAATCGGAAGACTTTACATAGCTCAACTGAGATTATCCAGTCTGATGAATGGAGTGATAACAAGGATAAAATAAAAATTAACAGAGCCTCAGAGATCTGCGGAACACAACCAAGCATGCTAACAAATGCATAATGGGAGTCCCAGAGGAAGAAGAGAGAGGAAAAAAAGGGCAAAGAATGTTTGAAGAGTTCCTAAATTTGATGAAAAACATTATCTACACATCCAAGAAGCTCAATCAACTCCAAGTAAAAAAGTCTCAATGAGATTCACACCTAGACACATCCTAATCAAACTGCTGAAATACAAAGAGAGAGTCTTGAAAGCCTCAAGAGAGAGAGAATGAGTCACACACAAGGAAGGGATTCTCAATAAGGTTAAGAGCTGATTTCTCTTTAGAAGGCAGGGAAACAAGAGGCAGTGGAATGACATACACAAAGTGCTGAAACAAAAGAAAAAAAACCCTAAAAACCATTACCTAAAAACTTAACATGGTTTTCTTGGTTGACATTCAAATCAAGAATTATTAATATAGTAAAAATTTAGCATATGTAAAACAATTTAACAATAATACATATAAGAATTTAACATATTTAACAATTATAAAGATATATTATTGGTTGTGAACATCAACCAAGAATTACTAAGCAGTGCTATCTTTCAAATTGAAGAAATTAAGACATTCACAGATAATAAAAAACAGAGAAATTATCACTAACACGCTGGCCCTACTAGTAATGCTAAAATGAGTCCTTCAAGCTAAAATCAAAGAATACTAGACAGTAGCATAAATCTACATTTAAAAAAATCAAAAGCATCAATAAAGGTATATAAAACAGAGTACAAATGTACATTTTTTTAAATAATTTTTTTCCTTTTATCTGATTTAGAAAACAACTGTAAAAAGCAATTATTATAAATCTTGGTTTATGGACAAATAAAGTGTAAATGTAATCTATGTGACAATAACTGCATAAAAGCAGGATTAGGGAACAGAACTAGGAGAAAAGTTTTTATATCCAATTTAATTTAAGTTGGCATCAATCCGAATTAGATTGTTATGAGTTAGGAATGGTAACTGTAATCCCCATGTAAAGAAAATAAGTAAAAATTATATAGAAGGCTGGGCATGGTGGCTCACACCTATAATCCCAGCACTTTGGGAGGCCGAGGAGGGTGGATCACGAGGTCAAGAGATCGAGACCCTCTTGGTTAACATGGTGAAACCCCATCTCCACTAAAAATACAAAAAATTAGCTGGGCATGGTGGTGCGTGCCTGTAGTCCCAGCTACGTGGGAGGCTGAGGCAGAAGAATTGCTTGAACCCAAGAGGTGGAGGTTGCAGTGAGCCGAGATCACACGATTGCACTCCAGCCTGGGTAACAAAAGGGAAACTCTGTCTCAAAAATAATTATATAGAAAAATAAATGACAAGAACTTTTAAATGGTATAGTAGAAAATAACTAATACAAAAGAAGTCAGTTAATGGCAGAATATGGGAACAAAAAGAAAATAAGACATACGGAAACCAAATAGCAAAATGACAAATGTAAATTATACCTTATCAGCAATTACATTAAATGTAGTAGTTTAAGCAAGCTAATTAAAAGGCAGAAATTGACAGAATAGATTTTTAAAACCATAAACCAACTACATGGTATTCACAAGAGTCAGGCACTTTAGAGTCCGAAACAAATAGGTTGAAAGTAAAAGGATTAAAAAACAAACAGTACTTTGGGAGGCCAAGGTGGTGGATCACAAGATCAGGAGTTTGAGACCAGCCTCACCAAGATGGTGAAACCTCGTCTCTACTAAATATACAAAAATTAGCTGGGTGTGATGGTGGCCACTTGTAATCCCAGCTACTTGGGAGGCTGAGGCAAGAGAATCGCTTGAACCTGGAAGGTGGAGTTTGCAGAGAGCAGAGATCATGCCACTGCACTCTAGCCTGGGTGACAAAACAAAGCAAGACACTGTCTCAAAAACAAACGAAAAAAACAGTAAGCAAAAGAGAGCTAGAGTGGATATACTAATATCAGGCAAAATATACTTTAAGATAAACATTTTTACTGAAACAAAAAAGGATATTTTAAAATGATAAAAGTGTTGATTTATCAAGAAGACATAACAATCATAAGGCCAGGTGTGGTGGCTCATGCCTCTAATCCCAGCACTTTGGGCGGCCAAGGCAGGCGGATCACTTGAGGCCAGTTCGAGACCAGCCTGGTCAACATGGTAAAAACCCATCTTTACTAAAAATTTAAAAATTAGCTGGGCATGGTGGCATAAGCCTGTAGTCCCAGCTACTCAGGAGGCTGAGGAGGGAGAATCATTTCTACCTGGGAGTTGGAGGCTACAGTTAGCTGAGATCACACCATTGCACTCCAGCCAGGGTGACAGAGCAAGGCCCTGTCTCAAAAAAAAAAAAAAAGGTATAACAATTATAAACATAGATACGCAGCTAACAGCAAAGATCCTATGTCCTTGAAGTGACAGAACTAAAGGAAGAAACAGAAAATTCAATAATAATTTAATCTTTTACTTTCGATAATCAATAGAACCACTAGGCAGAAGTTCAAGAAGGAACCGAAGACTTGAATAACGCTACAAATTGACTAGACTAAGAAACATCTATATTACGTTCACCTAACCACAGCATTACAGACTTTCCTCGAGGATGCATATTGACCATTCTCTTGGAGAGACCATATGTTTGACCATAAAACAACATTTAAATTTAAAAGGGTAGAAATCATACAAATTATACTCTACTTTTAATAGAGTGAAATTAGAAACCTGAAACAAAGAAAGTTGGGACATTATAAATATGTAAAAATTAAGTAATACAATCCCAAATAATAAATAAGCCAAAGATAAAATCAAAAGGGAAATTAGAAAATACCTTGAAATGAATGAAAATGAAAATACAACATACCAATACCTCTGAGATGCAGCTAAAACAGTGTTTAGAGGGAAATTTATAGCTGTGACTATGTTAAAAATAAAGAAAATTCAGATATAACCTTAAGACAAAATAAAATAAAAATAAAGAAAAATATTGAATCAATAGTTTTTTTTCCACCTGAAAAAAACAAACTAGAAAAAGAAGAGTAAACCAAATTCAAAGAAAGCTGAAGGAAGTAATTAAATGAGAATTAAAATAAATAAAAGAGAATTTTAAAAACGTAAAGAAAAACAATGAAACTCAAAGTTGATTGTTTTAAAAAGATCAATAAAATCAACAAAACTTAAGCTAAAATAACCAAGAAGAAAAGGGAGAAAACTCAAGATATGAAAATCAAAAATGAAAGATACGGCATCACTATTGATATGATAGAAATGCAAAGTATTATAAGGGAATACTATGAATAACTGTATGTCAACAAATTAGGTAACCTAAATTAAATGGACCAATTTCTAGAAAGATAAAACCTATCAAAATTGGCTCAAGAAGAATAGACCTATAGCAGAATAGATCTATAACAATGAAAGAGAGTGAATTAGTAACCAAAAAACTTCCTAGAAAGAAAAGTTCAGGATCAGATGGCTTCACAGGACATTCTACCAAATGACTAAATGAATAGTAGAAGAATAAAATAAAGAACAAAACCATTTTATTGTTGTTGTTGCTGCTGTTTTTCTAAGATGGAGGACTGGAGGCTATGCGTGCGTGCTTCCCTCGCTTGGAAAGACAAAATCGTGTGTAGAAATTTACATCGTGAACTTTTTTCCTAGAAGCCACATAGGCACTTAACAGGAAAACTGAAGTCCACAGACCCTTTGAAAGGAACAGGCTGCAGCCTACATTGTAAGTCAGGCAAAAAACTGTTAAATCCCCAGAGTGTGAGAGGGTGATACAGCCCCACAGGGCAGCCTGGAAATCCAGCCCACAGGGGAAAGCCTTAACCCTGCCCAGTGCTGGAACTGGTTAAGTGAGTGGTAAGGAATGTAAAAGTAGAAGTGGCAGTGGGAAGTGCCTTGCATGTGTTCCCAGTCTCCAGCACTAACCAAGAGAAGCCATTCCTTATCCTGCCTCACAGAGGACGTCATAGAAGTAGGCAGTGGTTGCAGTTTAAAAGAAGCTCCCAACTGAATTTCACCACATAACCTTGAGTGGAGAAGAACCTTAAGTGGGAAGTGTGTTGCAGCCACAAGTGCAGGAGCTGAGTGTCTGGGAAGGGTGTGGTCTGAAAGCCTTGGTTGCTATCTCTGTGGGGGAAAGTTTATGACCTGGGGCATTTGTGAGTTCTGAGCATATACAACCTGGAACTTAGCTCACTGCTAACTAGTGGAAAACTGCAGGTGTGAGATCTGCCTTGCCAAGTGTGTGGGAGCATGGTGGGGCTTACAAACACCGGCTACTCCCAACTCCCTGTGCAAACTCTTCCGTGCAGCAGAAGCAGCTAGGCTCTTCTTTGGAACATCACCCCAGTGGTCAGAGAACTGACCCCCAAA
The DNA here is from genome assembly GCA_031835075.1 of Saguinus oedipus. NCBI lineage: Eukaryota > Metazoa > Chordata > Mammalia > Primates > Cebidae > Saguinus > Saguinus oedipus. The sequence goes on from CM063175.1 coordinate 88,976,933, forward strand.
TCCAACAGGAACTACCGCGTGTCTCTGAGCATGAACCTGCCCAACCCAGTCCCCACCTGATTTTGCACCCCACCCCCCACTCTGGTAGCTTAACACAAAGAAAAGAAACTTCTGGGAGCTTTATGAACCCACCCATTGCCTGAGAAATCAGAGTGCCTTCCCTGGGTAACATAAGGAAAGCACAAATCCCACCACTACTACCACAGCTCGTGCTGTTTTGCTAGCGCCACCTCCTGGCTGGAAGCCAACCAACACAATCCATGATAGCGTCTTCAGGTATAACAACACAGCACCCAGGAGAGAGAAAACTTGGTGTGACCTCAGCTATCACCATTGTCTGCACCACCCTGGCTAACCAGGGGTCCTGAGTCTGTTCATCACATCTACAGCTGGCATTTGAGAAAGCCAACACATCAAGGCTATCTATAACCAAGGAATGCCATAGAGTCTATGTCACACCCCTGCCACCCTTAACAAAGCTGGTTCTGGTATCTGTTGCTGGGAGACTTGATGATAAATCACATCTCTGGATCCCTTGCAGACATTCTCCAGCACCAGACTGGAATGCAGCAACCCCACTGGGTGGTTAGGCCTAAAGGAGCAACAACATTCACAATAGTCTGGCTCTCAGGGGCTCCTACACCTAGGGGAAGGGAAAGAGCACCACATTGAGGAAATATCCCATGGGACAAAATAACATGGATAGCAGGCCTTGAGTCCCAGATATTTCTGCTTCTGGGAAGTTTGTTTCAGCAGAAGCACAGTTGGAGTGCTGGGTTTAACAAGGAAAGTCTGAAAGTCTACCCCAACCCTCAGGTAGCCCTTGTGCTTATTAAGGGTCTTGGAGAAGGAAACTTCTTTCCCCCTTTACCCACAACTGCAGACACAGCTGGGGCTTTTCCTGGAGGAGCTTTGTGTGTGCACCCAGAGGCAGCCTTTCTGGAATACTTCAGAGTGACTGCATCCCCACAGAAGGAGCAGGCTCCAAGTGCAGGTTTACATGAGAGGTAGACTCACACTTCTTCTCTACTTGAAACATCAACTTTTCTGCAGATGAAAAGAGGTGTCTGTCCGATCTGAATAGTTAAAACACTGGGTCAGGAGTGTGTCTGGGTGTGGAATGGCTTTCCTGATGGCCTAGTAGGGGAGCTGAGGTAGATCTAGTCCTTCCTTATAATAAGACTTCAGTTTGTTTGACTGAGAGCTCCCCCAGCCATCTCTGTCAAGGCTGGGACCTCTGCCCACCATTGAATTTACCCACCTGCTTTAGCTACAGCTAGTTTTTATCCATGGACACTCTCCCCTATTGGCATAAAGCCTGAACTGTTCAACCCAGTAAATAAAACACTGGAGGATAAACAAACAAACAAACAAACAAATAAATAAATAAATAAGTGCATACCACAGGGGAATGAGATAAGCTTCAAGTGACCTCTGCCATTACAGTGCTATAGGAGATAGTGAACTTGCTCACACACACTATTCACAATGCTACTACAATAAGCATCTGAGGAAGACTCTTAATAACCAAGGAACAGAGACTCTTTATAACCAAGGTATTCATACAGAGTTTTCACCCTGAAAGCACCAAGAGCTGAATTAGGCTACAATAAACTATAAACAATAAAGTCACATCCTTAAGGGGAAAAAAGAAATAAAAAAAAAAGCAAAAATGAACTCAAGAATAATTATTAGAAATAGACTACCTAAATGAGAAGGAATCAGAAAAATAATTCTAGTAATATGACATAACACAGTTCTGTAGTACCCCCAAAAGATCACACTAGCCCTCCAGCAATGGATCCAAACCAAGATTAAATCTTTGTAATACCAGATAAAAAATTCAAAAGATTGATTATTAAGCTACTCAAGGAGATACCAGAAAAATATGAAAACCAATGTAAAGAAATTTAAAAAACAATTCAGGATATGAATGAAAAATTTCTAAAGAGATAGATATCTTAAAAAAAACAGTCAAAATTTCTGGAAATGAAAGACACACTTAGGAAATTACAAAATGCAGTGGAACATTTCAGTGATAGATTAGAACAAGCAGAAGAAAATTTCAGAGCTTGAAGATAAGGCCTTCAAATTAACCCAATTAGACCAAAAAAAAAAAAAAAAAAAAAAAAAAAGAAAGAAAGAAAAAAGAATCAAAATAAATGAACAGTCTCAAAAAAATATGGGATTATGTAAAACAGTTAAAACTAAGAATAATTAGTATTCCTGAGGGAGAAAAGAAATCAAAAAATTTGGAAAACTTATTTAAGTGAGTGACCAAATAAAACTTTCCGGGCCTTGCTAGAGATTTAGATATCAAAATAAAAGGAGCTCAAAGAACTTCTGGGAGATTCACTGTAAAAGGTCATCACCAGGACATATAGTCATCAGGCTATCTAAACTCAACATGATGGAAAGAATACTAAGATCAGTGAGACAAGAGCATTAGGTAACTTACAAAGGGAAACTTATCAGACTAATAGCAGACTTCTAATAGAAACCTTTAAAGACAAAAGAGATTGAGGTCCTATCTTTGGCCTTCTTAAACCAAATAACTCACCCAAGAATTTTGTATCCAGCAAAACTAAGTTTCATAAATGAAGGAGAAATAAAGTCATTTTCAGATAAACAAATGCTAAGGGAATGTGTTACTACCAGACCAGCCCTATAAAAAATGATAAAAGGAGTTCTAAATCTTAGAGCAAAAGTTTGATATGCACAAAAATAGAACCTCTTGAAAGCACAAAATTCACAGGGCCTATAAAACAATAACATAATTCAAAAAAAAAAAAAAAAAGAAAAACCCAAAAAAACAGATGATGATTAACACAATGAGTTGAATAATACCTTACTTCTCAATATTAATATTGAACATCAATGACCTAAATGCTTCACTTAAAAGATACAGATCGACATAATGGATAAAGAATCATAAACCAAATATCTGCTGTCTTCAACAGACTCATTTAACACATAAGGATTCCTATAAACTCAAAGTAAAGGTGTGGAAAATGATATCCCATGAAAATGGAAACTAAAAGTGAGGAAGAGTAGCTATTCTTATATCAAATAAAACAGACTTTAAAGCAACAACAGTAAAAAAGAAAAGAAAAGAAGGTTATTATGTAATGATAAAAGGATCAATTCAACAAGAAGATAGTACAATCCTAAATATATATGCACCCAACTCCTGAGCTCCCAGATATATAAACTAGTAGACCTAAGAAATAAGTTAAATAGCAACAAAATAATGGTGGGGACTTCAGTGCTCCACTGGCAAGCACTAGACAGATCACTGATTTCTGTTTCTCACCATATGCAAAAATCAACTTCAGAGGGATCAAAAACTTTGAGACCTGAAACCATAAAAAGTCTAGAAGATAACCTTGGAAAAACTCTTCTCGCCATTGGTATAGGCAAAGATTCATGACTAACACCCCAAAAGAAAATGGAACAAAGCTGCAGTCTCCCAGCTCTGGTTGGGGTGACCACAGCCACCCCCCACCAAAAAAGAAAATGGAACAAAAACAAAAATAAATAAATAAATGGTATCTGATTAAGCTAAAAAGCTTCTGCATAGCAAAAGAAATAATCATTAAACAGAGAACCCACAAAATGGGAGAAAATATTTACAAACTATACAGCCAACAAAGGACAATTATGTAGAATCTATTTAAAAACCTCAAATCAGCAAGAACAAAACAACCCATCAAAAAGTATGCAAATGATATGACTAGACATTTCCCAAAAGAAGATACGCAAATGGGGAACAAAAATGTGAAAAATGCTCAACATCACTAATCACCAGAGAAATGCAAATTAAAACCTCAGTAAGATACCACCTTACTCCTGCAAGAAGAGCCATTATTAAAAAGTCAAAAAACAATAGATGTTGGTGTGGATGTGATGAAAGGAAAATGCTTATATGCTGCAGGTGGGAATGTAAATTAGTATAACCTCTATGAAAAACAGTATCGAGTCCATAAAGAACTAAAAGTAGATCTACCATTCAATCCAGAAATCGCACTAGATCCACTCAGAGGAAAAGAAGTCATTATATGAAAATCACACATGCACCTGTATGTTTATTGTAGCACAATTCAAAATTGCAAAGATAGGGAACCAACTTAAGTGCCCAAAGACGGATGATGGGATAAAGAAAATGTATAGGCTAGGTGTGGTGACTCATGCCTGTAATCCCAGAACTTTGGAAGTCCAAAGTGGGTGCACCACGAGGTCAGGAGATCCAGACCATCCTGGCTAACATGGTGAAACCCCATCTCTACTAAAAATACAAAAAGTTAGCCTGGTGCAATGGCACATGCCTATAGTCCCAGCTACTAAGAAGGCTGAGGCAGAAGAATCACTTGAACACAGGAGGCGGAGGTTGTAGTGAGCCGAGATCACACCACTGCACTATAGCCTGGGCAATAGAGCGAGATTTCGTCTCAAAACAAAACAACAACAACAACAAAATAGGAAAGCAAATGTAGTATATTCACCGCAGAATACTACTCTGCCATAAAAAGGAGCAAATAATGTCTTTTGCAGCAATTTGGATGGAGCTGGAGGCCATTATTCTAAGTGAGGTAACTCAGGATGGAAAATCAAATACCATATGTTCTCACTTACAAGTGGGAGCTAAGCTATGAGTACACAAAGACATACAGTGTGTAACAATGGACTTTGGAGACCCAGAAAGGGGACAGCAGGAGAGGGGTATGGGATTTAAAAACTATATACTGGGGTACAATGTACACTACTCTGGTGACAGGTGTACTAAAATTTCAGAATTCACCAATATATAATTCATCCATATAACCAAAAACCACTTGTACCCCAAAAGCTATTGGAGTAAAAAGAAAAAAAAATTTTTTTTTTTTTTTGAGATGGAGTTTTGCTCTTGTTACCCAGGCTGGAGTGCAATGGCGCGATCTCGGCTCACCACAACTTCAGCCTCCTAGGTTCAGGCAATTCTCCTACCTCAGCCTCCTGAGTACTGGGATTACAGGCACGTGCCACCATGCCCAGCTAATTTTTTGTATTTTTAGTAGAGACGGGGTTTCACCATGTTGACCAGGATGGTCTCGATCTCTTGACCTCGTGATCCACCCGCCTTGGCCTCCCAAAGTGCTGGGATTACAGGTGTGAGCCACCGCGCCTGGCCACAAAAAGAAAAATTAAGAAAAGAACAAAACCAGCCAGGTGCAATGGTTCATGCCTGTAATCCCAGCACTTTGGGAGGCCGAGGTGGTAGGATTGCCTGAGACCAGGAGTTCAAGACAGGACTACGCAACCAAGACCCCAGGTCTACAGAAATGTTTTTTAAAAATAGCTAGGTATGGTGGTGCTTGCTTGTAGTCTCAGTTACTCAGGAGGCTGAAGCAGAGAGATTATTTGAGCCCGGGAGTTTGAGGCTGCCGTGAGCTATGATCGTATCGCTGCATCCCAGCCTAGATGATGGAGTACAAAAACCCACATGATCCTCAGCAGATGTTTTCATTTTCTATTCACATTGGACCAAAGGTGCGATACTATCCACATGTCACAAATGGCAAGTCAATACAAATTGGAAAACTGAGAGCCAATTATCCGTAATGATACAGTGAAGATGGGATATGTTTTACAGTCGGTAGATATGGGTTCTACCAAAACTCATTAATATTTCTTAATTTGGAAAGAGAGGGTAGAATCCAGCCAGAGGAGAGACATTTCACCTCTCTCAATTCACAGTTCATAGTTGTTGAGCACCAGCCTTAGAAGTTGTTGCACTGGAAATTCCTAGATGGAAGCCCAGACAGACAGTGATACTTCTAGAACTGAGGAGAATAAATTAGTAAGAACCTATATGTAGCCACATCAATTATTAGTATGGCAGCCAAGCCAAATAGAAAATTATGTTCTGCAAACCAGACCCTGGTTCAGAGGCATCTCCAAGCCTGGAAGAGATGAAGTTCCCCTGCTGACACAGCCTGCAGCTCCAGCTCTGCACCCACTCCCTTCAAGTCCTGGGACATTGAGTTAGTCAGGTAAACTTTTATCAACAATCTACCAAAGTTAAAATCCAGGGATTAAAATTCTAATATTCCAGGTGAGGGATTTCAACAAGAATTCAACAAAGTTTCTTGCAAGCATTAGGGTTGGCTTTGTCCTTTTGGTTCATAAATCAGTTAACAATTTACATGAAATTGTGAAAATATTATATATCCTAAAAACATGGAGGAAAAAGCCTCATTCAAAGGATAAAACCTCATGAGGATACTTAAGAAAGATTTACTCTAAGAAAGATTTAGGCAGCTTCCACTTCATGGTGTATATGAAAGAGAAGGAAACATGGAACTGACTAAATAAAAGGTGAATGATAATGTTCTAAGTCAACAAAGAGAAATTGAGCTGAACTGAATTAAAGGAGCAAAGGAAAGTAAAAATAATCAAAAATGAATGTAAAGCAGAATTAAAAACAGAGAAGAATCTGTGTTACTAAAATCATCTGGAAGACCAACTTAAAAAACCTCCTCTAAGGCAAAAGAACAAAAATATTACAAGTGTGAGATGATGAATATGAAGAACATCGAATGGAGACCTAGCAGAGAAAATTGTTGCAAGAAACAGAGCAGAATCAATAATTATTTAAATAAGTAATAGAAGAAGGCTTTCTCTACTGAAAAAATACCTGAATCCACTGAATGATGATTTACATGTTCTATACAATATAAATGAAGAGACAATAGCAGTTAGACATGTCCAAGCAATTCTTTAACATTCAAATGATAAGCAAAAAATTTTACAAATATGCAGGACAGAGATAAATAACCTAAAAAGGAACAAAAATTGGGCTGGCCTCAGTCTTCTCTGTGGCAATAAGTGAAAGCCTACAATTAAGCAAGCTGACAAAATTTTAGGATAAAAATGGTCTTTTGTATTTGTGAAGTCAGCAAAAATATTCTCTGGTGTAAGAATTCAGAAAGCATACAACTACATACCCATCCTCCAAATTTTACTCAAATTCGTGATGGTACAATTGGGTTTCCACATGTAGAAGAATGAACTTGGACACTTTACACCATCTGCATAAAATAACTCAAAATGAAAGAATAACTTAAACATGTAGGAACACCACAGAACGCTTAGCAGAAAACATAGGGGCAAAGCTTCATGACACTGGGTTTGGCAATGATTTCTTGGATGTAACATCAAAAGCACAGGCAACAAAAGTCAAAATAGATAAACTATACTACATCAAAATTAAAAATTTGTGCATTAAATGATGTTATAAAGAAAGTAAAAAGATGATTACAGAATGGGAGAAAACATTTGCAAATCATATAACTGACAGGGCATTAAAATCCAGAATATATAAAGAACTCTACAACTCACCAATTAAATAATGGGCAAAGGACTTGAATAGATATTTCTCCAAACAAGATCTATAAATAGCCAATAAGCACATGAAAAGATGCTTAACATCACTAAATCATTAGGGAAATGGAAATCAAAATCACAATGAGATACCACTTCACACCTGTTAGGATGGCTACAATTAAAAAATTGGAAACCAACAGGTGTTGGGGAAGACGTGAGGAAATCTGAACACTTGTGAACTGCTAGGAGGAAGGTAAAATGGTCAAGTCAATGTAGAAACTGGATGGCAATTCCGCAAAACTATTTAAATATAATTATCATATGATGCAGCAATTCCACTTAGATATCTGTACACCCACATTTATAGCAGCATTATTCACAATATCCAAAAGGTGGGAGCAACTATGTTTGCTGAAGATGAGTGAATAAACAAATTGTGATATGTACATACAATGAAATATTATGTAGCCTTAAAAAGGAAGGCAATTCTAACACGTGCCATAATAAAAGTGAAAATTGAAAGATATTATAGAAGTAAAATCAGCCAGTCACAAAAGGAAATATATTGTATGATTTCACTTATATTAGGTAGTTAAGAGTAGTCAAATTCAGACTCAGAACATAGAAAAGTGGTTCCCAAGAGCTGTAGGGAGGGAGAGTGGGGATTTAGTGTTAAACAGGCATAGAATTTCAGTTTGGGAGGATGAAAAAAGTTCCGAAGATGGATGGTGGTGGTGGTTGCACAACAGTGTGAATGTATTTAATGCCACAGAATTGTACACTTGAAAATGGTTAGGGACCTCTTTAAGAAAAACTACAAACCACTGCTCAACGAAATAAGAGAGGACACAAACAGATGGAGAAACATTCCATGTTCGTGGTTAGGAAGAATCAATATCGTAAAAATGGCTATACTGCCCAAAGTAATTTACACAATCAATGCTATCCCCATCAAACTACCATTGAATTTCTTCACAGAACTGGAAAAAACCACCATGAACTTCATATGGAACCAAAAGAGAGCCCGCATAGCCAAGTCAATTCTAAGCAAAAAGAACACAGCAGGAGGCATCACACTACCAGACTTCAAACTATACTACAAGGCTACAGTAATCAAAACAGCATGGTACTGGTACCAAAACAGAGATATAGACCAATGGAACAGAACAGAGGCATCGGAGGTACCACAATATATCTACAACCATATAATCTTCGATAAACCAGACAAAAACAAGCAATGGGGAAAGGATTCCCTGTTTAATAAATGGTGTTGGGAAAACTGGCTAGCCATGTGCAGAAAGCAGAAACTGGACCCCTTCCTGACACCTTACACTAAAATTAACTCCAGATGCATTAAAAACTTAAACATAAGACCTGAAACCATAAAAACCCTAGAAGAAAATCTAGGCAAAACCATTCAGGACATAGGAGTAGGCAAGGACTTCATGACCAAAACACCAAAAGCATTGGCAACAAAAGCCAAAATAGACAAATGGGACCTAATCAAACTCCACAGCTTCTGCACGGCAAAAGAAATAGTCACTAGGGTGAATCGGCAACCATCAGAATGGGAAAAAATCTTTGCAGTTTACGCATCTGACAAAGGGCTGATATCCAGAATTTACTAAGAACTCAAACAGATTTACAGGAAAAAAACAAACAAGCCCATTCAAAAATGGGCAAAGGATATGAACAGACGCTTTACAAAAGAAGACATACATGAGGCCAACAAACACATGAAAAAATGCTCATCATCACTGGTCATTAGAGAGATGCAAATCAAAACCACATTGAGATACCATCTCACGCCAGTTAGAATGGCGATCATTAAAAAATCTGGAGACAACAGATGCTGGAGAGGATGTGGAGAAATAGGAACACTCTTACACTGTTGGTTGGAGTGTAAATTAGTTCAACCATTGTGGAAGACAGTGTGGCAATTCCTCAAGGACCTAGAAATAGAAATTCCATTTGACCCAGCAATCCCATTACTGGGTATATATCCAAAGGACTATAAATCGTTCTACTATAAGGACACATGCACACGAATGTTCATTGCAGCACTGTTTACAATAGCAAAGACCTGGAACCAACCAAATGCCCATCAATGATAGACTGGACTGGGAAAATGTGGCACATATACACCATGGAATATTATGCAGCAATCAAAAATGATGAGTTTGTGTCCTTTGTAAGGACATGGATGAATCTGGAGAACATCATTCTCAGCAAACTGACACAAGAACAGAAAAAGAAATACCGCACATTCTCACTCATAGGCAGGTGAGAAAAATGAGAACACATGGACACAGGGAGGGGGTCTACTACACACTGGGGTCTATTGGGGGGAATGGGGGAGGGACAGTGGGGGAGGCTGGGGAGGGATAGCCTGGGGATAAATGCCAAGTGTGGGTGAAGGGGAGGAAGGCAGCAAAACACACTGCCATGTGTGTACCTATGCAACTATCTTGCACGTTCTGCAAATGTACTCCAAAACCTATAATGCAATAAAAATTTAAAAAATGAAAAAAAAAAAGAAAATGGTTAAAATGATTAATATTGTTATGTATATTTTATCACAATAAAAAAAACCCCATGATCCATACAGAAAAAGAAAGAATAAATATGACAAGGAAACATGCAAGCCAGAACACGTAAGAAACTATTTTATGACAATAAAAAAATTCCACAATTGGCTGGGCATGATGGCTCACGCCTGTAATCCCAGCACTTTGGGAGGCTGATGCGGGCGGATCACTAGGTCAAGAGATTGAGACCATCCTGGCCAACATGGTGAAACCCTGTCTCTACTAAAAAAATAAAAAATTAGCGGGGCATGGTGGCCTGCACCTGTAGTCCCAACTACTCGGGAGGCTGAGACAGGAGAATTACTTGAACCTGGGAGGCTGAGGTTGCAGTGAGCCAAAATCACGCCACTTCACTCCAGCCTGGTGCCTGGCAACAGAGCGAGACTCTGTCTTAAAAAAATAAAAAAATCCCACAGTCCATACTGAAAAAGAAATAATATAATATAGCAAGGAAACATGGAAGCCAGAAAACTTAAGAAAATATTTTATCACAATAAAAAAATCCCACAATCCATACAGAAAAAGAGAGAATAGGAGAGATCCAAGATGGCTGATTACTAGCAGCTCAGAATTGTAGTTCCCAGTGAAAGCACAGAGAACAAGAGGACGCCACACTTTCAGATGAATTTTTGTTGTTCACGGACCAGGAGATTCCCAGCGGAGGAGGCCCACGGGTTGCCAGCACAACTCTTGTTTTGCCGGCTCGATGATTTTGCCAGCGCCCTGGCGTGGCAGTTCTTGCTGCAGAGTAAATGGGACTGGATCCCCTTTTGGTCGATGTTTGGAACTCCGGGAAGGCAGAGTTGCCCATTCAGCTGATTGAAAAAGGGATTCAAGAAGGAAGCCAGACCAGAGATTCCCGAGCAGAAAAGCACCATGAATCTTAATACCGCTGTTTTAGGAGCAGTGGGTTGCTCAGATTCCCACTCTGGGAATCAACTAGTTGGACATCCACTCAGAGACCTAATTTGAAAGTTGGTAATTACAAAGATGACAGGTGGATAAATTTACAGTGATGGGAAGAAACCAGTGTAAAAGGCTGAGAATACCCAAAATCAGAATGCCTCTCCCTCTACAGGGAATCACAGTTCCTCATCAACAAGGGAACAAGGCCTGATGGAGAACGAGTGTGTTCCAGTAACAGAATTAGGCTTCAGAAATTGGATAATAAGAAACTTCTGTGAGTTAAAAGAACATGTTCTAGCCCAATGTAAAGAAACTAAGAATCTTGAAAAAAGGTTTGACGAAATCCTAACGAGACTAGACAATCTAGAGAGGAATATAAGTGAATTAATGGAACTGAAGAATACAATACAAGAACTCCCTGAAGTATGCACAGGTTTTAACAGTCGAATTGATCAAGCAGAAGAAAGGATATCAGAGGTTGAAGACCAGCTTAATGAAATGAAACAAGAAAAGAATAGAGAAGAAAGAGTAAAAAGGAATGAGCAAAGTCTCCAAGAAATATGGGACTATGTGAAAAGACCTAATTTACATTTGATAGGTGTACCTGAATGTCATGAAGAGAATGAATCCAAGCTGGAAAATATTCTTCAGGATATTATTCAGGAAAACTTTCCTAACCTAGTAATGCAGGACAATACTCAGCTCCAGGTAATACAGAGAACACCACAAAGATATTCCTCAAGTAGAGCAACCCCAAGACATATAATCATTAGATTCACCAGGGTCGAAAGAAAGGAGAAAATTTTAAGGGCAGCTAGAGAGAAAGGTCAGGTTACCCATAAAGGGAAGCCTATCAGACTCACAGCAGATCTCTCAGCTGAAACCCTACAAACTAGAAGAGAGTGGGGGGGGGGGGGTCAATATTCAATATCTTCAAAGAAAAGAATTTTCAACCCAGAATCTCATATCCAGCCAAATTAAGCTTCATAAATGAAGGAAAAATAAAATTTTTCATGAACGAGCAAGTACTCAGAGATTTCATCACCACCAGGCCTGCTTTACAAGAGCTTCTGAAAGAAGCACTATACACAGAAAGGAACAACCAGTATCAGTCATCCCAAAAACTTACCAAAAGGTAAAGAGTATCTCCATAATGAAGAATCTATATCAACTAATGGGCAAAATAGCCAGCTAGCATTAAACGACAACATTAAACTCAAAAATATCAATATTAATCCTCAATTTAAATGGATTAAATGCCCCAAAGACACAGACAGGCAAATTGAATAAAAAGTCAAACCCCATCGGTACGCTGTATCCAGATCCATCTCATAAGCAAGGACACACAAAGACTCAAAACAAAGGGTTGGTGGAAGACTTGCCAATCAAATGGAGAGAGAAAAACAAAACAAAACAAAACAGGAGTTGTAACCTTCATCTCTGACAAAATAGACTTTAATAATAACAAAGACTAAAAGAAACAAAGAAGGACATTACATAATGGTAAAAGGATTCAACAACGGGAATCAATGATCATAAATATATATGCACCCAATATAGGAGCACCCAGATACATAAGACAAGTGCTTAATGACTTATAAAGAGACTTGGACTCCCACACTAATAGCGGGAGACTTTGACACCACATTGTTAATATTCGACAGATCAATGAGATAGAATATTAACAGGGACATCTATGATTTGAACTCAGACCTGGAATAAGTAAACTCAGTGAATATTTACAGAATTCTTCACCCCAGGTCTACAGAACATACATTTTTTCTCAGTATCACAGTACACCTATTGTGAAAGTGACCACATAATTGGAAGCAAATCACTCTTCAGCATTTGCATAGCATTTCACAGACTTAAATGAAATATTGGTTGGCTGTTTGTTATTTTCTTTCCTTATTCCTTCCTGTCTCCTCTGTTAAGCACAATTATCGGCATAAAAGAGGTTTTTAATACCTATTTTTAGACTGCATTCCAGCCTGGGCAATAGAGCAAGACTCCTGTTCTCTCTCCCCCTTTCTCTTTCTTTCTTTCAAAACGAAAAAGAAAAAGAAAGAATATAATATGGCAAGGAAACATTCAAGACAGAAAACATCTGGGCAAGACAGAAGCCCAAAATATCAATCAATAAAGGCCAATGGGTTAAACTCCCCTATAGGCTTTATGATGGAACAAGATTATTATAATTTTATGCTATCTATAATAAAGAGTATGAGGTATATTAGTTAGTCAAGCAAGGATTTTTATGTACCATTACTAACATTAAGAATAATCAGGCCGGGCGCGGTGGCTCAAGCCTGTAATCCCAGCACTTTGGGAGGCCGAGGCGGGTGGATCACAAGGTCAAGAGATCGAGACCATCCTGGTCAACATGGTGAAACCCCGTCTCTACTAAACACAAAAAATTAGCTGGGCATGGTAGCACATGCCTGTAATCCCAGCTACTCAGGAGGCTGAGGCAGGAGAATTGCCTGAACCCAGGAGGCGGAGGTTGCGGTGAGCCGAGATTGCGCCATTGCACTCCAGCCTGGGTAACAAGAGCGAAACTCCGTCTCAAAAAAAAGAAAGAAAGAAAGAAAGAATAATCATATTGAACATAAATTACTAGAAGTACTAGAAGAAGTTGACAAAAATACGATGGTCAGAGGAGGTTTTAATATACCCCTTTCAGTCCTTGACAGATCAATGAGGCAAAAACTTTTAAAATAGAGACATGGACAATCGTATCAAGTGCTCATAAGTAATGTGGAAAAGTCACAGCAAAGAACATCTTTAATATTGTTTTTAAAAAACTGTACTTGCCACATCCTTTGGCCATAGAGCAAAACAGTTTTTAAAAATGTTGATTATATACAAAATAATTCCAACTCCTTGAAAAATTTTAAAGTTAATTGAAAACAACAACAAAGATACTCAAAGACATTTTGGCTGATCTAATCAGGTAAAAAGAAGAAAATAACAATATACAAAATAGGACTCAAAAAAATACAGTCACAGAGAGATACTCTGCTAAACCTTATGTCAATCTATTTAAAATCAGAATAAAGTGAATAATATCCCAGAAGAAAATTATTTAGGAAAATTGACTCAAAGGAAATAAAAATAATTTATGGGAAACCACTATAGAAGAAATTATAAAATTGTTAAAGTATTGCCTCTTTAAAAAATTCTGGACTCAGTTTACTGGTGATTCTTTTAAGCTCCTAGGGAATACACAGTTCCCATATATGTATATATATTTTTATAGAGCACCAGAGAAACACAGCCTCCCAAGCAGCTAGGGTGTGGTGGTGTGCACCTGTATACCCAGCTGTTTGGGAGGCTGAGGTAGAAGGATCACTTGAGCTCAGGGAGTTTGAGGCTGCAGTGAGCTATTATTGTACCACTGCACTCCAGCCTGGGCAACCAAGTGAAACCCTGTCTCAAAAAAAAAAAAGAAAGAAAGAAAGAAAAGAAAATACTCCTGGGCTTATAAGGCCAGACTTCACAAATGAAAACATAAAACATCTGTCATTTTTCCTGTTGATCTTTTTTTAAAGTAAAACACACAAAATGCTACTCATAAAGCTGAAGTCTCCTTACTGCCTCATTTTCTTCCAACCACCCCCTTCTCCTGCCTAAACAATCATGACTATCCCCGGATCCTTAAGGTCCTGAGATAAAAATGGCATTTTTAATTGGAGGTGGGGGACGAGATAAATGATGAAGCAAATGGCAGGAAGGAAAATGCTCTGCTGGTCAGAAAAAGGTACAGCCAGGCCCCTATGTCATGCCATACACCAAGATAAATTCCAAGCAAATTAAGACGTTAAATATAAAAACAAATCATAAAAGAAATCAGAAGAAAAAGGAAGTGAACATTTATCTCCATTTGTGTGCATGAGGAACGTATGCGGAAGGTACTGAAAATGTTAGCTAAGTAAAAACTTCAAACTTCAAGATTAGAAAACAGAATTTTATAACAGAATGAGCAGAGAATCTGAAAAGGCAATTCACAAAGAAGAAATACAAATGATTAACAAGCATAAAACTATTTCATCTCCAGTTACCAAAAACACGCAAATTAAGTCCTAACAATGAGAAAGCCCCCGAGTTCAACCTTCTGACCCCCCATATTTTGATGGTTCGACAAAGATAAAGAAAGGGATACTGTGGGGATCTGGTCCTAAATATTAACAATGACAGTCTAAACTGATATGAATATTTTCATTAAAATTTTCAAAATTATGCCCACTGACCTCATGAATCTGTATCTTAAGATTTAACTGAAGGAAACGTGGGAAGTACACAACCTCCCTGTATGCCTCATTTATGAGAGCGATAATTGGGCATAAACTAAACATCTAATAAGTAAACTTTCGCTAAATACATTCTAATATAGCCATATAATACAAGGCTTTGCAGCCTTTAAAATACTATAGGAAAATAACACCAGGAAAATGTGTGTGACATATCAACAAATGGGAAAAAGCAGGTCACATAACATCCGCAGGTGGTGAAAAGGTTAGGCGCGGTTATCTCGGCGTGGCAGAATTGCACTTCAGTTTTCTTTTCCATGTTAGTCTTCCTTGCATTGTCCTTTGTTTTTATTTTTTATGATTGATGCAGTATTCTTTTTATAATAAAAAATAAATAATATACAAACGATAAAGCTCAATATTCAGAGCAGGTGACATCAAAGTTGCTCAGGGAGAATACATAAAGTGGAAAAGAAAGAGGGCAATGGATAGAACTTTTATGTGAACAACAAGGTAGAATGAGTCTGGTAATATTTATTTGTCCTTAAAACAATGAGACTTTTTCATACACCTTAAGAGTGGCGGATCTAATGTGCAAATCAATTTGCTTTCTGTTCATTCACCTACGGCTCCCTTGGATTCCCATAATTTAAACACAGACGTCACTCTGGGCAGATCACACTCTTTCCCGGAGCACACCCATAGCCAGAATCCTCAGGATCCTTCTCTCCCTAGAGAATGGTGCAGCCAGCGCTCCTCCCTCCTAGTTTGTCTCCTAGGTTCCCTTGTAGAGCTCTAGATGGAATATACATGCGGACACACACACACACACACACACACACACACGAGTCCCCGGTTACCTGTCTCCCACACTCACCCCTCCAACACGATTCCAAAAACGGAAGAGAGAAGGTCTTTTGTCTCCAGTCAGAAAGTCATTTCTTTCATGTATTCCCTCCAACTCCTCCCCAATCTTCCTCCAGGGATTCTTCAGAAAAGTGGGAGGAGAAGGCAGATTACAGACATTCCTCTATGAGGCAATAAAAAATCAAAAGTCCTTCAAGGACAGGCCGGGTGTAATGGCTCACACCTGTAATCCCAGCCCTTTGGGAGGCTGAGGCAGGCAGATCACCTGAGGTTGGAGTTCGGGACCAGCCTGATCAACATGGAAAAAACCTGTCTCTGCTACAAATACAAAATTAGCTGGGTGTGGTGGTGCATGCCTGTAATCCCAGCTACTTGGGAGCCTGAGGCAGGAGAATCGCTTGAATCTGTGAGGTGGAGGTTTCAGTGAGCCGAGATCGTGCCATTGCACTCCAGCCTGGGCAACAAGAGTGAAACTTGGTCTCAAAAAAAACCAACCAACCAAACAAACAAACAAAAAACAACAACAACAAAAAAAAAAAAAAAAAGAAAAAAGAAAAGAAAGATCTTCAAGGACTATAAAGAAGGAAATAATCTTACAAAAGTCAGATTTCTTCAGTTACATTATTAGTTGATAAATGAAGTGGATCAAGTGAAAATGTTTTCTTGAAATATTTCATTTTTTGGAAAAAGTATAGCAATATGAGAGGTTCCTTTAAAAAAACACTTAAAAATGTTTTGTTTTTAAATAAAAGGGACCTCTCATTTTGCTACGCTGTTTCCAAATGCATAAATGTGCATTAAATTCTTATTTGAAAATCTTTGACAGTTCCTAAGTGGTACAATGTATTGAAGCCCTATCACATAGCAGTTGTTAAAATCTTTGACAGTTCCTAAGTGGTATAATGTACTGAAGCCCTACCACATAGCAGTTGGCATTTTACATACATTTCACTTAGTAATTATCACAACAGAGGTATAATCAAGATGGTATTATTCACATTTCTTGTTACATAGGAGGAAAATGAGAATGTTTCCTTTATTCTAAAACTATAATTTACAAATGTTGATTATGAAAACGTCAGAGAGTACTTACAATATATTTGGGGAATATTTTGAACTATTTCAAAGCTGAAAGTTTCCAGGCATCAAATAAATTTAATGAGGAATGCAAAAGAAAAATTGGTGGTGATTGTGAAGCCCTGGTTGTTTACTCTGAGCTTTGAAGTGTGGCTGATCTGATATGGGCCTACTACTGTATGCCAGGCAAGAGAATATGTTTATGCATCCTTTTACTGACAGCAACAAGCCTATTCTCCTCAGATAACAGCTTTTAGCCAGTGGCATAATTGAAGCATGGGGTGAAGAACAGCTTAGAAGTTGTGACTTGGATTTTCATGAAACTCTAGCAGAAATCCCAGCCTTTGGGGGTCCACAGTGGCTCTGGCCAGATGTCGTGGTGCTTGTGGAGGCGAGGCCATAAGTTCAAGGCCAAACTGAGCAACCTTACAAGCTCTCATTGATTGGCAAAAAAAAAAAAAAAAGAAATCCCAGCCTGAGATATCATTTCTCAATAATTTTTTCCTTAAAATAAATCATTTTCTATTACTAGCTAGTTTCCCAAACTTGGATATCTGAGGTTCTTTCTAATTTCACTAAGACCTTTCACCTTTTGAAACACTTTCAAGCCCCTCCCAAATCCCTCCTACTTCCTATCTCCATATCCCATTCAGGTCAGACTCTGGAAAGGCTCAGGCTTGAGGAATCCAGCTCACTGATGATGATGCCAAGCCTACTACGGTGCCTGAGACATAGTAGACCCTCAGTGAATATTTCTTGAATGTTACTTGGCAGAATGTCAGGGTACTAGTTTCCCCAAAGCAAATAAAGTGATCTCAAAGGGCACCCTAGAGATATGGAGAAGAATTTTGCCATCTTCTCTATGAGATCTTAACAGGATTCAGCCTATTCATGAATCTGAATCTTGACAAACTTCTCAGTCAATTCATACTATTGACTAGCAAATATATTCCTCCACTCATTTAATTCTGGAAAAAAAAAATCTCAAATGTTTATTACAGGGAGAATCCTTAACTAATTTAGAATCCTTCTTTAGGCCGGGCTCAGTGACTCATGCCTATAATCCCAGCATTTTGGGAGGCCAAGATGGGTGGATCACCTAAGATTGGGAGTTCTAGACCAGCTTGACCAACATGGAGAAACCCCATCTCTACTAAAAATACAAAATTAGCCAGGCATAGTGGAGCATGCCTGTAGTTCCAGCTACTTGGGAGGCTGAGGCAGGAGAATTGCTTGAACCCAGGAGGCGCAAGTTGCGTTGAGCCGAGATTGCACCATTGCACTCCAAGTCTGGACAACAAGAGCAAAACCCGTTTCAACAACAACAAAAAAAAGAATCCTTCTTTAAAAGCTCTTCTTCCAGAAAGAGCCTAATCAAAATGTCTGTTGCAGGGTGGCAGGGGAGGAGAAGGGATGGTGGTGGGGTTGGTGGGGGCAGTGGGGTCATGGGGGGCAGCTTAGGGCAGCAGGAGGGTGGGAGGGTTGGGGAAAGAGAACATGGGGAGAAATGCCAGATATAGGTGACAGGGGGATGGAGGCAGCAAACCACCTTGCCATGTATGTAGCTATGCAATAATCCTGCATGATCTGCACATGTACCCCAGAACCTAAAGTTCAATAATAATAATAATAATAAGCTCTTAGAGATCTATAAAAAGATAGTAATAATAGTGGGGGATTTCAACATCCCATTGACAGCCCTAGACAGATTAAGACAGAAAATTAAAAAACAAATTTTAGATATAAATTCAACATTTGACCAATCAGACCTAATAGACATCTACAGAATACTCCACTCGTCAACCACAGAATATATATTCTTCTCAACAGCAAACAGAACATACTCCAAGATTGACCACCTGCTCGGCCAAAAATCACATCTCGATAAATTTAAAAAACTGATTCATTTAGCAGGCCAAGGTGGGTGGATCACTTGAAGTTCAGGAGTTCAAGACTAGATCGGCCAACATGGTGAAACCTCGTCTCTACTAAAAATACAAAAAAATTAGCCAGCCACAGTGGCACATGCCTGTAATCCTAGCTACTCAGGAGGCTGAGGCAAGAGAATCGCTTGAACCAGGAGGCAGAGGTTGCAGTGAGCCGAGATCATGCCACTGCACTCCAGCCTGGGTACAGAGCGAGACTCTGTCAAAACAAAACAAAATAAAAAGTGAATCATACCAACCATACTCTCAGACCACAGTGGAATAAAAACAGAAATCAATACCAAGAAGATCTTCCAAAACCAACACAGTTACATAGAAATTAACTTGCTCCTGGATAACTTTTAAGTAAATATAAAATTATGACAGATATAAAAAAATTCTTTCAAATAAAGAGACAAAACATAAAAAAAACACCTCATACAATTGTGTCTGACACATAGAAAGCACTAAGTAAATGTTAGCTATATTTATGAGTAGTATGTTTTTATTTCCCTTTCAAGCAGACTCTGTTCTAAAACTTATCAGTATGATGAACATAGTAATCATGAAAAAACATTGTTTCTGTTTTCTTTAACGCTACTAAAAATTTCATTCAAATGATTTGTAATTATCTGTGACTTTTTCCTTCACTGAACTATGTCCTCCTTGAGGATGGTACCAGGTTTTATTTTTAGGGTCTAGTACCTAGTGTACACTTCATAACTTTTAAAAAAATTACCTTCCTTGCATCCACCAACTTAATAACATTTGAATACATGACTAATTGAGTGGAAAAAAAAAGTCTGAGCCTTGGCTTCATAGAGATTCCACCAGTGTCTGTTCTCAACTTCACTCTTATCCGAGAAAACAAGGAGGGGTTGGAACCATTTCTAATTATCTTTGAAAAAGAAGTGACACTTTTTCTCTTGAATTAACTCTTTCACAGGAAGCAGGGCAGAGAGGCAGTTAAGTGCTAGGCTTTGACATATGAAAAATAGGATCTAGACCTGGCACCGCCACTTACTGTGACCTTGAGAAATTTATTTAATGTCTCGTAGCTTCATTGTTTCCATCAGTAAAGTAGATTATAAAACTACCTAATAGAGTTGTGAGAATGACATGAGGTAATAACCCTGGAATGCATTTAACATGGTGACATGATGCATGCACTCGATCATGGTAATGATGACCATCATGCCATCATCACCACCATCAAACAGACCCTGAGGAAAAGTAAGACATGTTATCTGTTTTATTTTTTAATTTTATTATTTTTTTGAGACCAAGTCTCACTCTGTCGCCCAGGCCGGAGTGCAGTGGCACAATATTGGCTCACTGAAACCTCCGCCTCCCAGATTCAAGTGATTTCCAGCTAATTTTTGTATTTTTTAGTAGAGACAGGGTTTCACCATATTGACCAGGCTGGTCTCGAACATCTGACCTCAAGTGCTCTGCCTACCTTGGCCTCCCAAAGTGCTAGGATTACAGGTGTGAGTCATTTATCTCTTTTATCCAGCACCTAGAATACTTACCAAAATATCTGATGACAAACATGATTTTTCTGCGAAATAATCTCTTGAATACTAGACCATAGTTGAAGAAATCTTTTGTGCACATCTACCTAAGGATAAACTTGATGCTATTTGGGGAGGTTTGAAGTGCTTGAAAGAGGCCTGGTGTGGTGGCTCACACCTGTAATCCAAGCACTTTGGAGGCCAAGGCGGGTGAATCACCTGAAGTCGGGCGTTCAAGACCAGCCTGACCAACATGGTGAAACCCCGTCTTAAAAAAATTAAAAAAGAAGCGCTTGAAAGAAAATGGAAGCTATACAAAGTCTAGGTTGGTACTCTGTTTCTCATTGGTGTGATTTTATGATGCCTTTGCTAATCAAATTTATTAGTGATTTTATTCCTCCACTTAATTCCCTCTAATATCCACATAACCAAAATAACACTAACTTTACTCTGGTGAAATTTTTTTTCCAAAATTCTTTGCTGCTGCTCTGGGTCTTCAATCTTGCAATTCTTCTCCTCCTTATCAGCTAAATCCTTATCAAGCCCTTCCCTCTCCTGGTGAACTGGATTGGGAAGATATCATAAATCCTTTCATGGTGACACTGTGTCTGCTATACTATTTCTCTATCACGACATTAGTGAGTCATAACTAAGGAATTCAACAGCCCAGTGGCATCTGAAAGCATTTTATAGTCTTAAAGATGTTTTGGAATCTACTTAACAACAAATATCTTTTTCTAGGATGTGGCAGGATACATAAACACAACCAACCTGTCAAACTTGCCCCTTAGTCCTTACTCTCCATAGTTTTCAGCTATTTATTCATTCCTCTAGCAAAGCATTCCTCTGACAAATCAAAGGTAACCTATACTTAGTCAACACATGAGAGCCACCTTCTGAGTTATCTAGCAACCAGAAAAGCCTAAACGTTGATCAAACACCTAATATTTTTTTTTTTTTTAGACAGAGTTTCACTCTGTCACCCAGGCTGGAGTGCAATGGCACGATTTTGGCTCACTGAAACCTCCACCTCTCGGGTTCAAGCGATTCTCCTGTCTCAACCTCCCAAGTCGCTGGGATTGCAGGCACCCACCACCATGCCTGGCTAATTATGTCTTTTTTTTTTTTTTTTTTTTTTTTTTTTTAGCAGAAATGGGGTTTCTCCATGTCCGTCAAGCTGGTCTCAAACCTCTGACCTCAGGTGAACCACCCACCTCACCCTCCCAATGTGCTGGGATTACAGGCCTGAACCACCACACCCGGCCTAATAATTTTCTTAATGTGTTTGATAATC
Source organism: Saguinus oedipus (assembly GCA_031835075.1). Classification (NCBI taxonomy): domain Eukaryota; kingdom Metazoa; phylum Chordata; class Mammalia; order Primates; family Cebidae; genus Saguinus; species Saguinus oedipus. Next base: position 88,998,716 of record CM063175.1, read on the forward strand.
CTCAAATGCCTGGACCCAAAGAGACATTATTTCTCAATCTTTTATATGGTGTTTTCATTAGATGAATTATTTTAACAGAACTGACTCTTACAACATTGATGACTATGTCAAAAATTAATCCAAAGAACACCATCATAAGATAGACTACATCTCTACTGAAACAGAGAGATAACTCAATTTTTAAAAATCACCAAATTCATTAATTCTACAAATCAGTAAGCTAAATGGCACTAAGGTAATCACTCTATAGGTACATGGACAAGATTATTATTTAATAATTAATCTTTCTTTGCCTACATCCTTTCTCAAGGTAGACATCTTAAACTTTGTAAAAAAGGGATCACGGCCGGGTGCGGTGGCTCTAGCCTGTAATCCCAGCACTTTGGGAGGCCGAGGCGGGTGGATCACGAGGTCAAGAGATTCAGACCATCCTGGTCAACATGGTGAAACCCCGTCTCTACTAAAAATACAAAAAATTAGCTGGGCATGGTGATGCGTGCCTGTAATCCCAGCTACACAGGAGGCTGAGGCAGGAGAATTGCCTGAACCCAGGAGGCGGAGGTTGCAGTGAGCCGAGATCGCGCCATTGCACTCCAGCCTGGGTAACAAGAGCGAAACTCTGTCTCAAAAAAAAAAAAAAAAAAAAAAAAAAGGGATCACTTCTCACTCGAATGCATTCTCATCCTAACTATAGTTTTACACAAAATGGTGAGATTAGATAACAAAAGGTTAAGATGAAATAAACGTTTTTCTGGTATCTATAAGCAGCTTTCTCAGAGATAAGTAATCAAAAGTCCTTTTCTCAAATTGATTTTCGGGAAGAGTATCCCTTCTGAGTACATTATTGAATAGACTAGTTAGACTAGTCTTGACTGCCTTGTGTCTTGACATCCATTCATTTAGAAATGTATTGAGTGACTACTGTGTCCCAGATACCAAGCTAGTTTTTGGAGTTACTAAGATGGATAAGATATGGTCCTTGCCTCCCTTTGAGTTCAATTTGACAATAGAGTTCATGTAAAAGAGTGGTAAATATCTGAATGCCTATGATACACTGGGCCCAGTGCCATGGGTTGGAAAAAAGTAAGACATGTACCCTGTTTTTATAGAGCTTATATGGCCTAGCGGAAGACATTATCATTTATTAAATGACACAATAAAACTTTTATGGAAAGCCGGGGGCGATGGCTCACACCTGTAATCTCAGCACTTTGGACGGCTAAGGCTGGTGGATTGCTTAAACTCAGGAATTTGAGACCAGCCTGGGCAACATGGCAAAACCTCATCTCTACAAAAAAATTAGCCGGGCGTGGTGGCGCATGCCTATAGTCCCAGCTGCTTGGGAGGTTGAGGCAGTAGGATCACTTGACACTGGGAAGCAGAGGCTGCAGTGAGCTAAGATGGCGCCAAACCAGCCTGGGCAATGGAGCGAGACCCTGTCTCAAAACAAAACAAAGAGTTTAATAGAAAAGTATAGGTTGGTTACAGAGAACCTAACAAAAGTATAACAGAACTGATAACTGATTTTGATAATTGCTAAAGAAAACTGTTAAGATACAGCAATAAGCCGGGTGCGGTGGCTCACGTCTATAATCCCAGCACTTTGGGAGGCTGAGGCAGAAGGCTCATGAGGTCAAGAGATCGAGACCATCCTGGTCAACATGATGAAATCCTGTCTCTACTAAAAATACAAAAAATTAGCTGGGCATGGTGGTGCATGCCTGTAACCCCAGCTACTCAGGAGGCTGAGGTGGGAGAATTGCTTGAACCCAGGAGGTGGGGGTTGCGGCGAGCCGAGATCGCGCCATTGCACTCCAGCCTGGGTAACAAGAGCGAAACTCCGTCTCAAAAAAAAGATACAGCAACAAATGAAACTCAAAAACAAAGACTCATAAGGTTTATTTTGTAAGCAGTGTATTCTTTCAAACAAGTAACAAAATGTCTCAGTGGGAGACCTCAGGATTAAATAGTTTAAAAAGATCAACAATAAATGCAGATTTGGGACTGTTACCCATGATCTCTGGCTTCTCCAGGTGATGACTGAATTATTCATTAAATTAATAATATACACTGATGGTTCTGCCAGGTCTTGTCCACCTAGGATGCTTTAAGACACCTGTGACAGGCTGGATCATGGTTCCCCCAAAGCTATCCATATTTCAGTCCCTAGAACCTGTGAATGTTACCTTTTATTGTCAAAAAAAAAAAAAAAAAAAAAAAAGAATCCAGAAACCAGCCCTGCTGACATCTTCATTCAAGCCCCTTAGGACTCATTTTGTAGTTTGACTTTCAGAGCTGTCATAAAATAAATTCATCTTGTCGAAAGCCACTAAGTTTGTGGTAATTTGTTACAGCAGCAATAGAAAACCAATACAAGATCCCATTACTTATGAAAACTAAGCAGGCCTTTGGGAGTATTCTTTATAGAAAAGTTGGTTTGATTGGCATTTCCTAACCACTCGTCTTTTTTTGCTGTCATTCTTCCTGTAAAAGCAAAATACTCATCTTCTTGCTATTCCTTGGTTCTAGTACCCACTCAGAGGAAACTATCAACAAATAATTTGGAAAGAATAGTATTTGAAAGTAAACTGCTGCTCTTTGCCAATTTTATTCCCTGTCAACTTCGGAATTAAGTTTTCCAATCTAACAATGCTGCATCAGAGACAAGCATATTAAAGATATTACAATTCATTCCAGGTCACCGTCTTGCTATTTTATATTATCAAGGAAATGGGAGAGGGTGTGGGTGTGAGGCCTTAAGACATTTGCTGATCATCGCTGATCTTTGTTTTCCTCAAAAAGAATCACCAGCGTGATGAGATGTCGTGTGTGATGTAGTCCTCACCTCATTCAGTACTCACCGAAAGCATTAGAGGGCAAAGGGAATTGTTTGGCCAATTACACCCTGGTCATAGACAGTGTAAGGCATGCTGTAGTCCTTCATCCTTTACATGGATATGGTGAAATGCATCTATAAGAATAAAAGTGACTCTGGGAAGCAAATTAATCCGTTGTATTATCACCACCAAGAACTGCTCAGCTTGAACACATCTATAGCTGTAATCATCTGTGATAAATATTCACCGATTTTTAAGGGTCCCCCAGTGGTGAGTGAGTATCTTCTGTTTCCCTCTGCCTCTCTGGATCCACTCCTCCTGTGGTGCCACGCTCCACAAGGCTGACCTTTACACTCTATTAATGGCTTCCTTTTGCATAATGCTTTATCTTCCATGGTTTCTAGAAGCTCTGCACACATACAGGTAAATCGCTCATTAATTACACTCCTGTAAGTTGACTCTGTGCTTTTCCATTCATACACAATCATTTCATTCAATTTCTTAAAGTTATATATTTGAAGCAAAGCAATTCCATCAATTGATTCTATTCAAAATCAATTGTTCTGCAGGGTGTAGACTGAAGTTCCTTTAATACTAATTTAGCTACATCTGACCTTCACATTTTTCAATAAATACATAATCTTTGCTAAGCTTTATAAGACAGCTCTAGAGTCTTGGCTGAAAACTTGTCTAAATGTTTCCACAGATGCAAAGCTTTTTTTCAAGAGAAATTAAGACTTGCAGGTGGACACATTTATAGACTTTCTCCATAGGGAAGAGGGATAATTCTTTATCTGGGTGGGAATAAAAGTGAGATTTGTGTACTTTTGCAACAGAATATCAACAGTCTTGACTTTAAAGTGTGATGTGAGAAGCATTTGAATCACTTTAATTAGCAAGTACTCCAATCACTCACTGGAAATTTAAACATAAAAGGTCTTTGATCCAGTGAAAATTTGCGAGTTTGTTCAATATTATTGAGATCTCAACCATAGAACTGTTTTTATTCCATCCTATGCATATGAAATTATGTATAGATACATGTCCCTACTGAAGGCATTTACCTCCATTGCTTTATTACAACTAATGATGCAATGAGCATTCTGTACAAATCTCTTGTACACATGTGCATCAGACAAGCACGAAGGCAAATACTAAGGATAGTATGTTTCACTTTTTCTAACTGCATGTTTTGATCCATTCAAAACTGTGAAATCATTTTAGGGTGTCTTCACTAGTATTCTTTTTTTTGTGAAATGAAATATAATAAAACAAAATACAATGCAGTGCAGATACTAAGGGTAGGTATTGTTTTATAACACCATTTCAGTTACATATCTTTGTGTGTATATATACATATACACAAACATACATAAACATATACATGTAGGTGTGTGTACTGTGTGTCACAATGTAAAACTTATTTTTTACAGTGGGTTATAGTAAAAAATTCGGGAAACATTCTTCCATGATATGTACAAAGGAGCAGAATTTCTACATCTTTATAGCTTTAACATTTGATATTGACTCTTACTTTCCCAATCTAATGGATTTTAAAAGGTATCTTCATGCAGTTTCAGCTTGCATTTCCCTGATCCTGCAGTGAGGTTGAGCACCTTTTCATCTGTGAATTGTGAATTGCCTAATCATACGTTTTGTAAACTTTATTACTTTTATCTCTGATTTGCAGTAATTCTTTATTGAGTCTGGACATTAATCCTTATTGCTTATAAATGTTGCAAATATTTTTCCCTCATCTATTGCTTTCCTTTTTTTTTTTTTTTTTTGAGATGGAGTCTTGCTTTGTTGCCCAGACTATAGTGCAGTGGCGTGATCTTGGCTCACTGCAACCTCTGTTTCCTGGGTTGAAGCGATTCTCTGGCCTCAGCCTCCTGAGGAGCTAGAATTACAGTGCGTGCCACCACGCCTGGCTAACTTTTTTTTGTATTTCTAGTAGAGACGGGGTTTCACCATATTGGCCAGGCTGGTCTTGAACTCCTGACCTCAGATGATTTGCCGGTTTTGGCCTCCCAAAGTGTTGGATTACAGGCGTGAGCCATTGCACCCAGCCTGCTTTCCTTTTAAGTTTGTAGCATGTTCAGTCATACAGAAACAAGTTTTAAATTTAGATCAAGTCAAATATATTATATTAAAAAATAATTTATCATTTTCAGTTCTTGTCTGACAAATCTATCCATCCTCCAAGGTCATAAGAATATTCTATAATTTTCAAATAAAGTTTTGCTGTTTTTCATTGAAGCCTTCAATCAATTCGGAATTTATTTTTATTATGGTGAGAAGACATATCAATAATAGAATTGTTCACTTTTTCCTCTGATGTGTCATGCTACCTTTAACAAATCTCTATTATGTTCTATTATTTTCTTCTGTGGACCAATAATACAGCTTCATAAGTTTTTATATCTAGAAAGTCAAGTCCCTTCTGTTTGCTCTTCTTTATCAGAATTGTCTTGAGTATTTTTGGATCTTTGCTTTCCCATGTGAATACTGGAAGTATTATTCCAGGTTTATTTAAAAATCTTGTTAAGATTTTAATCGATATTGCCTGACTGACAACATCTCTGGCTGATACTGCCTCAGAGAGAGCAAATCGCTCCACCACTGTGAATCTGAGCAGAAAAAAAGCAGACTCTTCCAAAGTATGGCCTCCACCTTGCTTCTACCTTGCAAGTTCCATTTGTACCTGATTGAAGGAAGCCAAACTTCCCCTGGCTGCAAGGGGAAAACCTACCTGCAAGCAATTCAGAAAACATACATTTTAGCATTTTTTTTTTTTTTTTGAGATGGAGTTTTGCTCTTGTTGCCCAGGCTGGAGTGCAGTGGCACAATCTTGGCTCACTACAACTTCCGCCTCCCAGGTTCAAGCAATTCTCCTGCCTCAGCCTCCCAAGTAGCTGGGATTACAGGCATGCACCACCATGCCCGGCTAATTTTGTATTTTTAGTAGAGACGGGGTTTTGCCATGTTGGACAGGCTGGTTTCAAACTCCTGACCTCAAGTGACCCACCCACCTCGGCCTCCCAAAGTGCTGGGATTACAGGTGTGAACCACCACGCCCGGCCACATTTTAGCTTTAAAGCCTCTGCAGTACAAGAAGGTTAAGTGTAGACCAGTGGATTTCAAACTATGGGTTGTGACCTATTAGCGGGTTATACTATCCATTTATTGGGTCATAAATGGCATTTTAAAAAGTGAAATAGAACAGAATTTATCAGTATGCCTAGCAAGATTAAGTATTATTGCATAAAATAGATACATTTTATGATTCATAGATATTTTAAATGTACACATATATTTGTAAGCGGGGAAGCGTGAGAGGATGAATATATAAAACACATTTCTTACTGTGGGTTACGATTTGGAAAAAAAGTTTGAAGACTAAGGTACCAGGAAGGCGAAGAGATACTGTGTGCCAATTTACCATATGTACTATAGTATGTCTTATTTTATTGAGGAAGCATCATTTTACTCCTACTCTACTAACAGCTTTTATTTTGAATGGGTGTTGAATTTTGTCAAATAATGCTTATTTTTCTATTGAGGTAATCATAAGCTCTTTCTCCTTTTATGTACTATATTGATGGATGTTTCACAATGCATTGTCTTTGCATTTTCCTCATTCTAAAAGTATTTTGATAGTTATCTTTTGTGTCCATGAGTCCACAACTTTGCTACTCCTGTCCCACATGTTATTTATCATTACTAGCAGATTCTGCATTGCCCAACTTGTCAAAGCTACTACAGTAGGTTTTGAGACATTTTGGGAGAACAAAGAAAAGGCCTATGTTGTATGATTCTTTATTAAATCCACAAGAAGCTGAAATTTCTGCATTTAATTAAGTTAAAAAATATAATAATTTATAGATACTTTTCCAATTTAAGAACCAATAATAAAGAATTTGTATGGAGAAGTCCCAACGTGAGACTGCTTTTTAATTCTGATATAGTAGTGACAATTATTTCAATATGTACTATAAATTTATATTTATATTTACAAATATAAATCACCTGCTAAAAGTATCTTTATCTTCATCAGTTTGCCCACCAAAAAAATTCTGTCCAATTTATGGCCACTTAAGCAGCGTCTCAGAAACTCATTTTCTTCATTTATTTGCCTCATTTTGTTTATTTGCTCATTTTTAAATACTAAAGAATATCTGCACGGCTTGAAAGCAGCCAAATAACAAGTATTGGCTTTAATGGGCTGTGGTTGTAACTCACAAAATCAGAAAATTTCAACATGGTTTCTTTCAAAATATTTGTGTGGTGTAAATATTTTGGACAAGCTGCTAAGGAGAACTTTCACCCTCAAAACTCTGGGGTTTCTTATATATCTTACATTTATTTTTCTGGCTTCACTTTAGGAGAAAAAAATTAATTCTGAATAGAATAAAAAAACAGAATACTTTTTACAAACCATCTGCACAACCAAAATACATCACTTATCAATGAAAAGTTTTCCAATAATTTAATCAATACAAATATACACACATACACATTCTCTACATCAATAGTCTTCAACAGTTATCAAAAAGAGAAAATTTTGATTTTATAAAGGCAGTAGAAATAAAAAACAGTTACTTATTAAATTTTGCTCAAGGACTATCTAGAAAGAAAATTTGGTGACACATCTGACATAAGCAACTGATGGCCAGCCTCACCTTATTAAGTAACACCTATTCAAATTGTAGATGTCTCCCTCCTATTTTTTTTTTTTTGAAAGGAAAGAAGAAAAGAAAGGAAAAAAAGGAGTAAAGGAGAGGGAGAAAGAATAAGAGGGAGAGAGAACGGGAATATTGCTTTATTTAAAAAATGGGTGTTAATAATGGCCGATCAATATTTTGTGTATTTAAAGTGGAGAATATATATATATTTTTTTTTTTGAAAGGAAAGAAGAAAAGAAAGAAAAAAGGAGTAAAGGAGAGGAAGAAAGAGAAAGAAAGAGGGAGAGAGAATGGGAATATTGCTTTATTCTAAAAATGGGTATTAATAATGGCTCCCTCCTATTTTCTACTCCACAGCTAAGAGACTCAGGGATAGAACTCATTGGACTCTGTTTAGCCAGAGGCAGTGGAACCCAGTGCCACTAAAGAGATGGACTCCCAATTGGTCTTCAATGGAATATACCCATAACACTGGTTTTCTCTCGATGTTGGACATATGAGTGATATATTTCTAAATGTCTAGTTTCCAAATTTTCTATAATGGGATATATTACTCTTATAATACAAAGAAAGCTCCAACTAATCAAAAATTATGTATATGTTAGTTTGCCGCTTTATTTTAAATTCCCAACCACCATTTAGGAAGAACTTTTAAGTATCTTTGTCTCTTCCTATTCTGATGGTGAGAAGGTATCTATTTTCCAGAGAAACTTAAGCAGGATACAACAATTTGGGAGTTCGGGTCAGATTTGCCTGGAGTTTGCAAAAAAGCATACTGGGAGGAGTTCCACAATCTCCCTGATGGCTAGAAACAGTGATATTTACTAGGTCCTTACTGTGTCTAGGTCAAAGTTCTGGGCATAGCAGGGAAAAATAAACAGTGGTAGAGATGGCCTCTGTTTATAAAGTGCCTAATTAATAATCAAGGGCACAAAAGACATAAAAATAACAATTACAAAGGTACATACTGATACAGTGCAAACCAGAAGTCAATGTGCAGCAAAACGTATTTGGAGCCCACCGGGGTGATGCTTCCAGCACTTCCAGAAGCAGTCACAGTGACATCTTCTATTTACCTCTAATACAATTTCCTTTTCTCCAAGAGGTTAGTAGAAATGGAAATTCTGAAAACACAGAAATTTTCCTTCTTGGGAAAGTGACCTAAATCAATGCTGCCTAAGCTTGTTGAGTCCAGGTTTATATTCCTATTTGAGATAGTATTTGAGTTTCATGGGAAAACATATTTTCAGGACATGATTTTAGGAAATCAATTATAATTTTGATTCACGTAAAAGTTGGTAGCACTTAATGAAAAACCAACATTTCCTATGAAATTGCTGAACCTTCCATTCTAATGAAACAGGTGGGGGCTGTCTAATTAGATCTAGGACAAGACGTTCTTAAATATTGTTGAAATCCCTCCTGGCACAATACTGAAAGCAAAACAAACAAAAATTTATCAAAGATAATTTTATTTTCTCCCTTATTAAAAACTACCTTTTTTTTTTGTCCTCCAGATACTCATCACTGTTTAACTGCCCTCTCCTTAAAGCTTTCTCATTTATTAGGCATGATTTCGAAGTACTAGAATCTCAGATGGAAATTTTGCTGGACGTGCATATTAGTGGGAAAGGAAGAAATCACACGATATGGTATCCAAGGGAGCTGCCAGGCAGCCACAGCCACACCACTGACTCTGAGTAAACTGCTTTGGTACATCTGGATTTTCCTAATGAATCATCTGTGGGACTCAAGGCATGAGGAGCCCCAGTCAACCCGCAGGCTGGGTACCAAGCTGAGGACTCACATTTCATCAGCTGAGAAAAAGCTGGAGGGTCTTGGGACACACAGACGACCTCTGGGTGCTTTTCCCTGGACACAAAATTAAAACGCTGATGTTAACCTGTACCAGAATATTCCTGAGGAGCAACTGATAGGGCAAATGTCCAACATCAGAGTATAAAGATTAAATCTTAAGGATAGCTTATCTTACTCCTCCAAAATAGTGAGAAATTTTACATACCCGCCTTTATTTAGATCATGATGAAGGAAAAGCAACATGATGAAACCTCTAGAAACACATGAGCCTAACACTCTGGAATGTGGGTTTGGCTGTTCTGCCAGATGTTATGATTCTGAGCAGAACTTAAACTTTAAACAAATTAACAACTATTCGCAATGCAGTGATGTTGTCTCTCACGAGATCTCTTCTCCAACTTCTGGGCCTAAAAACATAAGTCCACGCCAGGTACCATCTATGTACGTTCAAGCCAAGCCTCTCTTTTTACAACTCTCTTAAGATTCATGAGAACCTGCCTTAGCCAGAGGCATAAAAGACGATCCTTTGCTTCTTAGCGAGAATCTAGGGCTCTTCACTTGATCATCTGAGTCTCTTCATCTGCATCATAAAATTCTTCCTCTTCCTCACTTTCACTCCCTAAAGAGCTCTCCTTGTCTACACACTGAAACAGGAAAGAAGAAAAGGGCAGTGAAATGATGTCATGACATTTCTGAAATGGAAACTACCATCTAGCTATTGAACTGACAAATGTATTTTTATGACATCTATTTCCCCAAGAAATTAGCTTCTAAAGGGTTCTAGGGAAGCTAATGAATCATCGATCATCTTTATTTCTCTGAAAATCAGCCACTGTTAGATCCTACCTTGGTTTTCCAGCAGTTTTACTCAGTTCTATTTAATTTAACCCAAACTTTCTTTTTTTTCAATAACTGCCAACATCCAAGTGGTGTAATGATTAAGAAAAATATCACACCTGTGGAGGGTCCAAGGCCTGTAAAGATAACGCTTCTTCTCCCAGCCTGCGATATGAATACACCTGAAGGTCAGAGAATGTCTCTAGCAGTGGACTATTAAGGGTTTCTGGCAATAACAAACTCAGGAGGCCGGAGGTCAGGCCGGTGGCTCCGAAGACAATGAATGGTAAAGACCATTGCACATATTTCTGCAGAGGCAGGGAGTGGAATGAAAACAAGCAAACCCAGAGTGTTAGTTTCCTTAGGATGTAAGGCAGGCAGTCTCATGACTGAGAAACTGTCACGTGTACCACCCATTTCATGACCTCCCACTAGACTTCACTATAAACCACTTCGTTCCACGTAAAGAGTTATCCTGTTAAATCAGAGAAGCATTCCTCGGGCATGCAGAGCTGGGAGTAAATAAAAGGACAGCACTGGTTTGTGGATCAGAAGCAGCAATTTCATGCCTGGGGTGGGTACTATGGGAGAAGAGGTCAGGCTGCCTCTGAGCAGGCAGGCGTATATGGCCAGAATTGACAGGATATGATCTCATAGTTCAGCTTCCATTCCAGGTGAACAAGCAACTTATAACACAGTGTTCTCCACACACACTTCACATAGAGGCACCCCAAAAATACTTGCTGATGATGAACTTTAAAGTTCTCAATCCCGGAATTGGCCAAACCATCCCATACACCTTAACAGCATAACTGAGAGATCCAGGGATTAAAGGCGTAAAAATTCTTTTAAAAAACCAACCCTACCACAGGCATGTGGTGTATAAACTTCTTAAATTGAACATGGTAAAGGGCTGGTGATAAAAACAATTGTTTCAAAGACCCAAAACATATATTCAGGAAAACGGAAACATTTCATCGCAAACAAGTTCAAAGAAAACATGAAAAACAGTTGCTTCCTGGGTGCTTTTCTGGGGCTTCTCTGAGCTGATCAACATTCTAGAATTCCTGCTAAGCTTTACGATCTTCTGGTTTAGGCTCCCAAATTCCATGGGTAGGTCCACAACTAATTATAATTTCCCCTCAGACAAATTTTTCCTGATTTTTCAAAGTGAAGAGATAATGGAGAAGGAGGTGGAAAAGGGAGAAGGGGGAGAAGGGAGAGACAGAACAGAGCAGAAGAGGGGGACGAGGAGGAAGAGGGAGGAGGATAATCTCTCATCTCTAGCCATCTACATGCAAATGTATGTCCAGCACTGTGGGCCTGTTGCTGAAACGAGGGAACACACACTTTCCCTTCTTCTAAACTTGTAGGAAGCAACAGAGACACAGTGCTGGGTATTATAATGTTCTAGGATAGCTATCCAAGGTCAGACATCTTTAATAGTACCTATATTTTGCAGAATAAAACACAGACCTAACATGACTCCTTCATGAGAAGGGTCTTGTGGCCTAACATTAATCATGAGACAATGGAAAGAGATATTCAGAGAAGGGAAATGTACTGCACCTCAGAAAATGAAAAGGTTACAATGGCATTTCAGAGACCTGCCTAGGTAATGAACAGTTGTCCTCAGAACAGGTCCACAAGCCCCACACCAAATCTAGTTGCCTTTCAAAAAGTCTTGGCTGGGGAAAGTCACAAATCAAACTAAGGAGAGACTTGCATAGGGGTACCCTGGGTTCTTTCTCAGATTCTGAGCATTTTAAGATGAGGGATTTTAGGGCTGTCATTTAATCTGATTCCTTTACTTTGACTATCAAACTTGGAAAATTAAAAAAATATATTAACAGATACAGTGTGAGGCATGTTTCTGCTCTAATGTTGTTTTCCAGGAGGTGTGTTCTTGGGGAAAGGTATTTAATCTCTTTCTGTAGCACTTCTCATATTTAATACAAGGGTAACAACAATGCCTACCTTTTACGGTCACTATGAGAACTGCATGTGACGATATCTATCAAGTGCTCAGCATGGAGCCCAGAACACAGCCGAAGTGTCATACATATTTATCAGTTGAATGACATTTTTGTGGGGACAGGAATGGGGCACAGTGGCATTAGCAGACCCTCCAATGAATCCAGATGAACAAAAAATCAGACCCATTGGAGGAAAATGAATCCTCAATAAGAGTTCATCTGCCCTGATGGAGTACTATCTAAAAGGGAATTTTGTGTCAGCTGATCTTAAATGACATCTGTTCATCACCTCTTTCTACTCAAAGGCATAAGCATTTGCAAAGCAGAGAATCAAGAAAAACAAAACTAGAAGGTACAAACCAACCAGTGAGGGGATGAAGGGAGCAATAATCCCGCCAACTCGGGAGAACATGGAGCAAGTTCCAAGCCCAACATTCCTGAAAAGCATAAGTAAAAACACATCAGTAAGTTCTAGTGGGGGAATTAAGACCCTTGCGGGGCAGCAGTGGACCTTGAATAGCATGTCCTGAGGTGGACGCACAGGACCCTAGAGAGCAGTGAGTTCTAGAGCTGCCTACTAGACCTTCCTGAGATGCTAAGAATGTTCTGTAATTACCCAGTCCAATGTGGAAGCCACTAGACACATACACTACTGAATGCTTGAAATGGTGGCCGGTAAGGATGAAGAACTGAATGTTTATTTAATTAATTTAATTTACATTTAAATAGCTACATGAGGCTAGTAACTACCATACTGGAGAGAGCATGCACAGAGGATGATACAGAAATGAGCATTTGAATATTTTTAAATTAAAAGTTCTCATGGATTTTTATGCCTTAGATTTCCTACAGAGAGACAGGGTTTTATGATCTGAAAATGCAGCTCATTTATTTAAACTCAACTAATTAACAAAGCGTTAAGCATATACATAGAAATCGACTAAGTGTGTACTGTCAGGAAATCAAGAACACCTTTATGGGGAGTGCAGGCATAAAAAAGGTGGGAAGCAGAGAGGGAGGGAGGGAGAGAGAATGGTAATTAACGGTTTTGGTTAGAGGGATATAACACTCTGTAATCCCAGCTGAAACGTTCATAACACCCACATTTGCTCTCCAAATTGTCCCAGTTTGGACAAAATCATCATCCTAGTTTTATAGCCAGTAGCCAGGTAAAGTAGGTTATAGGACCAACTGGGAAATTACTAGCCAATTGCAGACACTCTGATCTCTTATTAGGAAATCATAATTTTAAATTAACAGGCAGAAAGAACCACGAGGCTTCTTGCATAGATAAGGGAAGGAGAAGGATAGTTTGGAGTTTGGAACGATCCTCTAAAAGATTGGGAAAGGGCTGGCTGAGAGAATACCTGCCCAGGCCGCAGAAGCAGTTCTGCAAAGCCTCAGCTGCACCCCAATCCTTGAAATTTGGGTGTGTTTCTTGCTTTTAGACTTATTTTATGAAGGGAAATTTAGGCTGGACATTTATTCTTTTCATTATAAGCAAATCTTATTAAGAACCCAGCTTTAACAATTGCTGTTTAATTCTGATATTCTCTTATTACTACATGAAATTATCTTTCAAAAATGTGCGTATTTTGTGTTAAAATGTAGGCTCTGAGAGAATAGGGAGCTTGCCCCCTTGTCTGTTATGTCTGATGCAGGATGGGTGACTGAATAAATAAAGGCCACCACTGGCTGGGCACAGTGGTTCATGCCTGTAATCCCAGCACTTTGGGAGGCTGAGGCAGGGGGATCACGAGGTCAGGAGTTCCAGACCAGCCTGGCCAACATGGTGAAACCCTGTCTCTACTAAAAATGCAAAAAATAGCTGGGTGTGGCGGCAGGCGCCTGTAATCCTAGCTACTCGGGAAGCTGAAGCAGGAGAATCGTTTGAATCTGGGAATTGGAGGTTGCAGTGAGCTGAGATCAAGCCACTGCATTCCAGCGTGGGCAACAGTGCGAGAGTCCATCTCAAAAATTAAATAAATCAATCCACCAAAATAATAACAGCATCTACACACTGTTTGGGTGACAGAATATGCCTAGCGTTGAGTACTTCTCTTACAACTTACACTAGGGAATTCGGTCCACCATAAAGTGACGTTCCTAGTTAAGCAGGCAGAGAGCAACGGTCTGCAAAGGTAGGTTCTCAGCCTAAACTGCTTGCTGAATCACTGCTGCCCCACACTAACTCCGGAAGCAGATGAAATGAGTACCACACCTCTGTTGGTGCAAGAATGATGACAAAGTGTAGAATGTGTGAAGAATCTGGCTCTATGAGACACATACCTGATGACTGTAGGGTAAAGCTCAGAGGTGTAGATGTAAACGATGTTAAAGGCAGCACTGATGGTCAGCTTCCCCAGCAATGACAAGGAATGGCTGTTCACCACTGCAAACACACCTGTGTCTGAGGAAGGCAAGGACAGTGCCTGTGAGACCCACAGTTAAAACAATTCCTCTAAATGGCACATTTCATTCTGATGGAGCAGGCAGCATTCATGGTGATCTCAAAGAGCAAAGAGGTAGTGTAACCAAATACACATTCAGAAGGTTTCGTAATCACACAAACACACACAACTATTTTTCAATGTTTTGGCTCTACCCTTGAAAACGTATATGCTGGTGTCATTAAGTGTGATAAACTTTCACTTACTCCTGAATGAGAGTACCCTGAAAACTTATGTACTATCATACAAATATAAGTTTCATCTTCCAAGGGTGTAACTTGACTCTCCTTTCTTCCCATCTTACTTACATAATCAATGATGTAAAAACAGTGGTCTGCACAACAAGCCCTGATAAATACATGAGATAGAGGTAAGTTCCAGAAAAGCTCTTATCTGCAATTTGCATTTCCTGGTCTTTCATTTAGAAGGCAAGAAACAATGCCATTCAATTACTACCAGAAGATCAAAGATGCTTTCCCTCTCTCCCTCCCTCCCTTCCTTCTTTCCTTTTGACAGAGTCTTGCTCTTGTTGCCCAGGCTGAAGTGCTGTGGTGCAATCTTGGCTCACTGCAACCTCCGCCTCCTGGGCTCAAGTGATTCTTCTGCCTCAGCCTCCTGAGTTGCTGGGATTATGGGCACCTGCTACTATGCCTGACTAATTTTTGTATTTTTAGTAGAGACAGGGTTTCACCATGTTGGCCAGGCTGGTCTCGACCTCCTGACCTCAGGTGATCCACCAGCCTCAGCCTTCCAAAGTGCTAAGAATATAGGTGTGAACCACTGCACCTGGCCAATGTTCTTTAAAGAACAAGAATCTAAATATAAAAGTTCTTTTACTCCTCAATTTCTCACTTCAATTACTAATCAATAGTAATTATAAGTTTCATCTTCCAACAGTAATTTTAAGTTTCATTATTAACATACCATTTTACTGGTATCTTTCAGAACTGTACAGAGGCACTTAACATTTTTAACAGGCTAAAGAACTGCCCTCATTGAAATTTGGATTCCAAGGCTGTGTCACAGAAAGTCTATCTTCGTAATATCCACAAGATCTAAAGCTAGATGAAGTTTTCCATCATAGGCTCAGAATCGCTCCAGCTGTAGCCCATTTAGGAAGCCTGGCTCCGGCTACATGCCCACAGAGTGCATGCATTAGTCCAACATCCCATCTGATGCTTAAAACTTCTCTCATACGTGCCTGCCAACAGGGTCTGCAGTTGCCACCTAAACCAGGGAAATTCACTTTTTCCTCAAGATAGCCCATGTCCATTTCAGACAGGTTTGATAATGAGAAAATTACTTCTTACTCTTTTTGGGACTCCTGCCTGTGGGCCTGCTGGGCTGTTGGTCCTGGCAAATGCTCAGGAAGGCTTTGCAGCCATTAGACTGATTCCCTGGATTCTTTATCTGAAAATCAGTATTATTGGCTGTTACCAATGAATGTTCAAAGTGATGGTCTAGAAAAAAGAGTGATTGAAAAGACATAAATCAAACTAAACTATCTTTTTAAAAGAGGAAATCTCAAAACACTTATATCCTTCAAATGCTGAACTCAAGGAGGCTATAAATTTACTCCAATGGTGCAACTACTAAGGACATCATTCTCAGAATGATTTTTCTGGAAGATTTTCCAGAGACCATTTGGGGTCATCAGAAAAAAAATGTCTTAGTATGATGTAGTCACATTTCACTGATCCAAAATAGCAAAAATTCAAATTTGTCATCCACTTCATTCACTGTGTGATTCTAAGCAAATTGTTCGTTTTGATTGTTCACATGCTACAAATCTTTAAGACTGCTACAGGTCCTCTACTATAATAAAAAAATGGGGTAAGAATCACAATACATTTCACTTCCCTTTGGCTTAAAAAAAGAGTAAACACACATAAACCTCTGTCACCATAGTTTCAACTTTTCTAGAACTTCACAATCATGTAATACTGTTTGTAGACTTTTGTGTGTGGCTCCTTTCATTTAGCATGATAGGACATAGTTCATTCCTTTTTTGTTGTTGACTAATATTCCATTGTGTTGATATACCACAATTTGTTTTTTTGTTTGTTTGTTTTTTGGAAGGGAGGAAAGGAGGAAGGAAGGGAGCGAGGAAGGAAGGGAGGGAGGGAGGAAGGGAGGGAGGGAGGAAGGGAGGGAGGGAAATAAGGCAATGAGAGAGACATTGCCGACCTGGAACTAGAGGTCTACAAGTTGATTTCTTTTTTCTTTTTTTTTTTTTGAGAGAAGGAAAGAAAAAAAAAGGAGTGAAGGAGAGGAAGAAAGAGGAAGAAAAAGAGGGAGAAAGAATGTAAATGTTGCTTTATTCTAAAAGAAATTGGTATTAATAATGGCCAATCAATATTTCATTTAAACCTATGAGTAGGTGTGATGTGGTATTGACAAGAATGTATATTTTGTGTATTTAAAGTGGAGAGTTCTATAAATATTTATTAAGTTTACTTGTTCTGGATCTGAGTTCGAGTCCTTGATATCCTTATTAATTTTCTGTCTCATTGAGTCTAAGTCTCTATGTATCTGGGTGTTAGGATCGTTAGCTTTTATTGTTGCATTGATTCTTTTACCACTATATCTTTGTTGCTTTGAAATCTATTTTATCAGATACGAGAATTGCAACTCCTGTTATTTATTTATTTATTTATTTTTGCTTTCCATTTGGTTAGTAAATCTTTCTCCATCCCTTTGTTTTGAGTCTTTGTGTATCCTTGCATGTGAAATGGATCTGAATGTAGCACACCGTTGGGTTTTGGCTGTATCTTTTGATTGGGGGATTTAGTCGATTTAAATTTAGGATTACTGCCATTTAATGTTAACTGGCTATTTTATCCATTCGTTGATATAAATTATTCTTTATGTTGATGTTCTTTACTTTTTGGTATATTTTTAGAAAGGCTAATACTGGTTGTTTCTTTCTGTTAATGCTTCTTTCAGAAGCTCTTGTAAAGCAGGCCTGGTGGTAATAAAATCTCTGAGTACTTGCTTGTTCATAAAAGATTTTATTTTTCCTTCAGTTGTGAAGCTTAGTTTGGCAGGATATGAAATTCTGGGCTGCAAGTTCTGTTCTTTAAGGATGTTGAATATTGGCCCCCCACTCTCTTCTGGCTTGTAGAGTTTCTGCTGAGAGATCTGCTGTAAGTCTGATAGGCTTCCCTTTGTGGGTAACCTGCTCCAAGAGCTGCCGTGCATGTCTTCTTTTGAGAATTGTCTATTCATGTCCTTAGCCCACTTTTTGATGGAATTGTTTGATATTTTTCTTACTGATATTTGACTTTGCTGTCGATTCTGGATATTAGTCCTTTGTCAGATGTTTAGACTGTGAAGATTTTCTCCCACTCTGGGGTTGTCTGTTTCCTCTGCTGACTGTTCCTTTCACCATGCAAAAGCTCTTTAGTTTAATTAAGTCCCAACTATTTATCTTTGTTTGTATTGCATTTGCTTTTGGGTTATTGGTCAAGAAATCCTTGCCTAAGCAAATGTCTAGAAGGGTTTTTCTTGTGTTATCTTCTAGTTACTTTTATAGTTTCAGGTCTTAGATTTAAGTCCTTAATCCATCATGAGTTGATTTTTCTATAAGGTGAGAGATGAGGATCCAATTTCATTCTCTTACATGTGGCTAGCCAATTATCCCAGCAATATTTGTTGAAAAGGGTGTAAGGGTGTCCTTTCCCCACTTTATGTTTTTGTTTGTTTTGTCGAAGATCAGTTGGCTGTAAGTATTTGGGTTTATTTCTGGGTTCTCTCTTCTGTTCCACTAGTCTATGTGCCTATTTTTATACCACTACCATGCTGTTTTGGTGACTATGGCCCAAGTATAGTTTGAAATCAGGTAGTGTGATGCCTCCAGATTTATTCTTTTTCCTTAGTCTTACTTTGGCTATGTGCGCTCTTTATTGGTTCTGTGTGAATTTTAGAATAGTTTTTTCTAATTTTGTAAATAATAACAGTGGTATTTTGATGAGGATTGCATTAAATTTGTAGATTGCTTTTGGCAGTAGGGTTATTTTCACAATATTGTTTCTACCCATCATGAGCATGGGATATGTTTCTGTTTGTTTGTGTCATCTATGACATCTTTCAGCAGTGTTTTGTAGTTTTCCTTGTAGAGTTTTTCTGCTGAGAAATCTGCTGTTATGGGTTACCTACTGCTTCTGTCTCACAGTTCTTAAGATTGTTTCCTTTGTCTTAACTTTAGATAACCTGATGACAATATGCCTAAGTGATCTTTTTGCAGTGAATTTCCAGGTATTCTTTGTGCTTCTTGTATATGGATGTCTAGGTCTCTGGCAAGGCTGGGGATGTTTTCCCTCATTAATCCCCCAAATAGGTTTCCCAAACTTTTAGATTTCTCTTAAGAAATCTAAATAACCAAACCTAAGAATAACCAAATAACCAAACCTAAGAATAAACCAATTATTCTTAGGTTTGGTTATTTCACATAATCCCAGACCTCTTGGAGGCTTTGTTCATATTTTCTTTTTTCTTTGCCTTTGTTGGATTGGGTTAATTCGAAAACCCTGTCTTAGAGCTCTGAATTTTGTTCTTCTACTTGTTCAATTCTATTGCCAAGACTTTCCAGGACATTTGCATTTCTCTAAGTGTGTCCAATGTTTCCTGAAGTTTTGGTTGCTTTTTCTTTAAGCGATCTATTTCCTTCAATATTTCTCTCTTCACTTCTTGTAACATTTTTTTGCATTGGGCTTCGCCTTTCTCTGGTGCCTCCCTAATTAATTTAATAACCAACCTCCTAAATTATTTTTCAGGTAAATCAGGGCTTTATTCTTGGTTTGGCTCCATTGCTGGTGAACAAGTGTGATTTTGGGGAGGTGTTAAAGAGCCTTGTTTTACTGTTTTCTTCTCAGAGTTGATTTTCTGTTTTCTTCTCATTTGGGGAGGCTCTGTCAGAGGGAAGGTCTAGGTCTAAATGCTGCTGTTCAGATTCTTTTGTCTCATGGGTTATTCCTTTGATGTAGTACTCTCCCCCTTTTCCTATGGATGTGGCTTCCTTTGAGCCAAACTGCAGTGATTGTTGTCTCTCTTCTGGGTCTAGCCACCCAGTAAGTCTGCCTGGCTCCGGGATGGTACTGGGGGTTATAAGCAGAGTCCTGTGATGTGAACCATCTATGGGTCTCTCAGCCGTGGAAACCAGCCAGTTCCAGTAAAGGTGGCAGGGGGCTGCAATGGGTTCCATAAGGCAGGGGAGTGCAATTTTTGTGCTGACTGGCCTCCTGCCAGGAGGTGGCACTTTCCAGAGATCATCAGCTGTGGTAGTATTGGGAGGAACCAGCAGCAGGCTGGGCCCTAGAACTCCCAAGATTATATGCCTTTTGTCATCAGCTAGCAGGGTGTATAGAAAAGGGCTGTCAGGTGGGGCAGGGCTAGGCCACCCTCCTGATGGATCCCTGTGGTGCCAGGTAGGAATTGCCTGCCTCGGGACCCAGTGAGCTCCCAGGGCCTTTCCTGCCTCTTCCTCTACCCCTGTATTTTGCTGGATGTCTTAATTGAGTCAGCTCTAGGTAAGGTCAGAAACTTCTCCTGCAAACAGACCTTCAGTTTTTCCAGTCGGGGTGTGTGTTGGGGAGAGGAGGATTTCCCTTTCCCACTTCCGCAGTCGGGGCACTCACAGTATTTGGGGAGTCTCCGGGCCCAGCAGGAGCAGTCCACTTCCTCCAGAGAGACTGTGGGTCCTCTCGGATTGTTTGTTCTTGTTGTCGATCTGGAGCTAGAGTTCATAATACAAGCCTCCACATGCTGCTCTGTCTGTCCAAGTCAGAGCTGCAACCTAGTCCTGCCTTCCGTCCATCATGATGATCCTGATATTGTGCTTTCAATTTACATTTCCCTAATGTCTGATGATGTTGAACATCTTTCCCCATGTTTATTTGCCATTTTTATATCTTTTTGGAGAAGCATCTTTTCAAATCTTTCGTTCATTTTTTTCCTTATTATTAATTATGAGTCCTTTCTATATTCTGGATACAAGTCTTTTATCAGATATATGTTTGACATATATTTTCTCCCAGTCTGCATCTTGACTTTTCATTTCTGTAGTAGCATCTTTTAAAAACCAAAAGATTAGGCTGGGCGTGGTGGCTCACACCTGAATCTCAGCACTTTAGGAGACTGAGGTGGGTGGATCACCTGAGGTCCAGAGTTCAAGACCAGCCTGACCAACATGGCAAAATCCCGACTTTACTAAAAATACAGAAATTAGCTGGGCATGGTGGCAGGCACCAGTAATCCCAGCTACTCAGGAGGCTGAGGCACGAGAATTGCTTGAACCCAGGAGATGGAGATTGTAGTGAGCCAAGATCATGCCACTGCACTCCAGCCTGGGTGACAGAGTGAGACTCCTTATCGAAAAGATAAAAATAAAAAGCAAAAGTTTTCAATTTTGATGAAGTCTAGGTCATGAATTTTTTTTTCTTTTTGTGCTTTTGGTGTCCTAATTAAGAAATCTTTGCCTAGCTCAAATTCACTAAGATTTTTCTCCTATGTTCTCTTCTAGTAGTTGTATAGTTTTAGCATTTACATTTCAGTTTAACAACCATTTCAAGTTTATTACTGCATATAATGTGATTTACAGGTGGAAGTTATATATTTTTTTTGTATATGGAGATCCAGTTATTTCAGCACCATTTTTTTAAAAGGTTATTTTTTCCTCATTGAATTAACATGCCATTTGCATCAAAATCAATTGACCATGAACACTTTTCTGTATGTACATTATGACTGAGTAAAACATTTTTAAAAGGTAAATGAAATCTCAGCTCTGTCAAAAAAATCAATTGACCATAGAGGTGGTTCTATTTCATATTCAATTCTGTTATCTATATAGACATTCCTATGCCAATATTGTACTGCATTGATTAATGTAACTTTCTTGTGAGTCTTTTTTTTTTGGTGGGGGGGGGACAGAGTCTTGCTCTGTTGCTCAGGCTGGAGTGCAGTGGCATGATCTCGGCTCACTGCTATCCTGGGTTCAAGTGATTCTCCTGCCTCAGCCTCCTGAGTACTGGGATTACAGACATGCACCACCATGCCCAGCTAATTTTTGTGTTATCAGTAGAGATGGGGTTTCACCATGTTGGCCAAGCTGGTCTCAAACTCCTGACCTGTCTTGGCCTCCCAAAGTGCTAGGATTACAGGCATGAGCCACCATGCCCAGCCTATTTTAAGTCTTATAATCAGGTAGGTTAAGGTCTCCAACTTTGTTTTTCCTTGATAAAAATTATTGTGGATAGTCCAGATCCTTTTAATTTACATAACAATTTTATTATTAACTTGTCAATTTCTATTACCAAAAGAAGACTGCTGGAAATGTATTGACACCATACTGAATGAAGATAAATCAATTTGGGGAGAACTGTTATCTTAATATCTTCTGATCCATGAGCATGGTAATCTATTTATTACTATTACCAATTCACTTAGTTCATCTTCTTTAATTTTTCTCATCAGTGTTTTAAAGGTTTTTTGTAGTCATATACATAGTTCATAAAATTTATCCCTACATTTTTTATATTTTTTATTACAAATGTCATTGGTTTGCTTCAGTTTTAACTGTTTGTTGCTAATATGTAGAAAGAAAATTATTTATCATATGACTCTGTTAAGTTCATCTATTAATTCTTACAGATTTCTTTTTGGTATACTCCTCAGGATTTTCTATGATGTAGTCTGGTGAATAAAGACAGTTTTACTTCTGTTCCAATTTAAATCTCTTTAATTTCTTTTTACTGCTTTATTGTATTCACTAGTATTTTCAGTAAAATGTTCCATAGAAGTGGTGAGAATGAATACCCTGGCCTTTTTCCTGATCTGAGAATGTAAGTATTCAGTCTTTCACCAGTAAATGTGATGTTTACTGTAGGTTTTCCCTTAATGCTCTTTATTATCAAGTTAAGAAAATTCCCAACCTTGTGATCTGCCCGATTCAGCCTCGGAAAGTGCTAGGATTACAGGTGTGAGCCACAGCGCCTGTCCACTAATTGGCTTTTGAATGTTAAACCAGCCTTGCATTTGTGGGATAAAAGTTGCTTAGTCATGATGTATTGCCTTTTTTATGCAGTGCTGGATTCAATTTGCTAATATTTTGTTAAATATTTTTATGTCTATATTAATGAGAGATATTGATCTGTGGTTTTCTTTTCTTATAATGTCTTTATTTTGTATGGTGTAGGTACCAAGGTAATTGCTGGCACTTAGAGGCTAAGTTGGGAGAGTTTTTTTCTCCTCTTTATTTTCTGGAAAAGTGTGTACAATTGATGCTATTTCTTTTGTGTTTCATAGAATTTACCAGTAAAGCCATCTGGGCCTGGAATTCTCTTTATGGGAATCTTTTTAACTACAAATTCTATATATTTTAGTTGATATAGTGCTATTCAGGTTATCTATGTGTTTTTAGGTAACTTTTGGTAGTTTGTATCTTTCAAGAAATTTATCCATTTAATCTAAGTTGAATTTATTGACATAAAAATGTTCATAATATTCCCTTATTAATGCCTATAGGTTCTGTAGTGATGTCCCCTCTTTCAATCCAGATACTGGTAATGTGTGTCTTCTCTCTTTTCTCTCTACTATCTTGGTTAGAGGTTTAATAATTTTATTGGTCTTAAACAACCAGCTTTTGGTTTCATTGATTTTTCTCCATTGTTTTTGTTTTCATTCCATTGATTTTTTTTTTCTTTTATAGTTATTATTTTCTTCTTGTGCTTGAATAGTGCTTGATTTTGCTCTTCTTTTTAAAAATTTGTTATCTACTTTCTTAAGTTGGAAGCTTAGATCATTAATTTTAAAACTTCCTTTTTTTCTGATACTTAAAAGAATTATATAAATTTCTTTCTAAGCATTATTTTATCTGCCTCCCATAAACTTTGATACAGTATCCTTTATGTTTTTTTGAGACAGAGTCTCACTTTGTCACCCAGTCTGGAGTGCAGTGGCACATTCTAGGGTCACTGTAACCTCTGCCTCCCAGGTTCAAGCAATTCTCACTCCTTAGCCTCCCAACTAGGATTATAGGTATGCACCACCATGACCGGCTACTTTTTTGTGTATTCTTAGTAGAGACAGTGTTTCACCATGTTGGCCAGGTTGGTCTTGAACTCCTGATCTCAAGTGATCCACCTGTCTTGGCCTCCCATAGTGCTGGGATTATACATGTGAGCCACTGCACCCGGCTGAGACAGTGTATTTTATTGTTCAATTAAAAATATTTTCCAGTTTTCCTGATGATTTTTTCTTTAATCCACGTTTTTAGGAGGGTGTTGTTTCATATCCATATATTTGAGGATCTTCCAGATATCTTTCTGTTGTTGATTTTACTTTAATTCTACTCTGGTCAACTAACTTGTTTTTGTAAGTTTTCAATTCTTCTAAACTTAGTAAGACTTGTTTTATGGCCTAGAATATGGTCTCCCTTGGCAAATGTTCTGTGTGCACTTGAAATGGAATATATATTCTACTGGTTTAGGCTGGAGTGACCTATAAATCAGGTCATATTGGTTGTTCAAGTCTATATTTTTCTATCAATTTTTTTTCTATACTTTTCTATCAATCATTGAGAAAGTGATACTGAAGTATCTATTTTTTGGATTTGTCTATTTCACCTTTCAATTCTATATGTTTTTGCTTCAAGTACCTTAAATTTATTACAAGTATACACAGTTAAAACTGTTGTATCTTCTTGATGAACTGACTTTATTATGTGTTTATAGTTTTTAATCAAACTTGCAAAGCATTTGAGCATTTCTGCAAATACTTTTTCTTTATTCCCCTCCTTGAAGACTAATATTACACATATGTAGGCCACTTAATATTGTTTCATAACTCGCTGATGTTTTGTAGTTTCATCATCTCTAGATGAAAGTGTGTCTTTTTCATGGCTTTGACTTCTCTGCTTGTATTCTGCTTGCATTAAGTACATGGAGTACATTTATAATAGCTGTTTTAATATTCCTGTCTCTTAATTCTATCATCTGTGCATTTTTGTTTTTGTTTTTATTTTCTTTTACTTATGGGAGGTATTTTCTTTTTTTTTTTGAGACGGAGTTTCGCTCTTGTTACCCAGGCTGGAGTGCAATGGCGCGATCTCGGCTCACCGCAACCTCCGCCTCCTGGGTTCAGGCAATTCTCCTCCCTCAGCCTCCTGAGTAGCTGGGATTACAGGCACGCACCACCATGCCCAGCTAATTTTTTGTATCTTTAGTAGAGACGGGGTTTCACCATGTTGACCAGGATGGTCTCGATCTCTTGACCTTGTGATCCACCTGCCTCGGCCTCCCAAAGTGCTGGGATTACAGGCTTGAGCCACCGCGACCGGCATTTTCCTGCTTATTTGCATGCCTGGTGATTTTGACTGGAGGCTACATACTCAATGTTATTTATTTATTTTTGGGGGGGTGCTGGACTTTATTGTTCCTTTAAGTCTTCTTGGTCTTTGTTCTGTGATGCAGTTCAGTTGCTTGGAATCTGTCAATCTTTCTGAGTTTTGTGTTTAAGCACTTTTATGGCAAAAAAAATAAAAAATAAAAAAAGAGAACAGCCTTTTCCTAAAACCGCTTTGATCTAGGAAATCTCTATCCAATGTTCTGTGACTGGTTGAAGAGAATACAAACCATTCATGGATTTAACAGGATTGTTCTGCCTGCTGCTTTCTGGTGGTCTCCCCCTGGCCTCAGTAGTTTCTTCAAATGCATGCACAGATCAGCAGGCAGCCAAAGACTCGGAGGTTTCTTCTGCAGACCTCTGGAGTTCCTCCTCTG
The DNA here is from genome assembly GCA_031835075.1 of Saguinus oedipus. Taxonomy (NCBI): domain Eukaryota; kingdom Metazoa; phylum Chordata; class Mammalia; order Primates; family Cebidae; genus Saguinus; species Saguinus oedipus. The sequence continues at coordinate 89,024,097 of CM063175.1, forward strand.
TGTATCCTACTGCCCTCCAGTATTTTGCTCAGCAAATTCCAGACATCTTGGTTTCCCTGAGCTTCAATTTCTGTTTCTTCAATTTGGTAAGAATGCTGTGATTTGTTGGGCTTCCCTTCCCTGCACTGTGGTTTTGCATCTCTGAGCTAGGACATTTTCAGAGTCAACTTTGTTTATTTTCTTCTCTCAGGGATCACTGTCCTATGCAGTCTATTGTTCAATTTCTGAAAATCAACATGTCTTATATACATTTTATCTGGTTCTACGGTTGTTTAAAGCAGGAAGTCAGCTGGTCTCCAGCACTATCATAGGCTGAGCTTAAAGTTCCCACAGCATTTTGTTGTCAATTCTCATACAGTACTATTTTTTATTATTATTTTTGAATCCCTAATTTCTCTCATTAGATTGTAAACTCTTGGAGACCAGGAACTAGATTTTGTTTATGAATAGTATCTTTTGTATCACAGACACTACTAGAAAAGTCAAATAAAGAAATGGGCAGACCAAGGTTAGGAAAAGAAATGAAATACAAAGGTTCCACTAAGTCTGAGTGTAGGACACTCCCTCACTAAGAAATGTGTTTATCTAGTCACATGACACGACCTCCTAGTGTTCAGATTTTCTGGCAGGATCACAACTGCCATAAACCTCATCAATGAGAGCCCAGTATCACTCTAACAACCCAGGTTCTTCAACACTGGCCAATTCCCATCAGGCTGCACACTAAAAAGTTAAGAACTGGCTTTCATCAGGCAGCATTAATCCTCTCACTTCAGCTTCACTATGCAATAAATACTTTGGTTCTAAACTCTTATCTGGCCAGGCATGGTGGTCATGACTATAATCCCAGCACTTTGGGAGGTCAAGGCAGGAGAATCACTTGAGACCAGGAGCTCCAGACCAGCCTGGGCCACATAGGGAGACACCATCGCTACAAAAATATTTAAAAATTAGCCTGGTATGGGTGGCTCATGCCTGCAGTCCCAACTACTCAGGAGACTGAGGTGGTAGGACTGCCTGAGCCTGACAAGTCAAGGCTGCAGTGAGCTATGATCAAACAATTGCGGTCCAGCCCGAGCAACAGAGCGAGATCCTGTCTCAAAACAAAACACAAAAAATCTCTCTCTTTTCTAAGAGGAGAAAACAGCATTCCCAAAATGGCACTGACTTTAGGGTTGGAAAGAATCCGAATCCTGGATGTGCTACTTACTTGCTATGCAACCCTGGACAAGTTGCTTGGCCAATCTGAGCTTTTGTTTCCTTATAAAATGGGGATAATATATAATACATTCTGTATATAAAGAGAATCCAGCACTTGATTAACACTTAAAAATAGTGTAGTAGCTAGTGTTGTAAGCTTAATTAGAATCCTCCAAGCAAGCACTGAGTTCAGGTAAAAATGTCTGATTACTAAACTGGGAAAAACATTAGTGGCTACCTGCTAATATTACTCCCAGAGGAGAACATTTACTTGAAGGCCAACCAGCATGCAAATATGTACTGGGCAGGATGCTTCTGTCTAATAATTATAAACCATAGACTGAGGAATGCCAAAAAATCTATTTTCTGGCTTACTGGCTATCTCTTCTAGAGATACATTGTCACAGTCTGAACAATGCTTCTGACACAGAAAACCACAATCAAATACAGGTGCTCAAAAATAATGGTGGGTAGAGGGTCAGCTGAGTTGGCAGAAAGGAGAGAATGAAGGCATGTTTGGCAAGAAAAAGTGAGGGCAAAGGAATGCAAAATGCAAACAGAAAATGAAGAATCTCCAAACTAACACGAGATGCTACAGAATTTCTCAAACTTCTAGGTCATTTTCTTTATATGTACTTATTAGAACTGTTACAAGTGTAGCCTAAACCTTAGAAAAACTTGAGATTTAAAAAAAGTCATCAGAATATTTTAAAGAGTAAATACAAAAGGTTTAAAGAAAGTTTGAGAAGAACAAATATTATTTAACTCAAGAAAGAGAAAATTCAGGCATAGCTGGAAGACTTTGCAAGCATAGAAAGGATTACACAAAAAAGGTGACCATATGTTCTCTCTCTAGTGATGAAATGGGCTCATTGGTAGTGGAGGAGGATAATTTTAATAGTAATGGTTATTAAATATATAAATAATTTATTAAAATTAAGTAATGGAAATATTAAAAATACAGATAATTTCCTTGGAAATCCTTTTTTTCTTTTCAATTGAGACAGAATTTTGCTCTTGTCACCCAGGCTGGAATGCAATGGCACCATCTAAGCTCATTGCAACCTCCACCTCCTGGGTTCAAGTGATTCTCCTGCCTCAGCTTCCCTAGTAGCTGGGATTACAGGCATCTGCGACCATTCCCAGCTAATTTTTGTATTTTTAGTAGAGATGGGGTTTCACTGTGTTGGCCAGGCTTTTCTCAAACTCCTGACCTTAGGTGGTCTCGAACTCCTGGCCTTAAGTGATCCACTTGCCTCGGCATCCCAAAGTGCTAGGATTACAGGTGTAAGCCACCATGCCCAGCTAAGAAATCTTTAAAAACAGACCATACATCCGTGTTTTCTAAGTATACCATACTCCTGAGGCACATTCATGGCGTGCCAAAGATACTCTGCTATGATGTTCCTTATTCAGTGTTCACCAATGGGAACAATCAACAAAGGGTTCAAGCTGCTCTCTTAAAACAGGTTGTAATCAAACAGAGTGGTACTTGCTGGTCTGGAGGGAAGGCCATACATCTGCCTTCACCATGGATTTTTGTCTTGTTATTTATAAGAAGAGATCATTTCAAGAAAGAGCTACATGCAGAGTCCTAGGGGATGGGTTACCTGGAGTGTGCGAATAGTGGGAGGGAGGAAAGACATTGATTGGCCTGGCTTATGGAGGTGTGATAGGTTACAGGTGTGTTTATAGGAACAGCAAAAAGTTTTTCTCCATGAGGCAATAAACAGAACGCTGGACTGTTGCAGGTAAAGCAAAACAAACAAAAAACAACAAAACTGAATTATCAAGGTGCCTATGCAAAACAGAATCTACTGAATATAAAACTACAACTATTTGAAGTCCATCACTGTCTTACCAGAAGACAAGCAAGACTGAGCATCTAGTTCTACAAACCTATGGCAGGGCAGTAGCCGGGGAGTTCCTCCTCCCCCATTTGCTTAGAGAATAAAAAACGGGCAAATTTACTCAGTTCTCTAGTTTCCATGATTCTATGAAAATCACTTTAAAGCTGTTCTAAGTACTGGGTAAGCTAAGTAGTGAGCAAATTATACTCTAGACTCAAAAGTATAGAACCTCAGGTGGCAATCAACAGCAGAGAGGGTAGACTGGAGGGTTATAAAACAGAGAGAACACAGCCTCGGGGTCTTTAATGAGACATGCACAAATGAACCACAAGGAGAAGCAGTTTACCAAAGGAGTATTTAATACATGATATACTCTGACAAAAAATGAATTCTTTATGCATCTCCAGTAGTTATGAAAACTTTACGTCAAACCGTCTCATAATGATTGCCACCTGGAGTGCAAGCTCCATTACAGAGCCCTAGCAAAATTTAAAAGCCCCCAAGACAGGGCTTTTGTTCAAATGCTCCAGCATCAGAGAGTTGTTGTGACTCACTCCTCCTTCTTGAAAATCACTGCCAAAATCACAGTTCCCAAGGCAATCGCTGGCGTACCTTAGATGTGCTAGTGAAAAAAGAGATTGAAAACCAGCAATAGCTACCGAATGTCTACACGGGGGCAGCAAGCAGGTTATATCAGAATGCCAAAGGTATCTTTCTTAAAGCTGTCTTTGCATAGCAAAGCCACACATATATAAAAATACCAGTTTCCTAACTAGGTGTTTTCACACTTTATATAAGACTAAGAGAATATCCATTGCCACTAACAGTGAATACTATTCCCATTGTTCTTGTTCTTGTTGGAGTGCTTTGAGAGTCATGGTGGAGATGTTGAGGGGTACCAAAGCCACCTTTGAGAACCAGTGGCTCTGATCTCCAATCTTATGGTTGGCTGGAGTAAGGAGTGCAATTTGCAACCTTGGATGAAGTTTCTTTCTGTGGAGAACTAATCAGTCCTCCTCATCATCAAATAAACAACTCTAACATCACCAATACTACATCTCAGTCACCCCAGATGGTAGCTTAATAGCCTGAAAGAATTAATAGTGCACCTCTAAGCACATTATTCTCCCAGAGAATAGCTGAGGCAATGGAAAGAATCTGGTCATTATACCCCACACAATTGCTAAACAATATGCAATCACAGAAATGAACCATGCCATATGGTCATCTCTCCACTATATTCTAATTCATTGTAATAAAAGTACTGTTCAAAACCCTTGTAGAAATTTGAAAGGCATACCTTTCTTTTCTGGAAGAAACATTACAATAAGACAAGCCAGTCCTCCTAGGCACAGAAATGCTGATAATGTTCGTTTCCGACCAAACCTAGACAATAGAAAGAAATTACACAGTTCTCTTAAGAACCTTATAAATTCGTATATTTCTTCCCAATCTTCTTGCTTAAAAATCTTCAGTTTCATTATATATGTTCATCTCCTTTTAAGGCGTGAGTGGCAAATGTGACTAATAGGAAAATGATTAGGATTCAAAATAAATAACCACTATAAAACAAAGAGAAACTTGTTGGATGGCAGGATTAAGTGATTTGTGTGGGAAAAGAACATAATATCATTCAATCTATTTCCATGAGTGTTGACTATATTTCAGGCACTGTTGTAAATGTTTACCATCTATTATCTTATTTAATCCTAATACAAAGTCTGTAGGCATGTACTATTATATTCTCCATCTTTTAGAGAATGAAACGAAACAAGGAGAATAGTCTGACAGCTCCCTTTATTATCTGGTTACCTGAATTTTATGCAGTTTAAAGTTTTGGCATTTTTCTAAGAGTATCTCTCTTAAAAATACAAACAGAAAAAAAATGTGTCAGTGGGTTAGAAATAAGTAAAATGTTATTTCACACTTTATTGAGAGAAGCGATTTTCAAATAAGAGCCCTAGACTTGGAAAAAAGATATTAACATTAATAAGTCTCCCTTTTCTAGGGGCTTACAACATGCTAGGTACTTTTACTAGGACCCTCACTAATTTTGAAAATTTTGCCAGCAAATTTTACAATCCCTAGTTTGAGGATGGATAAGTACAAGGGGATACTTAGTGAAGGACCTTGTCAAAGTCATACAACTAACACATGGCAAAGACTAGATCTGGATTCGGGTCTGCCTGATCACAAAGGTAGCATTCCTTCCCTCTGCTTCAGATTGCAATCTAACTCTGGGTGGTGCTAAGAAGGCCTTGAGTCTTCTTTTCCCGGTTATTTCACTTAATTTAACAGTCAATATGGAAGGCCTTTCAAGTAACACACACCACGCTAGGCAGGCACCAGAGATGTAAAGACACATAGGATACCCCCATGGGCGGCTTCCTTATAACACTCTAAGCGGCCCCAGAGGTACGCACGGGGTGCTAGAGCAGCATGAAGGAGAGGTGCCTGGCACAACTGGGGGTGCTGGGAAAGATTTCTGAATACAATACCTGATCTAGCTCTTGGACCATGATAAGAGTAAGCTGTGGCCTCTACCACAGGGATCAGCAGAGGCAACTGGGAACCGTCCCTGGGAGATGAGCCTTCAATTTAACAGAATCCAAACTTGCCCTTCAAAACACTCTAGGCTAAAACATGATGACAAGGGCATTAAACACAATGCCAAAGGAATTCTGAGTTTGGTTGGAATGATGATTTCTAGAGAAAAAGAAATGGCATGATTCGACCGATTCCTACCTCATACAGAATGAGATTTTTGGTGGCCTGGTCAGGGGCTAAGTAACAGAAGCAATCTCAAAAATTGAAGAAAGGGTGCTCTATAAAATAACATTTAAATTCCATCTCAAAACTGTGCCCACTGACAATGAGCAGCGAAAGCAGGCTATCTTCTGCCTCCTCAACAAAGTAAGGTGGGCCTTAGAAGATAAGAAAATTTATTCTACTTCCTTTAATTCTTTGTCTTCTTGTAAGAACTTCTACATATTTATTGTTAATTGGGTTTATGGAGTTTCATCTACATAGAGCTAATAATCTCAGCTCCTGTAACTAACAAACTACACACAGACTACTCACAAACCCTCTGCTGGTAATACTCACAAACCCTCTGCTGGTAATACTCACAAACCCTCTGCTGGTAATGCTCACAAACCCTCTGCCGGTAATACTCACAAACCCTCTGCCGGTAATGCTCACAAACCCTCTGCCGGTAATGCTCACAAACCCTCTGCCGGTAATGCTCACAAACCCTCTGCCGGTAATACTCACAAACCCCCTGCCGGTAATGCTCACAAACCCGCTGCCGGTAATGCTCACAAACCCTCTGCCGGTAATACTCACAAACCCTCTGCCGGTAATACTCACAAACCCGCTGCCGGTAATACTCACAAACCCTCTGCCGGTAATACTCACAAACCCTCTGCCGGTAATACTCACAAACCCTCTGCCGGTAATACTCACAAACCCTCTGCCGGTAATGCTCACAAACCCTCTGCCGGTAATGCTCACAAACCCTCTGCCGGTAATGCTCACAAACCCGCTGCCGGTAATGCTCACAAACCCTCTGCCGGTAATACTCACAAACCCTCTGCCGGTAATACTCACAAACCCTCTGCCGGTAATACTCACAAACCCTCTGCCGGTAATGCTCACAAACCCCCTGCCGGTAATACTCACAAACCCCCTGCCGGTAATGCTCACAAACCCGCTGCTGGTAATACTCACAAACCCGCTGCTGGTAATACTCACAAACCCTCTGCTGGTAATACTCACAAACCCTCTGCTGGTAATGCTCACAAACCCTCTGCTGGTAATACTCACAAACCCTCTGCTGGTAATACTCACAAACCCTCTGCTGGTAATACTCACAAACCCTCTGCTGGTAATGCTCACAAACCCTCTGCTGGTAATGCTCACAAACCCTCTGCTGGTAATGCTCACAAACCCTCTGCTGGTAATACTCACAAACCCTCTGCCGGTAATACTCACAAACCCTCTGCCGGTAATGCTCACAAACCCTCTGCCGGTAATACTCACAAACCCTCTGCCGGTAATACTCACAAACCCTCTGCCGGTAATACTCACAAACCCTCTGCCGGTACTGCTCACAAACCCTCTGCCGGTAATACTCACAAACCCTCTGCCGGTAATACTCACAAACCCTCTGCCGGTAATGCTCACAAACCCTCTGCCGGTAATGCTCACAAACCCTCTGCCGGTAATGCTCACAAACCCGCTGCTGGTAATACTCACAAACCCTCTGCTGGTAATACTCACAAACCCTCTGCTGGTAATACTCACAAACCCTCTGCTGGTAATACTCACAAACCCTCTGCTGGTAATACTCACAAACCCTCTGCTGGTAATACTCACAAACCCTCTGCTGGTAATACTCACAAACCCTCTGCTGGTAATACTCACAAATCCGCTGCCGGTAATGCTCACAAACCCTCTGCCGGTAATGCTCACAAACCCTCTGCCGGTAATGCTCACAAACCCTCTGCCGGTAATGCTCACAAACCCTCTGCCGGTAATACTGACAAACCCTCTGCCGGTAATACTCACAAACCCTCTGCCGGTAATACTCACAAACCCGCTGCTGGTAATGCTCACAAACCCTCTGCTGGTAATGCTCACAAACCCTCTGCCGGTAATGCTCACAAACCCTCTGCCGGTAATGCTCACAAACCCTCTGCCGGTAATACTCACAAACCCTCTGCCGGTAATGCTCACAAACCCTCTGCCGGTAATACTCACAAACCCTCTGCTGGTAATACTCACAAACCCTCTGCTGGTAATACTCACAAACCCGCTGCTGGTAATACTCACAAACCCTCTGCTGGTAATACTCACAAACCCTCTGCTGGTAATACTCACAAACCCGCTGCTGGTAATACTCACAAACCCTCTGCTGGTAATACTCACAAACCCTCTGCTGGTAATACTCACAAACCCTCTGCTGGTAATACTCACAAACCCTCTGCTGGTAATACTCACAAACCCTCTGCTGGTAATACTCACAAACCCGCTGCTGGTAATGCTCACAAACCCTCTGCTGGTAATACTCACAAACCCTCTGCTGGTAATGCTCACAAACCCTCTGCTGGTAATGCTCACAAACCCTCTGCTGGTAATGCTCACAAACCCTCTGCTGGTAATACTCACAAACCCTCTGCTGGTAATACTCACAAACCCGCTGCTGGTAATACTCACAAACCCTCTGCTGGTAATGCTCACAAACCCTCTGCTGGTAATACTCACAAACCCTCTGCTGGTAATACTCACAAACCCTCTGCTGGTAATACTCACAAACCCGCTGCTGGTAATACTCACAAACCCGCTGCTGGTAATACTCACAAACCCGCTGCTGGTAATACTCACAAACCCTCTGCTGGTAATACTCACAAACCCTCTGCTGGTAATACTCACAAACCCGCTGCTGGTAATACTCACAAACCCTCTGCTGGTAATACTCACAAACCCTCTGCTGGTAATACTCACAAACCCTCTGCTGGTAATACTCACAAACCCTCTGCTGGTAATACTCACAAACCCTCTGCTGGTAATACTCACAAACCCTCTGCTGGTAATACTCACAAACCCTCTGCTGGTAATACTCACAAATCCGCTGCTGGTAATGCTCACAAACCCTCTGCTGGTAATACTCACAAACCCGCTGCTGGTAATACTCACAAACCTGCTGCTGGTAATACTCACAAACCCACTGCTGGTAATACTCAGTACTGTCTCAGATTTCAGTATTCAACATTGAATTGACACCTATATTAAAACTTGTAAACATGAAACTCAAGAAATACTGCACCAGGAAATGAATTCTGTTTTTAGATGGAAAGAAACTCTAATCACCACAGAGCAATCGGCAGATACTGCATACGACTACACCATCAAGGTATGTACGTACATCAGAGGGTGTATGTGTGTGCGTGCATTCTCCGTGGTGCACTTCATGTTCATCCACACTTACTCACCATTTTTGGTTAATCAAGTAGATGCAGAGAGGGTAAGATGGAATCTCTATGAGGCCAGACAGGGCCAGGTTGGCATAAATACTTCCACCTAGATCACCCGCACTCAGAGTTAGGCCATAATACACCAAGCTGCACACAAACCTGCAATTAAGAGTCAAAGGACCAGGAGGTAAAAGAAAAGAAGGACAACAGAAAAGCACATAAAAATTTGCCAGAGAAGATTCAAATACTGGTTCAATGTAATTGCTTAATCTGCTGCAAGCAATAAGCTTGTCTCTCCTATTAATTTTTCTATCTCAATATAAATTACAACACTAGGAAAAAAAAAAATGGGGCCTTGGAAATAATTTGAGCTATGTCTATATGTTATTTAAATCAAATGGATGGCCAGCCCCTTAAAGAAGAAAGACATTGTATGTGCTTTCAGCAAGCATTTCTGCAATTGATAGAACACAATGACCCTATTCTTTATTTAATGCACCAATTTACGGAACACTTGCTAGAGACAATCGTAATATTATCAAAAATGATTCTAAAAAAGAACCCCCATGGAGAAAGTCAACAGAGAATGGTCTTAAGAATGTGAGCTGAGAAGTGGCTGGTTCCTCAGTGGGTCACCTACAGGCCAGAAATGACTGGCACTTCAATACCCAATGATCCAGATACTTCCCATCACAGGTTTTAACCCCATCCTGCATTCAGCAGGTGCACATGCTATGGACTCCCAGAACAGGAAAGAAAAATTAAAGGTCACAGCAAAGGCAGGATCTTCTAGAAGGATCAACTGAGAAAGGGTCACTTGAAAAGCCAAAATTTATTTGTGTACACCATTCCTGAAACAAATACTTAGGGAACACCTTTTGGGTGGCAGGCATTGTGCTAGGCACCAAGCCTCTCTCCTACAATCCGGGAACTAAAATGCTGAGGAAGCCAAGTGTCAACCTGAAGATCCAATTCAGGGCTTCCTCAAACACAGTAAAGGTGGTGGTAGGAACTTCTATGCCTAGGAAACTGCATTATTAAAATAAAACAAACAAAATAGAATAAACAAAAATAAAACCCTGAAACTGGGCTTTACAAAAAAATGAATATATTTGGTAAACCATCAATTTTTATACAAGCAGTAAAACATCCAAGCTTTGTTAAGTTCATCAGTTTTTATGCTTTTCCAGCACAGTTTGATCAGAGTTTATTAAGGGAACATTCTCATTTGCTTCTCTTTAGTTTTCCTTAGAGAAAGTCTAATGAACTATGGCTATAATGAGATCAATCAGGAAAGGCAAAGTTTTATTTCCATCTCTGCTTAATCTCAGAAGTGGGCCAAATACCCCAGGTTATGGTACTGTAAGCAGAGAGAGATGTAAGGAAGAGAGACCCTCAAGCTGGAGTGGTTAGCAGTCCAGCCCTCCCTAGCAAATAAGTCAGAAGCAGTTCATCCCTCCCTAACAAATGAGCCAGAAGTATTATGCATGACTTCTGACTGAGAAGAAGTGTTATTCATATACCAAGGACAATGGGCAGGACTGTAGCCAGGACATCACATGTAGGGATGCAAGGTGACACTGCATGGTCTATTCTCACTGTCTCCCAGGTACCTTGCATGGAAGCAGAAGGCTAAATGAATTTAAATGCATGCAGTTTTCTAAAATGTTTTTAAAATCCTTTCCACCTGCAGAAGAGACTTTCTGCTATATATTTCCCAGTCAGTTTTCTGTGTCTGTTCTGCATTTACAATAGAAATTCCAGCCATGAACACACACACACACACACACACACACACACACACACACACACACCTATTTAAATCAAGCTGTGACAGTATCAAATCAGGGCAAGAATAGACAAGCCAGCTCAGGACAATAGTGGAATTTAGTTCCCAGCTGGGGAGAGAGAGGACTGAGAGAGCATGAAGGATGGAAGGTCCCATTGTCCCCAGGGCTGGGCCTCTGCTCTGCAAGTTGCCTTCATCAGAGCTTGCGTAATATTTAACAGTATATTTAGAGTATCAAAGAACTATTTAAAAAGGCACTGTTGTGGAAAATAACCAAAGAAACAGACGTTTAACACAGAGGTATAATTTGAATCCCCAGTTAAGGCTTTCTTGAATGACAGATCCACAGAAAAGATTTTAGAATTTTATAGCATCTTCAAAAAGAACAGCAATATATGGAATGACTGTCTCTATTATCACATGTTTTAACATTCTCAGCTTCAGGGAGAAGTTTATTTAGCTGTGTAAGAAATAAAATGAACAGGGACAGTCTCTCGGCCCTAAGTCTACGGTTTGTTTGTTTGTTATCCATCGAAGGCTAGAACCCAGAAGTTAATATACATGGGGAAAAAATAAAAATAGCGAATAATCTGCAACAAGTAGGTGGTTCCTCTAAGGCAGAGGCTGTCTATGTGATATGCAAATGCAAAGTTTTATGGAGCCGTAAGTACCAGAACATATTTTGTAAGTATTTCCTTTTGAATAGGTAGAACCTCAAATTAGCAGTTCCTATACTGTACTGTCAGCTTTGGCTTTGAACGGTTCTCTTAATCTCCATGCCTCCAAGCCTCAACATTTAGTATGCATCTGTGATATTCCTAGGACTGTGATGGTTCTGTGGGGGAAAGCAGTAGCTGTTTAACATGGCCCACAACCATACAGGTGGCAGCCACTGCTTGGGTAGAAAAAATATGATATAGAAAAACATCTTTGCAGCTTCTTATTCTAAAGCTACTGTTCTTTGTAGCTTTATACAGAAGATCACTTTCAGATAAAATCACTTTTCTTTATCCCTGCAGGAAATGTAGTGTTCCATGCAGGCTTCATGGCAAACACATATAAGCCACAGCACAGCAGTCCTTTAGGCTAGCAGGTATGACTTTGCCCAGATAACATTTATGGCACGTTAGCAGTATGTACAATATCAAAACACATGTGTAATCCACAAATTGTATGCACCCATCCATTTCTCCTCTTTCTACAACTTCATTCTTTAAAGGAAACCATCTAAAACCATTGAATGCAACTTATGCTGAGAGCATTTTGAGAGGCAGGTGGAAATAAGCTAGGCAACCAGAAAAATCAGGTTCAGAAAGTGCTCATCAGTTCAATCACTGATTTACATATGTGGCTTAGGGTTCATCACTTCAAACTCCTGGGGTTCCATCTGTACAAGGGATCATATTTAACCCCCCTCAGTGAGTTAGTGAGTGGGACTACCACAGAAAATGTAGCAAGGAGCACCACAATCAGAATGTGCTAGCAAACTGCTTGATGCCAACGTGAAAGGCAAGTACTTTTAAAGTCCTATTTAGAAACTCTTCTATTTCTGGCAAGCTTGTTTGCTTCCTTTCCTTTTTTGCAGGGGAAGAGGAAGGGGCAGGGAGGCTTAAATATTTATGATAAATACCTCAAGAGCAAAGACATGCTTCCAATGTCTCCTTACTCAAGCTCAGTGGACCTGCCCATCAGGCACCATCACCTGCTGCTTGAGAAAGACAAGGCTATGCAAGCAGAACACCAGGTGCTAAGGATCAGGGCCTCGTTGTTTGAGAAAACAACCTCAAGCTAACAAAGAGGTAAAATTCTCTGTACACCTGAAGAAGGAGAAGGATATCAAGAGAAGCTTTAGCAACCATAAAGAGCAACAGAACACTCTTTAGCATAATTACCAGATGAACATCAGGATCAGAGTGTGTCCTAAGAGGACCCGGTAACGAAACAGATCCAGGAAACTTCCAGTCTCCCTGCAGCTCCTGTTGGCTGGGTGTGTTAGTGAGAATGTGCACTTGAGTTTGCGATTCCTCTTGGCAATGAGGTACAGCGCCTCTTCAGCCTCACTCAGTCGACCCTGGGAGTATAACCAACGAGGTGATTCAGGAATGAATCTGAAAGAGACGTCATTAAAGGCTGTATATTCATATAGGTACACGTGCACAGGAAGGAGACAAATCACCTACTCAGTACGCAGATTTCTGCACCACAAATGGATTCCATGTTAGACTTAAAGACTGGCTCTCCCAGTGACCTATGCAATAGAAAGGGCTATTTTCAGCAGCATGCTAACATTAAATGGTAGTCTACTTTATCGCTGAAAACCAAGAACATGCTTTTACAATTGCAGTTAAAAAAGCAAACAGTATGCATTTATTTTTAAATAAACTTTAATATGTGAATTTTAATATGTTAAAGCTATAGAACTGAATAATGAAAATTCTTCATAAAGCATGGGTCAGAGATATAGCTCTAAATCCTAGCCAAGTGTTGTCTGAATAATACTGTAAAGACCCTGGGTTTTTTATTTTTAAGTTCTGGAAAAGCCTTGCAAAGAAGATAGAAATCTTTATTCTCTCACCAGAAAAAAAGTTTAAACTGAAATGTTTTTAACATTGTGATATGTTATGTAGGAGATAGAGATTATTTTAAGACTACACGTAAAGATGAAACCAAGTTTACCAAAGCTACTTTTGAGTGTTTATTGCTTCAAAATACTCAGATCACCTGACACGCTGGCTTTCATATGTCCTGAGGATATTTCCTGGTCCCCTAAGACCTTAAAGAATAACAGTTATTTCCTGGCCAACTTCTAGTTACAAAACCACAGTTACTTTCTAATATAACTATAAAGTGTTGGACAATTATATTGCCACTGATATATTCAAACAGTTTCAAAACTTATCTATTATGTTTTTGCCTCTTCCCCATTTTGCCTACACTTTTACAGGACTTTCCAAAGAGAAAACCAAGGCAGGGATATGGAAGCCTTGTTTTCAAGATACAAATCAAGGTTTTGGTGTTTTTTTTTTAAATTTAATTTGACATTATTTGCCTAAAATGAAACTTAGATGAATAAGACTGGCTATTTAAGGTGCTTTATAGAATTCACTGTGGCTTCTAATAAGGATAGTGAATTAGCAGCAAACACTACAGGATTTGGAAACTTAATGAACAGCCAGTCTGTCAACAACCATTTATCGAACATTTCAATTTTGTACACAGCAATGTCATAGGTGCTGAAAGGAAAGACACTGGAAACTAAAAGGCAGGAATTTTCCCAGGAGCTTTGCTACTGGGCGAAGGAATATTCACGCATGATACTTAATTGTCAGCAAAAGCAGGAACAAAGGCCATTTACAACGTCCTGAGAAACACTTTCATTTACTTCTTCATTGCCATTTGTTTATTATTACTGACAAACAAATTAATAATCAAGTGAAACATTGTTCTGTTGAAGTTAGATCTGCAGATTATGAGTGGGATTAATTGGCCCCATCCATAGGGCCATTTAGGAGCTATCATGTCAAACCACTTGATTATGACTAAATGAAAGAGGACTATTTATAATTATATAGAAAAAACATATGATAATAAAAATTAATTATTTTGGGGAGGATTGGGAGGAGTAAAAAAGAAACACAGCCAGGTGCAGTGCTTCACACCTGTAATCCTAGCACTTTGGGAGGCCAAGGCAGAAGGATCACTTGAGGTTGGGAGTCTGAGACCAGCCTGACCAACATGGAAAAACCCCATCTCTACTAAAAATACAAAAACAGCCAGGTGTGGTGGCAGGTGCCTGTAATCCCAGCTACTCAGGAGGCTGAGGCAGGAGAATCACTTGAACCTGGGAGGTGGAGTTTGCAGTAAGCTGAGATGATGCCATTGCACTCCAGCCTGGGCAACAAGAGCAAAACTCTGTCTCAAAAAAGAAAAGAAAAGAAAAAGAAACAACAGAAAATATGTCAAAATACTCACAGTCATTATCTTTGGGTTACATAAATCATTTTTCCCTACCCTTAGCCTCTCTGTGTTTTCAAAATTGTTTATAAGAAATAAAAATTACTTTTAAAGCTTTATAAATCATTTTAAAGATGATATTTAAGAGAAACTAAGGCTTTAGAAATTTGGCTCTGAGTTAATAAAACTATTTCCACCTGGCAAAGGGTTTCTCTTGATCATGAAAACTTAAGGCCTTATATTTCTCGGCATTTTGAGAGGTCAATAAGCTTGCTTATAAATAGAGTCACCTAGTTGCCAGCGGACAGATTTGGAAATATGAGTTCCAACACATGCAGACTATACATACAAAACAGTGAGACATGTTTTTAAAAGAGTGAGCAGGCCTTTGATCATGCTGTCTTCTACATAGCAGCAGGGTTATCTGTGCCATGGGCTCCTCTGAAAGCTCAAATGCTAATTTAACAATGTTGGCCCAGTCAAAAATGCTCCCTAAATATCATTAAATTAAGGGGACCCTGGTTTTCAGGAAAAAAGTAAATCTCAAATTGAAGTACTGTGAAAATAAGAAATTTTTAAGTTAGATAAAAATGTTTCTGGTAAACAAGTAAGGTATATAATGTGACTTCTTATGTTGCTCATGAAAAATTCTGAAGGTGATTCCAAATGTTTCTGCGCCAACATCTGTGCAATGTTCAAGGATCTACTGTGTGGAAACCCCTGGCTTTGGTACTGGGGGAAACGTAATCATGGAGCAAAGAGCTTGCTGCTGTTGGAGAAGCTCTCAGTTTAGAAAGAGAGAACGTGGCTCCAGTATGAGGCAGAAACACAAGGACCACCCAAAGGGTATGGGTGAACGCTGTGGAATTCACAAAAGAAAGAGAATGACTTGTAGCTGAGGCTATGACCAGGAAAAGATGGAGTGGACGGCATTTGAGCAAATCAGGATGGTGCAGTACTTATTAAATAAGAGGATCTGGACAGAAGATTATTGAAAAAGCAGACACAGCACTGAGTAGCAGCACAGAGTAGAAAAGCATAAGGAACAAGTAGAGCAGTGTGCCTGAACATGGGATGGGAATAACTTAGGAAAGATAAATTGGAGGCTGACTATGTGAAGCCTTATGTTCCAGGCTTAGCGGAGTTAAGTATATATTTAAATCTCATGAGTTATTTTCTTTCTCCTTTTTATTTTCGTGACCTGAACTCACTTTCTGGTGAGGTGATGTCTCCACTTAGCGCTAAGCAGTAACCAACTCAGACTATATATTTAAAAAACTAAAAGCAGAACAGCTCAGATCATCCAGTGAACTGGTGCTGCTACTAAAGGGGAGATGACAGCCAGACAGGACAGAGAAGGAGGAAACTTACTAAATATTTTAAAAGAAAATTTATTTATTCATCAATAATGTTTACATGAATGTTTATTAAGTCTAAGTAATAAAGCAGGCACCCATTTATTACTTTCAAAAATTTATAATATGCAAATTAATAAAATCATATTAGTTCCCTTTCTAATAAAATTATCTCATTCAAATTCATATAACTAAAAATATATTTAATAAATTTTGTTTTTAAAATATAGGCTATTTCAACTGTATTCATTTTTTCACTTAATATTCTCTTGCTTTCAAATACAGTAGGAAAATTTCAGTGTAGTCCCCACCAAATCTCAGTGTAGAACCTGGATAAAGAACTACTAAATTAAAGAGCTATCTAAATTAAAACACTACCACAGGTCTCTTTTACTTTATGGCATAGATGAAAGCAGGAATTATTGGCTGAAAATTTTGTTTATGTCAAAGATTTTGATGATTCTCATTAGAGATCTGGTATCTCAGGGAAGAAAAGCCTTTCACGTATCACATTAAAACTTCTGGTGAAATGGGCGAGGTTGATGGCTTGCCTTGTAACATCTGGGTCTCTTAGAGGGCCATGGAATGACACCTTGCCATGGGCAGTTATTTATAGGGTCCTTCCCTGACCAGGGAATCATCCTGGCACTGCAATGAAGCCCTGCACTGTAAGGATTTCTCCCATATCTGAGACTCTTCCAGAGTCAACATTTAGAGGCCCTGAAATGACACTCATCTGTAGGATGAACAGTTGTCACTACATATCCAATAAGAATACACTGCTCTGCAAAATCATACCTGTCACATACCTAGCACATAATGTGATCCAACCAGAAGACCTTTAAGGTTGAGGTGTTAGGTTAAAAAAGCAATTGGTTGCCTATGCCAACAATGTGAAGGTTACAATGCAGTCTATTGAGAGGTTACTTTAAACAAGGGATACCTGCATTCTGAATTAATTAAGCGTCTCTCTTCCCAGGAGCTGCCAAGAATTGGAGCACTTGCAGAATTTAGTTCTTCACCAAAGTCAATGCAGGCAAGCTCCTGAAAGGGAATAACGCTGCTCATTGACCCACATCCTCTTAAGACATTGCTTTGGCTTATTAAATTAAAACTCTAAGAGGAAAAACTACTTACAAAGATAAGAGAAAGACCACTGTTCCCTGCAGGTTAACCAGAACAGCTAGTGTCCTCCAGGAGCGGATGAAGTATCCTAAAAGGGCATATTGGGCAATGCCAACTGCAAAGAAGAGGCCGCCAATCGATCCTAATTCAGGGAAAAGAGAACTGTCACTGGAGAAAGCACCATCTGCAGCACCATTTCCAACCCCAAGTTACAGAGCCAATTTCTTCTTGGTAAGATGTCAGCCCTATGCCGGCAAGTGTAAGAGGAACACCAGAAAAGAAAAAAAAAATCTACACTAAGTTCAACATTAGAGAATGAAAGTATCATAAAGGCCAGAAAACTAGTGGAAATGAGGGAAGACAGATGAAAAATACAGACCATATGGGGACATATAAATTTTAAGAGTCTGTCCAAATGCTTTCTGCATTGCCTGTTGTACTGACATTTGCCTGAACCAGTGGCTGAGGCTTGGAAATATTTTTGCCATATGGGCAATATAGTGTTTAGGTCATAAGGTTATTGTAATATCAGAACTTAATCTTTATCACAGAGGCTCTCCTTGAAGTTTCTTGAATCACAACCCATTCTAATTCTCCCTACTGCCTTCTCTACTTAATTTATTACCATAGGATACATGACATTTTGTATTTATTTGTTTCTTATCTGTCTTTCCCAAGCAGAAAATAAGCTCCCTTAAGCATAGATTTTTGTCAGGGTGCTGCTGGAAAAAATAGCAACCATAGAACTGTAAAGAATCTTACGCTTTTTGAAATAAATACTGAGATGGGTATTAAACCCACAGGCTTGCCCAAAATTCCTGCAAATTCTGTACCTCTGACACACTTTCTATAACTGCAGTATCGCTACTAGTGGTAGTAATAGCTATTATTTATTGAGCATAATGGTTTCACACACACTGTCCTATGAAGCAGGCACCATCATCAACCATATACTAAAGTGGAAAATAGCTCAGAGTGGTTAAGTAAAGCTGCCTAAGGACACAGAGCTGTATGTAGCAGGGCCGGGACTTGTGCCCAGGCCTGTCTGACAGAGAAGCCTGCATTCTGCACCATTCTTCTCTTCTATCTCCCCTCTACGGAAGGGCTGTTTCTATGGGCATTCCGCAGTAACAAAACTTCGTTATCTTGTTCCAAAAATAATAAGCTTGTAAGACAAGTGTTTCCTTTGATTCCTATCCATAGCTTATTACTTTATAACAAATAAGTAATGGCTTGTATACTGTTTGACCTAGTGAGGAAAGGGGGAGCTAGAAAGGGAAGCTGATGTGACAGTGTTCTGGAAATTTAAGACAGTCAATAGCTACTATAGGTTCATTGCTGTAGATCAAACAGCACCTGGCTTCCAAGAATAAGACTTCTTATCTGTCATTCCTCAGAATAGTCTTGAGCACTCAGTATCCCTTGACAACAATGGAGGCAAAAACAAGAAAGCCCAGAGGATGAGATGGTTTCAGAGGGACCGAGTTCAGATCCTAGTTCTGCTACATACTACTCTCACCTTGGGCAAATCACTCAATGTTCCTGAGCCTCATTTTAATTACTGGTGAAATAGAAATAATAATGCTCACCTCAAAAGGTAGTTTTTATTGGTTTCAGATGAAATAATGCGTGTTATACAAATGTTGGTTATACTGTCCTACCATAATCTGAATTTAGTCCTTCTATTTATTAACCTCAAAAAAAAAAGGCCATCTGAAAGCCTCCTGTTGAATCTATCATGGAATACTTTCTTTTCTTTTCTTTTGAGACAGAGTTTCGCTCTTGTTACCCAGGCTGGAGTGCAATGGCGCGATCTCGGCTCACCGCAACCTCCGCCTCCTGGGTTTAGGCAATTCTCCTGCCTCAGCCTCCTGAGTAGCTGGGATTACAGGCACGCGCCACCATGCCCAGCTAACTTTTTTTTTTTTTTTTTTTAGTAGAGATGGGGTTTCACCATGTTGACCAGGATGGTCTCGATCTTTTGACCTCATGATCCACCCGCCTCAGCCTCCCAAAGTGCTGGGATACAGGCTTGAGCCACAGCACCCGGCCTATCATGGGATATTTTCTAACTGGTACTCCTTCTGAATTCCAAGAATGCCCCACCCACTGTTAGAGAACTGACTTCCCTGATTTCATCTCTGTAGCTCAAACGGGGCCTGCCAATTATAGTTTCTCTAACTGCAGGGTGATCCCAATCAGCAGAGCCAATCAGAGGCCTTACCTAATATTTTAAATACTAGACTTGGAGTTGCTGGGCCTTGTCTCTGACTACGCAGAGGAAGCTTCTCAGAGAGGATGGGAAGCTGAAATGAGATGCATCTGACTTCTCTGGTTCTGGGTACCTCCAATGCCTGGCTCTTCATGGTCTAGTTAACCTGATCAAATGATTTCCCCTTATATATGAGCTCATTAGAGTCTCTGTCACAATCAGTAAGATCTGGCATCAACTGGACATGATGGACAAGAAGAAATGATTGGAGTTATCTAGTTTGGTGACCTTAAATACTGTGATGACAGGCAGAGGTCCCAAAAGATGATACAGCTTTTAGGTGGAAATAAAGTAGTAATTTTTATTTAAGGAGCCAATAAATATTCATATCTAATGTCCAGCAAGAAGTTGCACATATGTGCCTGTAAATGACAACAGGGAGGAGGCATAGAGATGAATATTGAATATAATAAGACTCTACATTATTTGGTTTTAAAAAATTAATAAAAAAATAAAGATTTCAAGTCATCTCTTCTGCATACTACAATTCTGGAGTATCATAGATGGCTTTATAACCACCTATATGCCTTTAAGTACTATGCCTATTTTAAAATTTATTCTCTGCTTATTTTTAATTAATTTCAACTCTGCTATTCCTGCTCAGTTTGCACTAGTAAAATCTACATTTCAGCAGGTTAGAAAATAGTATATAGTTATGACTTCATTTTTGTAAATGGTACCAGTAATCCATCCAGTTTTCAAATACAGACCATGAAGTCTCCTTGAGTTATCTTGCTCTTCCCATCTCTGCTGATCCTTTTAGCAAGTCACATTCCTACCAAAATCCAGCTCAAACACATCCTCTTTCTTCTCCACTGTTTCCATCTTGTCTAAGCCACCCTGGTTTCATGTGGCCAACTACAGCAGACTACTAAATGATCTCTCAATTTCTGTACCTACCGGAGTTACCTTTCTGCATATGAGATCCTATCACTCCTGTATTTAATATGCTCCACTGACTTCCCACTGTACTTCAAGTAAACAAACAAATTCCTCATTGGCCCATCACAGGCCCTATGTCATCTGGTCCCTCCCAACCTCTTATTTTACTCTCCCTAACCCTCTACCCTGTAGCCATGAGAACCTTTTCAAAGAAGCTCCATTCCTAAATGGAATGTCAAAGGCCTGGGTCTTCGACATTCCATTTAGCTAGAATATTATTCTCCCAGAATTTCACATGCCTAGGTCTTCCTCATCACTCATGTCTTAGACCAAACACCCACATCGAGGTTTTTCTCTAACTATCCTATTTAATGTAGCTACTCCCAGCAATTACTACCTAGCCCATTACCTTGCTCATTTGCTTCACTGTATTTCTAATTCTCAGAAATTATCAATGTGTTCCACCTTTCCTAAGCAAAGCATAAGCTCCATGAGAGCAAGAACTTCCCCCAACCCATCCCTGTCTTTTCCACCTTTGTATCTAAAAAAAGCAATATCTGGTACATGGCAGAATCAATTTAATAAATGAATGCTGTGGAATAGACATGCAAAAGAAAAGCTCTAGAAGTATACACAGCAATAGTTAACCATGGGCATCTCTAGGGGAATAGGACTATACGTATTCTTTAGTTTGTTGAAGTGTGCATATATTTCTTAAGTATTTTTTACAATGAGCATTGTTATATGAAGACATTAATATAAGAAAACAAATAATAAATATATTAATATGGAATTTTTCATAGCTTCAGTATTTTTGTTTTTCAATTCTCAATAATTTTCAGTCAATTAGCTGAAAATCCTTTCTGTTAAGTACTATACTGCAAACTGGTCAAAATGGATGCTTGCAGTTTGTACTTGTGCTTTTTTGTACATATTTACATATTGTTTTTTACATATTGCAAATATTTTGTAATAAGCATAATTTTTCAAACTATTTTTTACTGTCAAATAATCAGACTATTTCTAGCAAATTCCCTATTGCTGAACATTTAGGGTTTTCTCTGACTTCCTGCAATCCATAAGTATGTCTGAAGCCACAGGTGTAGATAAAATCATGCCGGAGAGAAACCAGCTTGAAAAGAAAGACCAAGGACAATATCCGGGGAAGACCTCGGTTCATAGAGAGGTAAGGACGCTACTCAAAAAGAGTTTCAGATGCTATCAGAGCCTTACTTTTGTCCCGGGTACAGGGCTGTGTACTGGTATTCAGGAAACTCTCGCACTTGTTCTGAATTTCACATTTAATTTGGTAACCATCTGGTTTCACTGTTACAGTTTTTCTTCCTCTCTCCCTTTTCACTTTGCTACAGAAATTTAGATAGTCTCATCTTAACCCAGCTTCAGCGATAAGAACACTTCAAGGGGACTCTTTTCACTGGCTTTAGGTAACTAGCAAGAGACCAAGAGACCAAGCTTGGTCCTTTTGCCTAACACATGCAACAGGAAAGGAAAAACAGATAATCTGGCAGGGTGTGGGTGGTATATGTCTTTTGTAAAAGAGCATCTTCATGCAACAACTAAAGTCAAATATAAATACTTCGATGGAGAAATATGAGAGGTATAAGAAAAATATGTATTCATGGTGCTCTACATGAGCACGATTTTGGACCTCAGGAAAACTGAAACCAGAGAGAGTGCCTTTATCCCTTCCCTGGACACAGGGAGCAGGCATGATCACCATCATTATAAACTTCTTATAAAGTCCCAGGAAACTGGACATACTATTTAGAAAAATGACCCTAAAGTCTCAATGAGACTGAAGACTCAGAAGAAGCTTTTTCACTCATCCTAGCTTAGGACCAGTTCCAAAAAGGCTTTAGAAGCTGCTACAGACAAGAGGAATCCTAAAACAACACTGTATGAGACCTGCAGGAAGCCTGTCTACAGAGGATGGAGCTGGTGTCTCTTCCTCCCCAGCCTAGTTCTAACTGGTCCAAGCCTATACATCTTTCCACTCCATAGCAGTTTAGTGGGGATCCAAACAGAGTGGAAGTCTTCTTTATTTAGCCCTGTGTCTTCCAGCTCCATACAAGAGTGCATACAACTTCAAAAACAATACCAGTTAGAAAGAACAGGTTGAGCAGACCAGCACTCACATGAGGCGACATGCTGAAATTCCAAGAGAAGACTCTTTGGGGAACAGTGGAAGGATGAACTCAGTTGCAGTCCTGGCCCTGTCAGTTATCAGCTGCTGAAAATGGGCACGTCACTTCACCTCTCAAAGGCTCAATTTCCTCATCCATAAAATGAAGGTAGGAATCCTTAACTTGAAAGCTCCAGGAATATTACAGATGAATTTCAAATGCCTAGTATTGGCAGCTGGTACATAAGAGGTGGCTGGCACTATGCATCAGGTTCTAAGGAATGGCATTCTCATATATATCCTCCCACAGACCCATTTCTATCAGTCACAGTCAACCTGTTTCCCATGTCCATATAAGAACATCTGTGGGGGCAGAGTGTGGTGGCTCAAGCCTGTAATCCCAGCACTTTGGGAGGCTGAGGCAGGCAGATCACTTGAGGTCGGGAGTTCGAGACCAGCCTGACCAACATGGAGAAACCCCATCTCCACTAAAAACACAAAACAAAAATTAGCCAGGTGTGGTGACGCATGCCTGTAATCCCAGCTACTGGGAGGCTGAGTTAGGAGAATTGCTTGAACTCGGGAGGCGAAGTTACAGTGAGCTGAGATCGTGCCATTGCATTCCAGCCTGGGCAACAGAGCAAAAATAAAATAAAATGAAATAAAAGAATATCCATGGGAAATATTCAATCATTGTCAAGTGAATAAAAGTAAAAGAAACAAAAAGCTGTCACTGCAAACCTAAGTCTATAAAGTCTTAGGCACAGTTACTTCTCTTACAACAGTATTTGAAGTCAAATAACCTTTTAAAATCATTTATTTTACTATCTATGTAGTTCTTGAGAAAATAATGGGATGGTAAAAAATAATACAGAGTAGTCTCAATTTTGGAAACTAAGCATCAATAAAGAAATGCTACAATAGTACTATGTTGACTTGAAGAGAGCAGTTAAACAAAAAAGGGCCGTGAACCAAAGATTTAACAAAATATAATAAGAAGGCTCTAAGAAAGGATTTTCTATTATTTCCTATGTCTGTACTATTTTTCACTTTAAGTTGTAAAAAGTGGTTAGTATCCCTCTGAGGAAATCAATACTCTGCACAGCAATCTGTAGGCAGTCCATGAGAGGGGTGGAAAGCTCACATATATGTGAGGCAGGCCCCTGGGGAGGCTGTCTACAGAGGAATAGTAACAAACTCAGAAAAGCAAATCTAATAGTTGGATAAAGCACCTCAAGTTCAAATGCATTTCCAGATTCTAGGATTAAACTGGTTCCCTATAAGATTTTCTGGAGCTGCTCACCCAGTCCAGAGCTTCATGATTTGAGTAGTACCTGCAAGTGCCCAGTAGGCAGTGCCCACACATTCATTAAGCAAGACAAAGGCCACCAGCGACATTCCTCCATTCATCACGCCCACGAGGAAGCGAGTTATTGCAAAGAACTCATATGAAGGGGAAAATCCATTTGCAATTGCAAATAAGATGTCAAGAGCAAAACCTAGAAAGAGAGAACAATATTCAAGAATCCAGAGGCAAAACAGCATTCCATGAAAGGAATAAATTATATTCATTACTTTACAAAATAAACGTTTGTAAACAAGTTTTCTGAGCGGTGTGTGTGTTTTCTCTTAACACTTTCTCTTGGAAACTTTTTTTTTTTAAAGCATAAGGTTTACTTTACTACCTGATTTCTGTCAATCACAGACAGTTCTCAATTATTCACAGTAATGCTGGAAAATGAAAAATCCTTGCTCATACTCAGCTTATCGAGAGCACTATGCCAAGTCCTGTCAAGCACATTTGAAATAAATCAACACAGAAGAGATATAAGGAAATGGACCTAGTAGACTGTCATAATCTTTTACTTCTCTCCCTAGCAACATGGCATAAACTAAAATTTAGGGGTTGCAGAAAGCCCATCACCTATGGAAAGCTTCGAACACAAATAACCGGCTTTAACTAGGTGGGCTAGTCACTTGGAAGTGCCTGGCCAGAAGCAACTCGAGCTGCAGTTTGGCCTCTTGCCAGTGTAATAAAGACAAGTTCTGTGTCCATATGCCAATTCCCGGAGAACCTTAAAGAAATAGTCCCCGGATTATTTCCCTAAGAATCTTAGAGAAATAAGCCTTCTCATCCAGTTTATGAATACTCTAATAGATTACCTGTGAGATAGACTTTCTTCCTTCCGAAGCGATCTGAAAGCTGACCGAAAGAGATGACTCCAACAAATACACCACTGAAGAAAAAAGAGCTTGCTGCGCTGACTTTGTAAGATCTGTTGGCAATTAAAAACCACTAGAGGAAGATAAAAAGAGACATGCACGATTGAGTTAGCTATTAAAAAACCAAATGTGCAACAAAAACAAATGTACACCAGAACTTCTATACTGCTTGATCCACCATTAACCAGAATTCAGTAGAACTGATCTATCTCAGATAACATCCAATGAGATTTTATCTTTAGAAACACTAGAAATCACTATTATGATGATGCACTCCCATAGTACTCTATACACGTCTTACTACAGAATTGAACACAGTGTTATAATATCTAATTACTCATGCATCCATTTACTATGTCCCTCATCTTCTGTGCCCCTTGAGAGGAGCCTTGTCCCATTTATTTCCATTTATCTGATATCTAATATACTATATGACATATATGAAGCAATAAATACATGAACCTTTTGTCCAATAGGGCTTGTAGGTTTAAAATCCCTTGAGTACTTTCCTCAAAAATATTAAACACAGAATTACCATATGATCTGGCAATTCCATTTCCAGGCATATACCCAAAAGAACTGAAAACAGGGACAAGAAGAGAAATTTGTACACCCATGTTCATAGCAGCTATATTTGCAAAAGCTAAAGGTGGAGACAACCTGTGTCTATCGATGGATGAATGAATGGATAAACAAAATGTGGTATACACACACTGTGGAATTTATTCAGCTTTAAGAAGGAATGAGAGAATAGTCAGAGATTTATTTAAAAATACAAAATTACAGCTAGATAGGAACCATAAGTTCTAGTGTCCATATCACTGTAGGATGACTATAGCTAACAATAATATATAGCTTAAAAAAGCTAGAAGGAGGATATCAAACGTTCCCAATACAAAGAAATGTTAAATATTTGAGATGATAGAAATGCTAATTACCCTGATTTAATCACTATATATTGTATGTGTCAAAACATCACCATGTAGCCCATAAATATGTCAATAAAATTAAACAAAAAAATAAAAAGAAATGAAATTCTGATTCATGATACAACCTAGATAAACTCAGAATACATTATGCTGTATGAAATAAGCCAGACATAAAAACACAAATATAGCATGATTCTATTTACATGAGGTACCTGGAATAGTCAACTTCATAGAGACAGAAAACAGAATGGTGGTTACCAGGGGCCAGAAGGCAGGGGGAACAGGGATTTACTGTGTAATGGAACAGTTTCAGTTTGGAATGTTGAAAAAGTCCTGGAGATAAACAGTGGTAATGGTTACACAATAATGTGAATGTATGTAATGCATCTGAACTATACACTTAAATGTGATTAAAATGGCAAATTTTATATCATGTATATTTATGACGAAAGTAATTCCTTTAGTTAGGAACTTAAAAAGAAAGCAATCATCCTCTGCTTAAAACACCACTATCTCAAGTCTTGTCTAGTGATGTGCTAAAGATGATATTTGGTTATAAAAGGGAACTCATGTCACAGAATAACCTCAGAGAACCAAGAGACCACTATTCCCGGTCCCCTTCGCTAGAGCCACTGATGACAGGTGCGTAAAGAGCCCCTCCTCCTCGAGAACTCACAAGAAAGAATCCTTAGTTGCTCTGTCTTTCAGATCACTCCCTTCTGATGCTTTCACAACCAGTCATCACGGATCAAAGCACATCTAACTTCTCTTCTTCCCGTCTAGTCTTGTAAGCCTGGACTGATAAAGCTCTTGACAAGACAGCTTCTGGACATCTTTATGTAAAACAACCCACCAAAAAGACTCAGGAATTGGGAAAAACGGATGAGGACAATGTCCCCTCACTCGTGTGTGCTTTACTTCTGAATTCTGTTCTTTGCATGCAATTCTTAACAAGGTGAATTAACTGGTTTTCCTAGCCCTTTTGGATTTACTACTTTTTTTTTTTTTGACACAGGGTTTCACTCTGTTGCTGAGGTTGGAATGTAGTGGTGCCAGCACAGCTCACTGCAGCCTTGACTTCCCAGGCTCAAGCAATCTTCTTACCTCAGCCTCCCAAGTAGCTGGAACTGGAGGGAACCACTTTAAACAGGTGGTTCAGGGAGGATTCTTGGGGGAGGAGACATTTGTGACCTAAATGATAACAAGTAACCAACGACCAAAAAACTCTTTGAGAAACATGAGAATTCAGTGGCCCTAAGGTGAAAACACACCAGTGTATCTCTAGCAGAGGAAGGGTTAAATAAGACCAGGGAAGCAGGTAGGCATCACATCACACAGGGTCAGGCCACAGTAAGGAGCTGAGAGATTTTATTCTAGTGCAAAGAAAGGATATTGAATTACTGGGTTTATGGTTTTCTTTTTTTTTTTTTTAATTGTACTTTAGGTTCTGGGGTACATGTGCAGATCATGCAGGATTGTTGCATAGGTACATATGTGGCAAGGTGGTTTGCTGCCTTCCTCCCCATCACCTGTATCTGGTATTTCTCCCCTCATTATCCCTCCCCACTTGCTGCTGTCCCTCCCCTAGCCCCCCTCAAACTGACTGCAGTGTGTTATGCTCCCCTCCCTGTGTCCACGTGTTCTAATTATTCAACACCCGCCTATGAGTGATAACATGCAGTGTTTGGTTTTCTATTCTTGTGTCAGTGTGCTGAGAATGATGGTTTCCAGACTCATCCATGTCCCTGTCATGAACATGAACTCATCATATTTTATGGCTGCGTGTATTCCATGGTGTATATGTGCACATTTTCTTTATCCAGTCTATCATTGATGGACATTTGGTTTGGTTCCAGGTCTTTGCTATTGTAAACAGTGCCACAATGAACATACATGTGTATGTGTCTTTATAATAGAACAATTTATAATTCTTTGGGTGTATACCTAGTAATGGGATTGCTGGGACAAATGGCATTTCTATTTCTAGGTCCTTGAGGAATTGCCACACTGTCTTCCACAATGGTTGAACTAGTTTACACTCCCACCAGCAGTGTAAAAGTGTTCCTATTTCTCCACATCCTCTCTTGCATCTGTTGTCCAGATTTTTTAATGATCACCATTCTAACTGGTGTAAGACGGTATGTCAATTTGGTTTTCATTTGCATTTCTCTAATGACCAGTGATCATGAGCATTTTTTCATGTGTTTATTGGCCTTATAAATGTCTTTTTTTTTGTAAAGTGTCTGTTCATATCCTTTGCCCACTTTTTAATGGGTTTGTTTTTTTTCTTGTAAATCTGTTTTAGTTCTTTGTATATTCTGGATATTAGCCCTTTGTCAGATGGGTAGATTGCAAAAATTTTTCCCATTCTGTTGATTGCTGGTTCACTCTAATAATTGTTTCTTTTGCTGTACAGAAGCTTAGATCCCATTTGTCTATTTTGGCTTTTGTTGCCATTGCTTTTGGTGTTTTAGCCATAAAGTCCTTGCCTAAGGCTTATGTTCTGAATGGTTTTTCCTAGGTTTTCTTCTAGGGTTTTTATGGTGTTAGGTCTTATGTTTAGATCTTTAATCCATCTGGAGTTAATTTTAATTAAAGGTGTCTAGAAGGGGTCCAGTTTCTGCTTTTTGCACATTGCTAGCCAGTTTTCCCAACACCATTTATTAAACAGGGAGTCCTTTCCCCATTGCTTATTTTTCTCAGGTTTGTCAAAGATCAGATGATTGTAGATGTGTAGTGTTGCTTCTGAGGCCTCTGTTCTGTTCCATTGGCCTATGTCTCTGTTTTGGTACCAGTACCATGCTGTTTTGATTACTGTGGCCTTGTATTACAGTTTGAAGTCAGGCAGCATGATGCCTCCAGCTTTGTATTTTTTGCTTAGGATTGTTTTGGGTATGTAGGCTCTCTTTTGGTTCCATAGGAGGTCTAAAGTGGTTTTTTCCAGTTCTGTGAAGAAGGTCATTTTAGCTTGATGGGGATAGCATTGAATCTATAAATTACTTTGGGCAGTATGGCCATTTTCACAGTGTTGATTCTTCTCAACCATGAGCATGGAATGTTTTTCCATCTGTTTGTGTCTTCTCTTATTTCATAGAGCAGTGGTTTGTAGTTCTTCTTGAAGAGGTCCTTTACATCCTTTGTTAGTTGTATTCCTAGGTATTTTATTCTCTTTGTAGCAACTGTGAATGGGAGTTCACTTTTGATTTGGCTGTTTGTCTGTTACTGGTGTATAGGAATGCTTGTGATTTCTGCACATTGATTTTGTATCCTGAGACTCTGCTGAAGTTGCTTATCAGCTTAAGGAGGTTTGGGGCTGAGACATTCTCAATGCATGGAAAAGGCCACAATACTATCCTTATTAAGTAGATGGCTGTCAACTTTGGTGGTAATTTTAGGAAGGAGTAGCCCAAGGGATGTTTAAGCAGCAAATTCCAAATTCTGATTCTTAGGCTGCCGTTTCCAAGTGTCAAAGTAACTGCTAGTAATTTTTCTTCATGTCAATGCTGGTTGGGCTCATGTATCTCCCCAATGCTCTTGGAATACATGCAGGAACTGGCAGAAAAATGGAAAGGCTGATTTTTCAAAAGCAAATTAGAGAATGTGAAGCTGGAACCCTGATCTCCCTGACAGATCCTGGTGAACTGGGGACAGCTGACACAGGGATTCCGACTCACAGATTCAGAACAATGGGTTGATGACCAGCCCTCCACATCCCTCATCTTCTAACATATGAGATTTTGGTTTAAATGTTTTATTTTGCTCCAATTTTAAAAACTTTTCAAATATTGTTGATATATTTATCACATACCTACTACGTGATCTAAGTAGTTTTATTTTGTCAAAGCCCAGACAAGATCACTAGGATATTGATCCCTACAGTATTTGAGAAAATGTATTGGTATAATCTATACTTAAAAGTTTTAGAAGGAGCTCACTCACCAGCCTAGATTTAATTGCTAGCTCATTTTCTTCCCGCTTTGGTCAATACTTATTGCTAGGGTAAAACCCAAACCAGAATATCACCAGGGCATTGTAAGTTAAACTATAACAAACCTAAATATGATAAGTGTGGATCTCAAAAAATGTGTTTTTTGTGAGTCTTTATAGGTTTTAAAAATCACTAATTTATAAGTCATTCAAACTGTTGACTAGAAATTATTAAGGTGATTAATTTCCTAGTATTTTTTGTTAATAACAGGTCAAATTCTAAAGCTACAGAATGTTCTTTTTATGTTAATGTACTTCAAATTGAAAAATCATTTGCAAACTGAAAAAGCAGCAAATCTACATTTTCTTTTCCCATACATTAACAGAAAAGGAAGACTATAAAGACAAAATAGTTTCAGTCTCTCAGGTTGACTTACATCTATTTCAGTTTTAAAACCAGCATATGTATTTTTGTTCTTATCCACTAAATTGAGTTGAGCATTCAAAATACTCTATTTTCAAAAGGGATTTGAGGGGCACAGCACTAAAAGTACTCGTATAATCATTCATTCATCTAAAGAAAGTGGACCTAAGAGAAAATCAGGCACAACTAGGAGCAGAACCAATAGCAGGTGCCCCTAACATAAAAGATGAAAGGAACATAATATAGCAAATAAAGGTGCGAGCACAGAGCCAGGGCTATGCAGCGCCTTCCAGCTCCTAAAGAGGAAAAAAGCTAGGTGAACAGAAGTGAAGGGGGTTGAGATAGAGACATTCTTGGCTGGGTACTAATGTAACATTTGGAGGTTTCTTTGTTTGCTATTTATATTCTTAGTGCTTAGATGCTGAGAATAAATGGCATGTCCCAATAAGGCTTAAAGTACTGGCGTACATCAAGAAAAGTTGCTGCAGCTGCAATACAGTGAAGAGTATGGAGAGAGCAAGCATGGGAGCGAGAGGAAGAACCATCCAAGGCCGTTACAACCACGCAGGCCGGCACTGGAGACTTCCAGAAGAGAAAGGATTCATGCTGGCCATAGATCCCTGGAGTTCAGATGTGAGATCTGGGGTGAGTCATCCATGAACAGGTATTATTTGAAGCCACTAGGATGGATGAGGCCAACCACAGACTGAGTAAATCTTGAAGATAAATATTAAAGGAAGCAACCAAATGGATCTTTTGCACCCCTCTTGAAATTATAACACCTTAAGCTTTATGGAAATGTCACAAATCAAATAAATCATTTTCCTAAAATACAAAAATAATCCGAAAAAAAAACAAATTGTTGCTTTAAAATGGACCACATGCTTATGTAATCCCCAAAACAAAATTAACATCTGAGTAATAAAACAATGCATATCAAAGATATGTCAAAAAGGAAAGCTTCCACATCTTATAACCAGATAATAGCCATCCAACTTCCACGTAATTCTCTCGTCTCATCCACACCAGCCAGCCTTTGGCACATAAATTACAATACACTGATTAAAGATGTTCTGTTTTTTCACCCTCAGCATGTGGTTTCATTCAGGAAGCTATGGACAAACTCAACTGAGTTTATTGGCTGGGTACTAATGAAACATTTGGAGGTTTCTTTGTTTGATATTTATATTCTTACTGCTTAGATGCTAAGAATAAATGGCATGTCCCAATAAGGGATAAAGCACTGCGTACATGAGGAAGAGTTGCTGTAGCTGCAATGCAGAGACCAGAATGGAGGTGGCAAGCATGGGAGTCACTGCCACCTCCATTCTGAGTACCAGAAGGAATACTAGAAATAAGGAGTCCTTTTGACTTAGACAGCGTAACAGAATTAGGTGTCACTAGAAAGGAGGGGGAAGGAAGAAAAGGAAGGTTGCACACTGAGTATGACGTGCAGGTTATGGCCTGTGTGTTTGGAGAACAACAGGGAGAAAGCTGGGGGTGAGGGAGAAGAGAATACAGATGCCTTTCAACTTACCACCAGGCTGCCTCCCATCCATGGTAAGTTGAAAATACTGTAAGCTGAAAATGCATTGAATGCACCTAACCTACCGAACACTATAGCTCAGCACAGCGTATGTTAAATGCGCTCCAAACACTTAGGTTAGCCTATAGTCAGACCAAGTCATCTAACACAAAGCTGACATTATAATAAAGTGCTGACTATCTCATGCAATTTATTGGATACAGGAGAGCACTGTAGAGAAAAGTATCACTTGTTTGCCCTCAATATCACATGGCTGACTGGGAGATGCTGCTGATGGAAAGCTGCCCAGCATCACGAAAGAGGATCCTCCCACACTTATTGCTAGCCCAGGAAATGATCAAAAATCTAAACTGAAAGTATGGTTTCCACTGAATACTTATTGCTTTTGCACTATCATAAATTTAACAAATCGTAGGTCAAGCCATCCTAAATTGAGGACCACCATGTGTTTTAAAATCAACTTCCAAAGTGATTATTTTCACATTTGGCTCATCTTTTATTTCAGGGTGTATCTTCCTCCACAGTGTAGTAAGTTTAAATCAGGTATTTAAATTTCTATTTTTCAATTTACTTGTGTCATTTACTTACCATCTATCTGACATCCTTGTGTCCCATATGACACAAACAAGCCATCTCCAGGCTTCTTTCTTTTCCTTCCTCCACCGAATAGCCTGGTGCTATTATTATTATCCCTCCCTACTATACTAGAGCACAGAGATCAGGAGATATTTCCTTCTTTTCTTTTTAAGAGACAGGGTCTTGTTTTGTTGCTCGGGCTAATCTACAAACTAGGAGATGTTTCTGAAGTTGGTCAGGAATATCAGGAAGACCAAAGAGCCAGAAGGACCTTTGTCAACTGACTCTGAGAACTGAGACACACCCAGCCTCTACTCTCTGCAACATCTCCTTGGCTCTGTGAATGTCATAAATTTGTCTGCTTCAGTTTTCCCCTGTGACCTAAACAGCCCATTGTAGTTTTTCTTCTTCTTCTTCTTCCAATTTATAGTGATATTTCATGGAATAATCGTTGATAAACATGCTATAACCACAAACAACTCTAATGAAGTGGGAAGTGAATGGTAAATAAAAAATCGTTTACACCAAACTTTTACAAGCAGTGGATCATTTCCATCCCCCAAGTGGGCTTCGCCCTTTCTTGCCCTCCTTGTTTTGGCTCAGGGTGGGTGACTGACTCTGCATCACCCACAGATGAATACTGTAGGACCACGGTCTTGCAGAAGTCTAGGTAAGGGTATGGTTACCCAAAGAAAAGCAAACAGATTTTTCATTCCACTTTTGCCATGAAGCATGACACCTACCAAAAAGACCACTCTCAGTACGCACTGTGCCCTCCTCTCTCCACTTGGACCCCTACCTCCACCTCCGGTGAACTATTCATTCTCCACAACACGCCGTAACTCTTGTCTGACTCACCCTAGTGGAGCTTACCACTCTCTCCTTCTGCCACATCACCTTATTTTTGCTCTACAATGATGCATGGAAAAGTGTGTCCATTTGTCTCTCCCCTACAATGCTGTGAGCTTCTTAAGGGCGTATTGGTATTCCCCGTGCCAACCTTATATTGTCTGTCAGCACTAATTAAATATTTGCTGAATTCCTTATGTTAGAAGAGCAAATGCCACCATCTTATAGGCGTCTTCACACACAATACCTCCATGTCATGACTTCAAGCATCAGGTTGTGAGTTTATGGGCGTACAGGGAACTACCTAACAGATCATGATTTCCTTGGAGCCACCAAATGCCATTCTCTTGAAAAGGAGTGTAGACAGATTTAGAATTTGAGGGGTTTTCCTTCTTCCTACAGCCAACCTGACATCTAGAATACTTCGGTTTTATCTTTAGCCCCTGAAGGCACTTTACTTGGTCCACTAATATTCCCACTTGAGAGAAGCATATACGACCATGCAGGGATAATAAATGTACCATGGATGATTCATGGTATATCAAGGAACCTGCAAGCCGGGCAGGGGATGTGGCAGGTTAGGGAGTAGTGCCTCGCCGCTCAGCTGGCTGCCATATCCCTTCCGAAAGGCAGACTTGTTCAGGGTCCCACATAGTTCACTAGTCCCAACACAGCCTTCTCTGAAAGAGGAAGACACCAAATGACTGTTCAGGGCATAGCTCACGTAATCAAAAAGAAAAGGAAGACAAAGGGCAGGTCACCCTCATTGTCCAGGCAAGTCAACCAAAATGGGCAAACAAGACTGGGCACGGGCCTACTGATCAAGCCTCTTGTTGCTGGAAGTTGTGCTTTGATGAAAATGAAGTCATATTATAACTGCCACAGCCCTACTGAGACTCCCAGAGTGTCGGTATTTCAAGGCTGCAGGGATGAAGCCAACAGCAGCATCC
The DNA here is from genome assembly GCA_031835075.1 of Saguinus oedipus. NCBI lineage: Eukaryota > Metazoa > Chordata > Mammalia > Primates > Cebidae > Saguinus > Saguinus oedipus. Next base: position 89,058,066 of record CM063175.1, read on the forward strand.
TAGGATCCCTGCAGCACATCCCGGAGGGCGCTACACAATCAGAGAGCCACTTATAGTCTCCTGTGAAAAATTCTGAATGGCTCTGATAATTATTCCAACCAAACTTCAGCCCTCTCCTGGCCTGTATTTAAAATAAAAATAATTACAGCTTTGTATATGAAAATCTAACTTCAGGAGAAAATCAGGTAATCAGAGGCCTTCTGTCACTAGGGAGTACTTGGACAGGGTATTTCAGGAACAGTTTCATGGTGATTAACTAACTCGCTTCATTTCAATGTAGTTGTCACTCTGAATTACCACTTAATGGGTGAAGTGTGCAGGCTATAACAATCAGTAGTACAGGCGTAAGGAAGCGAGACATTAAAAAAAAATTAGCCCCTACAGCAATTAATTGCAGTGAATTTTTCAAATAGTTTTAATACTCTGTCTTTTGACCCCAGGGTATGGCTTGGGGAAAATATATTAATCTCAAGATAATAGCCAATTTCAGCTCTTCAATATCCACAGTGATATTAAGAATTCCAACCTTACACTTTTTGGTTGCAAACATTAATTAAGCATGATAATTGTGTGTCTCCGTGATATTTGGTGCTTTCTGAATGAGTCAGAGCTCAGGGAATAATCTGAATACAGCAGACAGCAATTTGCTACATAAATTTGCTCCAATAGCTATTAGCTCATTTTAGAACAGTCGAGACTCCTAGATTAGAGAAGATTTTTGCATTAAATACCAAGTTAATCATATCTATCTAACCTTTTATTTGCCCTTCCTAAAAACCCTTCTAAAGAAACTTCTGCAAGGCCTGACCCAAGTGTAATAAGGTGCAGGGTGGATGTTTAAAATGTGTGTTTTTAACACAGTATCGTTAAACTATAGAGTTTTGTAGAACCTCTCTTGATATTTACCTTCCAGAATTTTATGTAACAGGTTAACAGGACTTCATATTTGTTTTTGAACTTTGATTTCAAACAAAATTATTTCAATAAGAACCAAATATTGCCTACACAACACAGATCATGTATTAAGGATATTCACCAACTTAGTGATATGCTTAGGTGCCAGTTTCAATACTCCTTTTTTAGAGATTTGCAGGAGCAAGTGAGAGTCTAGAGAGGCCATTGAAATTGATTTAACGCTAAGAAATTAAGTGGAGGGTTTGGTTTGGCGCTACACTTCACTGTAATAACAATGAACTCAACACAGTCCAGAGACTAGTGGCTCCTCAAGGACACTAGCTAGAGAGTGACTGATGCCACCATGCTGTCTGGTGCTGTTGGCCTTGGCTGCCCCTTGATCACCATTTACATGATTCTCCATTCTGCTGCTGTCTCTCCATTGATGCTTATCATTTTGTTAGCAGCAGCGTGGAATTTTCAAGCCACGTATACCATACCAGCACTCGGAACAGCACCCAGATAGGGCTCTAAAGCATGAAGCAGAGGTATGCGTGAACTCACATATAATTCACACACTCTCAACAGTGGGATGAGGGCACACAGTGCAGACACTTCATTGGTACCTCAATAGAAAGGCCTTCAGGAAAAGCAAGTGATTCTGTGTTAAACATGTGAAACAGAGGAGGCCTTTGCTAGGTCTCCCTGAATCTATTCAGAGAACGAAGACATGGTGAATGTTGTCACTGGGGCAGGTGACTGCTGGGCTCTGAGAATACAGTGAACTGCTGAGAGCATGAGACTTAACTATTGTTCATTCTACTTAATTCTCCTTTGTTATTTTTTGTTCTATTGGGAAACATGTACACTTATTTGAGCTTGGCTAGCAACAAAGCTTAATGTAATCATTACTACTTCCACTGTACTTGAGTGGGTTTTGTGGAGGTGGACCACAGGCCAGGCTCCTCACGAAACTGACACACATGCCTCAGGTCACATCGCCCTGGAGAAGGCAGACGCTGACACTACTCACAGAGTAGGCTGCCTGCCTCGCTTCCTGCTGCTGGCCTGTGCCACAGTGGCCAGGCTTGTTTACTAACTGTGGGGCACTCAGGAGGTCACCTAGCGACTCAGAGCACAGGTGTTCTTCCCTTTTTAATTTGCAGGCCAGTATTATTGCTTTCCTTTCTCCCCTTGAGTTAACTCTGTCCAAAGCACTCTCAAGCAGGTGACTGCTAGCATCTTATTTAGCTTTTAGCCCAATGTGTTGGAAAAGAAATGAAACTTTTTATATGAGGAATGTGAGCCCTCCCTAAATTATTGGGTCCAGAGAGGCACTAGGATGAAGCAACAGTCATGTCCCCATCTCCCCTTGAGCCAAGTAATTACCTCTTGAAGCTGCTTGCTACGTGGGCTCTAGGTTGATGCCATTGGTAGCTATACGTTTAACCTAACAACGTTGCACACTGCTCTGTAGTTCAACACTATACAGCCAATCACTGATCAATGTTTTTATGTAAACTAATGAAAACTCCTAACAAACAACTCTGTATCCACCCACTCCTTGTTCCTCCTTTTGCCTTTAAAAGAGTACTTGCAACAAAGATCGAAAAGAGCACTTCCTACAGTAACTGGGAAGTGTTCCCGGGAAGTCCTCACCCTGGCTCAAGGAAACTCTTAAAATGATATTTTCTGCCTCAGTTTCTTCCTTTAGGTTGATATTTAGTGCCCCATACACTATCTCCCCGTGGTCACTGTGCTAACCTGCATTCTTAAATCTTCCAAGACATACTCCCATTGGCTCTTCCTGTTCCTTCACTGCCAGTGTGCCATGTGGACCAGGAAGAATCGATCTTCACCTTGTCCTCACAGACATGTTTCTGGGGCTGCCACAAATGGCTGACGGTGGCTGGTGCTGAAGCCCTGGACCCTACCCCTCTGCAATGACAATAGCAAAGTATCTAGCTCTTCTAAATACTGAAGTGCCAGCTGAGACACCATTTAAAACTCAAGGCTTCTATTCTTTTTTGTTTTTTTTTTTAACAAAAGCTTGAAAATCACTGGTGCAGTGGAAAAAATATGAGCTCACTGAATCCCAGACTAGCAGTTTATTAGGTGTATGATTTAGGGAAAATTCTTTAAATTACTTTCATCTGTTATTTCACACATAGAGTGGGGTTGTCAGTAGAACTAAATACACAGCATCTATGGAAGACCTCTGGCAGAGAGCCTCCCATCCCAGGGTGCATAAAAAGTGGTTGACTGCCTCTTCCCTCTCTCCTAAACCTACCAGACCCTGTATAAACTTATCTTCTCACCCACAAACTCAGTGCAAAGTATGGAACAATCTTGGAGGTTGTGGAGTTCTGTCCTGCTGTGTGGGTCAGAGATGCCACCTGTATTCTTCCATCGAAGAGTAGGCAGGCCACAGCCACCCCTGCAAAGCATCATGAACCCACTCAGGCTGAAGCAGCTAGTTCAGCATCTGGAATGCCCCCAAGATAATTCATCCCAGATCATGACCCCAGAGTTTTCAAAGAGCCCTGAGGGAGGGTGGAGGTGCCATGGGGTGGCAGTGTGGGATCTCATCTAACTGTGCAGCAGGGACAGCCCATGCCCGCTCCCCTTGTTGTTCTGGATACATCTTGGAGCACCTGCTGGAGATTGAGGGTCACTATTTGCACAGGTAATTTGTACCTGAAAATAAACCTCTGAGGGTGGATAATTGTTTGACATCCTAGTGACATGAGGAATATAGTGTGTGCCTCTATATCATAGGAAGAAAGTACCAAGTATTTAGAAACCTATAATTATAAGTAACTATAATCAAGGTAGATAATAATATACACATCCAAGTCTAAGCATCTCAGTGGCTACACATGATGGGAATGAGAAAGAGGACAGATGAGTAACAGAGGAAGAGGGAGGGAGACAGGGCGAGGCAGTGAGAGTGAGAAACAGAAAGGCACATAGAGGCAGAAATGATAAAAAGAGACACAGGGAAAGGAAAGACAGAGTCAATGCAATGGATACAGAAAGAGAAACAGAAACAGGTAAATACAGACAGACTGAGATGAAGAAACATGGTAACAGGCAGAAACAGGCATAGAGACAAAATGAGAGATAAGAGAGAGAAATAAGGACAGAAGGTGGGGAGAGGAGAAGGAAGGGAAGGAGAGAGGGGACACAGAGATACAGACTGACAAAGACAGACGGTGAGAAAGAGTGATCCCTAGATGCACTGCAGTGTGCTAAGATACAGGTAACAGGAAGAAAAAGATGTAGCTACTATCACAAGTGATAAGGTAAAGGCTCTCAGCCCTTTATTCTTTTCCTCTCAGAGCTGCTTTAAAGATCTTCAGCACTTGCTGAGGAAGCTGTTTAATTCCTTTTACCTGTTTCTAACACTCTTTATCTTGAAGGTAGTAGCTCCCTGGGTTCCCTTTGATTAATTCACCCTTCCTTCTGTCTTCAGCCTTCAGTTGGGCACTGTTTATTGTGAAGTCCCAGAAGTCAGCACAGGAGATACAGTGGGGACCAGGGTGCCCCATCCCTGTTGTCCTGGAGTGCAGAGTCTAAGAGCTCGCTCTCCTTATAACAAGCCATCTCTAACATAAGGCAGGTAGTAGTTGCTCAGTGAACACTTGTTAATAACGGTATCCCTCTGGTAATATCTAAAAGGTCTCCTAATTATAGATTTCACTAATATTAATTTCATTCAATTCAGCAAGATAGGTTGAGTGCCTGTTGCACTGAAGCATACTGTTGCCATGTTATCTAATTTACTTTAAAGTATTAAGCACATACAGTGGAATATTCTGCATAAATGTTGCATAGGTCAAGCTCCCACCCTGGTACCATGAGCATTCTAATCAAGATTGCATTGTCCAGTGCTGTCCTCTTCAGAAAGCCCATTCTCCAGAAGGAGCAACTATAAGGGGTTGTCAACAATGGGTGCTTTGCTTATTCTTGATTAAAATAGTGGCCTATTGACTAGCAATAATGAATATCAAAAGTGGGCTATCACTGGTGAAATTAAGGGCATTCAAGATACATGGATTAGGTCAATATATTAGGGATACTCCCCACCCTTGCAGAAATTTGTGAGATAATCCAATGTGTAGGTACTCTACCTACAGGGTTATGCTCTCAGCTAAAAGCCCTCTTTGGTCCTGAGCCAATATGAACTCTGGAAGCTTCTTTCTCCCTGATGCTGGCTGAGGAGTGGAGGTTGGGAGTAGGAGTGGTGGTATCAGTACCCCGCCTATGGAAAACTGGGGTTTACCTACAGTGACCTATCATGGAAGCAGTGTTCAAAACATCTAGGAGACTAAAGAGGTAGGACTTCTCAAGCCTGCAAGGCAGTTTTTTATGTGCTACTTTGATTACAAGAATTTAGTTAATAAATATATATATTATATATGTGGCAGAATTTGGTCTAAGATTTGTTTTCATTATAATGTAGTAATAGATTTTTTGGAGAGCTGACCTATAGTTCTCATCCATTTCAAAATCCAATGGAGATCCTAAGTAAAACCAGGCCTTTTTGAGAAATGACTTATTTCATGTTTCAGTGCTGGGAGGTACAAGATGAACTTGGAATATCTTGTTGCCAAAAATTTCTGAGGTGCTTTAATAAATGATGGGCGTATCAAAGGACATAAGAGGACTCGCACTTCCAGGAGGACTAAGTAGGCATGCTTTTCCTTATTCCTCCCCTAAAGATAAGAACAGAAACAAATAAAATTTAAAACAGAAAAGCAACAGAGAAAAATCAGTGAAAAAAAATGCTGGTTCTTTAAAAAGATCAATAATATTGACAGATTTCTATAATGACTGAGAAGTAACTAAAAAAAAAGACACAAATGTCCAATACCAGGTAATAAAAGAAGGGATATCATTTCAGACCCTGAAAAGATCAAAACAATGACAAGGTAATACTATGAACAATTCTACACACATAAATTTGACAAATTAGATAAAATGGACCAATTTCTGGAAAAGTACAAACTACCACAACTCATCCAACACAAAATAGATCATTTGACAAAATAGCCCTGTAACTATTAAGAAAATTAAATCCATAATTTAAAAACTCCCCAAAAAGAAATATCTAGGCCCAGATGATTTCACTGGAGAATTCTACCAAAGGCTTAAGGAATTAATACTAACTCTACAGTCTCATCCATAAATTATAAAAGAAGAGAATACTTTCCAATTCATTTTATAAAGCCAGTATTACTCTGACACCAAAACCAAAGATAGTATCAAAAAAAAAAACTACAGACCAATACTCCTCACAAATACAGAAGCAATAATCCTTAACAAAATGTTTGCAAATAGAAATCAGCAATATATAAGAAGAATCATGTACCACCAAGAGATGCAAGGCTGGTTCAATATTTGGAAAACAATCTCTGTAATCTATCATATTACAAGATTAAGAAAAAAAATTACACAGTCATTGCAATTGATGTAGAAAAAATATTTGACAAAATTCAATATACATTCATAATAAAAATTCTCAAAAATATTGGATTGGGGAGGAGGAAGAGCAAGATGGCCAACTAGGACCCTCTAGCAATCATCCTCCCACAGGAACACCAAATTGAGCAAGTATCCACACAAGAAAGTGTTACTGAAACACCAGGGGCTTGCTCTAGGTCCTGCTGCTAGCCACACAGAAAGCCAGTCACTGAGACAACAAGTGTTGCCAGGGAAGAAGGCTTTATTTGGGTGCTGCAGCTGAGGAGATGGGAGATAGTCTTAAATCTGTCTCCCTGACCAACTAAAACTGGGGACTTATATAACAAGGAAGGAATGTCGCTACAGGCAGGAAAACTGGAATTAGGGAGGGGTAAGGAAGCAGTCACGATAAATGAGGGGTCTGGCCTTTCACTGTCTGGATGTGGTGATCTGCTGAGTTTCAGTTATTTGATAATATCTGGGAGGTCTAAGGTTCAGTTTCCTGAGCAAGAAACGCCAATAAGACAATTAGAACTTTCTCAAGTTTTAAGAGCAGGAGGGTCAATTTCTATGTTTATTCAAAAGAAACCATAAACATCAGTTCTATGGGACAACTGGGTCAGTTTCAAAAGGACCTTCATAAGAACCAAAAATCAGGACTGATCACAGTACCTGGTTTTAACATCACATCAAAAAAAGAGGCACTGAAGAGGGTAGGAAAGACAGTCTTGAATTGCTGACACTACCCTTCCCCCATCCCACAGAAATACCACATGGCACAGGAAGAGAGAATCTGTATGCTTGGGAAGCAGAGAGCACAGTGATAATGGAATTTTGCATTGGAACTCAGTGCTGCTCTTCACACTACAAAGCAACACAGGGCAGAATTCAGCTGATACCCACAGAAGGAACATTTAGATGAGCCCTAGCTAGAGAGGAATCACCCATCCCAGTGGTCAGAACCTGAGTTCTGGCTAGCCCCACCATTGCAGGCTAAAGAGCTCTGGCGGTGCCGGGCGGGGGGCGGGGGTCTTCAATAAACTAGTGGAGTTCTCAATAAATAATTGACTGCAATTCCTCAGCAAGTCCTGGTGCTGGGCTGGGCTCAGAGCAGTGGACTTGGGATGCACATGATCCAGTAAGACACCAGCTTGGGTGGCCAAAGGAGTGCCTGTACCGCTCCTTCTCCAACCCTAGGCAGCACAGCTCACAGCTCCAGGAAGACAGGGAAGAGTGAGTAATGAGGGTTGTGTCTTGCAATTTGCGTAACAGCTTAGCCACAGTAAAATAAAGCACCAAATAGAGTCCTGATACCTAATGCCTCCATTCTAGGCCATAACTCCCAGATGACATTTCTAGACCAACCCTGGGCCAGAAGGGAACCTGCAGTCCTGGAAGGAAGGATCCAGTCCTGGCAGAATTTACCACCTACTGATTAAACAGCCCTTAGACCTTGCATAAATATCAGTGGTAGCCAGGCAGCAGTCACCAGGAGCCTTGGACAAGACCCAAGATTACGTTGGCTTCAGGTATGACTCAGCACATTCCCAGCTATGACGGAGACCTGCCATGGAGAGAGACTCCTTCTGCCAGAAAAATGGAGAGGGAAGAGTAAAAAGGACTTAGTATTATGACTTGGGTACCAGCTCAGTCACAGTAAAATAAAGAACCAAGCCAACTCTTAAAGTCCCTGATTATAGGCCTTGGCTCCTACATGCATTTCTAAACCCATCCTGGGCCAGAAGGGAACCCACTCCCCTAAAAGGAAAGACCCATGCCTGCCAGCTCACTACTTGCTAACTAAAGAGCCCCTGGGACTTTAATAAACATCAGTGGTAGCCAGGCAATAGCAGCCACAGGCCTGGGGTAGTGTTGGCCATGGGCAAAGATTCCTTCTGCTTGAGGAAAGGAGAGGGAAAAGTAACAGGGACTTTGTCTGGCAACCTGGGTACCAGCTCAGCCTCAGTAAAATAAAGCATGAAGCAGATTCCTAAATCCCCTGATCTCAGGCCCTACCACCTGAATGACACTTCTAGACCCACCCTGGACCAGAAGGGAACCTGCTGCTCTTGAAGGAAAGATTAAGTCCTGGTAGGAGTCATCACCCACTGACTAAAGAGCCCTTGAGCCTTGAATAAACATCAGTGGTAGCCAGTAAATAGTTGCCACAGGCCTCACGCGGGACCTAGTACTATGCTGACTTCATGCGTGACCCAGTACAGTCCCAGCTGTAGTGGCCAAAACAATAGTCACCCCTCACCTAACTCCAGGGAGCTCAGCATGGAGAGAGAGATGCTCTTTGTTTGGAAACAATAAGAGAAGAGAATAGGAGATTCTGCCTGGCAATCCAGGAAATTCTCCAGGATCTTAACCAAGACCACCAAGGTGGTACTTCTACGAGTCTGTAAGGGTCACAGTGCTACTAGGCTTGAGGCACTGCCTAAGGCACTTATGGCTGCAGTGACCAGACTTAGATCACCAAGCTCAATTACTTTTGAATACTTTGAAAGCCTTCTCAAGAAAGACTAGTACAAACAAGCCAAGACTGTGAAGATTAGAATAAATACCTAAATCTTCAATGCTCAGGCATCCAGAAACATCCACAGTCATCAAGACCATCTAGAAAGACATGACCTCACCAAAACTCAGAAAAAAAAAAGTACATTAATGAGCAATAAGAAATTACATGAAGGTACAAAACTCACTGGTAATAGTTAAGTACACAGACAAATGCACAATATTATAACATTGTAATTTAGGTGTACAAACTATGCATATCTCGAGTAGGAAGGCTAAGAGATGAACCAATAAAAATAATAACTACAACAACTTTGTAAAAGACAGATAGTATAAGAAGTTATAAACAGAAACAACAAAAAGTTAAACAGCAAGGGGATGAAGCTAACGTGTAAATTTTTTTATTAGTTTTCTCTTTGCTTGTTTTTGCAGAGTTAAGCTGTCATCAGTTTGCAATAACAGGTTATGTCATTTGTAAGCTTCATGGTAACCTAAAATAAAAAAACCTACAACAAATACACAAAAAATATATCAGCAAGAAATTAAAATATACCACCAGAGAAAATCACTTTCACAAAAAGGAAGAGAAAAACACAAAACAATCAGAAAAAATAACAAAATGGCAGTAGCAAGTCCTTAATTATCAATAACATTGAATGTAAATGAACTAAACTATCTAATCAAAACATATAGAATGGTTGAATGGATTAAAAAAACAAGACTCAATGATCTTTTGCCTATAAGAAACACACTTCACCTTATAAAGATAAACATAGACATAAAGGAATGAAAAAAGATACTCTATGCCAAAGAAACCAAAAAAGGGCAGGAGTAGCTATATGTATATCAGACAAACACAGATTTCAAGACAAAAACTATAAAAAGAGACAAAGACAATTACATAATAATAAAGGGGTCAATTCAGCAAGTGTATATAAGAATAAAGAATATAGGCCAGATCCGGTGGCACATGCTAATAATATTAGCACTTTGGGAGGCAGAGGCAGGCAGACTGCCTAAGCTCAGGAGCTCAAGACCAGCCTAGGCAACCCCATGAAACACTGTCTCTACTAAAATACAAAAAAATTAACCTGGACATGGTAGTACACACTTGTAGTCCCAGCTACTTGGAAGGTTGAGGCACAAGAATAAATTGAACCAAGGAGGCGAAGGTGCAGTAAGCCAAGATCACACCACTGCACTCCAGCCTGGGTGACAGAGCAAGACTCTGTCTTTAGAAAAAAAGAAAAGAATTAAGAATACATATGCACCCAAACTGGGGCACCCAGATATATAAAGCAAATATTATTAGAGCTAAAAAGAGAGATATGCTCCAATGCAATAGTTGCTGGAGACTTCAGCACATCATTTTGAGCACTGCGCAGGTCATCCAGAGAGAAAAATCAACAAATATCAGATTTAATCTGCACTACAGACCAAATGGACCTGCGTTATAGACCAAATAAAGATTTACAAAACATTTCATCTAATAGCTGCAGAATACACATTCTTCCATTCCTTGCCTCAGCAAATGAATCATGCTCAAAGACAGACCTATATGTTAGCCACAAAACAAGTCTTAAACATTTCAAAAATATTAAAATCATTTCAAGTATCTTCTCCCACTACAATGGAACAAACTAGAAATCAATAACAAGCAGAACTTTGAAAACTACACAAACACAAGGAAATTAAACAATATGCTTCTGAATGACCCGTGGGTCAAAGAAGAAATTAAGAACAAAATGTAAAAATCCCCTGAAACAAATGAAAATGGAAATACGATATACCAAAACCCATGTAATACAGCAGTACTAAGAGGAAAGTTTATAGCAATAAGCGTCTATATCAAAACAGTAGAAAAACTTCAAATAAATAACCTAATGAGCATATTAAAGAATTAGAAAGTAAGAGCAAACCAAACTCAAAATTAGTAGAAGAAAATAAATAATAATAAAGATCAGAGAAGAAATAAATAGAATTGAAATTTTAAAAAAGCACAGATCAACAAAATGAAAAGTCATTTTTTTGAAGAGATACAATCAATAAACCTTTAGCTAGACTAAGAAAAAAGAGAGAAGACCCAGATAAATAAAATCAGAGATGAAAAAGGAGACATTACAATGGATACCACAGAAATTCAAAGGATCATTAGAGGTTACTGTGAGCAACTATATGCCAATAAATTGGAAAATTTAGAAGAAATGAATAAATTCCTAGACACACACAACCTTCCAAGATTGAGCCATGAAGAAATCCAAAACCTAAATAGATCAATAACAAGCAACAAGACCAAAACCATAATAAAAAGTTTCCCAGCAAAGAAACGCCAGAGACCCAATGAATCCTGCCAAACATTTAAATACTGCTGAATTCTACCAAACATTTAAAGAAGAACTAATACCAATCCTACTCAAACTACTCCAAAAAATAGAGGAAAAGAGTTGATTCTACTTCCAAAATAATTCTACAAGGCCAGTATGACCCTGATACCAAAACCAGACAAAGACACATTAAAAAAAGAAAACTACAGGCCAGTATCTCTGATGAATATTGATGCAAAAATTCTCAACAAAATACTAGCAAACCAAATTCAACAACACATTAAAAAGGTCATTCATCATGATCAAGTGGGATTCATCCCAGAAACACGAGGATGGTTCAACATATGCAAATCAATGTGATACATCATATCGACAGAAATGAAGAACAAAAAACCATACAATCATTTCGACTGATGCTGAAAAAGCATTTGATAAAATTCAACATCCTGTAAAAAACTGGGTAAAAAGGCACATGCCTCAACATAATAAAAGCCATACGACAGACCCAAAGCTAGCATCATACCTGACAGAGAAAAACTGAAAGTCTTTACTCTAAGTTCTAGAACAAGACAAGGATGTCCATTTTCACCCCTATTATTCAACTTAATACTGTTAGTTCTAGCTAGAGTAATTGGATAAGAGAAAGAAATAAAGGACATCCAAATTGGAAAGGAAGAAGTCAAATTACCTTTGTTTGCAGATGACATGATCTGAAAAAAACCTAAAGACCTCACCAAAGAATTATTAGAATGGAAACAAATTCAGTAAACTTGAAGCATACAAACTTAACATCTAAAATCAGTGCATTTCTATATGCTAACAGTGAATAATCTGAAAAATAAATCAAAAAAGGAATCCCATTTACAAAAGCTACAAATGAAATACTTAAAAATAAACCTCACCAATGAAGTGAAAGATCTCTACAGTGAAAAACGATAAAATACTGATGCAAGAAATTGAAGAAGACACTAAAAAATGGAAAGGTATTTCTTGTTAATGGATCGGAAAAATCAATATTGTTAAAATGTCCATACTACCCAAAGCAATCTACAGATTCAGTGCAATCTCTATCAACCTACCAATGACATCTTCACAGAAACAGAAAAAAAATCATTCTAAAATTTATATGGAACCATCAAATAGCCCAGAACCACCAAAAGACCCAGAATAACCAAAGTCATCCTGAGCAACAAAAAAACAAACAAACAAAAACTGGAGCAATCATATTACCTGACTTCAAATTATGCTACAGAACTATAGTAACCAAAACAGTATGGTATTGGCATAAAAAATATTGAAATTGGGGGAGGCTTCCTTGATTTGATAAAAAAAATCTATAAAAACTTATAGCTAACACTATACTTAATGGTGAAAGATTGAGTGCATCCCTCCTAAGATCAGAATCAAGGCAAAGATGTCTACTCTTACCATTTTATTTGTGGTAGACATTCTAACCAGAGCAATAAGGAAACAAAAAGCATAGAGATTGGAAACAGAAAAAGAATATGAAAATGGAAAAAAAAGTCCTTATTTCTGATATGATTATCAAGAAAATCCCAAAGAATCTTCAAAAAGCACCTAGAATTAATAAGCAACAACTTAGATGAAATGGACTAGTTCCTTGAAAAGCACAAACCATACAACTCATGCAATACAAAATATATCATTTGAATCACCCTATAACTATTATAGAAATTAAGTTCATAATTTAAAAATTTCTCAAAAGAAAACACTACAAGATTAAAATCAAAGGATACAAGATTAACATACAAAAATCAATTGTATAATATTTATCTATACTAGTAATAAACATGTAGAAATAGAAATTTAAAATACAATACCATTTACAATCTCTCAAAAAAAAAGAAAAATATTTAGATGTAAGTCTAATAAAACATGTTCAGGATTTGCATACTAAAGATATGAAACATTGATGAAAGAAATCAAAGACATTCAAAATAATACATGGTGTTGATGTATTGGAAGACTCCACATAGTAAAGATGTTGATTCTCCCCAAACTGATATGCAGGTTTCACACAACTTCTATCAAAATCTCAAAAATAATTTTTGGTAGATATAGACAAAATTATTCTAAAATTTATATGGAAAGGCAAAGGAACTAAAATAGCTAAAATACTTTTGAAAAAGAATAAAGTGGCAATCTATCCCATTCCAAATCTGCTTATGTAAATATAGTAATAAAACTAAGCCTAGATGAATCTGTAGATAATTATGCTGAATTAAAAAAAAAAATCTCAAAAGGCTTCTACAATATGACTCCATTTTTACAACACCCTTAAAAGGGAAAAATCCTAGTATCAGAGAGCAAATTAGTGGTTACCAGGGATTAAGAAGAGGGTAAGGGATGGGAGGGAAGTGGGTGTGGCTCTAAAAGGCCAACATGAAGGATCCTTGTGATGAAAATGTTTTGTGTCCTAGCAGTGACAGTGTCAATATCTCAGTTATCATATTATACTATGGTTTTCCCCATGATACCCTACAGGGTACTCACAGATAAAGGGTACACAAAATTTCTCTGTATTATTTCTTGCAACTGCATGTAAATCCACAATTATTTCAAAATAAAAATTCTAATTAAAAATAAAAGGACACAAGAGGCAGCCTGAAGAGGTTCCCACTGGTCAATTAGGAAAATTTTGAGCTCCAAAATAAGTCAGAGCTGTAATAAATTACAAATCACTGAAAAGAATACGAATGCATGAGTACATATGCATTCGTTGCATATGACATATGCATGCATATGACAACTATGACAACTAAACATCATGTCATCCTGAATTGAATTCAGTACATGAGAGGAAAATATAATGCTATCAAGGACGTTACTGAGTCAAGTGACAAAATTAGGTAAGGATGGCAAACAACTAAGTATAGTTTAACTAAAACTATAGTATCAACTTATTTGCCTATCAATATATAGGCAAATAAGCAGACAGAGACAGAGAGACAGATAAGGGAGAAGAAAGGGCTCTTGCTTACCGTAGAAAGCATGCAGGCTAGTAAATGTGATGTAAGTTAAGAAACAACCATTTGGGGCCAGGCACAGTAGCTGGTACCTGTAATCCCAGAACTCTGGGAGGCTAAGGTGGGCAGATCACCTGAGGTCAGGAGTTCAAGACCAGCCTGGTCAACATGGTGAGACCCCATCTCTACTAAAAACAAAAATTAGCCAGGCTGGTGGTGGCACCTGTAATCCCAGCTACTTGGGAGGCTGAGGCAGACGAATTGCTTGAACATAGGAAGTGGAGGTTGCAGTGATAAGAAACAGTAAATTTACATAACCTAAAAGTGATTCCCATGGTTATCCTATTTCTTGAAATGAAAAAAAAAAAAAACAAAAACAATAACTATAAAGGGACAGGGAAAATATCAGACAATACCTGGAATGGATAATCAAAATTAACATCATCAGTAAGGGCAGATGGATATAGTGTGTCTTCTGATGTGATGCCTTGAGAGGGATATATTATTTATGTACTATTCTGACTCGGGATGCAAAACCAACCCGAACGAGGAATCATCAGACAGATGCAAAATGAAGAACATTCTTATTTTGAAAAAGAGAAGAGGTATGGATGCTTTAAAAATATCAATGTTATAAAAGAAAAAAAAAAGGCTGAAGATCAAAAGATACTAAAGAACTATGACAACTAAACATCATGTCATCCTGAATTGAATTCAGTACATGAGAGGAAAATATAATGCTATCAAGGACGTTACTGAGTCAAGTGACAAAATTAGGTAAGGATGGCAAACAACTAAGTATAGTTTAACTAAAACTATAGTATCAACGTTGAATTTCTTAACATTGATAACTGTAGTGTGGTTATGAAGAGAATATCCTTATTTTTAGGAAATACAAGCTGAAGTACCTGGGGATAAAAGGACACCGGTATCCATTTTTTCAAATGGCTTAGGAAAAAAAAAAAAAACAGAAAGGCAATAATAATGCTAACGAGGCAAACTAATCACAATAGATGAAACTAAAATAGAGAAGGGGATTTTTTATACTATTCTCATAATTTCTTTCATTTGAAATTATTTCCAATTAAAAAATGTGTTAAAAATTATTTGACTCTGATTACTCACCAAAAAGAACCTAAGAGATGTACATGCCAATTTGGATTGGATACATTCCTAAAAAGCACAATAATTAAGAGCACAGGCTTCTAAGTTAAGACAAATTTGGCTTCATATCTCAGTTCTGCCATTATTAGCTAACATTGACCTCAAGGAGTCTCCATTTTTTTTAATCTGTAAAATGGGGGAAATGATTCCTACCTCATAGAAGTACTTTGATATTTAAATTTTACATATATCACAATCTCTGGCACAGCATAATCATTAAACAAAGCTGCTTGTCATTTGAATAGGTTAAAAGTGATGGCAATGGTGGTAGTGGTGGAGCTGGTGATGGTGGTGGTGACTGCTACAGGCCATGCAGATACAAAAATAACCAAAACATGGTTTCTGACCTCAAAGAACTTTTAGAGCTGAACTACAAACAACAGTCTGTAACATAAGTGCAAATAAATTGGTACTGGCACAGAAACAAAGGCATATTTACTCCTGGGGAGTTGGCTGGGAAGACACACAGGGAAGGTGACTCTGAAAGTGAGCCTTAGAGGGTAGGTGAGGATTTCACAAGGTGGAAGCCAGGACAAGTGGTGAGGACATTCCTGACAGCAATAGGTGATGCTGAGAGCTCGGGGCACGTGTGGGAAACAGTAAATATTTCTAAGAGGTGAGGGTGGGGGAAAGTGCAGAGTGGGGCTGGAAAAGTATACCTGGACCAAGCCATGAAGTGTGAGGGGTCCTGAACGTAAGTCATAGGGTCTGTACTGTGTCCTGTGTGCAGTGGGAGAATCTCCGGAGGTTTCTAAGTGAGGAGTAACCCCAGGAATTGCAGTCAGAAATGCTGCTTTGGTGGTCCTCAAAAAGTTAGTCTAGTAACTTTTAGGAGGTGGGTATTCCTTGGGAGACTCCTATAAAAAAAAGGCCATGAAAATATCACTCTTGGCATGTCTCCTCTCTTTTTAGTATGCCTCATCCAAAGTAGGATTATCCAAATAGTTAACAACAGGTAAGGCTGGGTGGGCCATGGTGCAGACACAGGCAGTCACATACACATACACATACACACACACACATACTTTCTTACACACTCACAGACACATAAGAGTGGCTTCCAGGGGGGATGGTCAAGGTATTTTGGGAGAGCTAACCAGCATGGTAACAAGAACTGAGAGCTGGCAAGGGTCCCAGAGGCCCCCTGTTATAGTGGGCATTTACCCCATTAACTGGGTCATAGGGTCCAAGGACGGGGCCAGGAGTCAATAGACAAATGGGCAGCTTAAGGGGAGCAGGCAGGCAAAGGAGACAGGAGTATTTCTACATTTTAACAACCAGCACCAGTACCTTCCAGCTGAGCATGAGACCTGCCCCCCATCCAGGGTGTCTCTTCACCAGACCATCCACCCTCAGATTCTTTAACTCTGGCTGGCTCAGAAGGACCAGAAACTTAACTCTCTGGCCAGCAAAGCCCCCTTTAAAAGTAAGGCTTCCTGACCATACTAGGTGACACTTTCTGTGTTTTACATTGTACAGTCCAGGTACCCCATGTGGTTTACACACAGGACTGGACTTAAAAATGAACTATAAGCCAGGCGCTGTGGCTCACACCTGTAATCCCAGCACTTTGGGAGGCCAAGGTGGGCGGACCACCTGAGGTCAGGAGTTCAAGAGCAGCCTGGTCAACATGGTGAAGCCCCTTCTCTACTAAAACTACAAAAAAAAGTAGCCAGGCCTGTAATCCAAGCTACTTGGGAGGCTGAGGCAGAAGAATCACTTGAACCTGGGAGGCGGAGGTTGTAATGAGCTGAGATTGCACCACTGCACTCCAGCCTGGGCAACAAAGCAAGACCTCATCTCAAAAAAAGAAAAATATGAACTATGGATGTTATATAAGGATCATTACATTTCTCTCTTTTTGTTAATATTTGCATAGTAATAAAGAGAGCTTAAAGTTTTAATTCACTTTTTTTCCTTTTTTTTTAAATCATACTTTAAGTTCTAGGGTACATGTGCAGATCGTGCAAGATTGCTACCTAGGTGCCATGGTGGTTTTCTGCCTCCACCCCGCCTCGTCACCTACATTAGGTATTTCTCCTAATGTTATCCCTTCCCAATCCCTCCACCCACTGCTATCCCTCCCCTAGCCTCCCCAACCCCACAACAGGCCTCGGTGTGTGATATTCCCCTCCCTGTGTCCTTGTGTTCCTATTTTTCAACACCCACTTATGAGTGAGAACATGTGGTGTTTGATTTAAAGGGACATCATAATCAACATATGGTTCTTTTGGAGTTTGTATCTCATTTCATCTAACTAGTTTGGATGCTTCTCCCATGTGTAGTAAGATGGAAAAAGAATGTGTTTTCATAGAATATTCTTTGAAATATTAAAACTTTTAACTTTTACATTTACTAGAAATTATTTGAAAATGTGGCTGATATTTAAATCAGCAAGACAAAAAGAGTAGCTCCATCTGGACAAAGAGAGACATTAGTGATTGGAGCAGTCTGTTGTTACCTCCGAGGCGATGGAGGTGAAGCTGCTGCTGAAATGCACGTGCTTATGGATCTCACTGCCGTTGGCTGTCAGGAGCCAGTCCCCAAAGGCCTGGTCTTCACCAGCTGACTGGTTGCCGTGGCTCTGATTTGGCAGGAGCTCTGCCAGGTCCCAGCGGTATGATGGTGTGGCCCCAACCAGTGCCATGAGGATGGCCTCTGTGGCTACGTAAAGCTGAAAGAGCAAACACACAGAACCGAACACTGCAGACATTTGCCATCAACGTTGAAGACACTTAGCAGGCTTGCACACCTCTAAAAATCAGTTCTTGCTTTTGTATTTTTATGAGCTACAGAGGTAAGCCACATCAGAAACAAAGGAGAAAAATATGAAAAATAACCTTTGTGATCTACCATGAACATAATCATCAGCAATCCCATTTGTAAAACACTTTATACTTTTACAGAGGGCTTTCCTTCTTTGAGATATTTCTGATACTAAAGACACTGCTCATATGGTTATATGGTTCAAAAGCAGAAGGGCAGGAAAGACATTATTTGCTCTGATTTAAAAGACTAACATTCCAGCTATTATCTCTTTAACGCCATATCTTCAGATCAGATAAGTGTTCACTAGGGGGCTAGGAGTATCTTGGCCTTGGATTTATGATCTAAACAAGAGAGTTCTGTAGCATAATTGTCTCATAAAACAATACATATTATATTGTTTTATTAAAGCAGGTAAGCATAATATATCCTTGAGTAGGCACTATTTTAAAATATTATACACAGCTCATAGTAAAATTTTAAGAAGTTCAAAGTCCCAGCTATAGATATTCATTTTGTAATGTTGAGTTATACTTAGCCTTGGTTTGATCTAACCATAGTTGTCCCCCCACAAAGAAAATATATTTCACGCATTCATTCAAGAAATCTTTATTAAACATATATGCCATTTGTCAGTGATTGTTCTGGGCTTTACAGCTACTTGCAGTTGGGTTTATAAGTGAAGCCCTACTGCAATCTTTTTATACTATAGATTTCTATTATTAACTCCCATTGTTGGACGATTATTTCAAGCTTAAAATTTATTAAGAAAACACATAATTAGTCTACCCAAGAGAAGGACAATCTAAAGAAACTATTCCTATTAACTTAGAACTTGATGTCTTAAAATACCTTTAATCAACACTCCTGCAATCCCAGCACTTTGGGAGGCAGAGGCAGGCAGATCATTTGAGGTCAGGAGTTCGAGACCACCCTGGCCAACATGGTGAAATGCCATCTCTACTAAAAATACAAAAATTTCCCGAGTGTGGTGGTGGGCCTGTAATCCCAGCTACTCGGGAGGCTGAGGCAGGAGAATTGCTTGAAACCAGGAGGTAGAAGTTGCAGTGAGCCGAGATTGCACCACTGTACTCCAGACTGGTGGGCGACAGTGAGACTCCATCTCAAAAAATAAAATAAATAAATAATTAAAAAAACCTCTAAACAGAATCGGTAGTTTAAAAACTATAAAGTGTATGATTTCTCTACAGCATAGAGCAATAAGCCCACTTGATGTATGGGTTGACTGAGGCATAAAAAGGTGAAGAGGCTTGCCAACAGTTTGTCTGCATTTGGCAGAGAACTCCCGGCCTGGGTCTACTTCCAAGTCATTCTGTAGGGGCATATTCAACTGTTAAATGGATAAGCTAAAGAGCCAGAGACAGAGTAATTTATGACCAGTTGATGATGGAATCACTGTCAAGGAAAGAGAAAAGGAGTCATGACATGGTGTGTGTCATAACAGAAGCTAATGTAAAACCCAGATATGCCAGATGCAGTGGCTCACACCTGTAATCCCAGCACTTAGGGGGGCCGAGGGGGGCAGATCACCTGAGATTAGTAGTTCGAGACCAACCTGGCCAACATGGTGAAACCCTATCTCTACTAAAAATACGAAAATTAGCTGGGCAGGGTGGCAGGAATCTGAAATCCCTACTACTCAGGAGGCTGAGGCAGGAGAATCGCTTGAACCCAGGAAGGAGGCAGAGGTTGCAGTGAGGCGAGAGTGCACCACTGTACCCCAGCCTGGGAGACAGAGTGAGACTCTGTATCAACAAACAAAAACAAAACAAACAAAAAAATCCAGATGCAATGTTTCCATTCTGGGTAAGGCTTAGAGGATCTAGCATTCTCAATCTACTTTGAGTCCATCGACAGTGGGCCTCTCGGGAGAGGTACAAAGCTGCCATGGGTCAGGATGCTGGGTGCTTTCTTGTACATTGTAAGGGAAAGCAAGTTCCTAGACTTATGTGTTTCCTGTCTCCTATTTGCATACTATTAGAGAAGTGTTTGAATAGGAGGCAATCAGCTTATAAAAATAAAAGCTTTAATAATATAGGAACAGATAGATTACATATTTCACAGCAGCTATAATTACAAAGCCACTTACACCCATTTAGTAACTGCTCCTGCTGATTATAACCTGCAGAAATTTAACTGATAGGTATAAAGTAATAAAAAACATGGGGCAAGGGAACTCAGGAGGAGAGGACTCAAAACACATGTTCTAATGAACATACGGCCTTCAATTAGGCAAAGCAAACTAGTCATGTTTTCTAAATGTACTCTTTCCTACCTTTGTTCATACCATTCACTTCACCTGGAAGGTACTTTCTCCTGCTGCAAATGTTTGAGCTTTTCCCATCCTCCAAGATGCAACTCAGATATCACTTCCTCCACGAAGCCTTCCTTACTGTCTTGCTTGTGTCTCCAACCCCTCCAGAAGTCCTCTCCTGTTACTTGCTGCTCACTCCTAAAGTTCCATCTAGACCTTCAAGAGCATACACCATTTTCTTTTCTTTTCTTTTTTTTTTTTTTTTTTTGGAGATAGCATCTTGCTCTATTGCAAGGTTGGAGAGCAGTGGCACTATCTTGGCTCACTGCAACCAATCCCGGGTTCAATCGATTCTCCTGCCACAGCCTCCTGAGTAGCTGGGATTACAGGTGTTCATCACCACACCCATCTAATGTTTGTATTTTTAGTAGAGATTGGGTTTCACCATGTTGGCCAGGATAGTCTCGATCTCTTGACCTTGTGATCCACCTGCCTCAGCTTCCCAAAGTGCTGGGATTACAGGCGTGAGCCACCACACCCAGCCTGCATGCACCATTTTCTTCACTGTATTACATTTATGTATCTGCTGATCTTATTTTGCTCTATTGAAATATATTCTCCTTAATGGCAGGATCTATGTCTGATTCACCTTTGGGCTTCCAAAGCAAATAACCCAGGGCCTACACACTCAAAAAGTAAATGAATAAACGACCAGGACGGAGTACCAGTAATAGCACATGCCTCTATAACACTAACTAGGTACCAGGCACTATTCAAAGTTTCTTTTGAATATGTGTTAACATATATATATATATATATATATATATATATATTTCTTTCTTTTTTTTTTTTGAGACAGAGTTTTGTTCTTGTCTCCCAGGCGGGAGTGCTTAGTATTAACTAGCCATGGCGATGCATAACCTAAACACAGAATATGGGGTGGTTCTCCTTGGTTTGCCATCTTTGGCTGTGCAAATTCATACAGCTCACATCCTATTCCTTTCCCCCAGAAAACAAAAATATTCTCTCATTCTACTCTCCACTATTACTTACAACTACCAAGCACACTTTCACCCACATATTTTTGCCTAATAAAACTGTACCCATCAGCAGATGGGCCTTTAAGCCACAATAAACTAACCACCATCCATTGTCTACCAGAGTGGGAATAACAACATCTCAAATAAATCATTGTCTTCTCTAGCTCTACCTCTAGGGAAGGAGAACAAGTGCCACAGATGGCTGGATTTTTCCCCTTTTCGATGTAATTATAATTAGAAAAATGACTAAAATGCACTAGGCGATTGAAATTTTTAAAGTTTCAAGAAGTGAAGGCTTTTAAAGTAATTTTATATTACCACCATTATGAGCTCTTATAATACTTCTCAGGAAACCCAAAAAGTCTCCTATAAATTATCTCATCACAATACCTTGTGCTGTGAAGTCATGGTTAAGTAAGATGTTTATTTTCTAAGTAGGAAAAATGAGGTACAGAACGATTAAGTAAATTGTTCAATGTTACGTATGACACTAATTGCAAAACCAGGATGAGAATGAGAACCACTTAACTTTGCGGCCAGAGCTTTTTTCAGAGAAAATAAATGGAGGGGGGTATCAAAGATAATTTTACTGTTGCCATTATCTTTAGTTTTTTATGCATTTAGTACTAAGTTACCTAATTGACTCAATCAAAAGCATTACATAAGCAAGACCATAATCATGAAGACAGGATTATGTGCCCAGTGTCCAGCACAAAGTAAATATCCAGTAAATATTTGTTGGTTGACTAAGACTAGCTATTTTTTATGTGTAAAATTTGAGACACAGTAACACACCCAGAGTAGTGCCTCTAAACACTGTTTCTTCCCCATTCTAATCTATCCACATTACGACAAAACATGAATCTCCCTGAAACTCCTCATGAAACTCTTCCGGTCAAAACATATTAATGGATAAATGAAAGTTTCCTAGCATTCCAGATCCTCCACTACACGGTCCAGGTGCTAACTAATCTGCATTCGAGCTTCCTCTACCAGCCCATTCAATTCCCCAAACATGACTTATTCATTGTGTGGTGTGAAAGCACTGGAATCTGTTACCCGAGTCTGAACCTCAGCTCTAATTAAACCTTGAGCAAATCCAAATCTAAGTTTCGTTTTCTTCCAGTTAAGACTGGACACCAATGGTACATCTTTATCTAAGTCATTCATATCTAAATAACCTACCTTCAGTGTCAAGTGGGATTCTTCCATGGTCAACAGTGAATTTTACAGCACTATACAAATAGTATATATTAGTGCTTCCCAAATTTAATGCGACTCCCTAAGTCTGGGGTGGGGCTAAGAGTCTGCATTTCTAACAAGCTACAACAACCAACAACCACACTCTGTGTAGCAAGGGCATAAGTTATCACCTCTTCCACACTTGTTCCAATTTTGTGCTTTTCTACCTGAAATGACCTTCCCATTTCTCCCTAAACCCAAGCTTCGGAGTTCAGCTCAAGCTCAGATGTCTGTCTGAAGGCTTCAACAAATCACTCTAGACCATGCCATCTCCTTTCTTAACTTCCAAAGCATTAGTTGGCTGTATTATTTACTGGGGAAATATTGTTTTGCATCATTATATAATGTTAGATATAGTTCAACTCTAATTTTCAATGATTTGTCATCTCCTGAAGGAAAGAAACCCTAACTTATATTTCAATTTCCCTCTAAAGAACCCAGCACACTGGCCGGGCGCGGTGGCTCAAGCCTGTAATCCCAGCACTTTGGGAGGCCGAGGCCGGTGGATCACGAGGTCAAGAAATCGAGACCAACCCGGTCAACATGGTGAAACCCCGTCTCTACTAAAAATACAAAAAATTAGCTGGGCATGGCCTGGGTAACAAGAGCGAAACTCCGTCTCAAAAAAAAAAAAGAATCCAGCACACTGCTGTATACATAAGTCTATCATACATCTATATGAAATATATATATAGTCTATCAAATATATTTTTTTAACTAACTCCTTGAGTAATGGTGTAACAACCACCAAAAAAAAAAAGATGAAAAAAGACCAGTAATTCTGTTACCTAATTTTTGTTCTAGTCACTAAGACAAAGCCAGGTACAGTGGCTCATGCCTATAATCCCAGCACTTTAAGGGGTCAAGGCAGAGCGGGAATAACAATATCTTGAACTCCCCGGAGTTCAAGACCAGCCTGGGCAACACAGTGAGACTCCGTCTCTACTTAAAAATAAATTTTTTAAATTCTCGACAAATTATTTAATTTGCATCTGTTTCTCTCTCTTTTTCAAGTAAAATGATAGTACCACTAACTGATCATCCCTTCTTCTTCAATGGTTTAATTTTTTAAAAAATTGTAACAAGCACCAAAACTCTTCAACACATTGGATTACACACCTCAGATGATAAAATGAATAAAAAGAAGTCATTTCCTTCAATACACATACATTCAAGTGAGGACAACAAATAGCCTTATGTCATAGATTACTTAGTAACTGGGATATGTTCTCAGAAATATGTCATTAGGCAATTCCATCATCGTGCAAATGTCAGAGTACACAAACTAGAGAGAGTACAAATGTGCAAATGTCAGAGAGTACACAAACTTACACAAACCTAGATCTATCACCTACCACACACCCAGGGTATATGGCATAGCTTATTTCTCCTAGGCTATATATCTGTAAGGCATGTTACTATACTGAATAGTGCTGGCAACTACAACATAATGGTAAGTCTTTGTATTTCTAAACATACCTAACATAGGAAAAATATAGTAAAAGATTTTTTAAATGGTCCACCTGTATAGGACACTTACCATGAATGGAGCCTGAGGGACTGGAAGTTGCCCTGTATGAATCAGTGAATGGATGTGAAGGCCTAGGATGCTACTGTAGACTTTATAAACAAAGTACAATTAGGCTACACTGAATTTATTTTTAAAATTATTTCTTCAATAATAAATTAAACTTACTGTAACTTTTTTACAGTTTAATCTTAAAAATTTTTAACTTTTTGACTCTTTTGTAGTAACACAGCTCAAAACACAAACATATTTTATAGCTGTACAAAAATAGTTTCTTTCTTTATGTCCTTATTCTACAAGCTTTTTTCTATTATTTTTTTATTTTTTGAACTTATTCGTTAAAACCTAAGACACAAACACACACAATAGCCTAGACCTACATAGGGTCAGGATCAATACCACTATCTCTACCTCCATATCTCCTCCCAAAGGGAAGTCTTCAGGAAAGCAACATCCTGAAGACATGGAACCCTTGTCTTCTATTACACCATGCCTTCTTCTGGACTGTCTCCTGAAGAACCTCTCTGAGGCTGGTTTACAGTTAACATTTTTTTTTGTAAGTAGAAGGAGTACACTCTAAAATAACAATTAAAAATGTAGCATAGGAAATACTAGGCGATAGGAATTTTTCAACTCCATTATGATCTTATGGGCCCAGTGCTGCATATGCAGTCAGTCATTGACAGAAACATCCGTTGTGTGGAGTATGACTGTATATCCAAAGCTATAAATACAAGGCAGATTGTGATGAATATTATATTAGCCATAGTGGGAATGAACTTCATGAGGGCACAAAGAAAGGGAATGTGAATTCCACCTAGGAGACAGGACAAGGTTGTTAATGTGATACTTGAGCAGGTAGTAAAGGCTGCTAAGAAGTTAAGGAAAACAAATTATTTGGTAAAAGCAATAGCCCGATCAGAGTCAGGAAAGTAAAGAATATATCTTTACATATCCGGGAAGAATTATATGGCTAGCTCAGCTTTTCCCAAATTTCAGTCATCTGAGTACCCCTTGCAAGTTTTCACATGCCCATTTTCTGTTCGCTATTATTTACTCAATAGTCTTCTTTAAAATCAATTCAAATTTTTTAATTTCAGAAAACTAACATAAAAATAGAATTTTATATCAATACAGCTATCATTTGCCAGGTGGAACTATAAAAATAAGCACAATGTTAGAATGCCAAGTGTTTGCTAGTATGTTTTTGTTTAAGGTGGGCCACAGAGATATTTTCAGGCTATATTTGGGAGAGGGGTGAAAGTGAAGGAGCAGCTGTTTTTGCTTTCTATGCCCAGGTTGGGGCAGTTGCCTTTGTGCCTCACATAGCTTGTCACTTACATGCTGGTCCGCCTCGTTGGCATGGCACAGCCTCGAGGCTGCAACCACTCCGCCTTCCTGTGGATCCTCCTTTAGCGGCTCTGACTCCTTGCCCGGGTACATGTTTAATTCTATGATGAAAGGCAGTCACTTCATCAAGTTTGGAGGCAGGGAGAATGACACAGATTCCAGTCACTTTTGATGGGCTCCAGATCACATCTTCCCTTCTCAACTGCCTGCCCTGCAGATGTCAAGCTTCAGATTCACCCTCAAAGACAACAGCCTTACAGGGACTGCTGAACCAGATCCCAAAACAGTGTACAGTCAAATCTCCATGATGAATGATTCATCGGTTATACATATATAATCCTACACACACACACACACACACACACACACACACACACACACACACCCCTCCATCCTAGGGGTCCTGCTTCTCCACCTGAACCATGACTGACACAACATTAAACAAATACAAAAAATATCTGCATTTATTAAATCTGGAAGTAAGTACATGTGTGTCTGTGATATTACTCTTTGTATTTTTCCATCTGAACTCTCATAATTTTGAAAAAAAAAGTTTTTTAAAAAATAAATAATACAATAAAACAGAATTATGTCAAGTTCTAACTACATAATGTTTTGTACCAAAGTCTGAAGCTCCGCTAATTCTTTCATTCTAGCTTATACCTTTTGTTAAAACAGAAATATTTGAAAATGTTTTTAGAAGTGCTAACATCAAATGAGACTTTCTCCTTAGATAAATAGGACTAAACAAGGCTCGAGAAGGGAATAACTCTCTCACTTAATTAAGAATTAATGCTATTTAATACAATATCCATATACCACCTAAATTTACCATGCAGGCTATTCTGCAGAGAATGCAGAAAGAGATAGGATTAGAAATAATCGATGGAGTAACAGAATCAAAAACAAATGTGAAAAGATATTCCTAGAAAGAGGGAAGAAACATGCCTTCCTTTTGGACATGTGTCCTGAACAGAGAAGGTATTTAAGATAGATGAAGATGAAAACAAATTCTGAAGTAAAAGGAAAAGATGTTTAGAAAATTTACACCCAAGTAACCTCTATTTTATCCATGAAGTTGGGACAAAAAGCATCTAGGTAGAACGAGATGAATAGAGTCAGCGGAAGTCTGGGCATGAGAAGAGTGATAAACAATCAACTGGCAAGAAGTAAAGGTCAGAACGGAAGAATGAACCAATACCATGGTCTGCGTGGGTTTGTGAACTGGAAAAAGAGGAAACACAACATATGCAACACAAGAGAGGTAAAGAGCAAATTACGGTATGGCCATATGTTGAAATACCATGCTCCAGCCATTAAAAAATATGGAGTTGTTCCTTTATGTGCATAACAAGGCATCGACAACATTGCTGGGAGGCAAAATCCAGTTATGACACACATTTCTGTAAAAAAAAAGACGGATATACAATATTTATATAATAAAGAGTCTGGAAAGCTACACACCAAAATGTGAGCATGCTTTACTTTTGGATAGGAGAAGCACTAGTGATTTTTATTAATTTCTATATTTTTTCTTTTTTCTACAATCACCATAGGCCATTTGTTGAGTACTACATGACGTCCCGTGAAAGCACACATTAGTTCGTATGAGTGTTTGGTCAAAGAAGTCAGAAAGGAGAGTCCCGAGCTGCGCTTATCTTTGGATTTGATAGTCTTTTTCTTCTAAGGCAACCTCTAACTGTGGTGATGAATCAAGGTGGTATTCTGAAACCTAAGGTCAACACTGACACAAAGCCAATTCATTGCTGGGCACTGGGAAACTCTGAGAAATCCTAAACTTGCAAAACAAATTAAAGTTTCATGATCCAGCCAATTCCAAGCACACAGTAGAGACTGAGGGGTGATTTGCCTGATAACAATTACCTAATAATGCCCTCTCACAGCAGACTACCGCAGCATTCCAGCCTAGTTCTTTCTGCCATATTCACATTGCCTGTCTTCATGACTTTAATTACTTTTTTGGTGCTGTCTTGGAAGATAATACCTTCACTGTCAAGGCACAAGCAAAACAGCCATGAGTGGTCTTGGCAGGCATTTGGCTGGGGATTTGGGTGCTGCAGAGGCATCAAGCTAGTTGCTTTCCATGGAATGTCCTAATTCTTGAGATGTCCAGGCCTAAAGGTGCTCCTTAACCCTTCTGGAGGGCTCCTATATCTCTACAGCCTTCGTGGATGAGAATCTGTCTGATAAATCTGCAACTTTACCTGCTTTACACTAGGGGGCAATGTCTGTCTATGGACAACAACAGCTTTCCTGAGGGTGTGGGGGTCAGTGTGGCTTTGGTTTCTTTGACCCAACCACTGTGTTTGTCTCTTTGTCCCACCCACCTAAACTGGTGAAAGGCAAAAGTTCCCAGATCACCATAAACCCTCAGAAGACCCAGCCTCCAGGCCCAACTGTCTGAGGGCTCATAGAACTAAAATTAGACAGTAGGAGCGGCATAAAACTTGCTCAAACTGGCAGAGAGCCCTGGTAGATGTTTTGGAGTCATGAGGGAGTCTTACTAAGACCATAGGTTCTCATCACGGTGGAAGCCTCCGTGGTGGTGAGAAAACTCTGGGGATGACAGCTAGTCTTTATAACTGTAATACAACAAAGGCTTCACTAATGCTTACGGTGTGAACTTCACTTGCTTATGCCAGGGAGGTTAGAAGAACCAGCTATGACCTCAGCCATAGCTCATTAAACGAGTCTTCCTAAGAATTTCTTGTGGAGAGAGGGACATGGTGCCACATACAAGCAGATAGGGGAGGTAAGTTGTGATAGCATTCCACATGAAGTTTAACAAAACAGCCCAAATAAAACTCACTCTACCCCATCCTCCTGTGTTTAAAGGACCTCAATTCACAGCCATAATTGACCCAAGAAATATTGATTTTAAAAAATAATAAACTATTATTCTCATAGAGCAAACTGTAGTATTCTCTCCTAGATACACATAATTTCTTCTTTTTACTATTATTTTTACTCAAAATATTTAATATGGAAAAGCAAAACATTAGATTCATGAAACAGCTATCACAATTAACAAATGATAACAGATACATTCTCTTTTGTACCCTACCCCCAAGCTCACCCCTTCCCTTCCTTCCCAAGAGGCAACCAACCTCATGAATATAGTGTGGCTCTTTCTACTCCATGTTCTTATATTTCTACACTGTTTATATATTTTTATAAAACAAATATAGTATTGGTTTGTGTGTTTTTAAACTTTATATTAAGAATACGTGTCACATAGTATATATGCTTCTGCTTTTCTTTCACTTAACACTGTTTTAGAAATTCCTCCATATAGTAGTATACAGAACTAGTTCATTTATTTCAGATGTTGTATTGTGTTAACTTTATACCACATCTTATCCAGCCCTGTTTTGAAAGTCAGGTGGTTCTAACTTTTGTTATAATAGACAGTGTTGCAGTAAACAACTTATACATATCTCCGTATGAACTGTTCAAGCGATAATGTAGGATGTGTACCTAGGAGTTTAATGCCAGGTTTTAATTCTACTAGATGGTGCCAAATTGTTCTCAAAATGGGGTCGTTTTTATTTCTCCTCATTTCATCACACTTGTACGGTTAGACTGTTTAATGTTTGCTAGTGAAATATTTCATAGTCATTTTTATATGCCTGTCCCAGATGACCACTGAAGTTAAAACATCTTTTCATGTGTTGACTATTATAGTTTCCTCTTCTGCAATCACATCATTCCACTTTCTAAAATGCTGTGAAAAGCTATTTATTGCATGGATAATATAATGCACTGGGCATTCCAAGATCTAAAAAATAAGGTTATTAAGAGTTTATATAAAAATAATACCTTCCTGAACACCAGAATCTAAGATGAGATTCATAGCACAGCTTCACGATTTTGTTGGTGAATGCTTGTTTTAGATTATATGTTCCTAATAGTTAATGGATGTTTTAAATTCTGTGCAAATTATACTACAGTGTATGATTCATGATTCTGAGGAAAATGACGAAGCAGGAGCCTCTGGCTTAGAACAAAGAAATAAGGTCTATTTTCAAATTATGTCTAAAAGAATCAAGAAACAATGAATTGTATTCCAACCTTCCTCCTCCAGAGAGCCTAGACAACAAGCAAACACATACACAAACACAATAGTGATGATGGCAGCAACTCAGAATCACCATCAGAAGAGAAAGAGTATTAGGCTAAATAGAATTATTCCTACTTAAATACCACAGATAGCTCTGATCTAGGGAGAGCAAGTGTATTTTGATGGTCAGAATGTTTCTAACTGTAAAGCTTACTGCTTATGCATAAATCAACCTTTTTTTTTTTTTTTGAGACTGAGTTTTGCTCTTGTTACCCAGGCTGGAGTGCAATGGCGGGATCTCGGCTCACCGCAACCTCCGCCTCCTGGGTTCAGGCAATTCTCCTGCCTCAGCCTCCCAAGCAGCTGGGACTACAGGCACGCGCCACCATGCCCAGCTAATTTTTTGTATTTTTAGTAGAGATGGGGTTTCACCATGTTGACCAGGATGGTCTCGATCTCTTGACCTCGTGATCCACCTGCCTTGGCCTCCCAAAGTGCTGGGATTACAGGCTTGAACCACGACGCCCGGCTAAGTCAACTATTTTTATATAGGCAATCTTCTTCCCTTCGCTTTTTGTTTATGTACATTAATACCACATATCACCATTATCAGGGCATTTGCATCTTATGCCGAGGAGAAATCTGTAAAATCTGCATTTATTCTTTAGTTATCTTAAAGTTGAATGCTACGGAGATTCCAAAAATTGCATTTGCAAGGAGTATGAAGGCAAGTCTCCTAGCCAAAGGACTCTGGATAGTAACATAACTTTCAATGATTTACATGATGGTACCAATAATTCAAGAAAAGAGCTAACCAAAAACCCTTTAGAATTGGCTTTGCTATGTGCTTTTGTCCGCTCAGTTTGAACTCGGATGTGTTCGGTGTAAAAAAAGGGAAAACCATTTTTTAAAATAATAATAATGGTCCCAGAAGAAGAAAAATGTTAAAAAGGCCTGTAAAGTTTCCACCTCTGTCCTTCTGGTTTTATGCCTCTCAGCTGGGGTTAATCATTACCAAATCTCAGATGGGAAGAAGAGGCTCCCACTGAAGCAGAGGCTCCCTCTCTCTGGCCTTGTTGCTGTACTGTTGGTCTGCCCCTTCCTTGGACAATGGTATAAAAACTCTTTTGATTGTTAGAAACAGACAAATCTCCTTCCATTTAAGGCAACTGTATAAAAAGAGCTTCTTACTACACTGGGGGAAGCAAAACCTTACCCCGAAGAATGATGAAATCACCTGTGATACAACTGAGCAATGGGACTTCACACTACTCCCACTTCACAGACCAGCTGCCCTAACCCAAAATGTCAAAAACAGACTTGGTAGAGAGGTCTTTGGGGATAACCACTCTCACACTCAGGATAGCTCTGGGTGGCTCTACAACCAACTGGATCACGTAACTCAGTGGGGTGACTGAGTCCTCAAAAACACATAGCATGTGAAGGATTCACTTTTGCCTGGGCTGGGCTGGGGCATCTCCTCCATTGGTATAGACACAGCTACAGGGCATCTCCTGGCCCACATCTACAAGAGAAACAGTCACTCATCCCCAACACTTGAAGACCTACTCCTTGTACAGCAAATACTGACCATGTGTCAGTCAAGGTTTAGTGAACGGTCATGGAGCATGGGACTGGAACTTTTTGGTAGCAAACTCTAACTGGGTCAACCGTAAATAAAAGTAAGTTAGAAAAACTTAACAGGTCCTGAACCCAGAACACCGGCCTTTTTAGAATGTCACTCCACTGAAGACAAACTGACTCCTAGTTAGTGGTTACTTGGCTAGGCAAATAAGAAAATGATAACAGGAAGTAAAGGGTAGGGATAGAGAGATGGGGAGCTGGGATTCTTCAAGAGAGGAAGCATGCTCCTGGAATTCATGGTTGGAACAGAAAAAGGATTTTCTCGAAGAAACTGTTTTAAATAAAGATCAGGCATCGTGGTTGTAATTCTATTTTCTCTGTTTAATTCTATTTTCTCTGTATTAAATACTCTTTATCATTAGCATGAACGTTTTTTTCTCCCTGAGGGAAGCTCATTTAAAGCTGAAACAGGGAGCTGAAAAGAACTTCAGAATACCACATGTTCATGAGCTGAGAACTGTTCTGCTAGACAAAGAACCGACTCCATCATTTGAGCCGTTTCTGGCTAGTGATGAAATCAACGGAACTTTCAAACATTGTAATCAATAAGTCAGTCCCTACCTTCCCCCATCTTCCTGCTGAGCCACTGCCTTATGCAAAGTTGAAGCAACTTGTGGGCTGGTGGCTATATCCATGAACACTCTACTTCCTGCAGAGTAACTATCATCACATGTTAACGAATTACTTGTTTAACTGTCTGCCTGCCCCACCCGCAGCCACTAGAATGCAAGCTCTTGAGGGCAGTGACTGATTTGTCCACCATGGCATCTCTATGTTGAGCACATCCTAACCCTCATTAAAGGTGTTGACTGAAGGAAAGACTAAAATGGCTGGCTCACAGCAAATACTAAGAAAGGATTTGTGAATGAAATGCCTCTAGCATACTAAGAGAAGCAACCAATGCCAAACGAGCCATTTAAGTCGGTGAAGGGCGAACCCTTGCCCGGCGCAGTTAATCTATAGTGACCTTTCACAAATGGAACCCACATTTTGAGGCTGGGATACACGTAGGTTCTGAGAATTTTTTATAATGAAGAAGTGATTCCATTTGATAACCACACATGGTAGATGGCACTATTCGGCTTACGGATGTCTCAGCCCAAGGCTGGCGCAGGGCCGAATGAGCCAGCAGAACTCACACCGGAGGGAAATAAATCCTATGCTTTGAAAGCCCCTGGAATAGTAAGCCCCCTCAAACCCAGGAAAAGGGGCAGAGGATACCCAGCGCAGACGGAGGCGATCCTAGACACAACCTTTTGTCTGCAGGTTATCCAGACTGTGTCCTAGGTTCCAAGGTGACAGTGCCACAGGTAGGGCAACATTCCTTTCGTATTTGCAGCGTGTTACAAGCAACAGCGTAGGACAGACAGGTAACGCAATTGTGCATCCCTTGGTAACCAGCACAGCGGCTGAGGAACCTTTAACCCCCCCATATACACGCTCCTTCCGCCACTCAAGGTGGTGGGGTGGGGGCCCGGCAGAACCCAAGAGGCTCTGAGGCGGGCCGGCGACCTTGGTGCCGCCGGCCGGGCCCCGACCACAGCGCGGCGCCTCGCCCTGCCCCACCCCGACGCTCGCCACACCTCAGTGTTTGCAGAGCCTCGGCCTCGGGCCCGGGCCGTCTGGGAGCGGACGCCTGGCCCCGGGCCGGGCGGCCCTAAGAAGGGAAGTGGCGCTGCGGGGCCGCGGGGACTTACCTGCAGCAGCACGGCCAGCAGGAAGCACAAGTACATCTGATAGATGCCCATCTCCCCCACCGCCTGGAACGCCTCCTCCACCTCCATGGCGGGCCGCGCGCGGGAGCCCCGCCGCCCCGCCGCCCGCTCAGGCGCGGCCCTCCCGCCCCGCGCAGCGCGCGAACCCTGGGTTCCTGGCACCCGCTCGGACCCGCCGGGGCGGGGGCGGGGGCGGGGGCGGGGGCGGGGGCGGGGGCGGGGGCGGGAGCGCGGGCGGCGAGGCCGGGGCGGGGCGCCTGCGCGGGCGGCGGGGCTGCGGGGCCAAAGATGCGGATGCTGGGCGGGGAGCGGGGACCGGAGCGGGGCGACGCTGGGCGGGGGCGAGGGCGAGTGGGGCGTTCGAGATCCGGGGCTGGATACCCTGGGCCAGGGCTTCTGGGCTTCCTGTTAAAAAAAAATGGTGTTTTGGTGTGTGTTTTGTTTTGTTTTGAGAGGGATTGCTGCTTGCGCCTTAAAGTGAGGAAAGAGGAAGTGGGCCGGGCCGTGCGGCGCCGGGCCTGAGAAGAAACGCCGGGATGGCGTCCGCGTGTGACCCTGGGTTCTGCCTGCAGGGGAGGCCGCAGCTGCAGGGCCGCCTGGCGGCTCTCAGCACTGTCTGTCCTCTTACCCAAGCCAGTTTAATGCGGGGGCTCGGGGAGCCCTAGACCCTTCAGAGAATAGTGCTGTGCAGCATTTCTTTCCAGTCCTACTACATGCTAGCCATGGGTTAAGTACACTAGTAGGTAAGCAAATTCTTGCAAAACCGTGGTATACATTTGCTTATAGAAGTATGCACGAGGTACAAAGGAGGTGCAAAAGACGAAGGATTAATCTGTGGGAATCGAGGTGATGGCTGCCACGGTAGTTAAAGGATAAACTGCTGTTTGTCAGGTGGAAAGTAAAAAGAAGAGCGTGGAAGGGCCAAGGGACTCTGGACACCTGCGTTAGTTCCCTCATGCCTCCACCTCTTATACTTGCTTTCTTTTTTGCTTATGTGTTGTCTTTTTTAACAGCTGCATAGTATTCCATTGTCTAGACGCTAGTATCCTTGACCTTCCAGCATCCTTCTTATGCTTCCAAAATTCTCTGTTAATTGTGAAGTCTGTTGCAGTGTATTGGTAGCTAGGCTTTACGGGTCAGCTGCTTTCTTATTTTAGCAATTAAATGAATGCCCACAGTAATTGAATATATTCGTGCATTGGAAACTGTAAACTCTAAACTCTTAAGATTCTTTTTCTCTCTCTTTTAAGGAAACGTTTTCTATATAGTTACTATTAATAGTTAAGAAAGTTTCCTTCTTTGGCTGTTTCCTAAGAATCCTCATTGTTAATAAACGCTGAACTTTAACAAGTGATTTTTACATTTATTGACGTGAATCTGATAATCCGGTATATTATGGTAATAGTATTTTTTTGATATTGAACTTTACTGGAATAAATCTATTAATACTTGCTCATAATATTGCTATTTATTGCCAAATTTAATTTGCTAGTGTTTTGTCTGAGGACTTTACATCTATGATTAGCAAGCTAGGCCTATAATTTTCTTTTCTTCCTGATGTTCATGTTAGGAATTGACAGTAAGATTTTATAGGGCTTTCATAACATCAGTGTGAGTGGTGAAACTCTCCTGCAACCATCTAGACTTAGCTTGTTTTGCAGGGGAGCCTCTATATTACCGATCTGTAGGTATGGGTAAAGATAGATAGATGCGTATAACTGCATATGTTTACATGGCTTTGCATTTCTTCCTGAACCACTTTTTTTTTTTTTCTAGAAACGTTTCTATTTTATCTAGTTTAGAAATTGTTTTTGGAATAAACTTGTTCACATTGTTCTCCTGGGGTTTTTAAAAATAAGGGTCTAGCAGTTTATGTCCCATTTTTCATTCCGAATAGAGTTCATCTTTATTTTTCCAATCTCTTCTTGCCAGAGGTTTGTCTACTTTATTATTTTTTAAAGAATCAGTTTTGTTTTGTAAATTTTTTTATTAATTTCATGGGTTATATGAATTTTTCCTTTTTTTTTTTTACTTTTGTTACTCTGTAATTCTCTTACTAGCCACATGACTTGAAAGTTTAGCTTCTTTGCTTCTAATATCTCTTTTTTAGGAATAATTATATTCAGCCAGGCGTGCCAAATTGCACACCTGTAATCCCACACTTTGGGATGCCAGGCAGGCAGATCACCTGAGGTTAGGAGTTCAAGTCCAGCTTGGCCAACATGGTGAAACCCCATCTCTACTAAAAATACAAAAATTAGGCGGGCATGGTGGCACATGCCTGTAGTCCCAGCTACTCAGGAGGCCGAGGCAGGAGAATCACTTGAACACAGGAGGCAGAGGTTGCAGTGAGCCAGGATCGTGCCATCATACTCCAGCCTGGGCGACAAAGCAAGACTTTGTCTCGAAAATAAATACATAAAGTGATTATATGTAAGGCTGTACTTACTTTTCTATAGGACTTTGCTCTATCCGACAAGTTTTGTCATGTGGCTTTTGTTTTCTTTAGTTTTAAATATTTCATGATATTGTAATTTCCTCTTTAACCAATGAGCTATTTTTAGTGCATTTTTTTGTTTCCAATTAAAGATTGCTATTTTTTAACCATCTTTTTAGTGTTGTTTATAAATTTATATGCTTTGTGGACAGAGATTATATTAAATCTTAGAAATTGTTTTAATTTTCATATGACCTAGTATGTGATTTTTCTTTTTTTTCTTTTTTTTTTTTTTTGGAGATAGTGTCTGGCTCTGTCACCCAGGCTGGAGTGCAGTGGCTTAATCACATCTCACTTCAGCCTTAACCTCCCCAGCTCAGGCAGTCCTTCCACCTTAGCCTTCCAGGTAGGTAGGACTATAGGCACACACCACCATGGCTAATTGTTTTTTTCAGATGGAGTCTCACTCTGTCACCAGGCTGGAGTGCAGTGACGCGATCTCAGCTCACTGCAACCTCTGCCTCCCAGATTCAAGTAGTTCTCCTGCCTTAGCCTACCGAGCAACTGGGATTACAGGCGCCCACCACTGTGTCCAGCTAATTTTTGTATTTTTAGTAAAGACAGGGTTTCACCATGTTGGCCAGGATGGTCTCGATCTCTTGACTTCGTGATCTGCCCGCTTTAGACTCCCAAAATGCTGGGATTACAGGTGTGAGCCACGGCACCCAGCCTAATTTTTTTTTTACTTTTTGTAGAGGTGGGATTTCAATGTGTTGCCCAAGTTGATCTCAAACTTCTGACCTCAAGTGATCCAACTGCCTCAGCCTTTCGGAGTGCTGGGATTATAGGTGTGAGCCACCATGCCCAGCTCATTTCCCTTTTTTTTTTAGATGGAGTCTTGCTCTGTTGCCAGGCTGGAGTGCAGAGGCGTGATCTTGGCTCACGACAACCCCTGCCTCCTGCGTTCAAGCCATTTTGCCTCAGCCGCCTTAGCTGGGACTACAGGCATACACCACCACACCCACCTAATTTTTGTATTTTTAGTAGAGACAGGGTTTCACCACATTGGCCAGGATGGTCTCAATCTCTTGACCTTGTGATCCACCTGCCTCGGCCTCCCAAAGTACTGAGATTACAGGTGTGAGCCACCGAATCTGGCCTTTCATTTTTTAATGTTCCACATGTATTGAAAATAACATATATTCTCCACTTGTTAGATGCAAGCTTCTCTATTAAACTTGTTGATCTAATTTTATTCAAGTAGTCTATATTATTAATTTTTCTCTGCTGAATATATCAATATTTGATAAATATATCAAAATTTTCTAAAATTAATATCATTTTTGAGTTTATCAAGTTCTTTTTTTGTCTCTGTGTGCTCATAAAGGTACTAATTCATTTTTTCTTGTGATCAAATAGCTCTTTTTAATGCTTTTTGTCTTTTTATTTTGTCTCATATCAATATTGTTGCATCACCTTTTCTGTTATTTGTATTTTCCTTGTTATCTTTTTATTCTTTTTTTTTTTCTTGAGACAGAGTTTTGCTTTTGTTGCCCAGGCTGGAGTCCCAGGCTGAGTGTAATGGCGTAATCCCGGCTTACCACAACCTCCACTTCCTGGGTTCAGGCAGTTCTCCTGCCCCAGCCTTCTGAGTAGCTGGGATTACAGGCATGTGCCACCATGCCTGGCTAATTTTGTATTTTTTTTTTTTTTTTTTTTTTTTGCCAATCATTGAGAGCTTGTAAGGTTGCTGAGGTTGGTTGGCCTTGAACTCTTGGCCTCGCCTTCGCAAGCGCCACGACATCCGGCCGGAGCCACTTTGGGCCCCTAATTTTGTATTTTTAATAAGAGACGGGTTTCTCCATGTTGGTCAGGCTGGTCTCGAACTCCCAATCTCAGGTGATCCTCCCACCTCGGCCTCCCAAAGTGCTGGAATTACAGGAATGAGCCACCACATCCAGCCTGTAATCTTTTTATTCTTATATCATCTTTTTATGCTTATCCTTTAAGTTTCTTTCTGCTTAAGGCATGTGTCTTAGTCTACTTGGGCTTGTATGACAAAATACCTTAGATTAGGTAATTCATAAACAATAGAAATTTATTGCTCACAGTTCTGGAGGCTGGGGAGTCTAATATCAAGGTACCAGTAGATTTGGTGTCTGTGAGGGACTGACTGCTCTCTGCTTCAAAGATGTCACCTTGTCACATCCTCACAGCAGGAGGACAAGAGCTCTCTGGAGTCTTTTATGAGGACACTAATCCCATTCATGAGGATGGAGCCCTCATGATTTAATCACTTCTCAAGGGCCCTATCTCTTAATACTATCACATTTGGTATTAGGTTCCAACACTAATTTAGGGGGACACTGCTGTCATTTGAATGTTTCCCCTCCAAAATTCAGGTGTTCTCAAAGCAGTAGTATTGGGAGGTATATAGTGACCCCAGCCAGTGAGAAGTGAAGGGTAGACTGCTCCCAGCGAAGCAACTGGGAAGAGTTGCCCTGTTGGGTTTTGGACTTACTTAGGACCTGTTACCCCTTTCTTCTTTCATATTTCTCTCTTTGGAATAGCAATGTCTATCCTATGCCTGTACACTATTGTGTTTTAGAAGCACATAACTTGTTTGATTTCACAGGTTCACAGCTGGGGAGGAATTTGCCTCAGGATGAACCATGTATTGGTTCCCATATCACTCAACTTTAGATTTTATAAAGTTGATGCTGGAATGAGTTAAGATTTTAGGGGCTATTGACATGGAATGAATGTATCTTTATTTGAGAAGGACATGAATTTGGGTGAGGGGCAGGGCCAGAATGCTATGGTTTGAATGTGTTTCCCTCCAGAATTCAGATGTTTCCAATGCAGCGGTATTGGGATGTGTGGCCATTTTTATAAGGGCACCTATGAGGGCAGAGCCCTCATAAATGGGATTAGGTGCCCTTATAAAATGGCATGACAAGGCCAGGTATGGTGGCTCACACCTGTAATCCTAGCATTTTGGGAGGCGAGGTGGGTGGGTCATGAGGTCAGGAGTTCAAGACCGGGCTCACCAACATGGCAAAACGCTGTCTCTACTAAAAATACAAAAATTAGCCAGGATTGGTGGTGAGTGCCTGTAATCCAAGCTACTGAGGAGGCTAAGGCAGAAGAATCATTTGAACCTAGAAGTGGGAGGTTGCAGTGAGCCAAAATGGTGCCATTGCACTCCAGCCTGGCCAACAAGAGCAAGACTCTGTCTCAAAGAAAAACTAACAAACAAAAAATGGCATGACAAAGAAATTTGTCCCATTTGCCCTTCCACCTTCTTCCATATGAGGATATAATGTTCCTCCTTTTTGGACAGTGCAGCCCTCACCAGACAACATACCTGCTAGTACCTTAGTCTTAGGCTTCTGAGCCTCTAGAACTGTGGTAAATAAATTTATTTTCTTTATAAATTACCAAATCAGTGGTATTTGGTTAGAGTAGCACAAACCGACTAGGACACTAACATTCAGACCATAGCAGCATGTTTATGGAAGGAGGACTTCTTTTTTCTATCCAGTTTGATAGTCTATGTCTTTTAATAGGTGAGTTAAATCCATTTATATTTATTGGGAGTGTTATATCAGAAATTATTTCTACCAACTTATTTTGTTTTCTGTTTATCATCTTCTTTTTCCTATCTGGACATCTATTAGATTCTTAAAGCTATTTTTATACTGCCCCTCTCTCTTTTGCTATTTTGAAGAGCTACAGATCGCATAATTATTATTTTGATAGTAGCTCCTACATTTTTAACATCCACAGAATTATGTACTTTTCCACAGTATTTATAATTATTTAATTTATCTCTCTTCTTTTCAAACTGGATAAAAACCTACACAAGATTCCAAGAGTACTGTATCTGAGAAAACATAGAAGGACCTAAAGATGTTGTGTTCTGGAAAACTGTTAGTTCACTCAAGAAGAGATGATCATAATGCCAAAAACACTGATGTAGAAGATTCATGTGAAGTTTTACTTTCATTGTTAAGAAAAATTATCCTAAACTGGAAATAATAAGAAAGCAAGCAGTGGTGGGTGTGGGTTTTTTTTGTTTCTTTGTTTGTTTTCTTGAGATGGAGTCTCACTCTGTCACTCAGGCTGGAATGCAGTAGTGTGATCTCAGCTCACTGCAGCCTCTGCCTCCCAGGTTCAAGTGATTCTCATGCCTCAATCTCCCAAGTAGCTGGGATTACAGGCATGTGCCACCATGCCTGGCTAATTTTTGTATTTTTAGTAGAGATGGGGGTCTCACCATATTGGCCAGGCTGGTCTCAAACTCCTGACCGCAGGTGATCTGCCTGCCTCTGCCTCCCAAAGTGCTGGGATTACAGGTGTGAGCCATTGCACCCAGCTGTGGTGTGTTTTTTAATGTAGTAATGGAGCACTGTTTAACAGGTCTGCCCCAGGATTATTTAATTCCATAGGAGAATGTTTTTGTATTTGACTTTACTGTTTTCTCTTAATAAGAGCTCAAATACTGTGCAGTGCATTGTCAACTTACAGATTTTTTTAGTATGTGGTAGAGATGTGATTATGTTTAGTAAAATAGTCTATGGGCCTGGGCATGGTGGCTCACACCTTTAACCCCAGCACTGTGGGAGGCCAAGGTGGGTGAATTACCTGAGGTCAGGAGTTTCAGACCAGCCTGGCCAAGATGGCGAAATGCTATCTCTGGTAAAAATACAAAAATTAGCTGGGTGTGGTGGCACGCACCTGTAGTTTCAGCTACTTGGGAGGCTGAGGTAGGAGAATCACTTGAACCCAGGAGGCAGAGATTGCACAGTGAGCCAAGATTGCACCATTGCATTCCAGCCTGGGTGACAGAACAAGACTCCGTCTCAAAAAAAAAAAAAAAAAAAGATAGTATATGAATTCATTACCCTGTAGGTCATTAATGGGTAATGGGTTTTGTATCTAATCCAGGAATTCTACTCCAGCATTATTTTTTGTGTGTAAGTAATAATTTTTTCAATGCTCTTAGAACCAGCTTATCATCCTGCTGGTTCTGTCATCAAATATTGAATGGAATAAAAGCTTTGACATAGATTCATTCTATATTGGTAAGATATCATGTTTTTAACTTTTGAGAATTTTTCTTTGACATCATGGTGTGTTCAAGTGTACAAATATATAAATTAATATTTTATATGACATTCAATAAATTAAGTGTTAATTAGATATTAGATTATTTTATTTTACTCCCTAAAACTGTATCTTTTAAGTGGGTCAAAAACTATTTTATATATTCACTGTTTATTTACCTTGTATTAGGATTATATGCCAGAAGTGACTGATGATTTTGAGAACAGAAAGTGCAGTCTGGGGAGTATCTGAAAGGACATCTGATGAGCTGACAGAGAGCAGGAAGGGGCTGGAACTTTTTTCGGCAGGTGATGGGAACTACTGAAGTGTTTTAAGTTTAAGTGATGTGAGTTTTGAAAGATGATTTGGCAGCCGTGGAAAATGCTTGTAACACTAGTTGAGAGACTATTGTAATGGCCCAGATAGGACCCAATGAGGGCTTAAACCAGAACAATGATAACAGGAATGGAAAAGTGCAGTCAAATTTAAGGTAAAAATCAGCAAAAGTGACATTTTGCAGGTGCAAACAAGGGAGAAATCATGAACAACTCCCATGTTTAGTCATTGTAGCCAGACTCGGGGGTGGAGGTGCTGTTAACAGAGACAGGGAACACAGAAGGCAGATTAGGTTTGTGGCAGGTTGAGGAGCCTGTGACAAGAACCGTGGGACCGACAGGCATTGCTCCTTAAATGGTCATTGCCCCTTTAAAATTCTGCCCTTCCCCCTTAACCCACCCAGGCCCCTGCAGGATTTCCTTGCCCTAATTTACAGTCAGCACCAAAGCTTCTGAGCATGCGCTCAAGGAAGAGCTGGGCTAATTAAAGCTCTCCTGAGGTTCAAGGTATTGCATCTGTGGCTCTTAGCAAAGAGTTCCATTTTTGAGAGCATATTTTCTTCAGCTAACCATTTTTTCTCATTTTTCCTTTTAAATCTTTTTCTTCCATAACTTTATAGTATCTGTATTTTTCTTTTGTAACTGAAGAATAATTAACATCTGGGTTGTTTTTTTTTAAATGATAAAAAATTAAAATAATGTTTTTAATATAGCATCTATCAAAGATAGTCTTTGATCCATGAGAGAAAAAAAGGTTAACTTTATTTGGTCAGTTACATAAATCTTGGAAGCAAATATAATCAGTCATGATCCTATTCTTTTTTTTTTTTTTTTAATTACAAAACCCATGCACCTTACTACTGTGTCGTGTCTTTCCCTTCATGGGTAATTTGGTGTCCCAGGTGGCTACTGAAATTCGGTTTGTAAGATAATAGACTTTCTAGATGTCACATATTGTTATAAATCCTTGGAAATCAGTGTTCTATCCCAGCCTAAATGCACTGCCTTTTTAAAAAAAAATATGAAGAACATTTCTCCCTCTTCACAATC
Source organism: Saguinus oedipus (assembly GCA_031835075.1). NCBI lineage: Eukaryota > Metazoa > Chordata > Mammalia > Primates > Cebidae > Saguinus > Saguinus oedipus. The sequence goes on from CM063175.1 coordinate 89,099,990, forward strand.
CTTCATTCATGCTGAGATAACACTTTGTAGTTAGAATGTCACAGCACCATACCTTAATAAAGATAGCTGAAGTACACATACCTCTGTCAACATTAAGTTGATATAAACATAGAAAATATGATGGGAAGAAGCAGATCACAAAGAAGTCAGGAGATTTTGTGGGTAGATGCTTGGGAAGAAGGAGCAAATGACAAAAAGAAGAGAAGCAAAAAGAAAATGGACTTAGCAGTGAGGCGAATATCATCTGGTCTGCCAAACCAACAACTGTCCTTCAAAAACACTGCTACGTGGGTGAAAAACACTCTAAAATAGATCTAAATTTAAATAGATCTAAATGGCGATACTGGCCATTTCCATGTCTCAAACCTTAGCAATAAAACATGAGTATAAATGGAGTTAGCTATAAAATTCAGGAGGTTAAGGTAGAGAGATGTGAAATATGAGAAAAATTAACTATTAATTATATTTAAATTTAGATAGTAGAGTATATTGCTTGCTAAGAGTCCAATTGTACATGTTGTCCAAGAGGCGCTAAGCTTAGATAACAGGGCATTCATTTAATTCAAAACATTCATTCCCGAGTGGCCATATTTAATGAAAATGTCAGTATTTTTACTGTTTCTGTTGCCCATGCTATTCCTTACATGTGAGAGTTATATAACTAGGGAATACCGAGTGACATGATGAATTTGCTGTATTCATGGGGTCAGTAAAAAGAGTGATTCAGTAGAATGGATGAAAAACTTGGCCTATGTAGGCACAAATGCCTCACAGTTTCCCAGGATTAAAATATGAATGCTTATTGGAACTTCCAGAACCACTTCTATTGGTTGAGTATTGCACAAGGATGACAATGACCTATATCAAGAGTCTTAATGCCAACTGGGCTTTCTAAATTAAAACCAGCAATTTGCATTACTTTTACTTTTTTTCCATTTTAATTTTTATTTGTATTTTTTATTTTTCCATAATTACTGGTATACAGGTGGTGTTTGGTTACATGAGTAAGTTCTTTGGTGGTGATTTGTGAGATTTTGGTGCACCCATCACCCGAACAGCATACACTGCACCCTATTTGTAGTCTTCTATCCCTGAACCCCTCCCACTCTCTCTCCAAGTCCCCAAAGTCCACTGTGTCATTCTTATGCCTTTTCGTCCTCATAGCTTAGCTCCCACATATTAGTCAGAACATTCTAATGTGTGGTTTTCCATTCCTGAGTTACTTCACTTAGAGTAATAGTCTTCAATCTCCTCTAGGTTGCTTCAAATGCCCTTAATTCATTCCTTTTTATGGCTGAGTAGTATTCCATCATATGTATACACCACAGTTTCTTCATCCACTCACTGACTGATGGGCACTGGATTGGTTCCACGATTTTGCAATTGTCAATTGTGCTGCTATAAACCTGCATGTGCAAGTATTTTTTTGTATGACTCCTTTTTCTTTTCTTTTCTTTTTTTTTTTTGAGACGGAGTTTCACTCTTGTTACCTAGGCTGGAGTGCAACGGCTCGATCTCGGCTCACTGCATCCTCTGCCTCCTGGGTTCAGGCAATTCTCCTGCCTCAGCCTCCTGAGTAGCTGGGATTACAGGCATACGCCACCATGCCCAGCTAATTTTTTGTATCTTTAGTAGAGACGGGGTTTCACCATTTTGACCAGGATGGTCTCGACCTCGTGATCCACCCGTCTTGGCCTCCCAAAGTGCTGGGATTACAGGCTTGAGCCACCACGCCTGGCCTGTATGACCCCTTTTTCACTGGGCAAATGGCCAGTAGGATTGCTGGATCAAATGGTAGCTCTACTTTTAGTTCTTTAAGGAATCTTCACATGGTTTTCCATAGTGGCTATACTAGTTTACATTCCCACCAGTAGTGTAGAAGTGTTCCCTGATCACTGCATCCAGGCCAACATCTACTGTTTTTAATTTTTTTTTACTATGGCCATTCTTGCAGGAGTAAGATGGTATCACATTGTGGTTTTGATTTGCATTTCCTTGATCGTTAGTGATGTTGAGAATTTTTTATATGTTTTTTGTCGGTTTGTGTATCTTCTTTTGAGAATTGTCTATTCATGTCCTTAGCCCTCTTTTTGATGGGATTGTTTGTTTTTTCTTACTGATTTGTTTGAGTTCATTGAAGATTCTGGATATTAGTCCTTTGTCAGATGTATAGATTGTGAAGATCTTCTCCCATTCTGTGGATTGTCTTTTTACTCTGCTGACTGCTCCTTTACCCATGCAAAAGCTCTTTAGTTTAATTAAGTCCCAACTATTTATCTTTATTTGTTGCATTTACTTTTGGATTCTTGGTCATGAAATCCTTGCCTAAGCCAATGTCTAGAAGGGTTTTTCCAATGTCTTCCTAAATTTTTATGGTTTCAGGTATTAGATTTATAGCCTTAATCCATCTTGAGTTGATTTTTGTGTAAGATGAGAGATGAGGATCCAGTTTCATTCTCCTACATGTGGCTAGCCAATTATCACAGCACCATTTGTTGAGAAGGATGTCCTTTCCCCACTTTATGTTTTTGTTTGCTTTCTTGAAGTTAAGTTGGCTGTAAGTATTTGGCTTTATTTCTGGGTTCTCTATTCTGTTCCATTGGTCTACATACCTATTTTTATACCAGTACCATGCTATCTTGGTGACTATGGCCCTATAGTATAGTTTGAAATCAGGTAGTGTAATGCCTTCAGATTTGTTCTTTTTACTTAGTCTCGCTTTGGCTATGCAGGCTCTTTTTTGGTTCCATATGAATTTTAGAATTGTTTTTCCTTCTAACTTTGTGAAGAATGATGGTTGTATTTTGATGGGGATTGCATTGAATTTGTAGATTGCTTTTGGCAGTATTGTCGTTTTCACAATATTGATTATACCTATCCATGAGCATGGGATATGTTTCCATTTGTGTCATCTATGATTTCTTTCAGCAGCGTTTTGTAGTTTTCCTTGTAGAGTTTTTTTTTTTTTTTTACTCCTTTGTTAGATATTTTATTTTATTGGCAGCTGTTGGAACAGGGGTTGAGTTCTTGATTTAATTTTCTGCTTCGTTGCTATTGGTGTATAGAAGGTCGCTACTGATTTGTTTATATTAATCTGTGTCCAGAAACTTTGCTGAATTTTTTTTTTTTGAGATGGAATTTCGCTCTTGTCACCCAGGCTGGAGTGCAGTGGTGCAATCTCAGCTCACTGCAATCTCTACCTCTTGGGTTCGATCAATTCTTCTACCTCATTGAAGATCCCTCCCAAGTAGCTGGGATTACAGGTGCCTGCCACCACACCTGGCTAATTTTTTGTATCTTTAGTAGAGATGGGGTTTCACCGTGTTGGGCAGTTTGGTCTTGAACTTCTGACCTCAGGTGATCCGCTTGCCTCTGCCTCCCAAAGTGCTGGGATTACAGGCATGAGCCACCACGCCTGTCCTGCTGAATTATTTTATCAGTTCTAGGAGCTTTCTGGAGGAGTCTTTAGGGATTTCAAGGTAAACTGTCATATGGTCAGCAAACAGTAACAATTTGACTTCCTCTTTACTGATGTGGATTCCTCTTTACTGATGTGGATGCCTATATTTCTTTCTCTTGTCTGATTGCTCGGCTGGGACTTCCAGAACTATTTTGAAGAGGAGTGGTGAGAATGGGCATCCTTGTCTTGTCCTAGTTCTCAGAGGGAACGCTTTCAACTTTTCCCCATTCAGTATTATGTTGGCTGTGGGTTTGTCATAAATGGCCTTGATTACATTGAGGTATGTCCCTTGTATGCCAATGTTTTTAATGATAAAGGGTGCTGGATTTTGTTGAATGCTTTTTCTGCATTTATTGAGATGGTAGTGTGATTTTTGTTTTTAATTCTGTTTATGTGGTGTAGCACATTTATTGGCTTGCATATGTTAAACCATCCCTGCATCCTTGGTATGAAACCCACTTGACTGTGGTGGATTATCTTTTTGATATTGTTGAATCCAGTTAGCTAGTATTTTGTTAGGGATTTTAGCATATGTGTTCATTAAGGATATCAGTCTGTAGTTTTCTTTTTGGTTATGTCCTTTCCTGGTGTTGGTATGAGGGTGATGCTGGCTTCACAAAATGAATTAGGGAAGGTTCCTTCTTTCTCTATCTTGTGGAATAGGGTCAAAATGATTGGTACCAGTTCATTCAATGTCTGGTAGAATTCTGCCATGAATCCGTCTGGTCCTGGACTTCCTCTGTAGATAATTTTTAAATTGTCATTTCAATCTCACTGCTTGTTATTGGTCTGTTCAGGGTATCTAATTTTTTTCTGCTTTAAGTGTAGAGGGTTGTATTTTTCCAGGGATTTATCCATCTCTTGTAGGTTTTCGAGTTTATGTGCATAAAGGTGTTCATAGTAGCCTTGAATAATCTTTTGTATTTCAGTGGTGTCAGTTGTAATAACTCCTGTTTCATTTCTAAATGAGGTTATTTAGATTTTCATTCATCTTTTCAAAAAACCAATTTTTGTTTCATTTATCTTTTGTATTTTGTTTATTTGTTTCATTTCATTTAGTTCTGCTCTCATCTTGGTTACTTCCTTTCTTCTGCGGGGTTTAGGTTTGGTTTGTTCTTGTTTCTCTAGTTCCTTAAGGTGTGACCTTAGATTGTCTATTTGTGCACTTTCAGTCTTTTTGATGTAGGCATTTAGGACTCTGAACTTTCTCTTAGCACTGCCTTTGCTGTGTCCCAGAGGTTTTGGTGGGTTGTATTATTACTGTTGTTCAGTTTGAAAAATTTTTTAGGCCAGGCATGGTGGCTCACGCCTGTAATCCCAGCACTTTGGGAGGCCGAGGTGGGTGGATCACGAGGTCAAGAGATCAAGACCATCCTGGTCAACATGGTGAAACCCCATCTCTACTAAAAATACAAAAAATTAGCTGGGCACGGTGGCGCGTGCCTGTAATCCCAGCTACTCAGGAGGCTGAGGCAGGAGAATTGCCTGAACCCAGGAGGCGGAGGTTGCGGTGAGCCGAGATCGCACCATTGCACTCCAGCCTGGGTAACAAGAGTGAAACTCCATCTCAAAAAAAAAAAAAGAAAAGAAAAGTTTTTAATTTCCATCTTGATTTCGTTTTTGACCCAACACTCATTCAGGAGCAGGTTATTTAATTTCCATGTATTTGCATGGTTTTGAATGTTCGTTCCGGAGTTGATTTTTAGTTTTATTCTTCTGTGGTCTGAGAGAGCGCCTGGTATAATTTCAGTTTTCTTAAATGTATTGAGGCTCATTTTATGGCCTATTATATGGTCTGTCTTGGAGACAGTTCCATGCATTATTGAATGGAAATGTGTATTCTGTGGTTGTTGGATGAAATGTTCTATAATCTATTAAGTCCATTTGCTCCAATGTATCGTTTACATCCACAGTTTCTTTGTTGACTTTCTTGATGACCCTTCTGGTGCCCTCAGTGGAGTACTGAAGTCCCCCACTATTGTTGTGTTGCTATCTCATGTTTTAGGTCTATTAGTAATTGTTTTGTAAATTTGGGAGCTTCAGTGTTAGGCACATATATAGTTAGGATTGTAATATTTTCCTGTTGGACAACTTTTTTGTCTCTTTTGACTGTTATTGCTTTAAAGTTTGTTTTGTCTCATATAAGAATAGCTACCCCTGCTCACTTTTGGTGTCCATTTGTACAAAATGCCTTTTTCTACTCCTTTTCTTTAAGTTTATGTGAGTCCTTATGTATTAGATGAATCTCCTGAAGGCAGCAGATAGTTGACTGGTGAGTTCTTTTCCATTTTGAGGTTCTTTATCTTTTAACTGGAGCATTTAGGCCATTTATATTCAATGCTAGTATTGAGATGTAAGGTACCATTGCATTCATCATGCTATTTTTTACCTGTGTAGCTTGGATTTTTGCCTTTTATGTTTTTGCCTTTTAACTTGTTTTTTTGTTTTATAGATCTTGTGTGGTTTGTGTTTCCAGAGTTTGTTTCAAGATTTAGAGTTCCTTTTAGCAGTTCTTGTAGTGGTGACTTGGTAGTATCAAATTCTCTCACCATTTGTTTGTCTGAAAAAGACTATCTTTCCTTCATATATTATGCCTAGTTTCACTGGATACAAAATTCTTCACTGATAATTGTTTTGTTTGAAGAGGCTGAAGATATGGCTCTAATCCTGTCTAGCTTATAGTGTTTCTGCTGAGAAATCTGCTGTTAATCTGATAAGTTTTCCTTTATAAGTTACCTGGTACTTCTCTCTCACAGCTCTTAAGATTCTTTCCTTCATCTCAACTTTGGATAACCTGATGACAATGTGCCTAGGCAATTATCTTTTTGCAATGAATTTCTCACATGTTCTGTGTATTTCCTGTATTTGGATGTCTAGGTCTCTAGCAAGGCTGGAGAAGTTTTCCTCGATTATTCCCCCAAATATGTTTTCCAAGCTTTTAGAATTCTCTGCTTCCTCAGAAACACCAATTATTCTTAGGTTTGCTCATTTAACATAATCCCAGACTTCTTAGAGGGATTCTTCACATTTTCTTATTCTTTATTTCTGTTGGATTGGGTTAATTTGAAGACCTTGTCTTCAGAAAGCTCTGAATATCTTTCTTCTCCTTGTTCAATTCTATTGCTGAGATTTTCCAGAGTATTTTGCATTTCTCTAAGTTTGTCCAATGTTTCCTGAAGTTTTGATTGTTTTTTCTTTAAGCTATTTAGTTCTTTGAACATTTCTCCATTCACTTATTGTATCATTTTTTGGATTTCCTTGCATTTGGCTTTGTCTCTTTCTGGTACCTCCCTAATTAGCTTAATAACTAACCTCCTGAATTCTCTTTCAGGTAAATCAAGGATTTCTTCTTGTTTTGGATTGGATTCATTGCTGGTGAATTAGTGTGACTTTTGCAGGGGTGTTAAAGAACCTTGTAACCAGAGTTGGTTTTCTGATTCCTTCTCATTTGAATAGACTCTGTCAGAGGGAAGATCTAGGGCTGAAGGCTGTTGTTCAGATTCTTTTGTCCCATGGGGTGTTCCCTTGATGTAGAACTCTCCCCGTTTCTTACGGATGTGGCTTCTGTGAGCAAAACTGCAGTGACATTGTCTCTCTTCTGAGTCTAGCCACCCAGTGAGTCTACCTCACTCTGGGCTGGTACTGTGGTTATCTGCACAGAGTCCTGTGAAGTAAACCATCTATGGGTCTCTCAGCTGTGGAGACCAGTGCCTGTTCCAGTGGAGGTGGCAGGGGAGTGCAGTGGACTCCATGAGGGTTCTTTGCTTTGGTGGTTTAATGCTCTATTTTTGTGATGGTTGGCCTCCTGCCAGGAGGAGGTCCTTGCCAGAGAGCATCAACTATAGTAGTATGGAGAGGAACCAGTGGTGGGTGGGCCTCTAGAACTCCCAAGATTATATGCCCTTTGTCTTCAGCTACCACGGTGGGTAGGAAAAGACAATCAGGTGGGTCAGGGCTAGGTATGTCTGAGCTCAGATTCTCCTTGGCGGGTCTTGCTGCAGCTGAATTTTTGGGGTGTCTCGTGGGTCCTTCAGGAGCAGTCAGCTTCTTTCAGAGGCTCTGTGGATCCTCTTGGAACTGCTGGCTTGTTCTTGCAATCAATCTGGAGCTAAAATTCACAATGCAAGCCTCCGTATACTGCTCTGTCCATCGGAGTCATCTAATCCTGCCTCCCACCAGCCACAATGATCTCTCTCCCTCTCCATTGCTTTTAGAAAATAGGAAACTGAAGTAGATTTCAGAGAATCAAGTTTGATACACTTAATCTACTCAGGCTAAGAGAGGAGAGGTCCCAAATCCTAAACCATTCTGAAAATCATCAGTATTAGAATACATTCAGCACATGGTTGCTGAGGACCTACTCTGTACTGAGCACCGTTCTAGAGATAATACAGTGTTAAACCAGACAAAAACCCTCCTTGTGGAGCTTGCATTCCAGTGAAGACTTTTACTTCTTGGCAGTAGTTCCGGATGGGATGGGTGGGGTGACGGCAAGGAGAAGGAGAATGAAGTTGTAGACTGTGGAAATTGCATGCTTGCTCTATTATCTGATCATGAAATAAAAACACAAGCAATATGATGTTCATGTGTTATGACTCACGCCTGTAATCTCAACACTTTGGGAGGCCAAGGCGGAAGGATCACTTGAGTCCAGGTATTCAAGACTAGCCTGAGCAACATAATGAGATGTCATCTGTACAAAATATTTTTTTAAATTAGCTGGACATGGTGGCATGCACCTGTAATCCCAGCTACTTGGGAAGCTGAGGTGAGAGGATCTCTTGAGCCATGGAGGTCAGCGTTGCAGTGAGCCCTGACCACACCACCGTACTCCAGCCTGAGCCACAAAGCAAGACTCTGTCTCAAAAATAATAATAAAATCACTAAAAAACCCAAAGCAATGTGAAACAAGTAGATTATAAAGAAGGATGATATCTATTAAGTCTTCTTCATTCTCATGGCTCTTGTCCCTATGTTTATCTGCCCTAAGAATGTAGCCAAATCTTCTCTCTCTCTAGTGAAAATCACTTAGTAGAAAGTTATATTAATGCACAAATTCACAAAGAGAATTTGCATGATTTTCAGAACCAAATTAATCCCTAATTTACTGGCATACAGCTATTTGAGCCAAAGATCATATTGCATTTTAAACAATATAAACTCATTTTCTTTATCAGTCTTCATTTGCATCAGAAGCATCTTATTCTCAGCCAAACAGAGCAAATCAAATCCTGAAAGTTATTTGTTCCAGCAAAAGACTTTGAATATTCTGTTTCATTTTCTATTCCTACAGTTAATCTGCCAGGGCCAAGATTATGCCTTCACTTATTTTTAGTCTCTGAACCTTTGCAAAGCTAATGAAAGTTATGGGATTTCTCAGAAATATGAGGGTACAGGAAGAATGTACACTCATACACAAACATTTTAAATGCCACTTCTTAAATCACCAAGTCCAATCCCCATATAATAAAAATAATAAATTAAGGCGATGGGAATTTTAAAAATATGCTAAAGATGGTTAAGAGACTTACTGAAAGTCACACAGTCAGCAGAGAAGTACATGAAACCAAGTTCTCAAAAGTTTCTGTTTTTTTCTGCCAGTACCTGAGACCACTCTTCAGTATATAGTGGTTCATCTCTGAACCACTTTGTCAATATTAATATAGAACAATATTATCAGCCGGGTGCAGTGGCTCACACCTATAATCCCAGCACTTTGGGAGGCCAAGGTGGGCAGCTCACCTGAGGTCAGGAGTTTGAGACCTGCCTGGCCAACATGGTGAAACCCTGTCTGTAATAAAAACACAAAAATTAGCTGGGCGTGGTGGTGGGTGCCTGTAATCCCAGCTACTCTGGAGGCTGAGGCAAGAGAATTGCTTGAGCCTGGGAGGCAGAGGTTGCAGTGAGTGGAAACTCTTCCAATGCATCCAGCCTGGGCAACAAAGTAAGACTCTGTATATATATATATATATATATATATATAAAAGAACATCTTTGTAACACATTTGCACTCTGATTCCTCTGTGAACAGAGCTAATGTGTCCTTTGACCCACAATGATTTTAGGGTTGGCACTTGCTGAACAGGGCCTTCCTTCCCTCCCATCTTCCAAAGTAGAAGCTCTGGTTGAGCATCCGGAGTAACTCAGCAACATGACTGCCATCACAAACGTGCAAAAAGAGTTCTGACCTGTTGAGTTGGAAGCCAGAGAATGGAATCGTTTTTGCAGCTCTCCTTAGTGGCTTATTCCTTACTCAACAGCCATTCTGCTTTTGACCTGAAAAATTGGGTCAGGGAGATGCTGTACCATCAGGCATATTTCTTATTGGGCTGTGAAAGTCTAGCATATGGCTAATTACAATTTACACCTCCTTAAGTGCTCTAACAATCCACTAAAGGCTGTTTTGTCTCTTTGGTTTACTGTTTGTATCACTTTTTGCAGGCAAAGCAGTAAACAATTCCTTTGGAGGTACTTTCTAAATTCAAATGATGATGGAAGATGATGATCTTCTGTCTGGGCTGTTAATGATATATTCTCAGCCTGATCTGTTAAATGACTGTGATCCTAATGATGTATCATTTGTTTTTTACGGTGTCCTGGTGACCTGTTTTCTATTTCTTCATCTTCCTTCCATGGTGGAGACATGCCTACAGAGGATAAAATAAAGAACTATAAGGTAGGTGAAGGGAAAATAAAGCAGATGAGATTGTAAGAACAGAATATCTGTGGCATAAAATGCACTAATGGAAATAATAACTAATAAAGGTATTTGAAGTGAGTTGTTTCATTTTTGTATTCTTATTTTTGTCACTGCCCTTTTCAGCTGTGTGTTTGTGAGACAAAAATGTGCTCTATTGCAAAAAGATGGGTGTCCCTTAAAACAACATAAAATGGAAAAATATGCCTCAAAGTTAACATCGTTTTTAATTTGTTAGATATTAAAATGCAAGCTGATAACTAGACATTACTTAAGCAGAGAGGTTTTCTGTTTAATGAAGTGGCTTGCATCGGGAGTAGACGTTCTGACAGAGATGGTCTATTGATGTTGGATGTAGAAGGCAGGATGAATTTAGTCCCAGGGCGCTCTACTGGCACTGCCAACAGGTGACCAGCTGGCACCAGATATGAGCATGACAGCTTGGTGCACTCAACTGAGACCCATGTTTCTATTTTCCTTCATCCAGGGAGTAGCTAAAAACATGATCTTTAATTCCCTTACTGGCATGGAACAGGGCAGAAATAAATGCATTTTCAGTTAATGATTCTAAGTAAAAATGTGTCCAATCATTTAGAATTTTAAAATTTAAGCTTAGTAGAGTTTCATAAAGTGATCCATGGACTAAAGTAATGTGAGGCTCATTTGTTCTCCACCATATGAATACACTTAGAAAAGCTGGTAACATGAGAGATTTCAAATTTGCAAATTCATCTTTGAGATCAATGTTAATGGGATGAATTTAACCCTATGCCTCCTTGATGGGAATACACAGTGAGTAGAGAAGACTCAGCCTTTCTCCTTTAATCCTAAATTGTTTTATTTGACTTAAGCCCAACTTAGCTGTGATAAAGATTTTCACAAATATTTTATATGAGTTCTTGAACTTTAATGTTTTTCTTTTCATTAATATTTCTCTTTTAATTTTAAGAGTACCTTAAAAGGTACCCTTAAAGCTCCCAAGGAAGGGTTTAAAAGAAGAAAAAAGGCACGCCGGGTGCGGAGTCTCATGCCTATAATCCCAGTACTTTGGGAGGCTGAGGTGGGTGGATCACGAGGTCAGGAGTTCCAGACCATCCTGGCTAACACGGTGAAACCCATCTCTACGAAAATACCAAAAAAATTAGCCGGGTGTCATGGCACATGCTTGTAGTCCCTGCTACTTGAGAGGCTGAGGCAGAATTGCTTGAACTTGGGAGGCAGAGGTTGCAGTGAGCCCAAATCGTGTCACTGCACTCCAGCCTAGGCAACAGTGAAACTCCATCTCAGAAGAAGAAGGAGAAGGAGAAGAGGAGGAGGAGGAGGAGGAGGAGGAGGAGGAGGAGGAGGAGGAGGAGGAGGAGAAGGAGGAGGAGAAGGAAGAAGTTGTTGTTATGAGAACCTGCTTCAGTTAGGCTCAGGATTATTAGACCTCAGGGTCAAAAGAGCCAATCAGACAGATGGACCTGAAACACCAAGGAGTATCCCTTGAGCCCTAGCCAGGGGCTCTGTGGGAGACCAAGAAGTCTCAAACTTCCTACAAACAATGGCAGTGTAGGGCAGAAGTCTCAAACTTCCTACAAACAATGGCGGTTTAGGGCAGAAGGGCATCTGGAGTTCTGTCAGAGTCACCCCCACCTCCCGACTTCTCAGGCACCTTTCAAGCTTACTTTAAACTTTCTTTAGGATTATATGTGATATGTTCCCGAAGAAAATTTTAAAATACTTTCATACAGAGAACCAAAGTACAAAGTTACATGAAACAAAATACAGAAAAGAGGCTATTGGGCTAGTTACAGCACTGGTGCATGGGTGGGGGCTGCCTTGTGAATTTGATATGATCACTTGTAGTATTTTCTTTTTTTATGTATCTTTCACTACTCATATTCATTTTCCTTTAAATACATGAACATATTTACAATAACTAATTTTAAGTACTTGTTCACTAATCTGCTAGTTCTATCACCTCTTCATTTCTGGGTTTGTTTCTATTGACTAATTTTTCTCTTGGTTATAGGTCTCAATTTCCTACTTCTTCTCATATATAGTTATTTCTTATTGGATACTGTAAACTGTTAATTTTTTTTATTGAGCATTGGAATTTGTTGTCTTTTTTTTTTTTTTTTTTTTGAGACGGAGTCTCGCTCTTTTTACCCAGGCTGGAGTGCGATGGTGCAATCTTGGCTCACCGCAACCTCCGCCTCCTGGGTTCAGGGAATTTGTTGTCTTAAGGGATGGTAGACTTTGTTCTAGCAGGCAGCTAATTTACTGGTGCATTAGCTGGAGTCTTTTGAAACTTGTTTTTAAGCTTTGTCAGAGTGAATTTTGAGTAACCTTTACTCCAGGGCAGTTTACTTCTCCTGCGAAGGCATGATTTCTGGTTTCTGTGAATGTCCCACATGTTCAAAGTAGACTCTTCCACTTGGCTTTTGCCTCTTTCATACCTTGGAACTGACTTTTCTGAGATAACCATCAACTTCCAAATCCAAAGGATGCTTTTCAGTTTTCATCTCACTGGACTTCTCGGGTGGCATTTAGCATTGTTGACCGGAGGCTCCCACACTCTGGAAGCTCTCTCTTCTGCAGCTTTTGTTTCATCACATTCTCCTTGTTTTCCTCTTACCTCCGTGATTATTTTGCAGGTCTTCCTTCTCCCAGCCAATCTTTAAATAATATTCAGAGCTGTTTTTCAATCCCTTTCCTCATTTTGCTCGATATTCTCTTTCTCCAGAGAATCCCACAATGTCTGTCCCATGGCTTCCATTACCCCTATTTCACACTGAAAAAAAAAAAAAAAACCGTGTGTGCTCTCTATCCCAGGCCTCTCATCCAAGCTTAAGATCCCCGCACTCAATCCCAACTACTTCCTCAGTTTCTCTTTTTTGGTATCTCACACATACTGTGTTCAAAAGTGACCTCAGGTTCCAGCCCATGCACTACGTCTGCTCCTCTTCCAAGGTTTCTGTCTCATTAGAAGACATCATCCTGTTCCCTATACAAAAAAAAAAAAGGGGGACTCATTCCTGAAGCTTCACCTCTGATATATATGAATCATCAGAGATAATAATTTTTTCTCCCTAAATATCTCTTGAATCTGTTTCTGAGATCCAGTAAGAAACTATTAGTCCTGCACAAACCAGGCTGTGTTCATATACCTGGCATGTTGATGTAGCAAGTGTGATGTCACTTTTATGACAATTTTTTTTTTTTTTTTTTTTGAGACGGAGTTTCACTCTTGTTACCCAGGCTGGAGTGCAATGGCGTGATCTTGGCTCACTGCAACCTCCGCCTCCTGGGTTCAGGCAATTCTCCTGCCTCAGCCTCCTGAGTAGCTGGAATTACAAGCATGCGCCACCATGCCCAGCTAATTTTTTGTATTTTTAGTAGAGACGGGGTTTCACCATGTTGACCAGGATGATCTGAATCTCTTGACCTCGTGATCCACCCGCCTCGGCCTCCCAAAGTGCTGGGATTACAGGCGTGAGCCACCGCGCCCGGCAATGATTTTTTTTTTAATGCAAACTTGATTCTATTACTCCTCTGCTTATAACCTATTAACAGTTTCTCTGATCCTAGAGTCCAAATGCTTTTACCAGCATCTTCAAAATCCTGGACTGCACTGCAGTTACCTCTCTGGTTCTCTTTTCTCCATTCTCTCCTTCAGTCTCCACACTCCAGGGGCAGTGCACTGGACTTCACGAAGCTCCTGTAGTGTGCTGAACCTATAGGACCCTTCTTCCTGGAATATGCCCCTCTTCACTCTCCCTCTATACCCACACCAACCTTTTAACCAACCTGGCATCATTCACTTCCCTGCTTAAGTGCTACTTTCTACCTTGAATCCTTCTTCCTTTGCTCAGGTCAGGCCAGAACCTGTCTCATTGGCTTCCTGTCATTTTACCTCATAGCACTTTACCATACCTGGTCTCCAGGAGGGAAGAGACAGGGCATGCCAGTCCTCAACACCCAGAACATATACAGCACCCCAAACAGGATTGTTTGTCACAAAGAGGACATGCAGTAAATGTTGAACGAATAAAAGGAGTTCAGAAAACTAATTCTCACCAAAGTGTGAATTGATAATGGTTTAAAGTACTTCCTAGAGGGTAAAGGATATCCAGATAAACTTTGGGAACTTAAAGGAGTGCATCTCTACCTGCAAAGCTTCAATTATTACCGTATTTCTTGCTAGAGGCTTTCTAGTTTCTGACATTTCAGTCTGTGGGAGAGAAGGGAACAGAGATGTGACTTAAATTCCTAGGTCATCTATCCCCTGCTTGCCTCTCTCACTTCATCTTGTGCCACTGCTCCTCCCATCTCCCTCTGCTCTGCCCAGATGGGATTTGTTTTGGTTTCTTGACTGGTAAGCTCCTTCCCTACAGGTCCCTCTATGTGGGATGCTCTCTCCACTTCCATCTTGCTCTTTACAAGGTGAGCACCTTTACAACACAAATGCCACCTCCCAAGAGAGGCCAGGTTATTCCCTGCTGTTGCACTCTCTTTGTGCCTGTCAGAGCATTTAACCACAGTTGGTAATTTTATGCATTTAATTTATTTACTTACTTTAGTATATCTCCTTTACTAATCTGCAAATAAAGGCAAGGACCACATTTACTTTGTTCACTGTTGTTTGCCCAGAATCTAGCATAGGGCCTAGGACATAGTTGGTAATCATTAACCGTTTATTGAATAAATTAATTCATAGTTGGTAATCATTAACTGTTTATCGAATAAGTGAATTAATGTTTACAGTAAAGCAGAGCTGATAAATTTATTGGCTGTCACACCAAAAACTGGAATGTTTTTGTTAACATTATGGAAGTTTGGCAAGCCAGACATAAAAGTACATCTAAAGTTTCATCTGAAAGGTTACTTAGCTGAAGCGGGAGGGTGTTGGGAAAGGGAAGGAATGAAAGGACTGGGAAGTGACACTTTACAAGAGAAGACATACATGAGGCCAACAAACATGAAAAAATGCTCATCATCACTGGTCATTAGAGAAATACAAATCAAAACTACGTTGAGATACCATCTCACACCAGTTAGAATGGCGATCATTAAAAAATCTGGAGACAACAGATGCTGGAGAGGATGTGGAGAAATAGGAACACTTTTACTCTGTTGGTGGGAGAGTAAATTACTTCAACCATTGTGGAAGATGGTGTGGCAACTCCTCAAGGACCTAGACATAGAAATTCCATTTGACCCAGCAATCCCATTACTGAGTACATATCCAAAGGATTATAAATCGTTCTACTATAAGGACACATGCACACGAATGTTCATTGCAGCACTGTTTACAATAGCAAAGACCTGGAACCAACCCAAATGCCCATCGATGATAGACTGGACAGGGAAAATGTGGCACATATACACCATGGAATATTATGCAGCCATCAAAAAATGAGTTTGTGTCCTTTGCAGGGACATGGATGAACCTGGAAAGCATCATTCACAGCAAACTGACACAAGAACAGAAAATCAAACACTGCATGTTCTCACTTATAGGTGGGTGTTGAACAAGGAGAACATATGAACACAGGGAGGGGAACATCACACACTGGGGGTCTGTCAGGGGGAAATAGGGGAGGGACAGCGGGGGATGAAGAGTTGGGGAGAGAGAGCATGGGGAGAAATGCCAGATACAGGTGATGCGGAGGAAGGCAGCAATTCACACTGCCACGTGTGTACCTATGCAACAATCTTGCATGTTCTTCACATGTACCCCAAAACCTAAAATGCAATAAAAAAAAAGACCACCAAAAAAAAAAGGACTGGGAAGTGTAGAGAATAGGATAAAAGATAAGGAAAAGTAAGGGAGCAAATGCAGGCTCAAACCATTTACTCTGATGTGTTCTCCCAAGAATGTTGTCTTAGAGTTTCTTTTTTCTGTGATTTAAGCCTATATAAATTAATGTGAAGGAAAAAATATTCAACCTGTAGGTTCATTTTGCCAAGTAAGTCATTGGACTCCTGAATTCATTTCCTATTGCTGCTATATGTAACAAGTCTCCACAGTGTTGTGGCTGAAAACAATAGAAGTTTACTCTTCTGACAGTTCTAGAAGTCAGAAGTTCGAAATGAGTCTTAGGGGGCAAAAATCAAGGGGTATGCAGGACTGGTTCCTCCTGGAAGCTCCAGGGGAGAATTCTTCCCTGCCTCTTCCAGCTTCTGGGGCTGCCAGCATTTCTTGGCTTATGTTACTTCACTCCTCTCACTGCTCCTGTGGTCCCATTACCTTCTCTGTGTGCTTTGGTCAAATCTCCCTCTGCTTCCCTCTGATGACGTGATTACATTTAGGGCCCACCTCAATAAACCATGCTCCTCTCCTGCTATCAGGATCCTTAATTTAACACATCTGCAAGGCCCCTTTTGCGGCTATGTACTCACAGGTTCCAGGGATTAGGATGTGTATAGCTTTGAGGCCCATTACTGAGCCTACCGCAGGTCTATTTCAAGTGTGAATTTCTGTCTTCCTCCTCAAACCAACAACTGATTTGTTTGTTTTGAGTATTGGCTTTGTTTGTTTGTTTTTTAGAATTCTAACAACTTCTTTATTATTTTTTTCCCTTCAGAGCCCTAACAATTTTCAATGCTAATCAAACTTCAACTATAGGTATAATGCCTCATATTTCTCCTAGATCCCAAACTTGGTTTTCAGAAGGAAGAGAAAGTATATTGTAAGCCAGCAAAATGATTTTCAACTTTGTTTCCTCTCAGGCACCTGGAAACAACTGCCTGAGACTGGGTAATTTATAAAGAAAAGAGGCTTAATTAACTCACAGTTCCACAGGCTTAACAAGAAATAACTGGGAGGCCTCAGGAAACCAACAAGAAGACAGAGGGAAAACAGGCACTTCTTGTGGTGGAGCAGGAGAGAAAGAGCCAATGGGGTGGGGGTCACACATTTTTAAATGCCACCAGATCTCATGAGAATTCTATCATGAGACAGCCCTAGGGGGTTGGTACTGAACCATTAAAAACCACCCCCATGATCCAGTCACCTCCCACTAGGCCCTGCCTTCAACATGTGGCGATCACAATTCGCCATGGGATTTCGGTGGGGACACAGAGCCAAACTGTCTCAGCATCTCTTTTGAAAGGAGTCTCCAGTGAAACTAAACTTAAATAAGTCTTTATCAGGAATAAAACTTCTAGAGTCTTCTATTTGGCAAAGCTCTGAGCAACACCCTTTAATTTGTTTTGGGTCTTATCAGATCTAGTTCTATTTATCTAGAGGCAGTAAAAATTCACTGCAGGGAGTGTTGTGTTTTTCTGCTTCCACTCCACACAACTGGAACTTGAAAATCAATTTGAATGGTGTTTGCCCATTAAACTGTTATTTAATAACCCTGAAAACCAGCCAAACTACATAACCCCAGCTTAAAGTCAAGTCACATTTAAGGAAAGAACTTTATTGACCACTCCCTGAAGGTACATAAGTATCTGGCCTTCACTGAAAGCCTGAGTGCAGAGTCTGGAGCTGCTTTTTGAAGGAGACCTTAGTTTGTGGCCATGCAGGTAGGAAGCTATTTTTGTAATAAGCCCTGGCCTTCTCAGCTAAATTGTTATGGACATGTGTTAGTTACTCTCAGACCAGTGCTGTTCAATAGAAATATAATGTGAGCATTATATTTAAGCATGTAATTAAAAATTTTCTAGTAAAAGCAAAAAGAAGCAAGTGAAATTAATTTTAGTAATATGGCTTGTTTAATTCAATATGTTCAAAATACTGTCATTTCAACATGAATCAATAAAATGAATAATTATCGAGGCTGGGCACAGTGGCTCACACCTGTAATCCTAGCATTTTGGGAGGCTGAGGCAGGTGGATCACCTGAGGTCAGGAGTTCAAGACCAGCCTGGCCAATATGGTGAAACCCTGTCTCTACTAAAAAATACAGCAAATTAGCCAGATGTGGTGGTAGGTGCCTATAATCCTAGCTACTCAGGAGGCTGAGGCAGATGAATCACTTGAACCCAGGAGGTGGAGGTTGCAGAGAGCCGAGATTGTGCCATTGCACTCTAGCCTGGGCAACAAGAGCAAAACTCCATCTCAAAAACAAAACAAAAAAAAGAACTATTGAGAAGTTTATATAATTTTGTTTTTTCAGGTTAAGTCATAATTATCATGTGTATCTTATGCTTCTATGACATCTCAGTTTGGACCAGCCATCTTTCACGTGTGCAGTAGCCCCATGTGGGTAGCGTATCACACATGACAGTTATACCCTTCATGGTTGATTAAGAAAACTATATTGGGTCATTAATTATTCTTCTGCCATCATAAATAAACTCTTTTACTCTTTTCTATACTTTCTGGTTTTGTTGTATTTTTGCTTATTAGGTTTCATTTTAGTTATTTTTATTTTCCTCATTGGGAAACAGGAAGTTCCACTCCTTAATAGAACAACCCCCCTTCTCTTAAGGGATGGAAGTTGGAGGGTAACCCATGTGCTAAAAATGAGATAAAATGACTTTTATTCCCCTGGTTAGCTTCACAGATGCCCTCTGAGCCCCTCAAAAAGATACCCTCCAAGTTCCAGAACATGGCCTGGTGGGCCCAAAAAGCAACACGTGGGAACAGGTGATGAAACTACACTTCAGCTGCTCGAAGGAAACCCAAACGCCTCCCAAGAGAGCAACAGCAACTCTTATCATGAGATCGGGACAGCTTTTCGGACCAGTTCTCTTTCTTATATCTAGGGTTCCTCAGTCTCTGCATGAATAAATCGTCCTGAACTAGGATGGGATTCTGGAAACCTGCCTTTACTAGCTAGTTGGGAAACCCTGGGCAATTTATTTATTTAAATTATTTGAACCTCAGAGCACTCTTTACTAAAATGATGAAGTTGAAACAGATAAGTGGTTTTCTAACATTAAGTTGTGAACTCATTTTTCAAATGAAACTACAGAGAATCCCAATACTTCAAACAGATCCAAGTGCAGCTACTCTGACACCGGTAATGACAGGGAGTTACAGGGGTTGGACCTGCAATCTACTGCCTCCGTCTTCCTTTTGCATCTGAGGCACAGTTTGAAAACCTCGATAGATGGTCTCCACTATAGCTTTCAGCATTAAGCATTCTAATTCTTGACCATTCTCCATTGTGCTGTATCAGCCAATACTCCCAATTAGCTCAAGCCTAGACTAAGAAAAAAGTAGATAGGAGATCGTTTCCCCAGGAGACTTGCACAGTTTCTAAGCACATGTTCTTTGGAGCCCCACCACCTCACCCCACAGAATTTCAAACACATAACTTTTTTGTTGTTTTTTCTTTTTCAGGTATCAAATATTTGTGAAAGTCCTTTAAAAAAAAAAAACTGGGCTAATGTGCAAAATCCTGTTTCCTTTTTGCAACTTTTTTTTTGAGACAAGGTCTCACTCTGACACCCAGAATACGGTGCAGTGGCTCCATCATGGCTCACTGCAGCCTCGTGGGCTCAAGCAATCCTCCTGCCTTCAGTCTCCCTAGAAGCCGAAAATACCAGTACTTGCCACCATGCCAGGCCAATTTTTTAATTTTTTTGTAGAGACAAGGTCTCCCTATGTTGCCCAGACTGGTCTCCAACTCCTGGCTTAAGCGATCCTCCTGCCTCAGCTTCCCAAAGTGCTGGGATTACAAGTGTGAGCCACTATGCCTAGCTACTTTTTGCAACTCTTCTTTAACTCTAAGTCATTCCTATCTTACAGTTAGAATATAAAGATAACTAATCTTTATATCAAAACCATGAGTGAATGAGCAAAGGGATATATACGTTGTATAAAAATTGCAGTATAACCAAAGCTCAGTAAATACGAAAATAATTGTTCTGAACCTGGATATTTTACGATATGTGGCTGTTGACGTAATAAATAATATAAGACTTTGGTACTACCAAGAGAAAAAATATATCTAGTTGTAGATAGATATAATCATTAGAAGATAAACTTTTCTTGTTTTTTTTTTTTTTATTTTATTTTCCCCTAATCTGGTGCCTGATAGTATTATTATAAATTTAGGCAATATTTCACTTTGTAGTACTACCAGAGAATGAAGTGTTCCACTTGAACAAAAACCCAAACGATCCTTTTCCTAAAACCATATAGATTCTCCATTTAATTAAGCCTTGTCGTAATTTTCTGACATTTTCACTGAAGACTGTTTTCTTCAAAGCATTCCCTACCTGAAGATTACAGCTGAGACATGGGAGGCAAGGTTTCCTATATTCGATAAGGTGGTAAACTTTATTTCTTCCCCTCAGTCTCAGCCCTGGAGGTGCCAAAAAGGGAAAGAGATTGAGAACTGGTCAAATTATCAAGTCAAACAACAATAACAAAAAATCAAGACAGAAAAAAACAAACATAAGCAAAGGACTTAAGGATTTAGGAAAACAATCAGAAGAATGAAAATAGATTGTGTACCTTTTTTTTTTTTTTTTGAGATGTAGTCTTGCTCTTGTTGCCCAGGCTGGAGTGCAATGATACAATCTCAGCTCACTGCCACCTCTGCCTCCCGGATTCAAGTGCCTGCCTCAACCTCCCGAATAGCTGGGATTACAGACACGCACCACCATGCCTGGCTAATTTTTTGTATTTTTAGTAGAGATGGGGTTTCACCATGTTGGCCAGGCTGGTCTCAAACTCCTGACCTCAGGTGATCCACCTGCCTCAGCCTGCCAAAGTGCTGGGATTACAGGTTTGAGCCATCACACTCAACCAACTTTTGACTCTTAATTATGGTTTCCATCTCTCTGCTGAAATCCCTCAATATTTCTTGCTCTCCTTTCCAAGCAGATCTTTTAGCATGCAGTAGCTATTTAAAGTTATTTAAATAGTTATTTAACATTCCTGTCTGATAGTTTAAACCATCTGGGTCATCTCTGAATCAGATCTTTGATTGTTTTATGTCTTCCCCTTGATTTTTCTGCCTTACAATTTTTGAAAGAATACTAGACATTCTATGTAAAAGAGCAGTGGAGACTGAGATAAATAACATTTATGTCCAAAATAGGTATGCTTCTTTTTTGACAGACTATCAATAAGGAGAGTCAAGTCAATATGGTCAGGCGTTTTGCTGAGTTTGGCATCTTCAGTGCACCACAGGATTTCTATTCAATAAAGAAAATCTGAACATTGGTAATAAAAAGTGATAAAGTGGGCTGGACATGGTGGCTCATGCCTGTAATCCCTGTGCTCTGGGAGGCCAAGGTGGGAGGCTTGAGGCCAGGAGTTAGAGATGAGCCTGGGCAATAAATATGGTGAGATCCTATCTCTACCAAAAGACGAAGCAAAACAAAAAGCCTCTTGTGGCATGTCCAAAGTTACAAACAGAAAATAAATAATTAATTAAAACAAAATAAAAAGGTGACAAGTTGGGAGAAGATGTTCCCAATATCCAACACTAGCAAGTGCTACATATCTAAGATATATACAGAACAACTTTAAATCAACAACAACAAAAGTCAGGAAATTCCATAGAAAAATGAGCAAAATAGACATAAAGGCAATTCTTAGATGAGGATATTGGAATAACTAATGATATGAAGATATGCTCAATCTTTCAACAGACTTGAGAATTAAGATATCACTTTCCACCAATCAGATTCACAATTTTTTTTTCCCAGACAGGATCTGGCTCTGTCACCCAGGCTGGAGTGTGACGGCGCAATCTTGGCTCCCTGCAATCTCCGCTTCCCAGGCTCAAGCGATTCTTGTGCCTCAGCCTCCTGAGTAGCTGGAATTTTAGGTATGCAGCACCACACCCAGGTAATTTTTTTATTTTTAGTAGAGATGCTGTTTCTCCATGTTGGCTAGGCTGGTCTCGAACTCCTGAAGTCAAGTGATTCACCTTCCTCAGCTTCCCAAAGTACTAGGATTATAGGCATGAGCTACCATGCCCAGCCTAGATTGACAAAAATTTAAAAGTCTGATAACACTGAGTGTTGATAAACATTTGGGGAAACAAGAGCTGGTAGCACACGTGTAAATTTGTGAGCAGACAGCCAGCCTATGGTGAGTAAGCAACCCATTCCTGGGCATATGCCTTTGGTAAACTCTTGCACACGAAGGAAAGAAATATTGCCCAGCAAATATTAGGCACTGAATAAAATGTTTTTTTGTTTTGCTTTGTTTTGTTTTGTTTCTGAGATGGAGTCTCACTCTGTTGCCCTGGCTGGAGTACAGTGGCACGATCACAGCTCACTGCAACCTCCGCCTTCCAGGTTCAAGCGATTCTTCTGCTTCAGCCTCTGGAGCAGCTGGGATTACAGGCGCATGCCACCATGCCAGGCTAATTTTTTGTATTTTTAGTAGAGATGGGGTTTCACCATATTAGCCAGGCTGGTCTTGAATTCCTGCCCTTGTGATCTGTGCACCTCTACCTCCCAAAGTGCTCAATTACAGGTGTGAGCCACTGACACCCAGCCTGTGTAAAATGCATATTAAATGAATGCATATTTTATTTTATTTTATTTTATTTTATTTTGCCAATCATTGAGAGCTTGTAAGGTTGCTGAGGTTGGTTGGCCTTGAACTCTTGGCCTCGCCTTCGCAAGCACCACGACATCCGGCCGGAGCCACTTTGGGCCCCTTGAATGCATATTTTAAATGAATGCATGAAAGCATTCATCACAGCATTGTTTGTAGTAAGTGGACTTGAGGCAACCCAATTGTCTATTACTAGAAGTACAAGAAGATAAAACAGATGTGAGGAATGTATTTGACAACAGCTAACACTGGTGGAAATACTGCAGTGTGCCAGGCAGTCTTCTAAGTGCCTCACGTGTGTTAACACAATTATCCTCACAACAATGCTATAAGGTGTTTATTTTAGACAGAGGAGATTAGGTTAGATTAAGCTGAGGGTCAGGCAAACGGTAAGAGTCAGAGTTGAGTTTGAACCCAGGCACCGGGCTTCCACAGCCAAGCTCTGAATCCCCCATGCTGAGGGGCTGCCCACCTCCTGTACTGCATGTCCCTGCCAGAGAGTGTTCTGCTCTGGTCAGGAGTTGAGCTGAGTTTAGTACCTTAAGTGCACCACAGTGCATCTGTTCAACAAATAAAATCTAAACATTGATAAGAAAAATGTTTCTACCGCTGGCCAGGTGTGGTGGCTCAAGCCTGTAATCTCAGCACTTTGGGAGGCTGAGGTGGGTGGATCACAAGGTCAAGAGATCGAAACCATCCTGGTAAACATAGTGAAACCCTGTCTCTATTAGAAATACAAAAATTAGCTGGGCGTGGTGGCACATGCCTGTAATCCCAGCTACAGCTACTCAGGAGGCTGAGGCAGGAGAACAACCCAGGAGGTGGAGGTTGCGGTGAGCCGAGATCGCGCCATTGCACTCCAGCCTGGGTTACAAGAGTGAAACTGCGTCTAAAAAAAAAAAAAATGCTTCTACGTAGCTCTACCTACCTAGCCCTTTCTATTACTTACCTTCTTTTCCTCTCCAAAGGGAAACATTTTAAACTTGTCCTCCAGAAGCTAGGAGCACACCTCAACTCGGTTCCAAGTGTTTCTTCCTCTATATGGTTAATACGAGGGTATCCTTCCAGCCCCCTCAAATCTCTGAAGATCTTGTAAGGAGCTGGGACCTCAGGCAGCCTCTCTCTCCCTCTCTCTCTCTCTCTCTCTCCCTCCCTCCCTCCCTGTCTTCTTGAAGTTCATTTCCAGATAACCCGAGATAATCTGGTGCTTTCCTCCTCCAAGTCTCTTTCCCATGGGGTGCAAGCACATTCCACCATACGAGGATCTTTCAGACTTGAAAGAGTCTGAAAGAGCTCTTGGTGCCCAATGGCCTGGGATCGTGGGAATGCCCGTCATTGCACTGGGCTGTGAGGTAGTAGTCCTTCAGAGGAGAGTATGGTCTACACTTAAGACCCCAAACGATTAAACTTTGGAATTGTTTTGTCTTATTTTTACATAATGTTCTACCTCCTCCTTCTTTATGTGATTATTGTCTCTTTTAGCCCTGTCTGTTTTATCACTTGTTAGTGTGTTTTATCTTGCAGTGTTCTCCAGCTGCCCATTATGTCAGCCAGTTGTGGGGAACTGGATGACCCAGCTCGGTAGAAGAAGTGTGCCGAAAGAGGTTGTTCAGTCCTGAGCCAAACTCTGTAGGACTGTGTGTGTGAGCTTGGTGGAAACGTTTCCAGTGTAAATTCTAACACTGGTTGAGGCATTAAGTGCATACCCTGTAGCTGCCACTGTGCCACATCATCTTCATCCTCGGGACCGCCTTGGGACACAGTTACAAGTGTCCCCATTTTGCAGATACTGAAGCTCAGGGAGAGCAAGGGCTTTGCCAGAGGTAAAATGGTTGAAAGGCTGCAGAGCAGGAATGCAGCCCAGGTCTTTTGGCACAACTACCTTGAACTCTTTCATTCTTTTTGTTTTTGCTGATTTTCATGCCCAAAATTGCCAGTTAATTAAACTATATTTAAACAGTACGTTTCTGTTTTTAATTTTTCTTTTTTCCAAAAGCACGTTTCCTATTATTTGAAAAACCCTCTTACTTTAGAATAGTCAGTGGCCTAGTAGAGATTAATTATGAAATGGAAATTTCCTGCAAAGAAAACAAATCGCTATAGCAAGAAGCACAACATGGTTCTTTTCAAAGAAAGCTCTACCTCCACCAGCCTGGCTCTTCTTTTGTGGAGGAGTCTCCTTTCCCTGGAGTAGGTTTGCTCATCTACCAAGCACGTATTATGGTGCACTACGTACTAGACACTATCCTGGACCCCTTACAAATAGTCCTACAGGTAGGACTTAGTGCACTTAGTCCTACAGGTAGAAAGTAATAATATCACCCATTTTGCAGATGAGGAAACTGAAGCTCGAAGAGATCAATCTATTTGTAAGTGGCACGGGCAGGGTTTGAACCCTCGAGGTTTGTCTCTAGAATCCAGAGGCTTAAGCTTTGCACCACAGTTTCTTCATTACTAACTAATATTCTGTGCAATGCTGAGCAAGGGAAAACAATAGCAGATAGGAGGAGATAAAAGCCGAGGAGCCCGGGAGACCCTTCTCTGCAGGTTGATGGAAGGAGCTTTGAAAGCCAAACAGCCCGAGATGAAACTATTCTCAGAGCCTCCATCAACCCTTCAGCTGCTATAGGGGATCATTATCATTGGTCATAAAGGGAGACAGGCCCTCCCTTTCTTTGCTTTGGTGTGAAGTAGATTCATGTGGACGAGGGGTGTTAGTCTTCTAGCTAACCTATAGCAAAATGACGGCCCACTCTGGCTTTTCCCACTCAAACCCTCTGCCTGGCATTTTAGAGGTAAGATCCAGGTGTGTGTTTAGAACACCTTAGACTTAAGTGGGGAGGTTGCTGAATCAGAAAAAAAAAACACATTTTTTATAAGGAAGTGCACTGATGTTTTCATTTCGTGGTCATAAAAAAAAAAGTCACAGAGAAGAATTTCATTTTGCTTCTGCTTTGGGATTTTATAGAATAAAAAAAAAAAAATCCTCTCAATTCTGCCTTTATCCACAGAGGGGAGCAGAGGGGTTGTAAAAGCTGAGGGTTTAGCACAAAATAATCAAGTTCCACCCTTCAGGGTCTGGTCTTTATGTTTGCGGATTATCCAGGCTTGCTTTCTATTTCACCTTTCTCTTGGTTCTAGCCATTGGATTACTTAGGTCACAGGAAGAAGAATGGGGGAAAATAAAAAGACGAAAGACAAATGAGTTCACACGTTTCTTTTTAAAGGTTGATGAGAAAGCGTTTCAAAAAGTATAGTGGGTTTAAGGAACAGGGATCTTCTAAAGTTTCCTGGAAAATTCAGAAAATCCAGGAAGCCCGAGGCATAGGTCTCTCTCTCAGCATCTCTGCTTCCCTTCTCTCCCTCCCCTTTCCTTCTCTCCCTCCCCTTCCTGTTTTTTCTTCCTTTTCCAGAATATCACTATTTCTCTCTGCCCATTTTTTGAACCCTCTTCTCTCCACCAACTAGCTTCCTTGTCCTCTGTTTTGGAGAGCATAAACTTTACCTCCTCCTGACATTAGCTTTAAAATGTGACTTTTGAATCAACTTTACATCAAAGCATCCTTTTACCTTCACCTCCACTGCTAACCCCCTCTCTTTCTCAGTTTCCCAATTCCTGATTTAGATAAGACCTATCTGAATGACCTATCTTTCTAAGACAGGCTGCATAAGCCACAGGCCAGTCTATAAATTGATAACCTTCAGGCAAGTAGTCTTTTGCTCATTAACTATGGCGATTAGTATAAAATACGCCTGCTTCAGTTACAGGGACTGGATGGAGGTGTGAGGTTTGGTTTGTCTTAGAGGGTTTGTGGGTGATCCAGCATGGTAAGTCCAGTGCAAGGCAGGGACTTGTTTAACCTCAGGGTTTGTGCCACTGACCTTACTGTACATTAAAAAGTGATCAATGTCTGCGGTCCTTTGAATAGACAAATCCTTTGGATAGATTCCAAGACAGATGCCTTTGATATCAACTTCAACTGGCTTAGCAGTATTATGGAGACTTTGGTAGTGCACAGTCTATTGCTTTAATTTCTGATGACAGAAGTAAATGAAAATAATGATCTGGTGCACTGGAAAGATCCCAGGCCGTTGCAGTCGGGTAACACGGGTCATTTGCTCCTTGTACTCTGTGTGACTGAACTACATACCAGCTTCCTTATCTGTAAAACGTAGCGAACACAATGAGAATTAAATCCGTGTTAAATCACTTTTTGTAGTACCAGGCTCATGGTAAGCCCTCAGTAAATGGTATTTGTGAGCAGCTATGCCTCTTTCCCAGAATATTTTTGAGGACTTATGTGGCCTGAATTTCTCTAACAGGAAGCCATTAAAATAAACTAAGTAGAGATTTGGTAAAGCCTACATTCTAGTAAAGGTATAATTGGCCTCTAGCAATCTTTTGAAACCCATTGAAAACACCAAAAAGAGGTTGGGTACGGTGGCTCATGCCTGTAATCCCATCACTTTGGAAGGCCAAAGTGAGAGGATCACTTGAGGCCAGGAGTTCAAGACCAACCTGGCCAACATAGCAAGACCCCATCTATTAAAAAAAATACATGAACAAATAATTTAAAAAAATTTTTTAAACACCAGAAAGAAAACCTCACTTTCAACGGATAAATTAAACAGCCATGTTATCAGTCAGATTTCTTAGCTACATCAGAAATTGATTCTTGCTGATATAAGCAGGAAAAAGAGAACCAAAGAGATATCAGGCAGCTTACTGACTCACTGTGAGGGCTTGGAGAACCAGGGTCAGAAAATGACTAGGAACAAATGGAGACAAGGAAGTGATGGCACTACCTGCTGAGAAGACTGCTGCACAGCTGAGTCGCGGTCATCCTGGCGGTACTACCACCCGCACCGGAAATGTTGGCCTGGAAACTGCAGGAGGCAGTCACAGAAATCGATTCCCCACTGTCCCCAGTCCTTTGCTTCACTCACACGCTCACTTCAGGGTCCGTGGCAGCCATTTTGGCACCATTAGAGGAGGCATTGCCAAGCAGCCAAGGAAGGAAGGTGCTGGGAAGAACCTGGTTCTTGGAGGATATCTTTAAGCCACTGAATCCACCTGTGGACTGCCTTCCTCCAGACCTGTATGATTTAGATTGTTATGATTTGGGTTTTTTTGGTTTTTTTTTTTTTTGAGACGTCTCATTCAGTTGCCGGGCTGGAGTGCAGTGGCACAGTCTTGACTCACTGCAACCTCTGACTCCCTGGTTCTAGCAATTCTCCTGCCTCAGCCTCCCGAGTAGCTGGGATTACAGGCACGTGCCACCACATCCAGATAAGTTTTGTATTTTTAATAGAGACGGGGTTTCACCATGTTGGCCAGGATGGTCTTGATCTCCTGATCTTGTGATCCGCCTGCCTCAGCCTTCCAACATGCTGGGATTACAGGCGTGAGCCACTGCGCCCGGCCTTTTGGGTCATTTTTAAATGTATTTCCATCATTGTTACTTAAAGCCAGATACACCCTAACTGATGTATTCTAATTGAAATGGTTGGGCTCAAGCAGCCTGATCTATTCCAGAGCTCCTCTTTTTGCCTGTTCACCATTGTCATGAGAAGCCTAAGATGGGTCAATAATTCAGCTGCTAATTCAGTGGAGCCATTGCTTTATTGCCCTTGACGATTCCTCCTTGGATTCTAAATCCTCTGTATCAGTGGAGCACTGAGTTACGAAGAACATAAGCAAAACTTCCCACGTCGAGGTGGAGTATAACTCCAGCTTCCACCCTCTTGATTCGCAGATGAGTATATTCTTGCTATGGCCAAAATAGCACCATAGATAGGCCACTTGTTCAAAAAATAAACTTCACCCTCTAGAACCACAAGTAACCTCACCTGCCTTTCTTTCTAATAAGACACTGTAGCTGGGCCTTGGAAGGGCCATTCCATTCCTCTGCTGTAGGCAGTGTGGTTATGAGCAGTCGCAGTTACGAGTGCAGGCTCGAGCTGGACTGTCTGGGTTCAAGTCTCAGACCCCACTTTCTGAGTGACGAGAGTCAGTCTATTAGCCATACTTGCCTTAGTGTCCTCTTCTTAGAAATTAATATAATCATGGTAATTATCTCGAAAGGGTGTTTCAAGGGTTAAATGAGTTGTCGTAGGAGAGGTTCTTAGTGGAGTACCCAGCATGTAAATATGAGTTGTCATTACTGTTCTGTAAGGCCAGCGGCTTTGGGTGTTAAGAAACAGGTCCTGTACATTCCATTTATTGCCCTACTTCGTTCAGAGAGCAGTCAGTTCTTTGGTCAGAATCAGGCTGGTGGGCCGCCTGCTGGTGTCCTGGGCATCCATTCTTTCTACAGATCATGAGGGCAGAAACATGAAGCATGGTGGGCAGGGACAGCAACTCTGAGTCCAGGGCATAGATTTGTTCCAGAGAGGATGGACTGCTGCCTTCCCACTTGCAGGAGGAGTCCAGTTACTGAGGACTGGCTAGGTGCCTCGGGAATATGGTTGCATATTCAAACCCCAGGATTAGTTAACACTGAGAACAAGTTGGGCACTCAGAAGTGGCAATAGCCAGTGACAATAGCACCTCTTTCCCAAGGACAGAAGCAAAGTCCATGATGGTAAGTCTATGAATATACTTGCTCTATCACTGGGGCCCAGGATGGTTATTCATGAGCCTATTGAACAAACCTTGAGAGAGAGGAACGTTTGCTCAGATGACTGACTAAAGATCTGTCCTCACCAATATGGGTAGGCATCACCCAATTCACTGAGGACCCAAGTAGCACAAAAAGGTGGAGGAAGGATTGATTCTCTCTCTTTTGGAACTGGTACATCTATCTTCTGCCCTTGGACATCTGTATCCTTGGTTCTTGGGCTTTCAGCTCTGCACTAAATTATACCACCAGCTTATAGATGGCAGATCATGGGACTTCTTGGACTCCATAAAGGCATGAACCAGTTCCCATAATCTCTCTCTCTCTCTCTCTCTCTCTCTCTCTCTCTCTCTCTCTCTCTCCCTATATATGTGTGTGTATGTGTGTGTGTATACATATATAGATATCCTATAATAGGATATATAGAGATATGTCTTGATAGAGTTTGGGTATTTGTCCCCACCCAAATCTCATGTTGAATTGTGATCCCCAGTGCTGGAGGTGGGGCCTAGTGGGAGGAGTTTGGGTTATGGGGGTGGATCTCTCATGGTTTGGTGCTGTCTTGACGATAGTGAGTTCTCACAAGATCTGGTCATTCAAAAGTGACCCCCACCCTCTTACTTGCTCCTGCTTTTGCCATGTGGTGTGCCTGTTTCCCCTTCACCTTATTCTACAATTGAAAGTTCCAAGAGGCTTCACAAGAAGCTGAGCAGATATCAGCACCATGCTTCCTATAAAGCCTGAAGAACTGTGAGCCAATTAAACTTCTTTTCTTTATCAATTACCCAGCCTCAGGTATTTTTATAGCAATGCAAGAACAGCCTAACGTATGTCTCCTTCTGGTTCTATTTCTCAGGAAAACCTTGACTTATACACTTGTATAGAGCAGGGGTTGACAAATATTTTCTGTAAAAGGCCAGACTAAATATTTTAAGGGCCATACTCAACTGTAACATGGTAGTGTTAAGATATAAGATAAACTATAGATAATACGTAAGCAAATGAATATTTGTACTCATTCATCTGGACACTGAAATTTGAATTTCATATAATATTCACATCATAATATATCCTTCTTTTCAACCATTTAAAAATGTAAAAACTATTCTTAGCTTGTAGACCATACAAAAATATGCAGTGGGATAGATTTAACCTGCGGGCCAGAGTTTGCCAACTGCTGGTGTAAAAAATTATATTCCAGGGTGGGCACGGTGGCTCAAGCCTGTAATCCTAGCACTTTGGGAGGCCAAAGTGGGTGGATCACGAGGTCAAGAGATCAAGACCGTCGTGGCCAACATGGTGAAACCCTGTCTCTACTAAAAATACAAAAAAAAATTAGCTGGGCATGGTGGTGTGTGCCTGTAGTCCCAGCTACCTGGGAGGCTGAGGCAGAAGAATTGCTTGAACCCAGGAGGCGGAGGTTGCAGTGAGCGGAGACCGCGCCACTGTACTCCAGCCTGGCGCCTGGCAACAGAGCGAGACTCTGTCTCAAAAAAAAAAATTATATTCCTAAAAGGTTTTCTCATGCCCAAATGTTCCTCACTTGTTTCTGAGATTAAACTGCTAACGCAGGTAGAGCAGAAATTATTAGCTCCATTTTGCAGAGAAGCAAAAGGACTCAGTAAACTATAACAATACTCTAAGGATCATAGTTAATAAGAAATAGGGATGAGCTCTAACCCTCATCTCCAGGATTTTGATACTCTTATCAAACCATGCTCTCAGGGAGACACTCACTTTTATGACAAATTTTTTTTTTTTTTTTTTTTTTGAGACGGAGTTTCACTCTTGTTACCCAGGCTGGAGTGCAATGGTGCAATCTCGGCTCACCGCAACCTCCGCCTCCTGGGTTCAGGCAATTCTCCTGCCTCAGCCTCCTGAGTAGCTGGGATTACAGGCACACGCCACCATGCCCAGCTAATTTTTTGTATCATTAGTAGAGACGAGGTTTCACCATGTCGACCAGGATGGTCTCGATATCTTGACCTGGTGATCCACCCGCCTCGGCCTCCCAAAGTGCTGGGATTACAGGCTTGAGCCACCACGCCCGGCAAAAAAAAATAAAAAAGAAACGACAAATTTTTAAAAAGCTATCAGCTCTTGGCTATGTAAACCCAAGGAAGGAACTGCTTCCATGCATAAAGCAAGAGCTCTCATAACTGGGGACTTATTAGCACTCTGTCTATCCGATGCTTAGGGTTGATTTGTATTTACTATGAGACAGAAATCCAGCTCTGAAGTTCCCAGGAAGGCCCTGTCCCCAGAAACGGTCCCCAGGGGCTTTGAACCTCCACTGAAAGCCCTTACGGCTCCCCCATAGTGCCTCTGGCTTACCCCAGGTCGTGGCCACTAGCCTCTGATTAGTTTTCTATCATTATGTGTCCCAAGTGAGAAATAAAAAGAGAGACAAGTGAAAGTGAACTGTGAAGTATGGGTTTGTGCCTCGCCTATACTTGAGACCTGAATTCCTCCCTTGATATGCTGCTTACAGTCTGGATATTATCTTATATACCACATTAACTGAGGGGCCATAGGTATGGCCCCATGATTTGAATACCAACTTCTTGGATGTAGTCCTCTGAGTCATAGAAAATGGTAGAATTTTCATTCAATTGAGAAGTTATTTTACATTCAAAAGTAACTATTTTTTAGAAATCAAAATGGTATCAATGCAATGTATCTCAAAATAATAAAAGCTATTTATGAAAAATAAATTAAAAAAAAAAAAGAAATTAAAATGACCAGGCCGTGCATGGTGGCTCACCTCTGTAATCCCAGCACTTTGGGAGGCCAAGGTAGGTAGGTCACCTGAGATCAGGAGTTTGAGACCAGCCTGGCCAAAATGGTGAAATACTGTCTTTACTAAAAATATAAAAATCAGCTGGGCATGGTAGTGGGTGCCTGTAATCCCAGCTACTCGGGTTGCTGAGGCAGGAGAATCGCTTGAACCTGGGAGGCAGAGGTTGCAGTGAGCCAAGATCATGCCATTGCACTCCAGCTTGGGTGACAGAGTGAGACTCTGTCTCAAAAAAATATAAAAAGAAAAAATAAAAAAAAATTAAAATGACCAATATTTATATGTAAATATATTTATAATGTATAATCTATGTACTATTCCATATTTATATGTGTACCCAAGTAGCATAAGCTTTAAAGATATATGGGACTTGGGTATAGGTACGATCTTAGCCTGTGTGAGCTGCCATGACAAAATACCACAGACTGAGTGGTTTAAACAACAGAAATTGATTTTTCTTTTTTTGAGACAGAGTCTCGCTCTTGTTGCCCAGGCTGGAGTGCAGTGATGTGATCTCAGCTCACTGCAACCTCCGCCTCCCAGATTCAAGTGATTCTTCTGCCTCAGCCTCCTAAGTAGCTGAGATTACAGGCACCTGCCACCACCCACGCCTGGCTAATTTTTGTACTTTTTTTTTTTTTTTTTTTTTGAGACGGGGTCTTTCCCTGTTGCCAGGCTGGAGTGCAGTGGCACAATCTCAGCTCACTGCAACCTCCACCTCCCAGGTTCAAGCAACTCCCCTGTCTCAGCCTCCCAAGTAGCTGAAACTACAGGCGTGCACCACCACACCTGGCTAATTTTTTGCATTTTAGTAGAGATGGGGTTTCACCATATTGTCCAGGATGGTCTCGATCTCCTGACCTTGTGATCCTCCCACTTCAGCCTCCCAAAGTGCTGGGATTACAGGCATGAGCAACCGCGCCTCACCTCTTTTTAATTTTTGTACTTTTAGTAGAGATGAGGTTTCGCCACGTTGGTCAGGCTGAGAAATTAATTTCTAACAGTTCTGGAGATTGGGAAGTACAAGATGAAGGTGCTGACCCATTCAGTTCCTCGTGTGGGTCCTCCATCTGATCTGCTATGTCCTCACATGGCTCTTCCTCAGTTTGTATGCATACAAGTAAGAGGCAGAACAAACTTTCTTGTTTCTCTCTTATAATGACGCTAACTCTGTCAGAGCAGGGCCCCATCCTCGTAACCTCATCTAATCCTGAATACCTTCCACAGACCCCATCTCCAAAGGGATTCAACATCTGAGTTTTGGCGTAACATAAACATTTACTCTATAACAAGTACTATCTTCAATAATGTTTACAAATATCAAATTTTCTCTTTTCTCAAACTTAGGGGAAAAAGCCATCCATCCATTCATCCATTAGCTGGTTATTTTAATGATGTTTGAGCACCTACTGAGTACTAGACCCGTGACCTTTCAGAGATTGAAAACCTCAAGGCTCATAGAGTTCCTGAAACCCAGATTAAACATCCCCTTACCCCTTTTCTTACTGGCTTTCATTATTACCATTATTTTTTATGCTCGGTTATTAAATAAATTTCCCAAGGTGTTTTAAGTATTTTTTTCTTTAGATCTCTACCTTTCCTTTTAATGTGGTTCAGCAAATGGAAAATGACAACTGCTATGTGCACTCCAGGCCTCCCAGTGTGACTTCTCAGCATCTCTGCTTTTGCAATTAGTTTTCACCTCCTCAAAGGAGAGGGCCTCTCTGCCCACAGGTGCTGTATTTGGCTGTTAGGTGATTAATAATTAATTGCTTAGATTTATAATTTTTTCTCATTAAATCTAATAGGCATCCAGCTCACTTCTAAGATTGATTCAGATTTTAAAAAGGCTATACTTTTTTCCAAAAAACACCATAAATTATAAACTAATGTCTATATAACATTGAAAGTTATGTTTTAAAGGGTAATAGAAAGAGGTTTCCCATAATCACTACCCTGCTACCCTAATAGAAATAGGATCAGATACTCTGTAGCTCTGGCAGGAAAATAATAAAGGTTGTTATGTTCTTCAGCATTAGGTTAAAAATAAACAAATTAATTAATTTAAAATGTAGTTATGGTCTTCAAAAAACATGAGTAAAAGGGGAGTGTTTGTACATACCAATGCTTTTCTTCTTTTCTTTCTCTCCTTTTCTTTGAGACAGAATCACTCTCTGTCACGGAGGCTGGAATGCAGTGGCATGCCACACTCCAATGTAGTTGCAGTTGGCTCACTACAACCTCCACCTTCCAGGCTCAAGTGATTCTCATGCATCGAGCTTCAGAATAGCTAGGACTATAGGTGCACGCCGCCACAACCGGTTATATTTTTAGTAGAGAAAGGGTTTCACCATGTTGGCTAGGCTGGTTTTGAACTCCTGGCCTCAAGTGATGCACCCACTTCAGCCTCCCAAAGTGCTGGGATTACAGACATGAGCCACTGCGCCTGGCTTCATACCATAGTTTTTCTTACCTATACATTCTTTCCCTCTATTTGTACTCATCAGTCTCCGTGTGAGTGGTTCTCAGGCGAGGTGTGGTGGCACTCTCAAGGGAAGAATCAGTTGTAGGGGAAGGCCATAAGTATTTCGTTACTTACACGGCTTTTAAATATGCAAACAAATTATTTTGTCCATAAATTAAAGCAGAGTCAAGGTTTTTCCCTCAGTATCATCACTATCAGGAGACAGGAGGCAATAAGGCATAGCAGGTGAGAACACTCCAAGTTCATCCTGCTAAGGTTCACGGTCTAGCTCCACTAGTGAAGCTGAATAATTTTGGTCACGACACGCTTAGGTCAGGCACAGTGGCTCACTCCTCTAATCCCAGCACTTTGGGAGACTGAGGAGGGTGCATTGCTTGAGCCCAGGAGTTTGAGACCAGCCTGGCCAACATGATGAAACCTTGCTTATGCCAAAAAAATATACAAAAATTATCCAGGTGTGATGGTGCATACCTCCTAGCTACTTGGGAGGCTGAGGTGGGAGTATGTTTGAGCCTGGAAGGCAGAGGTTGCAGTGAGCTGGGACCATGTCATTGCACTCCAGCCTGGACAACAGGGTGAGACCCTGTCTCAAAAGAAGAAGAACGAGAAGGAGAAACACTTAAAATTAACAAGCTTCAATTTTTTTTTTCATTTATAGGGTTTAAGCTGTAAATGATCAGAAGTCAGATATGAATAAGAGAGCAGAATACTTGGCATATAGTAAGCATTCAATAAAGGTTAGCTAAAACATTATTTTCAGTGATACTACTTATTACTAATATTAAGAAGTCTTCTAATATAGAAGAGACTTGTTAAGAGACTTTCAGTTCAAATGAACCTGGTCAAGGTCTAACTCTGCCACTCGGTAATTCTGTGACCTTGGATAACTTGCTTAACTTCTTTCAGCGATAGTTTCATCATATCAAAAAACTGTACGGGGTGTTGTGGAAGTTAAATTGGCAATAAATGATGCAAATAAGAAAAAAATAAGGGCTCGGCCAGGCGCGGTGGCAATGTAATCCCAGCACTTTGGGAGGCCAAGAAAGGCGGATCACGAGGTCAGGAGTTTGAGACCAGCCTGGCCAACATGGTGAAACGCTGTCTCTACTAAAAATGCAAAAATTATCTGGGCATGGTGGCGGGTGCCTGTAGTCCCAGCTACTCAGGAGGCTGAAGCAGGAGAATCGCTTGAACTTCGAAGGTGGAGGTTGCAGTGAGCCAAGACGGCGCCATTGTACTCCAGCCCAGGCGATAGAGCAAGACTCGGTCTCAAAAAAAAAAGAAAGAAAAGAGGGCTCAATAGATTTTAATTGTTTAATAAGGTTATCAATGTTAATGATGACAGTGCTTGCTTAAGTGTTAAAAGGGGGAGAGGAATTGTATTTAGGAGTGTTGAATCCATATTCATTTGGTCAGGAAAATATATTATTATCAATAAAAGAGCTAAGACATGCTTTATGAGAGGGAGTGATTATCCTAGCTTATTTGAGAAATAACAGGTACATAAAGACAGGGGGTCAACTCTTTTTACACAATTTCAGATCACTAGCGAAGCCTAGAAACCGAAGATAAACTTTGACTGTGTATGTATAGGCCAGCATTGGGAGGTAATTGCTCAATGATTTAAAGAACACACAGTTTTGAAGCATGGAAGGAATGAAGAAGTCTTAGAAAATATGTAAATTCAACTTCTTCGCTTTATAAATGAGGACACTGAGGCCTTAATGAAGAAATCGAGGCAGTAAAATGCTTTGCCCAAGGTTAGGACCAGGCACTTAATCCTCTTTTTTTTTTTTTTGAGACGCGGTTTCGCTCTTGCTGCCCAGGCTGGAGTGCAATGGCGCAATCCCGGCTCACCGAAACCTCCGCCTCCTGGATTGAAGTGATTCGCCTGCCTCAGCCTCTCGAGTACCTGGTATTACAGACATGTGCCACCGCGCCTAGTTTATTTTGTATTTTTCGTAGAGACGGGGTGTCTCCATGTTGGTCAGGCTGGTCTCAAACTCCCACCCACCTCGGCCTCCCGAGGGATTACAGGTGGGAAAAGTGCTGGGATCACAGGCGTGAGCCACTGCACCCGGCCCAGGCACTTAATCTTAAAACATGATCATAGTCTTTGTTAAAAGGTGCATAAGAATAATTCTTATTATTCTTATGTATTTTGCATCTCTCTACTTATTTCCATGTTTGTATGTATATTAGTGTGATTGGAGTTTTTTGTTTAAAGATTGTGTTTAAATGCCAACTAAACACTAAGAGAGAGTCAGAATCTTTAAAAACATCTGGAGGTTTCATCTGTTATTTTGTATATAAAAATTTTAAGAAGGTTGGGCGTAGTGGCTCACTCTTGGAATCCCACCACTTTGGGAGGCCGAGGTGGGCGGTTCACCTGAGGTTGTTCCAACCAGCCTGATTAACTTGGAGAAAACCCGTCTCTACTAAAAATACAAAATTAGCCGGGCATGGTGGCGATGCCTGTAAATCCCAGCTACTCAGGAAGCTGAGGCAGGAGAATCGCTTGAACCTGTGAGGCGGAGGTTGCACTGAACTGAGATCATGCCATTGCACTCCATCCTGGGAAATAAGAGCAAAACTCTGTCTTAAAAAAAAAATTATAAGAGAAGGAACATTAGTATTTACTAAGTAAGCACTTTCCAAGCATCAATCACTTTTACATAAAGTGTCTCAAGTAAACTTCACAATAATCTTGAAAAGCAACCTATCCATCAGGGCTCAGTCCTCTCGCAGCCTTAAGCAGAAGGGAATTTGATGTCTACGAAAGCACTGAAAGGTCTAAATGAACTGGCTTTAGACAAGACCTCCAGGAATGGCTCCGAGTTTGCTACCACAGAACTAGCCTGCCCAGGGAACTGCTCTCTCTAGTACAGGTGGAACAGTAGGCATCCAGAAAGTCCAATGCCTACTGCAGACTCAGAGATTTGAGGTCAAAGCCATGTAACTGGGACGTGACTCCACCACCAGCACTGTTGGCCCCAGAGTGGTGCCACAGCTGCTAGATCCTTCCAGCAAAAGATGATGCCCTCAGTGCCCTTCAGGCCGCTGCATATTTTCCCATTTGATTCAGTTTCAAAGTCAGTTCTCACAGTACATGTTTCTTTGGTTGATCTAAGTCACATCAAGAGCTTTAGCTGCAAAGGAGTCTGATGAATATAGGTTTTAGCTTTTTAAGCCTGTGTAGAACGGGAAGTCATATTAGAAGGAAGTTGCAACAAATACCAAGTAGGCCTGTACCCATTTTTAGAATTACAAAGCCATAATTTTGACAGGTTAAATAACTTACCTAAAGGTCACACAGCAGTTAATAAAAGGGGGATGTTCAAAATAAGATCTCCTGGCTCTAATGCTGTCTGTGCCTATATCCTAAACAGTTTCTTCTTATCTCTGGCATAACATTACATTAGGTTAGCTATATACTCACTCATCAACTTTAATTGAGACAAGCTTGTCCAACCCGCAGGCTGTGAGCGGAGTGCAGCCTAGGATGGCTTTGAATGCAGCCCAACACAAATGAGTAAACTTCCTTAAAACGTGTATGAGATTTTTTTTGCAATTTTTTTTTTTGAGACAGAGTCTTGCTCTGTTGTCAGGCTGGAATGTAGTGGCAAGATCTCAGCTCACTGCAACCTCCTCCTCCTGGGTTCAAGTGATTCTCCTGCCTCAGCCTCCTGAGTAGCTGGGATTTACAAGCGTGCACCACCACGCCCAACTAATTTTTGTATTTTTAGTAGAGACAGGGTTTCGCCGTGTTGGCCAGGATGATCTTGATCTCTTGACCTCACGATCCATCTTCCTGGGCCTCCCAAATTGCTGGGATTACAGGTGTGAGCCATTGTGCCCAGCCTTTTTTGGGATTTTTTAAAGCTCATCATCTATCATTAGTATTAGTGTATTTTATGTGTTACTCAAGACAATTCTTCTTCTAATGTGGCCCAGGGAAGCCAAATGATTGAACACCTCTGGATTAAGAAAGCCCTTAAGATAGAGACATGTTGCTGTTGATTATTACACTCAGGGTCCCCCAAATACAGTATTCATACCCATGTGTAATTTCTTCCCACATTTTAGGCTTGGCTAAACGATTTGCCTTGGCCAAAGAGATGTCACCAGGCATCATGGGAGTTCAGTAAGTGTTTGTGCACTGGCGCACTCCTCCCACCATATTAAGAAGTCCAAGGAGCCAACTTGCAGATGAAAGAGATTCGGAGACAAAGGTCCAGATCCTCATCTGGCTTATCAGAGCTCAACCCCCTGGAAATCCCCCAGCTAAATGCAGCACTGTGAATGAGCTCAGGTGAAACAGCAGAAGAGCCTCCCAGGTAACTCACAGAATCACAAGAAATAGTAAATTACTGTTTTTAGTCTCTAAGTTTTGGAGCGTTTTGTTATGCAGTCATAAATAATTAAAATGTATGCCTTATTTATTTTGTATCCATGTATTAATATATTTGTTTACTCATTCATTTATTTGGCAATCATTTAAATATCACAGGCACTGGGATATATAATGCTTTTGATAATGCTAAGCACTGGGAGATATAATGATAGACAAGACAGAGGCTGTGCTGTGAAGAAACATCCAAGAAGGAGTATGAACAAAAAAGATATATGACTTTAGTACCATGAGATACAGGATACTAGAAGAGTAAACACTGGGGGCTGTGGAGGAATCTAACAGTGGCACCTTACTCGATTTGGGGAGAGGGTGTTACAGGAAAACATCTGACGCAGATATTCAGTGCATACTTATTTTCTGTTGTAATAGATGAAAGAGAAATTCAGCAATTTGGTCAATGTTACTCAGTTAGTGGACTGATATAATTTCTCCTGAATCTCATTTGGGGACTCTGTACTTAAAGGTTGTTTCTTGTCATGGATTTTTGTTTGTTTGTTTTGAGATAGAGTTTCACTCTGTGGCCCAGATTAGAGTGCAGTGGTGCAATCTCAGCTCACTGCAACCTCTGCCTCCCAGGTTCAAGTGATTCTCCTGCCTCAGCTTCCCAGTTAGCTGGGACTACAGACGCCCACCACCACACCCAGCTGATTTTTGTATTTTTTGTAGAGACAGAATTTCATCATGTAAGCCAGGCTGGTCTTGAACTCCTGACCTCATGATCCGCCCACCTTAGCTTCCCAAAGTGCTGGGATTACGGGCGTGAGCCACAGTACCTGGTCTTTCATAGGTATTTTTTATTTTTTTTATTTAGTTGGTTTTGTTTTGTCTACAGTGGAAATTCATTCTCACCAATAAAAGCTGGGGTCTTGTGATCCAAACAGCTAGATTTTCTGCAAGCATAATTTTTAACAACAAATTAGTCTGCTTTCCCACCTGATAATTCTTTACTGAAAATTAAATAGTAAAATAATGATTAAATAGTTAAATAATTTTAAAGTAGCTAAGATTAAATATAACAAAATTATACTGGAAAGAGACATTCATTTATGAGCAAGACTTAAAAACACCAAATATTGATAAACTATTTGGTACCTTTTCCACTTTAATTATTACCAGTCACTGGATCATCCAACTGTTTTCTTTGCATCCAAACCTGAAGAACCTCACAAATACAGTCACGTGCTGCACAGTAAAGTTTCGGTCACCAACAGTCCACATCTCTGATGATGGTCCCATAAGATTATAATGCTGTATTTTTACTGTACTTTTTCTGTATTTAGATACTTTAGATACACCAATCTTACCATTGTGTTACAATCGCCTACAGTAGTCAGTGCTGTAATGTACTGTACAGGTTTGTAGCCCAAGAGGAATGAGCTAAATCATATAGCCTAGGTGTGTAGTACACTGTATGATGTCAAACAGTGACGAAATCACCTAATGATACCTTTCTCAAAACATATCCACATCATTAAGCAACACAGGGCTATACTGGGAAAAAAGTGATTTGGGCCAATGAAATGACTGCTTAGAGGTTATAACCAACCTCACAGTTGTTCTCGCCTGTTGTGCAGTTGCACAGATAAAGCCAATTTACTGAGACAGCATTATTACAATAGAGAAATAGTTTAATAAATGAAGAGCTGGCTAAACAGAAGACCAGAGTATTACTTAAGTCGGTCTCCCCCAAAATTTGGAAACCAATTTGGTGGGCAGTGAGCTAAGGAGCAGGGGATCAAAGTAGGTTCTTCTTCTTGTCTTCAGTTTCTGGGTGAGATTGCAGAACCAGTTGGGCCAGTTTACCAGTCTGGGTGGTGCCAGTTGGTTCATCAGAATGCAGGGTCTGAAAAATATCTCAAATACCAATCTTAGGTTTTACAGTATTGATGTTATTCATAGGAGCAATTGGGGAGTGTATTCATCTGTTCTCTCATTGCTCTAACAAAGTACTTGAGACTGGGTAATTTATGAAGAAAAGAGGTTTAATGGGCTCATGGTTCTGCAGGTTGTACAGGAAACATTGTGGCTTCTGCTTTTGGGGATGCCTCAGAAAGCTCTCAATCACAGCTGAAGGCAAAAGGGTACCAGCCACCTAATATGGCAGAAGCAGGAACAAGAGAGAGTCGGGAGCAGGGGTAGTGGGAGGTAACATACATTTTTAAACAACCAGATCTCACGAGAACTCACCATCATAAGAGCAGCACCAAAGAGATCATGGTAAATCATACATGGGAAATCCACCCCCATGATCCAATCACCTTCCACCAAGCTACACCTCCAACATTGGGGATTACAATTTGACAGGAGATTTGAGTGGGAACACAGATACAGACCATATCAAGGAGTTTAGAATCTTGTGGCCTCTGGCTTCATGACCCCTGAGCCGTAATTTCTAATATTGTGGCTAATTTGTTAGTTTTACAAAGGCGGTCTGGTTCCCAGGCAAGAAGGGTGTTTGTTTTTTTGTTTGGGGAAGGGACTATTGTCTTTGTTTCAAAGTTAAACTGTAAACTAAATTCCTTTTATAGTTAGCTCGGCCCATGCCCTGGAATGAACAAGGACAGCTTGGAGGTGAAAAACAAGATGGAGTAGGTTGAGATAGATTTCTTTTGCTGTCATAATTTTCCTGTGTCGTAGTCTTCTCACTGCTACAATTTGTGCAAAGGTGGTTTCAAGATGGTTCTAGGACCTTGAGGAGTCCTAAGTATCACAGATGGAAAAACCGGTATGTTAAGAAAAGTACAATCACAATCACTAACCCTTATTTTAGTTAAAATACAAGCTTATACATAGGAACAAGGCTGTAGTCTAGAAGAAAGTCCACAAATAGGCAGTGCAGTTTTAATTAGTTGAGTATGGAGACTAATTAATATGCAAATTAGGAGCTTACCAATATTAATCATCTCTTTTACTAGGCAGCTTTTACTAAAGAGTTTCTAACGAGTTTGCAAATTAAGTTTCTTTGACATTAAAAATCAGCTAAACGCCTGTCTGAGAATAATCTCTTCTAACTCAAGGGCGGGAAGGGGAAATTTTTTTCTGGATGAAAAACAGCAATGTTTAAAACCAATTCCCATGTTGGCAAGCACTGTGCAAGAGTTCTGTATCAACCCTTTCCAGGATCTAATTGAAACCGTTTCAGCAAGAGAGACACCAGAAAATAGTTGGAACAAAGACAAATATGAGTCACGGTGATTTAAAGATACATGACCTAGAAAGTTACATCAAAAAACTTGCTTAAGTTGGTGACCGGCATTGTGGAAACACAAAAGAGGTTAGAAATATTTGCTTAAACTCCCTTTTATGGCCTTTAACATACCCCTGTGGTTCTCTTTACTTGGAAATATTGAAGATTGGGTTGGATGCTGACTTATCAGGGATGATTTGAAATATGAGGATTACAAAGTGGTTACTTTAAAGATTTTGGGATCTATTTTCATTCAAGTTTGTGAAAAAGTATATGGGCTTCAGTTCAATTCATCCTATTTTTATCCTATTTTCGATGTCAATTGATTCCGTTATCGTGCCACTTGGCTATTAATACAAAATTATACACTACAAATTAATATGATATTTTTGCATTTCCTACTTCCAGGAAGAACATCAGCAAAGAAATTCTTTTGAAAGACAATAGATTGGATGCAACTCTTCTCTGACCCTCAGCTCCAGTAATTGAAATTCACAATTGCCCTTAAAAATATTTCCTCTTTCAACATATCCCTATGGAGATTCAAAGAAAATTTTGAAATGATACCTTTTCAATGAGCTCACAATTTATGTTTCTTCTCAGATTTTGCACCTCTCCCCTCCTCCCACTCTTCTATACCTATTAGCCAAAACTTAACATAATTTAGGCTAGACAAATTTGTTATCAGGGATCTCCTTTATGCATTCATTCATTCACTTGTTCAATGAATATTGATAAGGTCAAACCAAAATGCGGAGCACCTTCCACTGTATAAGATATTTTGGGATGCAAATATGTATAATTAGCAGTTTCAAGGGATTTACAGTCTACCAAGAAAATAAAATGTGTGCCCAATAAGGCCACTTTGAAGAATTATGTGATAAAAGCAATGAGAGTTGTATATCTCCTGTGCTTGCTGCAGAGATGACTTTGAGCAATCTTGTGAAAACATACTGTCACAGTCTCTTTCTTAATATAGCAGTCCTAGTGAGAAACATCAGAGAACAGAAGATGATTGGTGATTTATTACTTTTCAGTTTGTACAAGTTTAAAGTGGCTAATATGACAAATACCAAAGAATGGTCCCATCTTTCCCACCTGACTTTAGTCTGCGGATATGTTTACTTGCTGACTGTCAATGAGAATGAGCCAATGACATTCACTTAGAATGATCAGCAGGGAGCTCTGGATTCTATTTTTCAGTCTCTGCTATGATTCTTGCTTGTCTGAAGCCTTATTTCTTTTGTCAATACCTGTGCTATTGTTCTGGTTGGTGGGAAATACTGTTAGGTCCAGATTCATTGAAATTCATGGCAAAAACGAAAGAAAGTCCTTAATCAAAGGCACAAGAGAGATTTTGCAACAAAATTACGGCCAGAAAATTAATCCAAAGTGTGCTTTGGTTTGGGCTTTTGTACAAGAACATCTTGGCGGCAGGTGTGGACTTGAGGTTGTGGGACCTGCAGGAGTGGAAAATGGAAATGGCTCATCTGCACCTGCCCTTTCTCCAGAGACTTGGCTCCCCATCCTCTCCCATGACACACAGGGCCAGTCCACACTCAGAGAGAAGTCTGCAGACCATCCTTCCTTGATGCCCAGGCACCAGCAGGCTGGTGCTCCAAGTCACTGTCACTAAACTGTGTATGGTGTTTTACAAACAACTATATGATTAGATCTAGAATGTATTTCCGTGGTATGTGTGAATTCCAATTGTTTGCTCTAGAACAGCACTGTTCAATAGAACATTCTGCAGGGACAAAAATATTCTATAAATCTGCATGGTCCAATGCAATGGCCACTAACCCCATGGCTATTGAGGATTTAAAATGTGGAACTGGATTTTTTATTTCACTTAATTTTGATTACATAATTTTAATTTAAATAGCCACATATGTCTAGTAGCTGCCATAATGGACAGTGGAGCCCTAGAAAATAACGTCATCCATCTTGATTTTTTTTATTTTTTATTTTTTCATAAAAAGATCAAGAATCCTGCTCTGTCACCCAGGCTGGAGTGCAGTGGTGAGATCTCTGTTCACTGCAACTTCTGCCTCCCCAGTTCAAGCAATCTGCC
Organism: Saguinus oedipus; assembly: GCA_031835075.1. Taxonomy (NCBI): domain Eukaryota; kingdom Metazoa; phylum Chordata; class Mammalia; order Primates; family Cebidae; genus Saguinus; species Saguinus oedipus. The sequence goes on from CM063175.1 coordinate 89,144,190, forward strand.
TACCTCAGCCTCCCGAGCAGCTGGGATTATAGGTGCCCACTACCATGCCCATCTGATTTTTGTATTTTTAGTAGAGATGGGCTTTCACCATGTTGGCCAGGCTGGTCTTGAACTCCTGACCTCAGGTGATCCACCTGCCTCCCAAAGTGCTAGAATTACAGGCCTGAGCCACTGCACCCAGTCTCAATTTTGATTTTATAAATGGAAATAGAAAATAATCACCCTATGATAATAACACAATTCTGACTTGGGAGCATAAACTAATTCTCTTTATTTTGACATAAATATAATGAATGAATTTTCAGCCCTTATGCTATTGATGAAAAAGTAACGCTTTAACCTCAGTTGTCTAGATTGAATATGTAACTGGCCAACTGCTTACTTTGATTTTTTTTTTTTCCGTTTATTATACATGTTGCATCCCACACCTATTCATAGATAGGTAAGATTAAAATTGCTAGTCTTCCATCTTAGAAGCACATAATAGGACCTTCTAATTAGGACACAAAATTATAAAAACAAAAAGTAAATACAAATAATATTAACTTCTTTAGATAATTAATTCAAAATGCTTCTGAACAACTTGGTGGCATATCTATACTAGAGGTAAAGTTGCCATTATTTGAAAATTCTGAAATCAAGTACTATAAATGATGTATTCTAATAAAAAATAATCACCTCTTTAAAGTATGTTAACATGTATGAGACTAAGCAAAACGAATACAAAACAGCATATAACCTAGACATTTTTGTTTTAGGTTTCGAGATGTCTTGGATTGTAATGTATAGTTCATGCCTGGGAGGAAATGTTCCCAATGTTTGCACCAGAATTAGAAGCAACGGAGACTCAACTGGGCTGATTCTAATAACTGCAGTGAGCTTTCCTGAGATACTGAAGGTGCACTTCTGAGCCCCCTTCCACTCACCAGTCGTTGTTGATCAGCCCAGATACATTACGACTGACTAGAATTTTGTCACTTTTAAACCTGCACCACTGAGTTGATACCACAACCGTGAATATGATCGATTTAGACAAGACTGAAAAATATAGTGTTTCTGATAACTGAGGGGTTCAGCCAAATTCTAAGGATGAGCTTGAGAGCACCTGCTACTCTAGTTTCATTGATATAGCTCCTGGAAAAATCGACCCACTTGTTTATAGAGTCTGTCTTACTTCATAGGATTCTTGTGAGAATCAACTGAGATCCTGGGAGGGTTAGATGGCAATAGTCAGTAATAAACGACAATAAGTGGATGACAACAGTAAGTAGAAAGATCAGTCAGATGATCAAAAATTCCTGAATTTTAATCCTGAGACTTTACTTAATATCTTTGTGTTTTAACTTTCTTATCTACAACATGAGGGTAGGAATGTCAGCTCTACGTATCTCACAGTTTCTGGAAGGATCATATGAGACACTCTGAATGCTTCTTTTTTTTTTTTTTTTTAAATTCTGTGTTTGTTATAGGCATAGATTTCTGATTTCTGGTCACTGTTTTTTAGATTCATTTGCTTTTATCTAGTCCCTTAGTCACCAGTTGCACACATCTACAAAATGAATGGCCAGGATTAGTGGTGTGGTCTATGAAGGCGAAATTGAGTGAAACAAGAAGAACCATAAAAGGCCCAAATCCTTGGCCTTGACTTCATTAAGCAAGCTCAATATTCATCTGTGTGATCCATCTTCAGTGAAATACAGCCTCTGACCTTTTGCCAGCTTAGCCCTGCTGTCAGCAGCTGGGGGCCCTACCACAGGGCTGGGGAGGGAGTCCCAGGTTGCCCACATTGCACATCATCTCAGGAATATTCAAGAGGGACTGTAAAATAAACCCTCAGTCTTGTAATTCTATTTCAAAAAGCAAAAAAATCTCCCAAATAATGAGCATTTTGCTCTAATAAGAACTGTAGGATTGATTAGTTTCAAACTGTTAACAGACGTCCTTATGGTTAATGAAGCAGCATTGAAAATGCCTCTGGATTTTTTGGAAATTTAAATCATACAAAAGCAAGCAAAGCACTGGAGGTGGGCACAACTAGTTGACACAAAATGTTCTTTGAAAAGTTAATATCTATCAAGAGTTATTTCCGCAATGGGCAAGCAATAAACTTTGATGACTATTGTTGAAACATTCTTTGGATAACATATTTTTCTGTGAATCTTGAGTGGGGGACAGAAGCTTCTGCCATTTTAATTCCTTTGTTAATGTCTTTATGAATGCAATTAACACTTCATTCACGCTTCTTTGTTTCTGGATCCCATTAGGATGTGGTTTATGCCAGTTTCTCTCTCCCAGGAGACAGCCCGCATCACACAACATTTCACTCAGCTGTGTGGCTGAGCAGTGACAAACTCAATTTACGAAAGGCAAGACTGAGTTGACACCATGCTGTGGCAGTTGTCCTGATGGGAGGAAACGACTCATTTCCTTCCAAGGTAGAACCCACCTTCTCTGTGCACAAGATATTGAAGACAAGGAGGTAAAGAAAGCCTCTTGGCTGACACAGTCAAATCCCTGCAGCTAAAGAAATGCTAAGAATCAAATTTGGTTCCCGTCTTAAAAGAAAAAACAGCTATCACCTGCCTTGTAGGCACAACAGGCTGCTATTGTCTTTATCAAATATTTAGTAAAGGCTGAGTAGGTACAAAGTAAGGGAGAAGCCCAGAAGCAGAGGAAATGGTCTCTCCCTTCTGGAGCTTACAATGTAAATAAGAGGCAAGAGATAAACATGACGAAAACTTAAGCGGGGTGAAGTCCTGAATGAGGGGCACAGACCGAAAGAACACTAGGAGTTCAGAAGTCTGTGATGGGGAATCTGGAGAAAGCTTTTCTGGAAGGCGAGACTTAAATAGAAGCAGTTCCCCTGGCCATTCAGTGATTGAGATCACCAGTACAGAGAGAGAGAATATGAGGAATTGCAGAGAGGGAAGGAGAGGCAGGCATTAGCTAAGCTGCAAAGGTGCAAAATGAATAAGAGCCTTTTTGTTCATGATACATTATTTTCCCTTTATATTGAAGTCTCTCCTCCAATTGATGGCATCATTTCTATTTCAAATATCAGTGTGCTATTTGCTCAACAGCCAAAGGCACTGCAAATGAATATATCTGAATCTTACTAGGAACTGTACAGAAAAAGAGGCGGGAGGTCTGAAGTGAAGTCAGAGACAAAAGAAGGAAGGAGGGAAGCGAGCGCTGCTCGTGGTTTAGCATTATGCTTTTCCTTTAAATGAAAACAATCACTTGTAGATAGGCTTCGTACCTGTGCTATAATTTTAAGTTTGGTTTTCTCTGACAATGACAAAGAAAGAGGAGAATTTCCAGTAAGTGTTATGAAGCATAACATATTTCCAGAAAAGGAAGTAAAGCAGCTTATAGCCCAAGTCATCTGTGCCTAACATTAAAGGTGTTCTCATAAGCCGGGGACCGTATTCCTTGTGCCATTTGAACATTACTTAATGGTATGTTGATTAGTTGTTTTCTTGTCTCTGAGTTCCCTCAAAAATCTAGCCCTTTTCCCATTAGCTATATGTCCTTATTACCAAGATCTTTCTCATGTTTCTCAACCAGATCTGGGCTGTCAATGCCATCATATTCTATTAGAATAAGGCCTGGGTATATTTCTGCCAGATTGGCCAGCCCCTAGGCATTAAAGCATTACAGACCGCAGTCGTGCCCAGGCACTTTGTGCATTAACAATAAGGGCTATTTTGTTTACTTTTAATCATAAGAAGCTGCTCTTTGTGGGAAAGATGGCTTCCTATATTACAAATAATGCTTGGCCAAAGTACAGCTGACATTAACAGTAACACTGATTCTAATCAAAGGTTAAAGTGTTGGTAATTTTATGAGGGTTATTTCTTTCCCTTAAGCAAATAGTTGTCAATTGTCAGTTTTAGAACTACTAGGATTTATTGGAAGAATAACAACTCATTAGAATTAACCGAATTAATTCCCAAACATATAAAAGGGAAAGAAAAATAATGATAAAAGGGATGGTCTGTACAGAGCAGGGGAAGGAAGGGATGGCTTTGAGCCTAGAAAACCCTTCACTTCTGTCCTTGTGCATTTTTTTAAATAGAAAAAAAGCCACTCTGCATTCCCTGGCCTCAAGCCATTAGGTCACTATGTAAAACATAAACAGGGTCTCTGTTTTGCTGTATTTGAGAAAGATGTAAAGGCGGAAATATGATGGAAGAGGTTTTATTTCCTTTCCCCTCTCAGGAATGGTCTGACAGCCCCAGGCTGGAGAATGTGTCTCTCCCAAGTACTCTGTCACCCTGGTAACCATGGAGATCCTGACGATCGATTAGATGCCATCTGATCTCAACCTCATAAAAAAAAAAAAGGCAGCAGATGGCAACCAGGCCACTAGACCTGTCTCAAGAGAGACGGAGAGGAAGAGCGAGAAAGGAAAGGAAGGAGGGAGAAAGGGGAGGAGGTGGGGGTGGGTTGGCACAGGGAGAAGAGAGCCCAGAAGCAGCTCTGGAAATGAAAATTTTAGAAACGAATGAAAATAGAAACAGAAAACAAGGAAAGCCATGGAAAAAAAGAAACTAAAACCCACTGTGCGATAGACCTCCATAGTGAGTCGTAGGAAGGTAATTCTGTAGAGAAAGCAAATCATTGTACAGAATGGCGTGGAAACTGGGCCCCGAGGCTTCTCTGAGGAATACGCACAAAGTTGGCTCTCAGAATCAGTTGGACTTTGATGCATCCAGAAGAGAATTCTGAGACGTGGTTCTCAGAATGAATGTCCTTAATCAGATGAGACCTTCCAGGGGACTGGATGCGTCAATACCTGGTATGTTTGTCAGCCCATCCCCAGCAGTGTTCTAATACTCCTTAAAGGAAGAAGTGATAACGCCAGTAGATACCTAAGGTGAAAAGAAGACAAGAGCAGCTAAATCAATTCTGGAACCTAGGATTCTTAGCCAGTGTCCCAGAGTCATGTAATGGCTAATATTTATGAAGTGTTTATGTTCTCAGACACCATGCTAAGCACTACATAAAGAATATTTAATTTAATTTAGATAATAATACCATAAGATAGGTGCAATAATTATTCCCATTTTACACACAGGACCTGAGTCTTAGAGAGGTAAACTACCTTCATCAAGGGCATACCTAGAATGCGATGTGTAAATGTATAGGACAAGTTACTATACGGAGTTGACTTGGTCCCTCTTGTTCTTTCTCCATCCCCTCCCCAAACTTTTTTTTTTTTTTTTTTGAGACAGGATTTCACTCTGTCACCCAGGCTGGAGTGCAGTGGTGTGAACTCAGCTCACTGCAACATTTGCCTCCTGGGTTCAGGTGATTCTCCTGCCTCAGCTTTCGGAGTAGCTGAGATTACAGGTGTGCACCACTACATCTGGCTAATTTTTGTATTTTTAGTAGAGATGGGGTTTCACCATGTTGCCCAGGCTGGTCTCAAACTCCGACCTCATGTGATCTGCCCACCTTGACCTGCCAAAGTGCTAAGATTATAGACGTGAGCCACCGCGCCTGGCCTTCTCCCCCTTTTAATTTATTTGTTTTCATTTTGTATTTTTTGAAATGAGGTCTTGCTGCACTACTCAGGCTGGTCTCAAACTCCTGGGCTCAAGTGATCCTCCTGCCTCAGCCTCCCTAGTAGCTGGGACTGTAGGCATGCACCATCACACCTGGCATTTTTCCCTTTTATATTTTATTTCAGATTTTTGCAGATTACAAATTAGGATTTGTCTAATATAGAAAACTGCTTAAAACAAGAGAAAGAAAGGGAAAATTATCTACAATCCCATACATGTGATAAACATGTGGATTATGTACTGCACAGCATTTGCTGTGGAGATATATATAAATATATACACATATAGAAATAAAATGGTATAGATATATACACTATATTGCATATTTTAAGCAAATGTACTATTAAATCTTAAACACTGTTTGGTTAACCTATTTTTGAATATTATATGAAAAACTTTCCATGTTTTTGACTCTTCTTCTATTTTAATGATTACAGTATTCTACTATCTATCTGATGTATCATAATTTATTTAACTACTTTCTTATTACTGGATTTTATTTCCAGATTTTTGCTACTATAAATAAGGCTATGGTGATTATTCTTGTATGTAAACCTTTTTTGTACTCCTCTGACTTTTTCTTTTCTTTTCTTTTCTTTTTTCTTTTTTTTTTTTTTTTTTGAGAAGGAGTCTTGCTCTGTTGCCTAGGCGGGAGTGCAGTGACGCAATGTCGGCTCACCGCAACCTGTGCCTCCCGTGTTCAAGTGATTCTCCTGCCTCAGCCTCCAGAGTAGCTGGGATTACAGGCGCCCGCCACCCCCACACCTGACTAATATTTTGTATTTTTAATAGAGACGGGGTTTCACCGTCTTAGCCAGGCTGGTCTCCATCTCCCGACCTTGTGATCAGCCCGCCTTGGCCTCCCAAAGTGCGTGAGCCACTGCGCCCAGCTTCTCTGTTTTCTTTAAGATGAAAATATAATTGCTAAGTCAAACTGCATGTTTTCTTAACTGAGGTATAGCGTATATGCAGCAAAGTGTATAAATCTTAAGTGCACTGCGAGTTAAATTCTACATGTGTATATGTACGGCTATGTAACCACCACCCAGATCAGTGGATTAAACATTTGCAGTACTGCAGAATGCTCTTCATGCCTCTTGTCATGAAGTATCTATCCCCTGTTCTTGAACTTCATATAAATAGAATCATAGATTGTGTATTCATTGGTTTATGGCTTCTTTCACTCAACATAATGTCTGCGAGATTCATCCATGCTGTGTGTATAGCAGTAGTTCATTCTTTTTATTGCCGCATAGCATTCTTTTTAAAAAATACTACAATTTATTGATTCATTTTTTCTGATAGACATTTGGGCTATTATAAATATTGTTATGTATATTCTTATGCATGTCTTTTGAAAGACATATTTATACTTTATTTATGTATTTTTTTTTGAGACAGAGTTTCACTCTTGTTGCCCAGGCTGGAGTG